>CM033280.1:40487621-41127621 GCA_019343175.1 Oedothorax gibbosus
TAAGGGAGGAGGATGTCTGGAAAAGAGTTGCATATGGGTGGATAAAGTTAAGCATCTGTTGAAATAGAAATTTTGGTTGTAGGATAGTTTGTTTGCGAGGTAGGTTCCCTGAAAGCATAAAATGGTTAGAAAACGTTTGCTTGATGCAGGTTGGGAATGCAAAACTTGGTCCAGAACCGACTACCTCCAGCTACTGAAAAGAATTAGCTGTAAGGGAGGAGGATGTCTGGAAAAGAGTTGCATATGGGTGGATAAAGTTAAGCATCTGTTGAAATTGAAAAGTTTGGTTGCAGGATAGTTTGTTTGCGAGATAGGTTCCCTTTGAAAGTACAAAGTTCCTTAAAAGAAACTTTACATTTTGGGCCAAAGTTACCCTCATCCATCGTCAAAAGTTGCCCTTTGATAAATAATGAAATATAGAATTCGAACTTAGATTAAAACAAATGGTGTATTATTCATCCCAATAGATACAAGAATAGTATGAAGTGTTTCTTTTAACTTGTTTAAAAATATTTTTTAGATGTTCCAGAAAAAAGTTCAAAGAAATAGATTTTTGTCAATAAATGCTCATAAGAATATAAACGTTATTTGTGGTATTACCAAAATCGGAATTAAAAACTTTTTTTATTTATGGAATGAAAGCTAATGTGTTGCCACCTTTACAAAAATGTAAAACAAGTTCAGACAGGATAATTTTATTAGGATAAATTAAGAAACAAAACTTTTTCCGACGCTAAATAATAAATTTATCACTATGATCAGACATCATATCCGGAATTGGGCCCTTTTCTTAATTCACCAAGCGAGGCTCGATAAATAATTTATTTTCATTCAGCATTTATGTTGCCACTCAAGACCTGAAACACACCCGTTCAAAAAAAGAGTGTTAGAAAAAAACAAATTAAACTCAGTACAACACGAATTTTTTATGAAATTTGTTCCATTTCATAAAATTTAACTGCGGCGTTAGAAGTTAGTAGTATAAGTTTCCCATTGCAAGAGTTCAATTTTAGTGAAGATTTCTACCAGTAGATGGCAGTATATGACTAAGATGACAACCCATAGAAATAGCGAAGTATTTTTTTATAATATACTAGGGGGCTCCGCCCCCTGCTCGCTATCGCTCGTCAACCCCCGGAATTGCTGCGCAATTCCATTGGACGCTACGCGGCCGCCAGGGGGCTTCGCCCCCTGCTCGCTATGGCTTACCAAACCCCGGTTTCCCATAAGCCGCTTCGCGGCTAGCTCGCTGGTGAACGTAACTTTTCGAACCCAACTTTGCATAGGCCTATGCATATTTTGCCATCCAGATCTGTATCTATGACAAAATTATGTCGATCCTTGGTAATATAGTTATATTCAGCCACAAGCTCGCACCCTTTGGATATTTCTGCGCAATCTCATTGGTTCGCAAGCTTGCATTCTTGGATTCTTCCTCTGGTCGCTATCGCTCGCAAACCCACGGGAATTGCTGCGCAATTCCATTGGACCGCTTCGCGGTCGTTATGTTATATTACTTTAAAAAAATATATTAATATTGTATTACTGTTTTCAGTAATTTTTCGCCAACCCCCGTTAATTTCGCAGAATTAACCTTGCCTGTTTTTACTCTTAGGTTCTTTTTAAAAACCCAAAGGCTCACTCAAAATTTTTAAGTTGTATGACTTTTTTTAAGTAATAATACCATTGGACGCTTTGCGGTATGCAGGGGGCTACGCCCCCTGCTCGCTATCGCTCGCCAAATTAATTTTTTTCAGGTTGTTGGCTGTTCCGAAAGAGAGAAACGAAACCTGTTCGCAACCAGATAAGTATATATAATTGGCCGTGCGCAAATAGGTTTCGTACTTTTCCTTTGAAATTGCTTACATTTCGGACCGGTCGGATTGCATGACGTCTAAAGAGCTTCTGTGACCTTAAAGTTGAGTGGACCATGGACAGATACATAAAGACAAAAACACTATCATTTACGTAAACAAAAAATGGTGAAACGTAACACGTAGGTAGATCCTTGCAAAAACGCATCTCACAACGAAAAATAAAACTAAAAAGTAGGTTTGTTAAAGAATCTGTCACTTAAACCGCTTCCACACAATATTTGTGCTCAACAAAAAACGCACTATTTATACACCTTAGAAAGAAATTCGCCAAACAGGGCCTTCATCTTATAATTTATTTCTAATTCAAACCTTTAAACGCCAAAATTAACTATTTTTTTAATCTTCTTTCGCAAATTAATGTTTACTCATTATCACTCTCACTCATTATTACTCTAATCTCACTCTATTGTGATATTACAACAATCCAAACTGAATCATATCACATAAATAAATATTTTAATGAAATTTGGGATGTAACCTAGCCGGATTTTTGCTTTAAAACGATGTATCCTACTCGTTTGTGCGACTTGCGGTTCGTTCTGTGAAAGTGTGTGACAGACAGACGAATTGAACGATTCTAATACCTTCCACTTTATACGTTATAAACGTAGTGTGGAAGCTAAAAAAACATTTCGCTTAATATGTTGGCTATACAACAAATCATAAAACAATGTTTAACAAGCGTTTCTTTCTAAATTTCCAAAGTAATTAACATGTTCATATCTTGATACTTCCACTTCCATAATTAAAACATCTTCAAAAACTTTCTAAAAAACAAAAAGGAATATGTGTGGCATATTCGAGTGTACGAATTTTATTTTATTCGCATAAGAATGCATTTTTTGGGATAAATAAAAAAATAAAATAAAAATTCTTTCACCGCGGTTTTGCTGAGAATGAATAATAAAAACTAAAAAAAAACCAAAAGATTAAATAAAAAAAAGAAAGCCATCTGCCAGCTGAAGAAGAAAAAAAAAGATTAAAGAAGAACAACGCGATCTTTCCGGCCAGCTGGACGAAAAAGATAAAATTACGTGATAGTTGTAACCTGTTCCGAAAATAAAAAAAACTTTTTGTTCTTTTAATAAAAAAAATGTCAACATTTTATTCCAGTTTAGCAGAATTAACCTAATAAAATTTTTCAGAGTAATTGTTATGTTAAATGTTTATTTAAAATAGTTTTGTCATAATTTTTTACTATCTTTTTTTACATAATTTTAATCTATAAACCTTCTATCTTGCTATAATATATTTTAAGGCCAAATCATTTTTTAAAAAATCTGTAAACCTTTTCTATATATAAACACAAAACCACTGTAAAAAGAACAAGTTAAAGAACTGTTCTATTTAAAAGAACAGAAAAGAGAGCAACTGTTCTTTAAAAAGAACGTAACAAAATCATACATATCTGTGGCCGTTTTGCAGAAAAGGAATAAGATTTTTTTGTGGCTGACTTATTGTAATTTTTAATTAAAAAACTTATTGGAAATTTGAAAAACAAATAAGTGGGCATCGAGGCATAAGGGGGACACACCTGCCCAATTTGGGTTTCTGACATCAATATTTCATCATGTTATGGCTACTAACACTTTCGAATCCTATACTTTAACATAGAGAAAAATTAATTTTTATTTTTAATTTAAAACTAATTGGAAATTTGAAAAACAAAAAAATTTAGGTGGAGGCATTAAAAAGACACACCTTCCCAAAAAATTTTGGATTTCTAAGATCAATATTTCATGATGTTATGGCTCCGGACACTTTAAAAGAGCTTACTTTTTTTTAATATAGAGAGACTATAAGTATAAGTCACAATAAAAATAAATCACACCCATAATACAATAGTATTTTTTTCTTTTGTAGGACTCTCTTGTGATTTGCACTACATTGTTTGGATAGTATTTCCTTATTAATAAAAATAAATAAATAGATCAATGTGATCGAACATCATATCGGTAATTTAATGAAAGCAAATAATTCTTCGTTAACATACTTCGTTTTAAAATATAAATGTTAGTTAAATGTTATAAATGTTAATATTAAATATATAAATGTAATTTTTATAAAAAATATCAATCAGGTTTTACATGCATTTTTTTTTAATTATTTATTCAGTGATTCCATTTGATAATTAAAATATCAATGATTTTTCAAATTAAAAGACAGCTGTTTAATTTTATGAAATTGCGATCCTTATAAAATGAAAATTAGGTTTTGTAACAGAATATGTCACTTAGACTACTTCCACTCAACATTTGTGATCAGCATGGGGGGGGGGGGAGCGCCAAGCACCTCATGTACATTTACAAGGGGCCCGGATGGCCGAGTGGTTTGGATCGCAGACCATAACGCTAGCAGTCTGCGCGCTGTAACGGGTGCGGGTTCGATTCCCGCCTTCGCCCTGGGTGTACTTTCCTTTCTCTGTGACAGTAAAAGTTCTTTCTGTGTCTGTCTTACTTGACGAAGGCTTATAAGCGGGTCTCTGATCAAGCACACAAGCCGGAATATATATGTACCTACCCTACCCTACCCTACATTTACAATGTAAATGTATATCGGTGCTTGGCGCTTTGTAAATTTTACATGCCAAATTTTATTTTTATTATTTTCATTTATTTTATTTTATTTGAAATTATATAATTATTCCTTTTGCTAAATTTATTCTTGCATATTTTTTTATATTTCAAAGAATAAATATTTAATTTTTCCTCTCTAAAAAAAAGAAAAACATTTTATATTCAACATATAATAACGTTAAAACAATGCATCTATCACCTTCAAAACTTAAGTAAACCTAATTATTTTCTAAAAACCTTTTTTTAAAAACAGAAATCAACAAAAAATTCCCCATCAAAAAATACGTAGTATTAAAGCGTCATTATTTCTTAATAATTGCTAAAATACCAATGAAGAATTTTGCTTTTTATTGGCGTTTGCTTTTTAAAATAAAACAAAATTGAACGCCTTCTCCTCTGTCGAAACAAATATAATGCAAATAATCCAAGAATCCCATTGAATATCCTAAATGAAAGTATAAAAAATTAGGGTAAAAATAAATATATATTTAGAATTTCAGAAGTAAAATAATCACAATGTAATCCAAATAAATAAAATTTTATTTTGAATCTCACGTATGAATAGTATACAAAATTTTAACACTTGCAGCTTCAGAGAAATTTCTTTTCCAGCACAATGTATGTGGAAATTTCTTTGATCGTCAGATGATAAGAGTTTGATTTGAAAATAAGCATATATACAATATATTAAACAGATATAAATTGTTTACGTATACTAATTTGACTATAAGGAACATTTTTGAGTTCTGAATAGGGATAAATGTTATAATTAGGGATACTTAGTTAAACACAGTTCAGCTCTAATGCAAAAATGATCCCAGAATACTTCTTGGTTTATCAAAAATGCAAAACATTTACATTTACAAACAACCATAATCACTCATAACTGAAATACGGATTATTAGTTTTGCGAATAATTTTATGATTTTTTTTTCTAAATTTAAAATTTTTCTGCTAATTGTGTGCTAACAATTGCAAGAGTAATATTTGTGACACCAAACTAAGATTTTGATGAATAAACTTAATTTAAAGCAAATAAATGCCTACCTTATAAAATATCATTTTTTTTTTCAAATATGTTTCGCTGTTAAGTTTGAACTGTGTTTTGTTAACATTACAAAAACTCAAGTAACTCTTGGTAGTTTTCAATTTAAAAAGAACTTTTTGAAATCCAAACAAAATAAACTGTTGAACCAAAATTATATGTAACATCATAATTGAAGAGCTTAGTGGAAGAACGTGCTAAGTGACAAAAAAGTGAAAACGAGAAAATGAGCTTTAAAGTTTTTAGTTTGCACTTAAGGGGGGCGATATATGTAACCACCTGAATTTTGACAGTTTTCCAGAGACGTTATTAAAAGGGAAGAAATACAAGAATCGTTTTTAAATTCAGTATGTTTATACATTATACATTAAAATTCAAAAATTAGATTTTTTTGTTTTAGTTTTTTCAAAATGGCTGCCGTAGTATCTCCTGAGACCCTCGCGGATAAAATTATCAATCGGCGTGAATTCTAACTACTCCAAAATTGATCTGGAATCAGAATTTTAAATAGGAAAATGTTCATAAAGCTTACATCTTCTAGTTAAACCAATAAAAAATAATAAAATTTAAAAAATTGTAAATCGGCAAGCCTCAGAATAAAAAAGTTCGATTTTTTTTTACCCTTTTTCAAAGGTTTTTAGGTAAAAAAAACTACAAGTCTAAAAAAATTTTTTGGCATTTTTGAGGTTCAACTAGAAGATAATACTATAGAGAAGACGTAAACCAAATTTTATAAGGATCGATTGAGAACTTTTTGAGTTATCTTGCCTGCCAATTAAAAAAAAAAAGTAGTTTTGAGATAAACGTGCTTACAGTTTAGACAAAGCCCTTAAGCGCCGAGTTGAGGTGAAACATTTAAATGAGTTTTTAATCAATAAATAATGCGAATTTCATTTTAAAAATTTGCAGGCATATTTTTGAGAAGTTATTTTAACTATTTATGAAATAAAAAATTCGATTTTTACATGTATCGTCCCTCTTAAATCTATTGCAAACGGTACAAAGTATGTTTAACTTTAAGTTTATGAAAAGGGGGAAACTTGTTATCTTTGAGGAATAGAATAATATGTTCATTCGCTCAAAAATCCCAAACTTTTCAATAATGTCTCTTAACACGTTCTTCCACTAAGCTCTTCAGTTAGTATAATTAAAGGTCGAACATTAATACAATAACAATATCTACGTTATAAAGAACTTTGCATAGTTAAAGAATTAAAATAACAAATTGCATTTTAATTTTTTCTTTTATGTTACCAACTGCACTTAAAAAGATGTATTATTTTTTTTTTATCTCAAAAGTATATTTGAAGTTTTTTGTTTTAATTCTTGATCGGTCTTCGGTTTTGATCGGTTTTGAACATTCATAACGCTACATTTTCTTTATATACATGTATAGTTAAAGAGCACACAAATAATCCGGCACTAAATCACCATTTTTTACGATAATTTTAAATATATATCTATATACTATGCCTAATTAGGAACAATGTCAATATATCACTAGACTCTTTCTTACACATTCGAATAGCATTCTTTTTAAACAACACATGCAAAAGTAGTTACATACAGCTATGTACATATTTCTCAGTTCAAATATAAAACCGTTAAAATTGTCACAGTTTTTAAGTAAAAGTTCTTGGTTACTTAACCATAAACTCACGCTGCATTCCAACAATATCAACAATATTTGTTTTCAAATATGAATATAAAACAATTTCGGCGATGATAATTTACAAATTTGCAACTTCCAAAAACCTTTTAGTTTGTAACGTAATAAATTCGAAATCGAATATTTTGCTGCAAGATCCTGACCGAAACTAAACACAACTTATCATAAGCATGCTCTGTGATGCAAGACAGTCGAATTTTACATATTTGTTTAGAGGAAGATGAATATTTTAAAATCTACATCAAATAAACTGTAAAATTCCTAATACCACTTTGTAAAAAATATCATAATCAGAAAACGCTAAATGCTATTCAATATACAAAAGTTCTTAATATTAAGAACTTCAGAATTCGACAGTCGACATTGAGGGGAAATTGTTATTGGTGCTGTAAATGTAACAAGGGCTACAGTGTTTGAATGCTTAATATTTCCCGTTATGGCATAAAACTGTAGTAAGGTTGAAATGAAACAACCGCCTCTAAGGATGCAGTAAATTCTTAAGTAGCAGTCAGTACCAGTACACATATCACCAGAAATCGCTTTTAATTATAGGAATGTAAAAAGAATCTCTCTTTTAACAAGGACGTACAAATATTAGGAATAGCATATTCTCTCATCAATATTGGCCTAAACCGACACTGTATTTTTTTTTCGTTATTAAATTTTTCCGAGTTCGGAAATTTCGAAAATACTAAGTTCGATTATACAATATGTTGAAACGTTAATATAAAATCGTCAAATATCTTAATTTACAAATTAACTAGATTCATGTTGCAATAAGGAAGAACGTATCCAATGAAAAAACCGATAGCAAGTAACATTAGTAATATGCAATACTGTCGAGACAGTTGAATCAATGTGCTCAACAGCTTGATCTAATGTGTACCGACACTCTTTCTCGACCTTTTGCACTAGGAAATAATACATACTAAGACGTATGTCGTAACCCGAAGGAAGTCAGGACCTGAAGTTTTTGAACGAACCAGCGATTGCAAAAACAAAGAGTACCATACAATAGATTGTTCACACATCGAGATACAATAGTACAAGTTTTGAATCTCATACGCACAGCACTGCATGAAACTGTGAATACAAGTCTTGCACTTGACTTTGCAAAACCAGTAGAACTTTTCTACAACAGTCACGAGCTCAAGTGTGGCTGTAGACAGGCCCCAAATCTTTTGAACGGACCAGAAAGTGTAAAAATGAAAATACCTCATACAGTAAGTAGTAGAATGTCCTGCACATCAGTAAAAGTACAAACTATAAGAATAGTTGCTGAATCTCACACTCAACGTCCTGGTGTGTGCATGTCTTGCACTTGACTTTGCAACACCAGTCCGGCACATTGTGTTGCACTTGATTGTTCTGCACTTCAAGGTGAAATAAAAAGTACCATTTCCCCAAGAATCTCATACGCACACGTACCGCTTGACCTAGGCAGTAGAGTGTCCTGCACATCAGTAAAAGAAACAGTTTCTGAATCTCAATCTCAACGTGATGCAAGACCTGGTGTATGCATACCTAGCAGTTGACTTTGCAACACCAGTCCTGCACATTGTGTTGCACTTGATTATCCTGCACTTCAAGATAAAATTAAAGTACTGATGTCGGGAAAGTTCCTGATGAATTTTCCCAAGAATCTCACACGCACACGTACCGCTTGACCTGATGAATGCAAGTACTGCACTCGACCGTGCAACACCAATTGAACTTGCACTTGCATCGGGTCATCACGTCAACCTTCTTCATCTTGACCGTCCTCCCGCAGGCCCTGCACAGGTTCTTGCAGCTGTTCCTTTCCCGGGCAGTCACGTTCTTTCCCGTTTCTCTAGAACATTCCCTGCCGATGGTTCCTGGAAACCCTGCAGACAAGTTCGCCCTGCAGTAGTCAGGAGAATTCTCCAGGAAAGCCAGGCTGGTCTTCGGGATACCAAGGCTGGGCTTCATGTGCCTGGGCTGGACGGAATTGCGGCGACCGGACCTCTTGTCATGGTGCCTGTTGCTGTTGCGGCCGCTGTTGCTGTTCTGGTCGCTGGGAGCTTTCTTCACCGAGTTGTGGCTGTTGGTGGAGTAGGGCTTGGCCTCGTCGTAGGCTTCTTTTAAGAGGCCGCCGATGTCGCGGATGTCCATGACTCGCATCCAGCAGGTCTGGGTTTCGCAGCTGCCGGAGACGCCGTGGCACTTGCAGATCTTCTTCATGCTTTTTCGAACCATCTGTGAAAGAGAATGGGATGTTGTTTATTTTTCCTTCTCATTTGTTTTAAAGAAGAAAAATCAACTATCTATGAAGAGTTTGTGTGATTAAAAAAAACACTTTACGCAATTTTTGAACTTGGACTAAGCAGAAATTATCAAAAAGCTGTGTGAAAAATTTAAATGTTTGGTAACTTGTGCTAGATTTCACTTATACATTTTTTACAGAGGCCATATGGTGTTTAATAATTTCGATTTCCCCCATACACAGTATCCATTGTACGTGCATTGCCCACAATTTACCCTTGTAGGTAGTTTAAATACTGTGCAGAACAGATTGAAATCTACTATCCACTAATTACCCCAATTGGCAGGGTAAGTTTTGGACACAAGTTTACTTTTTAAAAAACTCATACAGAGGAAATAGTAAATTTCAACAATGGTACCCGACGGATATATTAAATAGTCATTACGAAAAAAAAATACTGGTTAAAAAATAACATAAATGTGGAAGTTATGGTAAAAGTTTGATTTTTGTCCAATAACTACCCCGTGTTACCCTATAATTTTCTGTTGATATTGTATTCTAGCAAAGTACTTGAAACTCACCGTTCTGCCCACTTTGAAGTTGTGCCTGTTGATCTGTGCCTGCAGATCTTGTCCGTTCTCTCTGGAGTCGAGGTAGAACATGGCCATCCTGTTGCCCGTCTTCACGTTGTCGCTGCAACCACCCCATGCCCAACGGTCCACCCCATTGTAGCCTGAAATTGGTTGAAGAATATGAATTAGTTCTGCACGACATAGATTCCATTTTCTAAAACTTTTTAAGAATTTATTGGACAGAAAAAATTTCAAACCATAATCTATCTCTCAAACCAGCAGACAAATCCTTGACAAATGACATAATGAGAAAAAGGTGGCATTGGGTCGGCCATGTGCTAAGAAGGAGCCCCGATTATAACGAACGGATCGCTCTAATATGGTCTTCTGACGGAAAGAGGAAGAGAGGCCGACAAGGTTGCCATGGCGACGAAGTATCTCGAAAGAAAGAGACCATCTCGGTTGGCCAAGCTGGGAAGTTGCCAGGAAGGCCACACTTAAACCGGAGGGACTGGGATTCAACAATTGCGGTCTCATTAGGCATGACGAGTCTCAAGACAAGGCACGATATAGGATCAACAGATCTTCCATATAGGGTCAGGACTAGGATTTCCAAATTTAAAGAGCTCCTAAATTTCAGTTATTTTTAAGTTTAACATTGTGGACAGTCAAAATGTCACTACATTTTTAAAAAAAATTGAGGCACACCTTTGTTTTTAGCTTGACTTTGAAAATTACCAAAGGGATCGATATTATAGGGAATCTAATAAAATGGGTATTAAAAAAAATCTAGTAGAATGGGAATGGGTAAAATGGGATAACGAAAAATCAATTGATAAAACAGTCGAACTTTACTACAACAGTCACGAATTCAAGTGTGGCTGTAGACAGGGCCCAAATCATTTGAACGAACCAGCGATGGCACTAATGAAAAGATCTCATAAATTAGGTAGTAGAGTGTCCTGCACATCAGTAAAAGTACAAACTATAAAATAGTTGTTCAATTTCACACTCAACGTGCTGCAAGATCTGGTGCTTATATGTCTTACACTTGTCTTTGCAACACTAGAAATAACAATAAGAAATGTGCACATAAGAACTATATGTGCTGACTCACCGTCTTTCTTCATATTGTCGCAGCCGCATGTGCTGTTGAAATGTCCTGCGCTGCAGTTCCGAGTGAGGTTGATGACAATCGAAGCGCTGATTATCGCGTGGACGAATGCCATTTCTTTGGTAGCTAAAACACAAAAAAATGCAAGTTGAAAACAACTGAAATCTTAAATTTACTAAGTTTTTAATATATTCCAATTCTTAAATAAAGAACCCAGAAGCCAAGGGGTACAAATGACTACACATTGTATCTCATACCCACGTTACTTAATTTTTTTTCTCCAAATTACTCGCAAAATATACTTTTTAAATATACGAGGCATGTTTTTTAAGTAAGTACCGTTATGCCACACAGCGTCCGCAGCGCTGCGATCGGCGTTCTGCGCATGCGCACTGGGTAACTACATCTCTTGCCTACGCACTGACGCTATTACAGTCTGATTTGTCATTGTTTCCGTTGTCTACTGAGTATTTAAGATGCCTCCGATAATCGTGACTCCCGCCGACTGTGAAGTACGCTCTGTTATAAGATTTCTTAGTGCTAAAGGCCTAAAATCGATCGATATTCATCGTGAGATCTGTGCAGTTTACGGACAAAACATTATGAGTGATGGAATGGTAAGAAAGTGGGTGAGATCCTTTAAAGATGGCCGCACAAATGTGCATGATGAACAACGGAGTGGGCGTCCTTCGGTCATTAATGAAATTTTGGTGCAGCAAGTGGACAATAAGGCAAGAGAAAACAGACGCTTTACAATTTCCTCTTTGTCTGATGACTTTCCTAATGTTTCTCGTAGTGTTTTGTATGGCATTGTGACCGAGCAATTGAATTATCGAAAATTGTGCTCACGTTGGGTACCGAAAATGTTGACGGATGTGCACAAAACCAAACGTCTAGGCAGTGCAATGACTTTCCTTGAACGGTACCACAACGTCGGTGATGATTTCTTAAGCCAAGTTGTTACGGGCGATGAAACATGGGTGGCCTATGTTACCCCTGAATCAAAGCAACAGTCCATGGAATGGCGGCATTCGGATTCGCCTAAACAAGTGAAGTTTAAGCAAACAATTTCTGCCCGGAAAATCATGTGCACAGTTTTTTGGGACAGAAAAGGAGTATTGCTTGTGGATTTTCTGCCTCGTAATGAGACAATCAATGCAGCAGCTTATTGTGAGACATTAAACAATCGGCGCCGTTCAATCCAGAACAAAAGACGTGGCAAGTTGAGCAAGGGCATCGTTTTGCTGCATGACAATGCCCGTCCGCATGTGGCTAATCGAACCAAAGATCTCATCACATCTTTTAAATGGGAAACTCTAGATCATCCTCCGTACAGCCCAGATCTGGCGCCCAGTGACTACCATCTGTTTCTGCACTTGAAGAAACACCTGGGCGGTCAGCGTCTTCAAGACGATGACGAAGTCAAAACAGTCGTGATGCAGTGGTTAACAAGTCAGGCGGCAGACTTCTATGAGGAGGGTATTCAGAAACTGGTACAACGGTATGACAAGTGCCTCAACATTGGAGGAAATTATGTAGAAAAGTAGATTAAGGTACAGCTTTCATGTAAAAATAAAATTATTGAGATATATTTTCACGTTTTTTTTCAAATTTAAAAACGGTACTTACTTAAAAAACACGCCTCGTATAATTGTTTGAAAAAAATATTTTTACGAAGAATGTATGTGTCGATTTATTTAGGGAGTTAAGAGGTAAAGATTAAATGACGCACTTAAGGGCGAATGAGCCCGCTGGACTGCGAGTCTCCAAACTAAAGTGCCTCAGTGTTATTTCAATATAGAAAAAAAATATTTTCTAAGCCACATTTCTCCGGCTGTATTGAATATTTTTACAAACGGTTTTTTATGTGATAAATGTAGCTGACTTACAGGTCCCAATAATCCCACTTTTTGTAATGGGTTCGAATATTTTTTTATATATTTTTCAATCTATAATTTTATACAAAATATTCGAAGCAATTTTAAAAAGTGGGATTATATAGGGAACTGTAAGTTATCTACATTTATCACTAAAAAAACACACGTTTATTTGTAAAAATATTCAATACAGCCGGAGAAATGTGGCTTAGAATTTTTTTTTTCCTCCGTTAGATTAACACTGAGGCACTTTGGTTTGGAGACCCGCGATCCAGCGGGCTCATTCACCCTTAATATTCTAGAATACGCCACTTGGAAGTCATCTGACCCATTTGCTTCGAATTCCATCAACCCACCCAAGTTAATTCCCACCGCGACCGGTCTCTGGAATTAAGTCCAACACAAAAGGATTCCTGAAAAGAGGTACACCTCTCTCTCAAAAGACTGACATCTACGACGGTTGTTTTCGTGAACTGCAATCATTTTGTGTGGTCCACTTCATAATGAGCTTTCTTAGACTTTAAAATATTTATTCTTCGCAATAATCTAAACACCTTTTTGTATGGAAGTTCTAAAAATTTTCAAGCTCTCATTTTTGATTTTTGGGACACAAACGAACTTGTTTCTACACAAAATGTTTTACCGTGAAGTTCCGGAACAGCTACGATACAATGGCCCGTCTCGATTTGGTCGCTGCCAAGCAACGAAAATGCACAAATGTGGTTAACATTCCACTTCATAATATTTCATGCAACTCGATAGGTATAGCAACCCTGCGATAATTTTTCAATCTCGCCCAAAGTGGCCAATGTGCAGACCGGCTTGTTATGCATGAACTATTCACGGTTATGGTCATCATTTGTCTTATATTTTTGTTTATTTTTATAAAATTAAGCAGAAAGTTCATTTTTACTTGGCAAATTTTCTTGCAAATCGTCGTTCAAAGGGTCATTTTTTTTAAATGTAAGTTCTAAACATCTTTAATTCAGACATTAAGATTTTTCTCTTTATGACTAAATATGACAAATGTTGCATTTGGAGTGATAGTATGGAAGTTATTAAGTAATGAGCAGTTTCTATGACCCAGTGTAATCTTCCCCAAAGTTTGCAAAATTAGTGCAAGAGCTGTACTCACCGGGCTCCTTGTGCGTCTTGGAGACGGGATTGAAGCTGGACCCGGGACATCCCCACGTCTCCCACTTGAACTGGTGGCGACACTCCTCCATGCCCTTGTTGACGGCCGACTGGATGCTCTCGTAGAACAAGTCCAGGTACGAAGACTGAAGAACACAATCACAAGGTCAGAACACATGCACTCAATATTATCACAAATGTACGATATCTTGAAATAGTTCATTCTAGGAACACCACAAAGACAAAAAAAGCATAAAAATGCATACAATTTCATAGAAGTATTACTCCAAACTCCATATCTACTTTAATTTTTCATTAAAAAAAATTAATCCCACTATTATATCAACAACAAAAATTCACATTTTTGTTATCGGTAAAATTTCTGTCCCTTACCCCTTAAAGAGCTCTTAAATAACTCTTGTAGGCCCGATATCAATATCATTCTATCTCGCCGTCAACTCATTTTTCAAATACTAATATAATGATGTCAAATAGTTATTTATGCAACAAGTGTGAAAAGTAACACTTTTTAAAACTAGTGGATTTTATTTCACGAGCGAAGTACGAGCGAGTGAAATAATGACACGTGTTTTAAAAAGTTTACTTTTCACACGTGACGTGTTCCATACACTATTTTTTATAATTACGTGCAAAAAATCAAATCTCATTGGTTCAAAAATAATTCACGTGCTAATTTTTTTTCGTAAAGATGATCGGCAACGATAAATCTCTGGAACTACAAAAGGCAAACTTATTTTTTAGTTTAAAGTCAAACATTTAAACATGGATACTGATTCAAAAATGAAAAAAATAATAACATTCACGCGCATAATATTTATAAATAAAGCAGATCAATAAATTTCTGGATTTTGTGAATATTATGAAATAGAAATTTTACTCGAAATGTTGGCATCTTATGAAAAGAGTGAAAACAAGTACTTTTTTTCACTGCTTTTGGGTGAAAAAAAGTAATTTTTTTATCACTGTTTCTAAAAAGTATAACTTTTCGCACGCGTCTGATATTAAAATTATAGTGTAAAAATCGGATTTTTTTCACGCAATTATAAAAAAGATATTACATGATATTGTGTTACACTAGGGAAACCTTGTCAGCAAGACAAACAAACATTCACCATTGACGCCTTCCCCTAAGTCCAGTATACGACACAAACAATGTTTCAATAACCCTAGCATTTGTTACTTATTAATTCCGAAAGTCAGACTTAACTTATGGTAAGAGAAACAGAGGAACTTTCCTCTTCATTAAACAAAAAAAAACATCAATCACCACCTAAATGCTCAAAAAAGAATTTCACAAACCTTAACTCAGATGCACAAAAAGAATTTTTCTTACGATATATATCTTTCTTCATAAATTCAACTTACGCTCATTCTTTTTTTTTTTTTTTGAAAAATAATAATAGATATCCATTCACGATTTCAAATTCAAAAATTCCATTCCGGAATTAAGAAATAAGGTTGTTGTTGTTTTTTTCAACGAAGGGATTATGCTCCATGGGTTGTGCCGACTCAATCAGAAGCAACGTCCACTTTAACACGCGCATTCGAGTAAAAAATTCTTTTAAAAATTAAATCAATAAAAAAAAACTGAAGAAAATTAGGGGGTATTTAAAGTTAGATATAAAAGGTTCTTCATCTTCCAAAGTGCAGCCCCTTTCTCCCACCTCTAGCCATATGCCCCACACCTTGAATACAGGGTTGCCAGAACAAAATCGTAAAAAAGAAAGCCAAAAACGATTTTGAGTATTTGATAATAAAATTAAGTTGATTACAGTTATTAAATGCTGAAAAACTTTTGTTTAGTTTAGATTGAAGTGCTTCGGTGAGTATTTTATTAAGGTTCTTTAAGCGATTGATTGTTGATGTTATACGGTTTAATCGTTAATCTGGCTGTAATTGAGGAGCTTAGTGGAAAAACGTGTTATGTGACATTTTAAAAATAACATATTTTCGTGTCAATGAACATTTCATTCCATCCCTTATTGATAACATGTTCCCCTTATCCATTACATTTAAGTTAAATAACATAAAGCTGGCAAGTACCATGCTTTACTGATATAAGTACAAACTAAAATTTTAAAATTTACTAAAATTTAGGTTATTATTAATTTACGTATATTAAATTTATTTCAAAATAAAATTTATTTATTTTCTGTTTTCCACATTTTTGTCACATAGCACGTTCTCTCCACTTAGCCCTTCAAATATCAGAATGATTTTAAAAGTTGACACGAACATTCGGGTAACAATGGAGTTTTTTTATATCAAAATTAATGGAAATATGGAGCAGTATAGTATTGAGGGAGAAATTGTGTCAGATCCAAACTCCAAGGATCAGATGAAATATATTCATGTACTGTAAAACAAATCTGCAAAATTACAGCACATTTTGCGGCTATTTTTACATTACAGTGTTGTAACGGGATTTTTTTTCCAGCAAATTGATGTTTTCACAACCCACGGAGTCACATGAATAACTTATATAAGTAAAACCTTTTATAAAATATTATTAAATCTATATATGTATAAAATGAAAATAATTAAGCAATGGAGCAGAACAGTAATGAAGTAAGGGATAAATTGTGTCAGACCCAAAATCCAAGGACTAAAAATCAGACCAAATATATACATGCACTGTAAACTTTTCCTGAAAATGACAGCACATTTTGAGGTTAGTTTTCTGCAATGTTTCTTTTCAGGAAATTGATGTTTTCACGACGTTCAGAGTCACATGAACAACTTACTCTAATAGCGTTTAAACAGAGATAATGAGCGCATCCAATTACTGACATCAGTCAAGAAAACATTTCGCCACGCAAGAAATCATATGTAAATTCAGAGCACAGGGTAGACAGAACAATCACATTGTTGGAATATTAGAGGACTTTTTTTACAGTAGACATTAATATTTGCATATTTCACTTATACTGATTTGTTTGTCACAGAAAGTAAAACTCCAAAAACGTACAGCATAGTACAACAGAGATACAGTAAACGTGTTCAACAAACTATCCTAATCATAAGATTCATTAAGAATTGTAGATTTATTAAATCTAAGTAAATAATAATAATATATCTGTTCTGAAGAGTAAAAGTTATAAAAAAGAAATAGAAAATATAAACCTTTAGTGATAACATCAATAATCTTTCTTTAATTTGTTCATGTATTTTTAATCAAATTATTTAAAACTAACACACCATACATACATGTTTTACCACCAAGTTAAGCCGATCAACTTCATTAGAATGTTCGAACGCGTTCCCAACCAAGAAACCTAACCCAAAAGCCACCAAATTTTTTAACAAATAATGAATTACAATCAATAATTACATCAATCAGTGATTTTCTAGGTTTCAAACCCTACCAACACTCTAGATATTAAGACATTTAAAAACACCAAACCTCATGAGAAAATTTGAACAAGAACTCAAACTAGGGACCCTGAGCCAAAAACCGCCAAGAAAGTGAGTCGGAAAGAAAAAGAAAATAGGAAAACACTTAAGAATAACCGCTCCAGCCCCCCTGGGGAGGGGGGAGCAAGGAAAGCATTCCCGGCACTGCTAATAGAGATAATTTGATTTCATAAACGCCGATGGTGCTGTCCGTCCGTCTGTCCCATTATGAATATCACACGTGAGGTCTAATTTCATTCCTCTCCCTGGGATGAGGAGGAAATACCAGCTTAGTACATGCTACCCAGTATTTTTTATAAGTCAGGTATATTTTTAAGGGATTTCTACAATTCAA
This sequence comes from Oedothorax gibbosus, assembly GCA_019343175.1. NCBI lineage: Eukaryota > Metazoa > Arthropoda > Arachnida > Araneae > Linyphiidae > Oedothorax > Oedothorax gibbosus. The sequence goes on from CM033280.1 coordinate 40,505,479, forward strand.
AATAGGCATATAACCTATAAGCTGTTGTTTACAAAACAAAATTAAAAAATAAAAGTGCCCCCTCCCAAAATTTGCTCCTAAAATCAATGTCTAAGTATGGCTAAGCTAATGATGGAATTTTATGGCGCTTTAGTTAAGGATGGAATTTAAATGTGCTCGATAATCCCGAGATATATTGATTAGTTACAAACAAATATCAATAAATTAATGAAATTAAGTATTGAAGTAGATTGGAGCAGATCGAAGACAGACTTGTACTAAAAGGCAAGGATAGATATCAGACACTGATATTCTAATTTTTGGAAATTCTTTTTACTCTTATTATTTTTGATTTTATTGTATATTTTTAACATGTTTTATTATATTATATTTAATTTCATCGTAAATTTTGAAAAAAAATAAACATTTTTAATAAATTATTACAATAATATAGAGTGCTTAATTATCTTGAGTTTAAAATAAGTTGGCTTCCACCTATTATCTCTCTAGGTTCCTGAAGGGCCTGACCATGACCAGGCCAGGTCCGAAGACATTTGAGGGCCCTTTTCCGAAAGATTTTGTTACTTTAAAAACATACTGCGAAGTTATGACGTTTAAAAGTAAAATTAATCATCATACATAATTTTAAAAACATTTGAGGCGTTTATAGCTGTAGAACACTTAAATATATTATTAACTTAAATTGATTTCGTCATTAAAGCAAACATAATTGAAGAGCTCAGTGGAAGAACGTGCTAAGAGAACGTGCTTGAGATTTTTGAAAAAATTGAGATTTTTGTGTCAATGAACATATTACTGACTTCTTTATCGATAACAAGTTTTCCCCTTTTCATGAACTTTAAGTTTAGCATATTTTTTACGCTTCACAAGTTCCGTTTTCAACAGATCCGAGTGCAAACAAAAAAATTTTAAGTTAATTTTCTCGTTTTCACCTTTTTGTCACTTAACTCGTTCTTCCACTAAGCTCTTCAATTGTGAAGTGTGAAATAAAGTTACTAGATTTATAGCCAATTTTGGGGCCCAAAAAAAAATCGTGGGCCGGAACAGGCCAAGGCGATGGTCAAGGCCTGGTTTCCAGTAAGGTTCAGAAAACTGAGAGTCCAAATTTTAAAATAAGCATCGAAACAATTTTGGAAACTGTTCCTCCAACCATAACCCGAACTCCTTACATTCAGTTCCTGGATAGACCCCAAACGCCAAACCTGTTGGTTGCCGTGGTCTACGTTGGAGGTCTCTATAAGCTATGTGGGCATCCTGCTTCATTTTTTTTCTTCTACCTTGCTTTATTGTTTAGTTCCCTTACTTCTTTGGGACGTAGTTAATTAAAAAAGAGGGTCCAGAGACCGTTTCGTGATGCGACCCGGGCTGAACACTCACACGTATGTATTGATGGAGCATGGAGGTTAAACTAGATGGACAGGAATACAAGTACAAAATACGGTTTACCAAGTGAAGTCGTTATCGCTGACACGGACGATGTTTTGGATGAAGATTTGCTGATGCTACAATAATTTCATGTTAGACACTTTATTTTATATGGAGAAAAAAAAATAGTGCTTTAAAAATTCTTCTACAGGTCAATTTTTCCTTATAATTTCCTCTGATAATTTTATTCCCTGTTTTGGTTTTGGTGTTTTCTTTTAGTTTTTTGTATTTGTGTTTTGTCTTGTTTTAATTCTCTACCTGTAATTGGACTTGATCTGAACGGTAGTTTTCTACAGAGAGTAGAGTAGTAGGTAATAAGATTTAAATAAATTATCTGCCAAATATTCATTATTTATGATTAAAAAAAAACAATCAATCGAGTTGATTCACGTGACTTAAAATCCTTCCTGCTTTGATTCCTAGATTCCATTGATGGTTTAGATGGTTTGTGGTATGGTATGGTTCGCTTCGCTTCGCCCGATACGTTGAATAACCAATCGCGAGACCTAATTTTCATTCTGTCACTCAAGACGTGAAACAAAAACAAAAAAGGTGTTTAAATTAAAATACTGCTTTTTGCTTGACTTCTATAGAGAAACATCAGGAAGGGTGACCACTGTGCTGCTACAGAGAATCTTTTAACATAGTGACTGGGCGACACTAATGTCGCCCAGTGAAAGAAAAATGTCGCCTAGTAATATGAAAATCAAATCACTGGGCGACATTGAAAGAAACCGTATTTTCTCAAAAATCCCATCCGTTATATCATAAATTGTATTTAAAAAAAAAGCATTTGAAATAAAATAAAAAATGGGCAAGTTGTAGCCAGTTGTTGTTTATCAGATATTGCTCATTCATTACAACCCTGTGAGTGACTAAACACAAATACTTTTCAGCAACCAAGATGGTCCCCCTCCCACTACAAAACTTTTTTTCCCCTTACCCTTTCAGCCCGGGCGCTCTCATGGTGTTAGTTCATGTGACAGGCCCCGGACATGCCCCCTGATAGAGAAGCTATTTGCTAGGACCTGTGTAGTTTCTACAAAAATATTTATTAGTGTTTCACGACGCTAACTTCCTATTTCATCTAAATATTTTAATTCGTTAAAAAATTGAACCCAACTTTTTATTTAAGATATTATTCACAAATAATTTATTGCCATATGAATTCGTTTTTATTCCGTTAAATAATTTAATATATTCATAGTCAATAGTAATCTGTAAAGTAAATATAGGGACGATATGTTCGGATTGTTCGGGATTGTCGGATTGTTTCAAATGCCCATAAATCTACGACTGAGCTGATTTAGAGTTTGTAACGACAGGTACCATAAGACCAATTAGTTCCTATTGGAACTATTTTGTATGCTTAAATATGGGGAAATAAGACGTTAAAAAAAATCAAAAATAACCCTAGTTTCGTACTCTGTGGTAAAAACCAAACATACAAATGTTATTTTAATCAATCAATGTTAATGCATTAACTCATAAGTAACAAAATATTAAAAATAAATAATAATTTATAATAATACGGAATCAACATTTTCAGAGATCTATGCCTTAAATCTGAACATGCATTGTTCCGCTAAATTAACAAAAAATCTTAGTTTAGGCAAATTAAATAAAATTTTATAAAAAACTATTTCCCTCCTAAGTTTTGTTATTGTCTACTTTTAGTTTTTTTTTTTTTTAAGGAGTATTACTCTTCAAGAAAATATATTGTAGAAATGTTATTCGGGAATTATTTAGATAATATTGTAAAAAAGTTTTTATGTTTATTTTTAAGAAAATATATGTAATAGAAGTATTATTCAAGAGATTATGCAAAGGTTATTGTAAAATAGAGAGTTACGCAGTAAATATTTAGTTAATACATTTTCTCATTTATATAATTTTTTTTTTACTTATTGGTATTTTAAATAATGCTTTGAGTGTAGTTGAAGCATATATGCAATTTCTATTTTTTTTTTTTCTATTTTACCAAATTAGTTGATTACAAATTATAAAAAAATTTCCGCAATCAATGAAATTTTCAAGTTGAACTAGGGGATTATCTTGAAATGACAACCCCCTTTTCCTATTACGCAACGATCCCCCCCCCCCCCCTCCCGAAAAAAAAAACATTTTTACATGCTATGTCGCCCAGTGAAAAATTCTTAAAAGATTCTCTGTGCTGCTAATAGAGAGGCTGAGTACACCGGGACATACTTGCTCACATTAAATCGGCCTTGCTTATTAAATCGGCGGAATCCAAAGACCTTACGCAGTGTAGCGTACGATGTCGCTCGCAGGTTGCATTGGGTGCCGGCTCCGGTGTATACCTCGTCACTTGATTATAAGTTCAAAATTATGTGGCCTACTTGGCTGTGTTAAAGCTCTTCTTTTAGGCTAAAAATAGACAGCCGGGAACTTTCAATAGCCTAACCTAAGTTTCTTTATTTCACGAGCGCCTTACGTCACAACTCACGTCAGAAGATGCTTGCGCATCGGCTTGTTTGGGTGCATTGCATCGACTTGGCGACATTCAGATTTTTCTCGCCAAGCATCTCCAACTTATTTAATCTCCATGTTTTGTTCTGCTTATAAGATGGACCCCTCACTATAGATCTGTCATTTTTTCCCCCTACTTGGTGTGAGCTTTCCCCTCCCATCTTGCGGCTTTTTCTTCTTGGGAAGTGATGTCTTAATTCAATCACTGCCGTAATGATGCCATTCTTTTCTCAAGTTTTCTTTTAAGGGGGTTTTGACAATGAAGGAAGATGATAGATGGCTTTGTGGAGTTTCGTTTGTTTCGATCGTTTGGATTTGGGGGGGAAACATGAAGTTATGACTGAAGTTATGTATGAATATCGACTGTATTAGTCTAAACGAGCTAATACAGTCTACATTTACCATTAGGGCTAATAGAGCCATACAGTCCACGTAGGCTCATAAGTGCACGCATCAGGTGTCTCTCTTTTGAACTTGGGCGAAAGACCTGTTAACGTGCACAAAGAGTAACTCTACACAGGCTTCTCCCGATCACATTTTACACTGTCTTGGTCTGGAAAAAATTGATCTCTACTCTAGTCCTCTTCTAGTCGTCGATTTCTTGAAGACTTTCGAGATCGTGGACTTGGTCTAGCGTGCGGCTGGACCGAGAGGAATAAGTCAACAATACAGGCTACATTTATACTCACAGAAATCTTGATGATTTTGTTGTGCTACATTATAAGTATGCCATGTAAGTGTTTACTGTGTTTTGTATTAAGAATTTTAAATGTCTGATGGTTAAAGGAATTCTGATAGCTTTCTTCAACACATTTCTAAAGTGTATAAAAATTTTAGGAAAGATTATGATGTAAGAGAAACAGATCGCATTTGAGTTACCGACGATTTTAGCATATTTTGAGTCCAATTAATAATCTTAATTAAATTCCAGTTTTCTACGAACTATTGCAAGGTTGGGAAAGTATGAATGTATAACTAAAACGAGTAATGGCCGTGTTAATATAGAAAGTTCCCTAAGTCTCAATGATTAGTTATATTTTCAATTAATATCCCTCGATCCCTAGTTTATCAGAAACCTAAATAAGTGAAATTTATTTTCCAGGTAGAGGTTTACAATTATTTGGCTTTTAATCACATAAACAAGTAGACTCATTATAGTTTGAGTCAACTCAATTACTTACAAGAGTTGACTTTGTAGGAAATCAACTCTTGACTTTCTCCAACAATGTTGAATCTAAATTTATCCCTATTTACTTGCAAATCTGTAACACAATTACTTGCCAAACTTGTCATTTTGGAACCTTTCTTTGCTTTCGTTTCTATAAGGCGATAAATCAGCTGTGAATTTGAAATATATAATTCACTCAAAAGAACTTCACTTGATTTCTAAAGGCTCACTTTCCGACCGTGGTCAATATACAGACCAGAACACGTCAAGACCTCATAAACAGCCCAGCGAGAAGTGCATATATCCAGAAACATACTCTTCAAAAAGTAAGCAGCTTTCACGCTTTGATTAATTGTAATCCTTGTAGTACGAGAGGAAGCATCTCAGGAAATCCGTTAATGGTACCGGATTAAGGGTCAGCTTTTCTATTGCATGCCAAAGATATCTTAATAGACTCCGAGGGTTGCAGTACAACAGCAACAAATGCTCCTCTTTTGTGGTCATGTCTTTCAAAAAGGAGTCCATTTTGGGGATGGATCGTGTCAGGCCACCGTGCGGTGGGTCTGCTACTTCTGTGTCCACCGATCTGACTAATTTGTGGTATTGTCCACGTAGCAATAATCCGGAACCCTTTGGCCACCCCCCGGGTAATCTGGAAAAACTTTTGACTGCTAATCCGGCAAAAGTTCCCACACAAAAAAGCCCTCCTGTCCATTAGGGCTGTCCGGGAAAGGAATCCTTGCATACTTTTTTTGGTGTCCCTTTGTGAAGCTCTAGTGTCCTCGTATGTGACACTCCTTCTAATTGAGCAACGGCTTTTGGAGGGGAGGGTATTTTTCCGCTGTTTAGATTACTTACTGGAAATCGGTGGCACTCCAGGACTCACACGATGGAAGGGTGGCTGGCTAAAAGCCCTTTGTGGTCCAACAGCGCGTTTATAATTTGAAGAGTGGGGGGCTATTTCATGTTTTGGTTTATTTTTTTTTAATGGAGGGATTACGATCAGAAATCGTTTCTTTTTTTTCCCACATTCCAACCTTGGGGGATCCTTTGAAATTTTTTCCTGAGAAGAACTTTTGTCGGAGCAAGAGAGTTGAGATGTCAACAGGTCTGCTCTGCGTGTACCAACACCCTCTTAAGGAACAAAAAAAAACAAGTTCCCTTCATGTCACACGAATCTAAAGAATGGCTGCTGCTATTTCAAAAAGATTAATGAATTATTATCCTCCATGACTTAAAAAACGATTTCTTTTTTTATATATAAATCTAAACCTGGATCAGAAGATCTGACTAATTTTTTTCAAACTTTGAAGAAGATTACACTGGTTACAGAAACTGCTCATTACTCAATAACTCCCATACTATTTAATATAAAAATGCATTGTAATTTTTAAGTACTTTCCCACTAGATGATGCAGCTGCTGTTTTGACTATCTAAGTTCGGGGTTGGAAGTTGATTAGTACGTGTTTTGAAGTTTCCCGGGTATATCAAACGTCCAAATCAAAACTTTCAAATAAAATGCGAATTTTGAAAAACGATACTTGAAGTTATGGGGGAGGGGGGTCGAGTCAAATATCATGAAATATCACCACGGGGGGAGGGGGTCAAAAATTCGACAAAACCGCATGCATCACGTGATTTATGGACGGCCCCTTTATGGCTTAGTAAATATATTTAGCTAACTTATAATCATAAAAACCATTTTGCTAAAAGCTCTAAAGCTACTCTGTAAAAAAAAATACCTCTAATTTACCATCACAGTGTGATGGTAATAGTGCTGCCATCAACCTGTGCTGTGAATTTACGTCTGATGTAACATTTATAGTGTGGTGCCAGCGAAGACGTTTGTTTCATTGGCAGTGATTGGATACGCCCATCTTCTCTATTTAAACGCTATTGGAGTAAGTTGTTCAAATGACTCTGCGTATCGTGAAAATATCAATTTACTGTAAAATGAACATTACAACACTTTGATGTAAAAAAAAAAACTGCTAAATGTGCGATAATTTTACAGAAATTTTTATAGTGTGTTTTGAAGTGTTCATATACATGATGGTAAATTTTAAAGCTAACATAAATTTCAAACTAAAACAATTTTAGAAATAAAATAACAGAGAAATTATTAATAACAATATAAAATAAACTTACCTTAGATCCCGAAAGCATGATATTATTACTGACTGACCTAGAAAGAAAAATAATAAATAAATTTCAAATTAAAAGTTAAGAAACTAGTATTTATTAAATACTTATTTCAGAAAACATAATCATAAATTTAAATTAATTTCGATTGTTAGTTCTAGTTGAGTAACTCTGTCAAATTCATTTACGACAAGTACAACCGAATATGTTTATAGCGAGCCCTGATTTAACGAGCTCCCGGAGGGAATGGGAATATCTGGTTGGTCTAATGTAATGTCTAATGGAAAAGAAATTTTTTACGAACAAACCTCGGATTTAGCGAGGAATATTTTTCTGTCTTACAAAATTTATATTGACTACCCCAAAAATTTATAGACATTTCGTAGAAAAATCATCTTTACTATTTTTTTCAGATCAAAAATCTGTTCATAGTATGGTAAAGCTTTTTGTGGAACGCTTTAAAAAAAACATCGTTCTGTCACTTGTGAAGAAACGTAAAGTTTTATATTGACCTATATGAAAATAGGATGAAGGCTTTACGAATCGAAATTTCAATAGGTAATAATTTACTTCAAATACTTTACACAGTGTTTTAAAACACAACTCGGATTTAACGAGCAAATATTTCAGTCCCTTTTTGCTCGTTCTAAACGAGTTCGACTTTATACAAGATTGAAAATGAAACTTCAAGCCAAAACTTACATACATATTACATCACAAAAATATAATTAATTTTACACAAGTTCCCTGGTAGTGACAACGACTTAAAAACTAATTAACTGAAACTAATTACTACTTTGAGAATTTTAAGTAGATTTTTCAACTTAGCAAAATGAGACCACACTTGTGATATTTAAAAGCAATTTATTTCCCTTTGTATGGAATTTAGTTTTCCAATTAATGTTGAAGGTCTCGAGAATTAGGAGTTAATTTGAAGTTTCACATGTTTAATTTTTTAAAGAGATTCTTGAGAATTGGTAATCCCAAAATGCATATTCACATAAATAAATCTTTTACAATAATGAATTTTTCAAATTTTAAGTTTACGTTAATAAAAAAACGCATTGAAATGTAGTTTAGATGAGAGAAGTTGTAAGGAATTTAGATCTATTGAACTTTTTCCTTTTTAAAATAATAAATCGTGAAATAAATTCATATTTGTTTTAAAAATCATATCTTTTAATTAAGGAGTCATCGACATTTTGAAAACTGAATTTCTGAAAGATAAGAATGGGATTGTTTCACATCGTGAATGGCAACAGCTCCAGCGGTCTTGTTTTCATTTTTTTCTGGAATTACTTTTGTTTTGCCATTCGAAAATCATTTTTCTAAGAATATTTGACAAATAAAATTTTTCAAATGCCAACTTCTTGCTGTGCTGTTGTTTGTACAAATCATTTGTTAAAGAAAGCTTGCATAGAGAGAAAAGTTTCTTTTCATCCATGACGGTCAATTTAAGAGAGAAACTGAAACCTCCAATAAAATCGCATGGCAAGAAAAAATGAAAACAAGAGCCCTCATCTGAAATATTAACATGCGATTCTCAATACAGTAGCTTAGTGCTGCCCTCTAGTGTTTTCTTTAAAATCAATAACATCAATTTTCAGAAATGAAATGTGAATATAAATTTTTATTTAACCGGGCTTCATTTTGATAAAAACTATTCTAAATAGTTTACTAATTTACTCTAACACAATTAGCACTGAATTCTAATAATTTAAAATTAAATCAAAACTATATTTATGTTTTTAAATACATTTCTAAACTTTTGATACATTTCTAAACTTTCGGTACATTTCTAAACTTTAAATACAATTCTAAACTTTAGATCCATTTCTAAACTTTCGGTACGTTTCTTAACTAAATTATTTTTTGTATCTAAACTAAAGTTCATGACTCTCCTACGTAATACCATTAGATCAATGCATATAATTTAAAAAAAAGTGTATTTACACTGCTCAAAACAATTAGGGGAGCACTTTGAGTACTTTTGTCAACTCTTTCAGTTCCAACGTTTTATTTTTTATTCTAAATATATAAAATTTGTGAAATAGGTTCATTATGCATCCAGAATGAAATGGTAAAAAAACAGAAAATAATTTTTTAACTAAAATTTAAGTGGGAAAAATTGAAATTATAACTTTTGAATAAATTATAACAACCATTTTTTCAAAATTTATTTGTTAAAAAAAGTTAAAAGCCCTAACCATCTTACGTTTTCCAATTTGCAGTTAAAATGCAAAAAATGGGGAAAACCTCTGACAAATCATGCTTCATTACAATGCAATAAAAATGTAACCGAACCACATTATATGTTTGACATGAGTCACAACAGGGCTCGTTTCCGGCCAGGGTAGCTCTCGCGCGACGAAGGAAGTGGGGCCCGCGGTCCACCCTTGGCAAACCTCGTAATTTTTGTGGAGTGGGGCGTCGCCGGCGCCAACAGGACCACTTGTCACCTGTGGGCCGACTTGTGTTCTTTTGTTCCACAGTTGTCACCGCAAAACCCATGTGAGGGATTTAGAAAAACCATGTGAAGATGTTAAGGAAGAAACGTTGAGGTGTTACTCAGCTGTTGTTGTTTTTTTTTCGATAACCGGAGCTGATTTGTTTTATTGACTAACGTTACGACTATGAAAATCTTCGGGTTTGGGACAAAACCCGACACTGACAGTAAAAAATGTAATTAAATCGCCCTTAATTAAGCATAACGGCGTTAATTAATTGATTTGTCGGTATTTCTTCCCTATGTGTGCAATTTCTCTGTCGGACTTCTGGATTGTCGGGTTGTGTCCTAGATCGGGCATCTTCATTGACCCGGGAACGACATGCGGCGAAAGCAAAAACCGTTCTTACGGTTTAACCAGTTGGATTTTTATCTTAGTTAAATGCTATTGCATCGCAAATGTCGGAAGCACAATTTTTTCTGCACCTCAAATTCACTCGCTACAACTTGATTGAAAACTGCATTTAAACCCGTAAATACAGTTATCTCTTCATTTGCATGTGAAAGATCCAATTGTGCCACTGCTATCATCCGGCAATGTAAGTACGGTCAGTGCCGGATATACCATAAGGCCTGTTGGGACCAGGCTTAGATTCCCTACATTTTAGTTTCTATTATGTTAAATGCTGTAGACTCGCAAAATGTAAGTACATTTAAAAAAATTCTGAACTACAACTTTGTATTTAGCTTGACTTTGACTGAAACATGGACCTAACGTTATTGGTTTTATAGATGCTATAAGAAAGTCGATAAAATGCAAAAAAAAATATGCATCGGCCAATCGGCCAATGCCAGGACAACCATACATAACATTTTCCGAAAAGGAGCCCCCATAATTTGTTGTGTCTATATTCTGAGTTTTTCTAGATCAGGCTCTGAGAGTATAGTGTAACATTACTAAAAACAGTTGCATATAAAACAAGCCATGTAATCTATAAGGGTAATTCCATGTAACTGTAGTGTAAGTCCTAATTTAAGAGGGGATTAAAAGCTTTTTATATTTGAAAAATTAATCAAATTAAATAATGCACGTTACATTATTTAGTTTTAAGTTTTAATAAATGTAGATCAGCTATTCCACTTTTTTTTTCTTCATTTTATGTTAAAAGTTTTAGTGATAAATCACTTTTTACACATGTGATTTACACCACAGAAAGGCTAATTTTGCATGGAATTACCCTATAATATCTGTTATATCTGTTATCTCAACAGAACATAAAGTTGTGACCACCCCAGCGGGCTCTTTTTTGCATTAGACACGCTGCAAGAAATGACCTTTGGTGCTTCGCTCGCCACTGTCTTTCAATGAGGCTGAAATTGGCGGCGACTATCCATTCTTTCATTCGTAGAAGGGGGCTTAAGATTTTTGTTTTTGTGGCCCCGTCGGGGTTCGGAATTCCTTTGAGAAATTTAGGCGTGAAAGCACTTGGCACATTACACCAATTTTGATGTATTTCTCGCTCATAGCCGCTAGGAAGGGTAAACAAGAATTTTGTATAAGGGACTTATCTGTACCTTCAGTTTTCTAATGCTTCCATTCCTTAGAAAAGCTCCACGCTACGTTTTAATTCACAGAGTCTTTTTAAAAATGGAAGTTTTATAAAGGCTGTGTCTATGCGTCACCCACTTTCATAGCCCAAACTCCAAATGCTACAGAAAATTTTAAAAAATGCCCAAAAATGCAACGCATCGAAAATAGAAGTTATTTAAAATCTCAGAATTTTTTTTAATTTGAAGTACTTCAATTATTTAAAAAAAAAAATCATCATTTAGTACGTATTTTTTTAAATGTATAAGACTGCCATTTTTAATGGAATTAAATCACCATTGCCACTTAACAATTACACGAAAACTTGACGTCATAATATGTTTAAGGTGTATCACAAGGAGAGTCTTTGATGGTTCGCATTGCTTGTTTAGAAAGAAGCACAAGCTATTTTACTATTTTTTTAATTTTAAAAAGCAGATGTAATTTTTCATTTCAGAACTTATTAATGAATAATGATAAGACAAATTCAATTATTATACGGATAAAAAATGCAATCATCTATCATCAGATTAGTTCTAGGCTGTCATTTTGAGATTTAACGATCCTATAATAACTTTTAATGCATATCGGAAGTAATTTCCATTTTCGGTCAATTCTATATAAATTATAATTTCAATTAGGTTACTGTTGATACATGGAAATCACTTTTTACGCATGAATAGGCAAATGAAAGTAATTTCTGAATGATGGATTTTTATACGCGCAAACGATTATTTAGAAATTAATTACGAATGTAGATTGCAACTCTGGAACGTGGCAAGAGTGAACTTGTTATTTCTGGATGTTGGATTTCCATACGTGCAAACGATTGTTTCTGGATGCCATACGTGCAAACGATTATTTATAAATCAATTACAAATTGCAACAATGGAACCTGGCAACAGTGAACTTGTTATTTTCGGATGTTGGATTTCCATACGTACAAATGATTATTTAGAAATTAATCAAGAATGTAGATTACAACACTCCAGAAACTGTCAACAGTGAACTTGTTAGAATACTCGATGTTTACGAAAAGTTACGTTTCTGTTCTAAGAAAGTTAAATTGCTATTAAAGTTAAGTTACTCCGGAAGATAACTTTGTACGGTTCATTTTAGCTCATTACATCTTCGAACATGGTTGAAAAGGTCGCACTCCATTACGCCAGGACCATAAATAGGTGTCATTATTGTCACCTGGAGCTCCGGAGCGCTTTCCCACGCTGCTCAATGGAAAAGAGAACCCATTGAAAAGGTATATTGCAACATCAACAGAAAAGATCCGTGGATCGGGTTTCCTGGCGATGCCTCAGGAAAACACATTCCAGAAACGATTGAACCTTTGCCAGAAATTTCTGAACGTTTGCCGAAAATGTGTTGAACATTTGGTGAAAATATTGGATTATCAGGAAAAGTGTTAACATTTTGGAGAAACGTGTGAACATTTAATGACAATGTTTGACTTTAAAAAAAAAAAAAAGGGTTAAACATTAAGAAATGTGTTGAATATTTGTTAAAAATATCAGATTTTCAAGAAAAGTTCTAACATTTTCCAGAAACGCGTGAACATTTGATGAAAATGTTTGGTTTTTAAGAAAAAGTTGAACATTTTTCAGAAATGCGTGAATATTTGGTGAAACTATTTGATTTTCAAGAACATTTTGAACACTTTCTTTAAATATTTGAACTTTCTCGCCAAAAGTTTGATTGTATTTCGAGAATTGCTATAACATTTTTCATTTATGTTAAATTATATTCTATGAATTTTTAAACATAGTATTGTCCAGAAGGTTTCAAAAATCAAACGTAGCCTCTTATTTGCTAAAATAGACAAATCAATTTGGAAATTCATTATCAGAGAATATCGACTAAAGAAATAAAGTGTCGAACATTCTTATGAAAAACACAAACCTTTAGTATGGTGAATAGGAAAAGCTGCTTTTCCTTTTAATATTTCAGAAACAAATCAAGTTTCATTCAAAAGAAAAAATGGAATAATATCCATATCCAGGCGTGTAAATTTTTAATATGTTCGTGGAATCCTGTCTAATTGCCAGGAGTTTAAGAGGAGCCACACTGACAGGTTTTAGGAAATTCAAACAATGTAACGACAGAAGCCACTAATCCAAACGATCTGGAATCTCAACAATAGAAATAGTAATTCCTTATTTATAAATAAAAAATCACTGAATTCATGGAATATAGAGTGAAGAAATAATAGATCAGTGGAGTAGGACCAAAATTCCGCAAAGAAACAACGCTTTTTTAGGTTGATTAATATGGATCCTTATATATTCTGACCCATAGTGGGGGCAACAATATATTTTCATTATTTAATCTTTGCTGTTCCATTACCATCTTTAAATTTATTTATTTATTTTTGCTAATAAAAGCTATTTGATATGGTAGCATACTTAGAGTGAAAATATTTTTTTCAAAATTAATGCAGTACAATGTTATGAAAAATACCCTCTTTACCTTAATAATATTTTTAAAAAAAACACTGTCTGAAAACGTAAATTTCATATGAAATTTTACTTAATTTCCAAGTAAGGTAGTAGAAAATAGTAAGCATTTTGTCAATTGATATAAATAAAATGTTTAAAAATTAAAACAAAAGTTCTGTAGAAACTGTTTTTCCTTTATAATGGTCTTCATACAGTAAAAACCACTACCAATGAAGAGTTAGCCTCTTTTAAAACAATTGTTCTGTAAAAACTGTTTTTCCTTTGTAATGGTCTTCATACAGTAAAAACCACTACCAATGAAGAGTTAGCCTCTTTTAAAACAATTGTTCTGTAAAAACTGTTTTTCCTTTGTAATAATCATCCTACAGTAAAAACTACTACGCAATGCAGTGTTAGTCAATTTTAAAACAATTGTTCTGTAGAAACTGTTTTTCCTTTATAATAGTCATCGTACAGCAAAAACCACTAAGCACTGCATTTTTAGTCAATTTTAAAACAAATGTTCTGTAGATATTGTTTTTTCTTTTATAATAGTCAGTAAACTCAACTAAGTGATGCATTTTTAGTCAATTTTAAATTAAATTAGTCCTAATGACATTCCTAAGCACGTGCGAATTAGTGACAGGTTTGCGAGACAAGAGTTTTTTAGGACTTATTTATTCAAAAAGTTATTATATAATCACACACAGTTGCTATGTTTAAATGATTCTGACTCTATAATTTACTTGATTCTTTGATTAGCTTCTAAATGGATAAGATTGTCAACTAAATTTTTAAAAAAAATGTTAATTAATACAGTTTACCAAAACTTGTATCCCACTTGCTATATTGCTAATAGCGCATTCGGAAATATCGCAGTCAAATCATTTCTCCCACTTTTTAGAATTTTTTTCACAATATATTATTCTTCTAAAATCATTTTTTTAACTTCAAGCTTTCGTACTTTTGTATTTGCCGGAAAAAGCAGATTTCTAATTTTAACGTTTCATGTTATAGTAACACAGATTACTTCAATACATATGTGCATACCCAAAAGCCCTAAACCCATAACTTTGTATTTCAGATAATTGATATCATTGTGTCAATAGTAAATATATCAATATCATTCTAGCATTGCAACTATATACAACCTATAGGGACAATTACAAAAGCTTTTTTGATCAATTACCTACCGCTCTTTTAAGACCATAAAGAAAATTTTGAAGATAAGCGGAGATCGTTATCTTTATCTTAGTTAAGTACATATTCGGCAGCGATTATTATTTTCCCAGTTAGGTATAAAGATAATATTTTTAATATACACGAAATAGAGATAAGAGATTGAAAGGATTTAGAATGGATTCGTGCTTTCAAAATTTAGTACTATGAGGAGTTATATGAATTAATTTCTGATAAAGAAAAACATTTACGATTGATCTTCTTTCAAATAAAAAATTAAGAAAAAAACTTTCTTTCTAAAGTAGAGTACTCTAAAACTTTCTTTTGAAGTAGAATAATTAATAAATGTTAATTTCGATACTTTATGAAGGTTTTGGAAGCTAGAACTAGTTATTTAATGAGAAAACTTTAAAAAAAAAATCGTGTTAATTGGAAATAAAAATTTGCAAATAATCAATTTTATTTATTATTGCGTAAAAAAATTTCTGTTGGGTAACAAATTTAAAATATTTGTTTGGCTTCGATATGTCACATAATACGTTGATAGTAGCAAAATAAAACATTAAGATTTACTGAATTCCTTTGATTGTTATTATTATTATTATTATTATTATTATTATTATATTTTTTTTGAGAATTGTATATCATGTATTGTCGTATGTATTAAAGTTATATAAATACTTTTGGTGTTTTAGATAACCAAATAAAGTACTTAACCAAAATAAGACAAATATCACTTGCTTAAAAACTAACTTCCGAAGTCGCTAATGTAACTCCAAAAAACTTCTCTATTTCGACGCATTTTTCCATATAAATTGTATGCCTGCGCCTAAAAATTCTAGCCATAGACTTGTTTATATCCGATTATATTCAAGCCCTGATATTCGGCAATAGTTTGTTCAATGAATTAAGTAAAATATGCAACTATAATTCCTTTGCTTTTTGTAAGGTGATAATTTTTATACAAACAATTTTTTTTTATACTGAATTACTAATCAATTCAGGGAATAAAAAAATTACACAGTATATTGCAAAAAATAGCCGTTTTCCATCACGAATTGGAGTTAATTTGTTGGAGACAAAAAAAATATGTGGGCACAATGACAATCCCATCCAGGTATTGTTAAAAAGTTTGGTGCAAGATTACACAGGAATCTCAAAACTTTCTAGCTTTTACCATTATTTGGAGCGTGGATTTACCCAAAAGTGGTAAATCAACACTCCAAAAAAGTGATGGCAGCTAAAAAGTTCCAGGATTCCGGTGCAATCTTGCACCAAATTTTTTGTAACTATGTATGGTGCAATTTCTTGTTATAATTTAGTGATGTGAACTGACAATTTTGGTGTAACTTATAGCCATAATTTGGTTAACCTCTAGTCCCGCGCATGAAAATATAGCCAAAGATTTTACCGACTTTTTACAGTTTTTATATGAACCAAAGTTTGATGAGATGGCGCACCATTTTTTATAGCCAAGTAACTGACTCCTATTTTTGGAATTTTATTTTATTTTTTATTTTATTTTGGAATTTTATTTTATTTTTTAATTTTCGAAAATTATCATTAATTTAAATCATTTCGCAAAACTTTGTAATTTTTTAAGGCTTATTTCCTAGTTTTAAATATGATTCGAAGCCACAAAATTTTATAATTTACTGAATTTTCTGGGAACAAGACAATTTAGCATAAAAATTACTAGAAATTTGGGGCCCCATTGGTTGGAGGGCCCTAGAACCGGGCCTTATGGAAGATCAGGCCCTGGTCAGGGGCTTATGCCTGCAGCCAAAAATCTTGGCCCGACTTGCTTAGCCCCGAGTCTCTTCGTGTACTGTTTGTTTAATGAGTTTAGAGTTTCTTTCGCGAGAAGCGTTTATACTCTGCGGGCCCAACAAAAGCAATGGTCATAAAATAGCATGTCGTTGATTCTTCTATTTAGGGTTTATTACGTTTCTTGGAACGTGTGCCCGGGTCCTTCTATTTACGATATACATGGAATTACAAGTAAATGGTCAAGTGCTGCTCTCAATAGGGACTGGTGGTCGTAAATCTTAGGCTTTGGAATACTTTCTTCTAAGGTAAGCTTCGATAGTTAAGAGGGACTGTCAGTCCCATAGAGATAATGCATTAGTTTTGAAATCACAACTTTTGCAAAATAATTGCTTTGCCATGTTATCCCATTTTCACCAGGTATGGGAATCATCATAACATCAATTTAAAACAAAATTGAATAGAAAATAACATCCGGTTATTTAATGATTAATTGATAAATTTTAAAATAGTGTCACCATCTGCTGTAATTTTTGGCATTTTAAAACTTCAAAAATATATAATTAAATAACTAGATAACATTTTCTTTTCAAAATTTGTTTCATTTCAATGTTACGTTGATTCTCATACCTGGAAAAAAAGGGCTAACATGGCAAAGCAATACTTCCGCGGAAGTTGTGATTAGAAAACTAATGCATTAGCTCTATGGGACTGACGGTTTTATAATATAAATAAAAAATTTATGAGAGAGCTTTAAAGTTTGTATGAGTTTTGAGAGTATGCGAGAATATTTGAGATTGTATGAGTTTTGTACAGATTTAAAAAGATGTAAAGACAAGGCTGAATTTATAAAAAAAAAACGTTCTACACTTAACAAAAAAAACAATTTTTGACATATTACTCACGAATTTCATGGTTTTTAATTTTCAAATTTACTACGTAAAATTCCAAAAAAAAAAAATTATACCAAATTATCATCTTAATTAGATTGCTAAACTCTGACTTTTCATTTTATCTTTAAGCAATTCAAGTTTTTCTCGAAGCTCTACAGTTCTTCCAGAAAAGAGTACAAGCTCTAAACTTGAGTAAAATTTACTCGGAGACATTTTGACCATGTGTCCGGGCTCATCATATTTAATTGTTTTTTACTCAATTTTGAAAATGTTGTTTTTAGAGTGTTTCTTTATCTTCTATAAAGTAAACGGGGCATAACTATTCTGTTAAATACTGTTTAAATGAAGTATTTTACTATACAAGCAATGCAGAGATTGAAATTTTACTTTTTAAAAGTTACTCAGTTGCTACAGTTGCTTAATATGAAAAGAAACGAATTACAGTTACATTTCGTTACTTTTTGAAATTTCACGTCATAAGAAAAATTAAAATTTAGCCATCTAAACGGTTTTTTTAATGAGAACCATGATTAAAGAAATATGAACAGTCGGAAAAAGTTAAAAACAACATTTTAGCGTAGTTAAAAGTTAAATTTTAAATAATTAAATGTAAGCCGAACGCCGAACTGCGACGAAAATATCTGTGAATAGTATAATCTGTGAATATATATAGTAATAATCTGTGCATGAGAAGTAACGGAAAAGTAACGAAATTTTACATGACGGAAAAGTAACGAAATTTTACATAGCGGAAAAGTAACGAAATTTTACATAACGGAAAAGTAACGAAATTTTACATAACGAAACATGACAGGAAAACTTTTAGCAATTTTCTCGATCAGATTTTACTTTTTCTATAAGAGATCCATTTGTAAGACATATAAAATTGCAAGATAATTTGTAATTATGTGAAGTTATGCACAAATCTAATCAATGAAAGTTGGTACGTTTAATTTAATGTTTACATCTTTTTCTACTTTTTCTGTAATTCGATATTTTTAATTTGTATGAAAAAATGTATTAATATGTTTAAATAATTAAATTTAAGCTGAACGCCGAACTGTGACGAAAATATCTGTGAAGAGCAGCATGAGAAGTAACGGTAAAGTAACGAAATTTTACATAACGAAACATGACAGGAAAACTTTTAGCAATTTTCGCGATTAGATTTTACTTTTTCTATAAGAGATCCATTTGTAAGACATATGAAATTGCAAGATAAATTGTAATTATGTGAAGTTATGCATAAATCTAATCAATGAAAGTTTGTACGTTTAATTAATTTTCACATCATTTTCTACTTTTTCTGTAATTCGATATTTTTAAGTTGTATGAAAAAATGTAGTAATATGTTTAAATGATATAAATAATTTTATAAACCTTTATAATAAAATAATATATAAACGAAAATATAAGTAAAACAACATTTTATATGTCTATTTATTAAATTCAATTTCATTAATCTAGTAAACTTCTTTGCAATTAGATCAAAATTATTCCCCCGGTTAAATTTAAATATATTAATAAATATTCTACAGTCATTTTAAGACACAATTGCAATTATCTTTTTTTTAAAAAATAAGTACACTTGAGCTATCTATTAAATTGTTATTATTTGACCTAACATATTGCTCCGAATTTTTTTGAGTTTCATTAAAAACTTTTGAGGTAATGATTCATCAACCTTATGAAATCACACAGAGGATTACATGATAATCATAATAAATGCCATAAAATGCGTTTCAAAAACATTTAAAAAAGAAATAAACATTATAAACTTTAAAGAATTTCACAAAGATGAAAATAAATTGAAAAATATATTATATCATCGATAACTTACCATGCATGAGACTCAACAGCTATGCCGAATGCCGCAAACAGAGGAATCAAAGCGTGTATCCTCATTTTAACAGTCCCAGACCACAGTTGAACAAGGATGAAATTCACACTTGTATCACAATACAAAGATTCGAACTTTTAAAAACCCTAGTTAACTCTCTTCGAAAAATTACTTCATTGCATTTACAAAATAGCGTGCGTATCCTTACTTAATATATGGACATTAAAACGTCATTTGAAAATTATTTAGAATTAAACTTTAAATTAATTTAGCTCGTAAAACACAGTAAATAACCACAACACATTTGTTTACACAGTCTCAAACGGTACAGAACGTCTTCCACAAAAAGGGCCCGAAAAGGTGTCAATGGCAGGTGAAGTGTTCGCACTAAATGACAGATTCGCACTAAAAGATGTTGTCAAGTATTTGAGAGTTGCCGACAACACGCTCTTTGCTTTGAAACCCGCCGAGCCGCTGGCGCCGCCTATTTTCTGACGTCACAGAAAACGCCTCTGTGTGATGAACCAATAAATGAGCAGAAATGAAAGAAGCCACGCCTCATTTTGCCGCCCGGGGGCCAGTCAGATTGGCCAGATTTTTCTCAATGGGCCTGACTTGTTGCTAGAGTAACTAGTTGTTCATGTGTAACTGCTCCATAGAATGAATGAGAATATAGTAAACTTTTTGTGTCCTTAGAATGATAATTGTAAGTGCTGCTATAGATTCCTAAAATAAAGGCTTTAGTGGATTGGAAAAAAGTGAATTAAAAAAATTCTTATAAATTTTTTAATGATTTGGTGAAACAATGAATTGAACAAATTAAGTAATGAATTCCATAAAAATTTAGAAAAGAAAAATATTTAGGTATAAAAATCGAGCAAATTTTATAAATTACTTGAATTAATTTCATGGCGAATATAATTTTGAAATTGAATCATTTTGATAATTAATGTGCTAAATGATTGCAAACGCTGATTAAAAGAATAGTTTAAACAAACCGGGTAGCCCATATTTGCTTCCCCGAAAAAAATTGTCCAATTCTACTTCTGTCTCCATGATGCAAATTGTACAATGGAACTTTTACCGTTTTTATTATTGTCATTATTTTCAGAAAGTATTTTTAGTCTGGTTTACAGATTGTTTGAAATTTATAGTTTTTTAAATTGTAAATCATTGTTCGAAAACAAATGTAAAGTAATATATGATACTTTGAAAAGTTTCCATTTTTATAGAAAATAGTTTACTGTAGTTATTCTTCTAACCACAAAACAAATCTTACGAACGATAACGAATATATCAATTGAATTTGCGTAAGAAAATTAATGAAAATAGCCGAATTTGATGTTTAAAAGTTTAAAAAAGAACTTAATGCTGTGTTTGACGAATTTGTTTTTAAAGTGTATAAAATCGTATGTGGTGGAAGCGTTTCTAAGTGACAGATACTGTTACAGACCTAATTGTTTTAGCATTATTTACCCACTCCAAATTTCATTAAGAATTCTTTAAAAATCGGGTTAACATATCTTAGATAATAATTAACATTTCAAAATAATGAATAACATTCGTTGTTCACAAAACTTCTTTCCAAGTGAAAACAAATTTTCTACAGGTAAGTAACAGGAACGACCAAACCCTACTTTAAGAAAAATAACCTAACTGATTTTAAGATATATTTTTTTCTTTGACGTTTACGAAAAGTGTTTTTCTTCTTTCCCCTCGTATAACAAAACGGTTTCGCGTGGGGAGGCTTGTGAAAAATACCGATCGCTAAATTTTTGTGCAAATCACAGGCCTTAGAACCCGAGAGTGCGGTAGGTAAATGAAAAGTTTGGGGGGGAGGGGGCTTAGGAATGTGCCAAAGATTTTTTTTCCAAGGGGGGGGGGGGGTGAGAAACCAATTCCTGTTGGCTAAGCTGTAAATGAAGACATTTGTCAGACAAAACGGAAATAGTATTCTAATAGAAGTTCCGGATTTAATTACAAGCTTAGCGCCCTGGGCCCTTTAGGGCTATGTGCAGGCAGCTAATAGGAATAGATTCTGTTCAGGAGCTATCGGAAGATATTTACCCCTGTTTTTTTTCTACCCCCAGTGAGTTGTTCAATTTTTTTTTTATTAATCTTTAAGCAGTTCAACGCGACAAAAAAAATTTTACACGTATAAAATGTCACCCAAATCTGACAAGGATTTGAATACGACCTTAATATGTAAACGTAAAGTCTAAAGTCTGATTGCGCAAAATGTCGGTGAAAACAACTTGAGCTGATTTACTGTGCACAATTTCCCATTACCGCTACTGAATCTTGTGAGATTACTACGTAAAAAAGACGTCATTTATCAAATAAATATATACGATATTTATAATCACTGTAAAGGACATACATAAAAAATGTATTTTTATTCACTATACATACATAAAGCGTCGTGTACTGTTACTCCATTACTATAAAAATAGGTTATGCAACGTTACTCCATAAAACCTTGCGTTTTGAAACGTTTTTCTAGAATGCTGCAGTAGCATTTCCTGCTACCAGTTTTATCGAGTAATGTAACACGAAATTTTACAGTGTATTAAAAATCTTTTAATTAACTGATATTGCAAGTATAGCTAATATTTATTACTTGGGCTTTGAATGCGCAAATTCGGTATACTTTTTTTATCCTCTACCAAATTTCGACCCATATAAGTAAAATAGTCAAAACAACTCCCAATTATAGAACATTTTTGAAAAATAAAGGAAAATGAAAATCTTATTAATATCTCCACTCTTCAGGTAGAAAAATTTATATATATTATAACTAAAATCTTTGCATCTTTGTAAAAATAATATTTAAAAATCGTTTGTGTTTAAACATTTACTGAAAATTTAATCACAAAGTATTTTAAATTTGGACAAAAACATTACGGGTACTCTCTGTTACAATTAAATCGTTTTTGCAAATATATCCAAAAATTAGAAGCGCTTTGTGAAAATTGCTGCGCTGCTGCTTACATAAAAACAAAACTGTGGTAAAATTAACACCATAATGTGTTGCGAAATTAACGGCTGTGCTGTTACATGGAAAAACGAAAACAAAACTGCTGTAAAACATCAAAAATACTGTGAAATTTACAACTCTGCCCCGCGCGCGCGCGTTGTGGTTTTTTTTACTATGTCCGAATTTTGTGAGCCTATCCTGAAATAAGTAATACGGGTGTCTATTAGTTCGTTGTCCTCCTCCTTTTTGTCCATCCGTCTTGTACCAAACGTTGTCTGTCTGAAGACGATTCACCTCGACGGACACTGACTTACTTTCCCCGCCCCTGACCCCCTGTTGTTAAAATATAGGGGAGGGGTAACTGACCCTTTACTGAAAAGATTGAAGGAAAGGCATTAGTAAGAGTTTTCGTGCATTGCTTTGCCATGTAAGGTTTTTTTTCAACAAGCATGAAAATCACAATAGCATCAAAATTTTTTTTTAAAAAATGAATAAAAAAATTCCATTTGGTTATCTGGTCATCATTACTATCAATGTTTGACATTGTAAAATGACAGATAATTGTTGGCAGATTGTGACACTATTTTGTATATCTTATCAATTAAAAATTAAATGACCGGATGATATTTTCCTTTCCAATTTGTTTCGTTATTCGAGTTTTAATAACTGATTCTTAAAAATTAAAACATTTTCCATTCCGATGTCAGACGAGATGTTTTGCTTGAAAACCAGCCACGGTGAAAGTATACAATTATTTTAAATATTTTTTTAGATCGAGTATAAAATGGAACAAGGCTGAGGTGCAATTAAATTAAACTTAAACTCATCTTCAATGTACGATCGACGTGCAAAAAAAACGAGCTTATAAAAAAACATATTTCAGTTACTAAAAATTAAGCGAAAATTTGATCAGCACGAACTGAAGGTTTAAAAAAAATCTAAATAACAAAATCGACAAGAAATATGGTTAATTTTTAATGTAATTGTGCCTATCTTTCTCACAAAATTGATAGACAGTAAAACTCATTATCAGTCCATGGAGGTTATAGAAAAAGGCAGCAGGAAAACGTACAACCTAACCCTAACTTTTTATCAGTTTCAGTACGGAAAGTATCAAAGAGCAGCGGCACACAATTTTAAACCCTTTTGAGGGATCCATGAAATTCGAACCCGGAACTTCGAGGATTCAAATACCACGCCGACATGTCTCGTAACATGTCGATCACTCATGGAAATTTCACGCTTATGACACTCCCGACATATGCAACCCGGATCTAGACAGTCCCGAACAGTCTCCAACAATCTGTCCTCTGCAATTAAGTTCCTACTCAAACATCAACAGATATACAGACAAAACTCCACAGCGAAAGAAACTGGAGCACCAGACAAACTTTCTGAAGCACACACAATAAGACCTATTCATACATTACTTTTCATTATAAGGTTTCTTGATGATGATGAGAACCATTTGCGGCTTTTCCTCGCTCCAGCCGCCACAGATAAGGTGCCCATTATCCCCTTTGAGCACTTTATCACCTGTTGTGCATGTGCTGCGGAGGACCCCACCTTGAATTTCGTCGCCCATAAGTCGCCTTGCCTGGAAGGTATACCTGCTGCAACAGTTTGGGTTAATTGTTAGCCAGGGTCTTTCTTGTTCAGACACAAAGGGGAGGATGCTGGGGACTGACTTTTACCCTTATCAGACTGGTAACACCTTTTTTTCTGAGGGATTTGAGTTGAAAAGGTGAAAGATCGGCTTGTTTGTGACAATGTTATCTTGCTGGTATGGTGTGAAAGGAAACTTGTATTATTTCACAGAGAGTCGGGGTTCCCACAGATGGGCAATTATAATCATTTTGTCACCAACTATATTTAAAAATAATATACATAAACCCTTCTGTGGTGCCTTATCACATCTATCAATCACATTTTATCTCGTCCCACATATCATGCTTTGTTTTCCTTTTTAGTGGATATAGGATTTTAAATTTTGATTTAGATGTCTGTTTTTAAATGTTACGTGTAAGTTTAAGAACCATTTTAGCCTTTTAATTAGAAAAACCTAGTGGTTGATGGATTTTTAATCGTTCTTAAATGTTCTGGCGTCATTCTTATGTATCATTTTAATCTTTTGAGAATAACCTTATGATTGGCGCCGTATGGCCGTTGATGCCCTTGCGCCATAAAACCCAAACATCCATCCTCATCACATCAATACAAACAAGTTTTTAACTATACTAAACTGACTGCTCCATCCACTGAATTCTTTATGCCAATGTCTTTATAACCTCTTCATTCCTGAAACAAATCCTTCACGTATCCTTTACATAAAGATATGTTTTAAACAATTATATATTTAAAGGGGGAATGGGCGCGCTGGACCGCGGGTCTTCAAGCTCAAGTGCCTCAAGATTAATCCAATGGCGAAAAAACTATTTTCTCTGCCACATTTCTCCGGCTGTATTGAATAGTCTTACAAACTGTTTTTTTTTTTAAATAATAAATGTAGATAACTTACAGGTCTCTATCTTCCCACTTTTTGGAATTGATCGAATATTTTGTGTAAAATTATTTATTGAAAATTAAAAAAATTATTCGAACCCATTTCAAAAAGTGGGAAGGTCGTGACCTGAAAGTCAGCTACATTTATCACATAAAAAATACGCTTGTAAAAATATTCAATACAGCCGGGAAAATGTGGCAGAGAAAATAGTTTTTCTCCATAGGATTAACACTGATGCACTTTTGGAGACCCCCGGTACAGCGCGCCCATCCCCCTTAAAATTATGTTATGTCAATAATTTCGAAAAAAAATAACGATTAACATTTGTTGAGGGGCAATGAGGGGTTGAGGGACGTCAATTTAGTGTATTTGAGGATTTAAGTGGGGGGAAAAATACACATTTGTTTTAATTAATAGTCCATTCTAACATTTGTTTTAATCATTTGTTAAAAATCTCTCATAAAATTACTTGTCTTTTAAACTTTTTTTGCAAAACCTTCAAAATCTGTTTGACCCTTTCGCTACGTCATTTTTTATACTATTAATAAATCAGCTACTTTGGTAGTGGTATTATTGTAAAGCTTGAACATTTTAGTTTACAACCGAAAAGTTAGTTTGAAGAAACAATGCAAAAGGAAGTTGTAAAGTGAATTCTACAAAGGTTCCCACATGTGTTACCTCTGTAGCGAAGAAGCATGTATGTATTTTTAAGAAATTTATTATTATCATTTTTAGAATACTTTTCTTTTTTTAATTCGAAAGAATTTTAAACAAGAAGTTCATAAAGAACTAAAATAGCCTACTTTCCTGTTACTTAAATACTTACTGAAGTTCTAATCGGGAAAAAACTAGGTTTCTAACAGTAAATATCATCAACAGCCGTTTCTACACTAGATTTATACATATTAGAAAAAAAAATCGAAACACAGCATCCAGCTAATAATTTAAACTTCTAAAAGCCAAAATCAACTATTTTCCTTATTATTATTTCGCAAATCAATTAAACATTATTTATCGTCTGCTCGCGATTTATTTGTAGTTCGAGGAATAATTAAATATTCATTAATAACAAAAGTAATGAAACTCCAAACTGCATTAAAAAAATAAGAAATGTAAATTAAAACTTAGCATAATTGCATGCAAAAGTATGCCTTGCCGCTTTCTTGTTAGATAATTAATGAATAATCAAAGAATCAAATTGTGCTACATTTTATGACGTCATTCCAAACTGATTCATGAAAATATTATTTTGCTTCGAATATGTTTAAATAAATAAAGTTTCTCATGCCATTGTTGATTTGGCAACAGTGATTTAAATGACTAAAAATTGAATTTCAATGCTAATTCAATGGGAAATTCGCCGACAGATAGTAGATTTATGTCCGTCCGGACGTACAGATAGACAGACGGACAAAAAGTATGAAAGTTGGGTATCTGAGGTCATAGCTTTCTAACAAAAAAAGAATTTTTAAGATCCGATGGATAGAACCGATTATGGAAGGGGGGTACGGACAGACAGACGGACAGACAGACAGACGGAAAGACAGACAGACATAAGAACAGACAGACAGATGGACATCAACCGCATTTCAATACCTACAGTGATTTAAATGACTCAAAATTGAATTTCAATGCTAATTCAATGGGAAATTCGCCGACAGATAGTAGATTTATGTCCGTCCGGACGTACAGACAGACGGACAAAAAGTATGAAAGTTGGGTATCTGAGGTCATAGCTTTCTAACAAAAAAAGAATTTTTAAGATCCGATGGATAGAACCGATTTTGGAAGGGGGGGGGGGTACGGACAGACAGACAGACGGACGGACAGACAGACGGAAAGACAGACAGACATACGAACAGACAGACAGATGGACATCAACCGCATTTCAATACCTACAGTGACTTAAATGACTCAAAATTGAATTTCAATGCTAATTCAATGGGAAATTCGCAGACAGATAGTAGATTTATGTCCGTCCGGACGTACAGACAGACGGACAAAAAGTATGAAAGTTGGGTATCTGAGGTCATAGCTTTCTAACAAAAAAAGAATTTTTAAGATCCGATGATTAGAACCGATTTTGGAAGGGAGGTACAGACAGACAGACAAACGGACAGACAGGCGGACAGACAGACGGACAGACATACGAACAGACAGACAGATGGACAGACAGACAGTTGGACATCAACCGCATTTCAATACCTACAGTGATTTAAATTACTCAAAATTGAATTTCAATGCTAATTCAATGGGAAATTCGCCGACATATAGTAGATTTATGTCCGTCCGTACGTACAGACAGATGGACAAAAAGTATGAAAGTTGGGTATCTGAGGTCATAGCTTTCTAACAAAAAAAGAATTTTTAAGATCCGATGATTAGAACCGATTTTGGAAGGGGGGTACAGACAGACAGACAAACGGACAGACAGGCGGACAGACAGACGGACAGACATACGAACAGACAGACATACGAACAGACAGACAGATGGACAGACATACAGTTGGACATCAACCGCATTTCAATACCTACAGTGATTTAAATGACTCAAAATTGAATTTCAATGCTAATTCAATGGGAAATTCGCCGACAGATAGTAGATTTATGTCCGTCCGGACGTACAGACAGACGGACAAAAAGTATGAAAGTTGGGTATCTGAGGTTATAGCTTTCTAACAAAAAAAGAATTTTTAATATCCGATGATTAGAACCGATTTTGGAAGGGGGGTACGGACGGACAGACGGACAGACGGACAGACAGACAGACGGACAGACGGACATCGACCGCATGTCAATACCTACTTTTTCATTTTTTTAATTCTTTCGAATTAAAAAAAGAAAAGTAGGCTAAAAATGAAAAAGTAGGTATTGACATGCGGTCGGTGTCCGTCTGTCTGTCTGTCTGTCTGTCTGTCCGTACCCCCCTTCCAAAATCGGTTCTATCATTCCGATCTTAAAAATTCTTTTTTTGTTAGAAAGCTATGACCTCAGAGACAAAACTTTCATACTTTTTGTCAGCCTCTGTACGTCCGGACGGACATTAATCTACTATCTGTCGGCGAATCTCCCATTGAATTAGCATTGAAATTCAATTTTGAGTCATTTAAATCACTATTGCCAAATCAACAATGGCATGAGAAACTTTATTTAAAAATATTCGAAGCAAAATTATTTTTTCATGAATCATTTTGGAATTGCGTCATAAAATATAGCACAATGTGTTTCTTTGATTGTTCATTAATTGCTTACCAAGAAAGCGGCAAAGCATATTTTTAGCCTACTTTTCTTTTTTTAATTCGAAAGAATTAAAAAAATGAAAAAGTAGGTATTGACATGCGGTCGATGTCCGTCTGTCCGTCTGTCTGTCTGTCCGTCTGTCCGTCTGTCCGTCCGTACCCCCCTTCCAAAATCGGTTCTAATCATCGGATCTTAAAAATTCTTTTTTTGTTAGAAAGCTATAACCTCAGATACCCAACTTTCATACTTTTTGTCCGTCTGTCTGCACGTCCGGACGGACATAAATCTACTATCTGTCGGCGAATTTCCCATTGAATTAGCATTGAAATTCAATTTTGAGTCATTTAAATCACTGTAGGTATTGAAATGCGGTTGATGTCCAACTGTCTGTCTGTCCATCTGTCTGTCTGTTCGTATGTCTGTCTGTTCGTATGTCTGTCCGTCTGTCTGTCCGTCTGTCTGTCCGCCTGTCTGTCCGTTTGTCTGTCTGTCTGTACCCCCTTCCAAAATCGGTTCTAATCATCGGATCTTAAAAATTCTTTTTTTGTTAGAAAGCTATACCTCAGATACCCAACTTTCATACTTTTTGTCCGCTGTCTGTACGTCCGGACGGACATAAATCTACTATCTTCGGCGAATTTCCCATTGAATTAGCATTGAAATTCAATTTTGAGTCATTTAAATCACTGTTGAATTCGAAAATGCGGTTGATTTCATTATATTTTGGCAATCATAATTATTTCATGTCTTTGTTCGTATGTCTGTCTGTTCGTATGTCTGTCTGTTCGTATGTCTGTCTGTTCGTATGTCTGTCCGCCTGTCTGTCCGTTTGTCTGTATGTCTGTACCCCCCTTCCAAAATCGGTTCTAATCATCGGATCTTAAAAATTCTTTTTTTGTTAGAAAGCTATGACCTCAGATACCCAACTTTCATACTTTTTGTCCGACTGTCTGTACGTCCGGACGGACATAAATCTACTATCTTTCGGCGAATTTCCCATTGAATTAGCATTGAAATTCAATTTTGAGTCATTTAAATCACTGTTGCCAAATCAACAATGACATGAGAAACTTTATTTATTTAAATATATTTGAAGCAAATAATATTTTCATGAATCAGTTTGGAATGACGTCATAAAATGTAGCACAATTTGATTCTTTGATTGTTCATTAATTATCTAACAAGAAAGCGGCAAGGCATACTTTTGCATACAATTATGCTTAGTTTTAATTTACATTTCTTATTTTTTTTAATGCAGTTTGGAGTTTCATTACTTTTGTTATTAATAAATATTTAATTATTCTTCGAACTACAAATAAATCGCGAGCAGACGATAAATAATATTTAATTAATTTGCGAAATAATATTAAGGAAAATAGTTGATTCTGGCTTTTAGAAGTTTAAATTATTAGCTGGATGCTGTGTTTCGATTTTTTTTCTAATCTGTATAAATCTAGTGTAGAAACGGCTGTTGATGATATTTACTGTAAGAACCTAGTTTTTTCCCGATTAGAACTTTAGTAAGTATTTAAGTAACAGGAAAGTAGGCTATTTTAGTTCTTTATGAACTTCTTGTTTTAATACAATTCTGCTTAGTTTACATTTTTTTAAATGCAGTTTGGAGTAGTTTCATTATTTTTGTTATCAATAAATATTTAATTATTCTTCGAACTACAAATAAATCGAGTAGACGATAAAAAAATATTAAGTTATTTGTGAAAGAATTAAGGAAAATAGTTGATTTTGGCTTTTAGAAGTTTAAAGTATAGCTGGATGCTGTGTTTAGCGATTTTTTTTCTAATGTGTGTAAATCTAGTGTAGAAACGATTGTTGGTGATATTTACTATGTTATGAACGTAGTTGTTTCCCGATTAGAATTTCAGTACGTATTTAAGTAACAGGAAAGTAGGCTATTTTAGTTCTTTAAGAATTTCTTGTTATATCTGAGCATGGCTCAAAATCACAAGATACTATAAGTAAAATAGTAAAAAGTTGTAAAGTGAATTCTATACATTCTACAAAGGTCCACGTATATGTGGACCTCTGGAGCGAAAAGGACAAACTAAAAATAATTGTTCAAAAAAAATTGACACAAAACAAAAGTCTCGCCTCCAATTAATTAAACATCTAATCTCCAGTATTCTTTCTCGATGGTAAGGTCCTTCCATTAACCGTGACGCAAAAATACTTTAATATCCGGCGGATTAGCAACAATATTAACGATTTCAGATAGATTAGGGGCGTAATGTATGGAAATCCAATGAAACGAGGCAGGAAACTGTCTCTTAAAAACGCATTCGGGGTAGTTTATGTTTCTATTTGCATAGGGATGTTTCTTCTAGGGAGGTTTCCCAAGAGTTTCCTCGTAATTTTATTCGTTATGTGGGTCAGAGGTGCAAATCGTTATTTCAAGGATTAATCCAGCGATTAGTTCGCCAATATGACACTTGGCTCATTTTCGTTTTGGGAATGTATCTTTTTGTATTGTTTCTTGTGGGAGCTGTTTTCGAGGTTGTTTGTGGCATGTTGTATCAAGTGTGGTCCAGATTAAAGATAAATTAGTTGTAGACCCGTCTTTAAAAATTATTTGGAAATGCTATACGGGCATTAGTTTAATTGTTTTTTCAACACTAAAGCATTCGACTTTCTACCGGCCACTTGAAGTGTTTGATTTTAAAGACGGGGAAGGTGACATTTTTGAAGACGGTGAAAGAAAACACCCACCATGTCAAAAATGCCACAATGCTCCGTTTCGCCCGCAGCGCATTTTGGAATGCCCGGGGCTTTCTTGTCAAGAGGCTGTGAAAAGTCCTCATTTACTTTTGGACTCTTTGGAAATTTTTAACTTCATGGATCTGGCCTAGTTTCACGAGACCAGATGGGGCTCAGTATTGTTCAATTGACGTCTAAATTGTATGAAATTTTTCTATACTACATCTAAAATAAATTTTAAAAACCATTGTTATTCTGAATGACAAATGTCCTAGCTTAATACCAACGCGTTGAAAGCAGCTTATCTAACAGCATAATAAAAAAACACCTCAATAACTACTTTGTGTTTAAAAATCTTTCGCATGAGTTTTTCCATGTTGTAGGCTTTCTGGAATCTGAGCACACTTCTCAGGTGACGCGTTTTACGATGTGAATTTAGCGGGCGGGACTCGTTTGCACTGCGACAGGAAATAAAAGGATTTCGATATCTTTTCCATGTGAAAGTGGAAAAATCTAGCTTCTAGAATAATCGTCTAATGCGTCACATGGAAAAATTTCCTTTGATTTAAGGATTTCGCTGTCACTTTTTCGATATAAATTATTACATGTGTTGTTTTAAGCAAAAAAACATCCCCTCCCCAAATACACAGTTAAATACTAACAATCTTAATAAATTTGGGAGCATAGGGACGAAATAGTTTGAGCCCAATCCATCGATAGCCAAAACCACCTAAACTATATCCCCCCTTCCCAAGCCCACCCCATTCTCGAAAAAAAACGCAATACTCTAATAATCTTTTTATAACAACGTGCAAAAAAGTTCACTTTTTTATATAATATTCATTCATGAATCGTTGCGAAAAAGACACTTTACGTGCTTACGTCACATACAGTGCCGAAAGTAGTACTTTCGGCACTAGTGTGGTAAAGTAAATAAGAGTATCTGATTGGTAGAAAAACGTAATGATGTCATGAAACTCACTTATTTCTATTGGTTCATTACTTTTGCATTTTCTAATATCTCCATGGAAACTATAAGTACTACAATAGTTATTTATGCAACAAGTGTGAAAAGTAACACTTTTTAAAACTAGTGGATTTTATTTCACGAGCGAGGTACGAGCGAGTGAAATAATGACACGTGTTTTAAAAAGTTTACTTTTCACACGTGTTTCATACACTATTTTTTATAATTGCGTGAAAAAAATCAAATCTCATTGGTTCAAAAATAATTCTCGTGCTACTCTTTTACGTAAAGAAGATCGGCATCGATAAATCTCTGGAACTACAAAAGGCAAACTTATTTTTTAGTTTAAAGTCAAACATTTGAACATGGTTACTGATTCAAAAATAATAACATTCACGCGCATAATATTTATAAATAAAGCAGAGCAATAAATTTCCGGATTTTATGAATACTATGAAATAGAAATTTTACTTGAAATGTTGGCATCTTATGAAAAGAGTGAAAAAAAGTACTTTTTTTCACTGCTTTTGGTGAAAAAAAGTAATTATTTTATCACTAAAAAGAATAACTTTTCGCACGCGTCTGATATTAAAATTACAGTGTAAAAATCGGATTTTTTTCACGCAGTTATAAAAAAAATTATTAAAGGAAATTAAATAAGACAAAGGTAAGAACACAAATTTCAAGCCAAACAATACTATTTTGATTCAAAATAGAAAATTATTTTACAACTTTTCTTTTACTACTTTGCATTTTCGAATATCGCCATGAAACTAAATGATGTCATGAAAATCACTCATTGGAAGAAATACTTTTTTGCACGTTATTATAAAAAAAAATATTGTAAGGAAGCACGTGCCAAATAATACTTTATTAAGCTCTTGTCATTATTTCACTCGACCTACGGTCTCGTGAAATAAAAGCCACTCGCTTAATAAAGTATCATTTTCGGCACTAGTTGCTTAAATAACTATTATAAAACATATTTTTCAAAATTATATATTTAAAAGCATGTTTTGTAAAAAAAATTAGATAAATTATCCTTTAAAATTTGGCGAGAGGCCAATTTAGGAGATTTTTAGGTTTTGAGCGTTAAAAATACAGATTTTTGATGTGCTGTAAATAAACAAACGAGATCAATCAGTTTTATTTGCAATTATTTGTGTAAATTCTAACATGTTCTTTTTACTGCTAAATGTCTTAAATCATCCGCTGAAAAAAATTAGTTTATTTGAAAGGCCTCCGAAATCTGCTTGGTCCTCTTGCTACACTTTTTTTTGCTATTAATAAATCAGCTGCTTCAGAATCGATATTTTTTGAAGTTTAGAATATTCTAGTTTATAATGGAAAAGTTAGTATTGAGAAAAATTATAAAATGAAGTTTTAAAGGGAATTCTACAAAGGTCCACGCATGTGTACCTCTGTAGCGAAAAAAGGATAGATATTTGTTTTCAAGAGAAATTCGTTATTATCAATGTTTACATCTGAGCGTGGCTCAAAATCACAAGATACTATTCTCCGGGTTACACCCCTCTCACCAGTACATCAGCAAGAATAGAAAACTGATTATTCAATTTGAAATTCAGTAAGCTTAAAGCTTTATTTTAGTTTTAAAGCTCAAGCTATCTCGCACCTATATATCTTGCCCTTTTAAAGCAGCGAGACCTCCCACCATTTAACATACCTACGAATTAACAAACTGACTAATTAAGTACCAACGGATTAACACTTGTAAATGCTAACTTCAAAGGATCCGAACTCAGTATTTAGGACCACCACTTATGTTACCACCTACAGGGAGCCGTTTCCGAGTCAGTGTTTCAAATGGTATACTTTTACTCAAAGTACTATACACTGGATTAAGTGATTCATCTGATGTGTACTCTATGGGAGTTTTCCACATTCTTTACGTTCAGTTGCTTCAGGATGAATCACTCCAAGTCCTGACTTGTGAATGCAGTAGCACTGTATCATGTCTTCGCTAAAAGGATTACACGGGTTTGCCCTAATCAATTGAAGTTTGGTTCTGAAGCAAGAAAGAAAAGCATATCTCGCATTCCACAACTGTGGTCGCTGATGGTTTCCATAATCCCATTTCGTCTTCTTGTCAGTTTTAGAATTTCAATTCTGAAGCTCGTGAGACAGCGTGGTGACTTCTACTCGGTGGTCGCAGTTATCTGTGGAATGTTCAACTGTTAATATAGGAATGTTTGAGAAGAGACGTTCGTTGTTTCTATAGTTAGTGCGATTATTGCAATCTAAATTGCAATGTATTGTATATAGCCATGTTTACCTCCCAAGTAGTTTTAAACCGGCGAGCGTAGTCGAGTTAAAAACACGTCAGGAGCAGAAATTAAAAGAATGGAAGAGTGAAACGGCCACGCATAAATTGACGTTACAGATACGGCAAACGTTGTTTTAAACCCCACAAACAAACAGCCCGGTAGCTAATTCGTCTAAACTGGAACGAACACGTATACAATGATGCCAAAATTACGTCAAGTATTGCCTTCATCCCACAAACAAACCAAGCTCAGCCCGTTTTGAACTGTCTATTAATAAAATGTCAGTAAATAACAATAACTTGCCTCGGTTTTTGAAGCATGGTTAGGTATAATGATAGGATACATAAACCCGACACCTCAAAGCAAACTTTAGGAGACTTCGAAATCAGCCTACATTGATTAACTTGATCTTGTCCGGATCTGACTTGAACCAGTAACTTCTACAAAATTATACGTCCACGAACAGAATTGTGTTATTTACAGAATATTATCTCTCTATAATAAAAAAGTAGGCTCTTTTAAAGTGTCCGGAGCCATAACAGCATGAAATATTCATCGTAGAACTCCATTCTTTTTTTGGAATGTGTCTCCCTTATAGGTCGATGCGGTTTTTTTTCAAATTTCCAATTTGTTTTTTAATTAAAAATTTAAATTAGTATCTCTCTATGTTAAAGTATAGGCTTTTATAGTGTCCGGAGTTAGTGAGCGATAGCGAGCAGGGGGCGGAGAGGAAGGATCCAAGAAGGCGAGCTTGCGAGCCAGTGAGATTGCGTAGCAATCCAAGGGTGCGAACTTGCGCAGCAATCTACTCGCTTGCGGTTGGATGTTTCGGGCCACTATGATGCGTTTTTGCCAGTCAAAAGCGCTATACTTCCAAAGGCCTGTGCAAAGTTGGGTTGGAAAAGCGAGCCAATGGGAATTGCGCAACAATTCCCGGGGGTTGGCGAGCGATAGCGAGCAGGGGGTTGAGCCTCCTAGTTAAACAAATAAAAACAAGGGGGCTACATCTCTAACCCACTTGGCATAACTCGGGTTTTTTTTCTGTATGCATAAGCTATTAAAGATCTTCCTTCACACTTTCATGAAATATACGTCAAAAAAATATCTAAAGTAGTAAAGTATAATTGGTTATGATTAATTTTCTAACAGGAAACATAGCATCAACTTACGTTTTAATATCATTGAAAAATGTAATGTATATAAAGTTTAATATTTAACCTGTACAAGAACATTTATTGAATTTCGCCTTGGGGTGATTCCTGAAATATGAAATTAACCTTAATAAAATATGAACAACTCTGAATATATATACAGGAGCAGATTTTCATTATTAGAGCCAAAAGTCCTCTTTAAATTTAAGGCCCAGAAATCTAAGGCCCAGAATTTATTGCCCAGAAATCTGGCATTTAGCTTTAACATTTTATTTGTTATGTAAAAAATGTAGATTTGGCAACAAACCCTATGTTATGTTTTAAAAGAAATGATTTACTAATATATGCTTAACTATAAACAACTCTACATTTCCACAAAACCAAGAATAACATTTATTTGAATCATACGCAGTTTATAAAATAGATAATCTAAAAGGCTTGTTTTGTCTACTGAGGGGCCCCGAAATTCCATAGTTTCAAAGACCTACACCGAAATCTGAGCCTTGGTATGTATAATTCAAAACAAAATACAGTGTCCCACCCCTTTCAATGAGGAAATCGCCATTCTCGGGACGTGATTTCATTTAAAAGCGTCTGAAGAAATTATATATTCCACCAGGGGTCTCTTTATTATTCCTTCCGCCATCCCCTTGCGAATAATTAGAATGCATCTTGAATGAAGACATTAACCCTCGCGCCCCAACCCTACAATTTGCGCGAAGCCCGAAAGTGTGAAGGAACGTGTAGCAGAATAGCATAAGTGACATAACCGCAACGCGTCTGGAGGACTTTGAAATGGGCCGCCCAGGTAAGCCCGGAAGTGCCCACCCAGGTAATGACAAAGACTTCTAATAAGGAAAGACTGAGTGATGGTAGGAAATAACCCGGGACAAACATGGTACCAAGTCACGTGGGTTTGACGTGTTTTCAAGAGCAGTCCCTGAAAATAATTTAAGGGCTTTCGGTCATTTTTTAAAGTATATAAATTTTATTTATTTAGTTAATTTATTATTAAAAAGATAAATGTATATTACTGATAATAGCTTTTAAAAATAAATTGTAATTATCATGAAATCGTTTTGGAAAAAGGAAGAAACACGTCTCCAAAAATATTATAATTTCTTGCCTATTCAACGACTTTCTCGACCCCTTATTCAATCGTTTCTTTTTACTATTACATGCTATCAGGGCCTGATTTAGGATACACGTCCAAGGGCCTAGGAAATAATTTGGTGTATGTTTTGTCCTGGTGGTCAAAGTTTCAACTAATATCAATTGCTAGAATTAAAAGGATCGTTAGTTTTCCTAAGGCTATGTCCTCACTACGACATCAAACGCACCAAAGGCAACAAATGCAACAAAATTTGGCGACCGCCAAGGGCGAGAGATGCAATAGCATGGTGGCTGACTCTGCCAAGTTGCCAAGTTTTGTTGCATTTGTTGCCTTTGTGGCATTTGTGGCGTAGTCAGGACATAGCCTAAGTGTGTCTAACTGAGCACAATTTTTTTTGCCCATGCGACGGTCAAAGTTTAAATTAAAATCAATCCCTTAAAAATATAAAAATATCACTATTTTCCTCAGTATGTTAAACTGATGTACTTTCCTTTTTATATCCTATAATTGTGGGTCCCCGCATTATAAAATTTACTGAAATTTCGGAATCACTAAAATTAGAGTTAGTGAGCCTGGGCCTTGTGGACTAGAAGATCACGACCTGGATTCTCAGTTTATATCTTTCAAGTCGTTGAAAATAAAGCCTCAGACTATTGTGGGGGAAGGGGGGAGGGAGTCAACTGGCCTAAGAACAGCTTTCACCCTCAATTGGCGAAATACCAGAGGAGCAAACTGTTTTTCTTCGGCGAGGAGGTGTGATTTTTGATGCGTCTGATTACAGTCATCGAGGTCTAGGCCCAAGGTAAGAGAAAGAGCGCCGCTCGGCGTGATTAAGTTATTTAGGGGTGTAGGGGTCGGAAGGGTTGCAGCAGTGGCGACAGAATTGGCGATACTTTTCAACACAATAGACGAATCTGGGTACATCGAATAACTAGGAAAAATCAACTGGAAAAATAAACCAAAGGCAAAAGCCTATTGTGCCTGTTACAAAATACGAGGTTGGGATGAATTACAGCAGATATTTCAGTTGATCAAATGGAGGCAAAACCTCCATTGTTTAGTTATCTAGCTAACTAAGTTTTCTTTTTTATTGACCTTCTGGAGGGATGAAAGAGTGAATCTGGTGGATTGGAACTATGTGGCATTGTAGCGCGAAGCGATATACCATTCTGAACCCAATTGAACTTAATGTTACTAAATGAAAATTAGTTCACTGAGCCCCAAATGTTTTTTTAAAAAAATGAGAATGATTTACTCATATAAAAGTAATGATGCAGTTGCATAAGATGCATTTGGGTTTCACAATTGGCTTGTTTCAGATAACGTATTCTTTCTAGCTTTCATTCTTGCATTTCCTTCAATCGGAACTCCAATTGGTGTTCTGTTCTCACCTGACATTGATTCACCAATCGAGACTCGATAAATATTTTATTTTAATTTTCGGTATTTCTGTTGCCACTCAAGACCTGAAACATGCCATTAAAATTAGAGATTGGGATAATATGAAATGGCAAAAGTGTTTGATACGTCCAATAGTTCAACAATTCCTGAATACATTGCATGAATTTTAATCTTTGGAATAATTTAAAAATTTTGGTTCAAGATTGCACAGGAATCCAGGAATTTTCTAGCTGCCACCACTATTTGGAACGTGGATTAACCAATTTTGTTACTTTTTTGTAAAACCATAACTTCATACACCGCGAAACAGGTGAATCCTCTCTCCAAAAATGGTGGCAGTCTGAAAGTCCCCTGATTCCGATGCAATCTTGTACTAAATTTTTTAACTTGTGGAATATCACAAAATTTTGTTACATCGCCAATAACTGCGACACTTCGCCAAACCTAACCACCCCCAGACCATGTAGTCTAATGAAGAGCAATGCCGGCAAAGGTAAGAAGATGAGGGGGGAGGGTCGCTACCGCCAACAGAGCGCCCATTACCTGATCACTAATCAAACTTCTTGCTTTTCCTGTGGTCTCTTTCTCGCGTTACCCCGTATTTTGCGAGAGAAGGCGAGAAATACTCACCGCACACTGATAAATAGGAGGAAGGAACGTTTTGTTCTTCTTTTCGGATGCCTAATTTAGAGAGTTGGTATTGACTGTGGTGTTGGTAGTGGCACTGTTAATTTTTTAAGATGATTCGTCAATTTTTTTTTATTTAATGTTAAAAATGAAAGAATTGATCATATGTTTGCACTAAAAATGAATTTTTTTGGTGAGAAATATTTTTAAAAAAATTAAGTGCCATAGTCCCATTCCTAGCTTTAAAAAAGTTGGCGAAATGGTACGCGTGAATTTTATCAGAATATGCTGTTATTGGTGAATCGAAAATTATAATGAGATGTCTAGTCTCCGGCACTTAATGCGTTAAAATATCTAGTATACATGCGGAAAGTTATGGTAATTTTTCATTTGTGTGCTAAGGAAATGGCAAGGTGTTCCATTTTCAAAGATTAGGTTTTTGTAGATTTTTATGTAGATATTTAAAAAAAAATTCCAAGCGCGCCAAATGTCGCCGGAACGGATGCTAGGATTTGACCAAAGCAATTTTACATAATTTTTCTTCAAACTGCAAATAAATTTAGCAAACGAAAAAGAATATTAATTTAATTTGCGAAAGAAAGCTAATGAAAATAGACAATTTTGGCTATTAAAAGTTTGAATTACAACTGAATGCTGTGTTTGGTGATTTTTTTTGTCTACGATGTATAAATTTTGCATAGAAGCGGTTATATATGACATTTACTGTTATACACCTACTGGTATTTCAAAAAGAATTTCGAAAAGTACTTAAGCAATAGGAAAGTAGGCTATTTTAGTGATTTTAGAGTTTCTTATTTATAATAACTTTCCGAAAATTCAAATGCTGGTATCTGGACGAACAAGCATTCATACAACTCCTCAGGTGTTACCCAGGTACAAAAAAGATAAATAATCATTATACAAGACACAAATCGAGAAAATCACTCTTTTCATTCAGCCTCTTCAGAGCGAAAACGTCCCTTTCAGCTTTAATCCCATAGTAAAAGAAGATGCATCTTTTCTTCACTGACTTATGGGCGGTGCCTGCTGTCAAGCCCAGCACATAGAGGGCTATCTAGTCCAGCACACCAGACGTGTTTTACAGCACCTCCTACATACATAGATGTAGGAGGTGATGCTCTGTCTAACAAGAAGATTTTAAAGTGACAAAGGACTGCATTTTAGTTGGAGTCACGGGCGTTTTGGGGTGATGCGCAAATTGAATTCTCTTTTTTTGGAGTTAGGACTAAGAAGAATATTTTGAAGTAAGAAAGTACTGAGTTTTTTTACCACCCAGGAGTGACCTGTTAATCTATGTGGTAATGGTAAGTTAATGAATTCTTCGTTGAATGTGTTAATTGTAGATGTAGTAAGTAAGTTGAGGTAAGAAGAATATTTTGAAGTAAGAAAGTACTCTGGGTTTTTTTACCACCCAGGAGTGACCTATTAGTGTATGTGGTAATGGTAAGTTAATGAATTCTTCGTTGAATGTGTTAATTGTAGATGTAGTGAGTAAGTTGAGGTAAGAAGAATATTTTGAAGTAAGAAAGTACTGAGTTTTTTTACCACCCAGGAGTGACCTGTTAATCTATGTGGTAATGGTAAGTTAATGAATTCTTCGTTGAATGTGTTAATTGTAGATGTAGTAAGTAAGTTGAGGTAAAAGAATATTTTGAAGTAAGAAAGTACTCTGGGTTTTTTTACCACCCAGGAGTGACCTATTAGTGTATGTGGTAATGGTAAGTTAATGAATTCTTCGTTGAATGTGTTAATTGTAGATGTAGTGAGTAAGTTGAGGTAAGAAGAATATTTTGAAGTAAGAAAGTAATGGGTTTTTTTTTACCACCCAGGAGTGACCCGTTAGTGTATGTGGTAATGGTAAGTTAATGAATTCTTCGTTGAATGTGTTAATTGTAGATGTAGTAAGTAAGTTGAGGTAAGAATATTTTGAAGTAAGAAAGTACTGGGGTTTTTTGTACCACCCAGGGAGTGACCTGTTAGTGTATGTGGTAATGGTAAGTTAATGAATTCTTCGTTGAATGTGTTAATTGTAGATGTAGTAAGTAAGTTGGGGTAATTTTTTTTACCTCCTATATGTGTGATCTTGTCTTCCCTGTAGTAAGGGTAAGAAAATTTATTCTTCGTTGAAAATGTTAGTTGCAGACCGGACTGACCGTATATCTTTGTGTAGTATGGATAAGTAAATAAATTCTTCGTTAAAGGTGTTAATTGTTGGATATAGTAAGTAAGTTTTGGGGAAATTTTTTACCTCCTAGAAGTTACCTTTTCTTGTATTGTAGTAAGGGTAAGTAAACTAATTCTTCGTTTAAGGAGTTAATTGCAGAGGTAGCAAGTAAGTTTTGGATAAATATTTTACTACCTAGGAGTGACGATTTCCTGTATGTGGTAATGATAATTAATTTAATTCTTCGTTGAAGTTGCTAGGTGCAAATGTAGCAATGAGTGGAGGGTTTTATTTTTACCACTTAGTTCCCAGGAGTGGCCTTTCCTGTAGGTAGTAAGGGTAAACAATTTAATTCTTCTTTGAAAGTGAAAATTGAAGATGTAGAAAGTAAGTTTTGAAGTAATTTTTTTTGCCACTTTTAACTGACTTTTTCATGTACATATGTAGCAATGGTTAGAGAATGAATTCATCGTTGGAATATACAGTGAATAAATTCTTGAGTTCACCTACGAATTTGACTATTCATGCGTTAAATATATTGTTTAAAAAAATTCGAAGAGAAAGAAAGATTTACTGTTAGTTCAAAAAGAATGTGAAATTTAAAGTTTTTTTTGTGAAGTCTAGGACTAAAAAGAATAAATAGAGTAATCCCGATTTCTTCGTTGCTGCTGCAAATCTCCAAAATCTGGCTGGTTTAGATTAGGTCCATGAATTTAAGCCCCCTACAAAAATCCATAACTTACTGCGAATAGACCAAGTTATTTGAATGCGATGTGGTAGAAAGATAAATATATAAATTGGCTAAGTACAAATGGAATTTTTCTTTCCTTATTGTAGACAATGCAAGGAATAGAATTACTAATTTTAAACAACGAAACCTAATTGTATAAATATATTGCTCAATTTCTGAAACTCTGTAAAGCGTTGAAATCATTTAAAAATATAAATTTTTAAACTATTGCTTCGTCACTTTCGGATGGAAAAAAAAGCTCTGAACATTAAGAAATAATTGACTCGAAAATTGGACCCTCATAAACGGAACATTGGAAAATTACCCTCATATAACATAACAGATCGTAAATCCAGACAGGACATGCCACAGAACCATAAAAGCTTAAATAATAAAATTTACGGGTATGTAAGACGCGTAGCCAAAAGCTACCCGACCTCTGGAACGAAATAAAAATCAGGTAAAAATCGACCGGAAAACATATCGGAAAATTTTTCCTTCCCCCAATCGCTAATTGGCCGAATTTCTTCCAAACAACTCAACTCAATCTCGAACAACAATTTAACATTCCAAGGGTGCGTTCGAAGACATCGCTCTTTGGTGTTGCCAGAGTCCATTTTGCAAGTCTTGTGGATCGTTCTTTATATTCGAAAATGGGGAGGGGGAATGAAGTATGAAGCGTGGAAATAGTGAATGAAACGGAGCTTTGGCATCATTTAGTTCCAAAGTCTCGCTAATTGGCGACCGCCTTGGCACGTATCGTTGTAAATCATGGAGCTGCTGAAGAATGGCCGACGCAGGACTGTGTAGTATACAAAGTTGCATTGGCATGTTTGTGTTTTATCAATAGATAATACACTTCTCCAATGCTAATTTATGAATGCGTACACCTCCATGAATTTGCTAAGTCGCGCTTTGGAAGTGTCAAAAAAATATTTTAAATGTTTATAAGGACATTGTAATACTTAAGCTAAAATTTATACACAAAAAAATAGAATACTAGTAAGTAGTATACTGAATTTTGCACAATTATAGTAGGGAATAGTTTGCTAATGAGGGTTTACATGTCTCTTGAAAATTAAATGAATTCAAATCAATTGTTAAATTTAAAAAAAAATAACCGAAGGTTACTCATGGAAATTAAATGCATTAATCAACACTTTAAATAGTTTTTAAAACACAATTTAAATATCAAATTGCAAACCCCTCAATGACATTTTTTGTACGTTATTAATAACATTTACTCGATAATAATATAACTTTGAACAGTTCCTA
The DNA here is from genome assembly GCA_019343175.1 of Oedothorax gibbosus. Lineage (NCBI taxonomy): Eukaryota > Metazoa > Arthropoda > Arachnida > Araneae > Linyphiidae > Oedothorax > Oedothorax gibbosus. The sequence continues at coordinate 40,548,032 of CM033280.1, forward strand.
TATGGTTTAACAGCAATTTTTTGTATATTATATATTTTCATACAAGGTTTGATGGGTAGGTAAGGGTAGGTAAATATATATATTCCGGCTTGTGTGCTTGATCAGACACCCGCTTATAAGCCTTCGTCAAGTAAGACAGACACAGAAAGAATTTTTACTCTCCCAGAGAAAGGATGTACACCCAGGGCGAAGGAAGGAATCGAACCCGCACCCGTTACAGCGCGCAGTCTGGTAGCGTAATGGTCCAAACCACTCGGCCATCCGGGCCCCAGGTTTGATGTAATCGCATTTCAACTTCGAACTGTACTGACTAACTTCTGCAGTTTGTTTATATCATAAACGTTTTAAGCCTCAGATTCTATGCCATTATAGAAGTCTCAAATCATCAGCATCGACACAATAACTTCCCAGTTCAACGCACGAGTTAAAAAGCATATTGCAGCATCATTATAACGAGAAGTTAACGAAACCTTTAATTTAAATTAAACGTTTTCTTGACACCTTTTCTCAATTTTCTAGTTACCTGTACTCATCAGCGGTAGTCCATTTCTTTTTCTTTTTTTTTAAGGTTTAAACGTTAGTAGCAGAGCAAAACTAAACGTGAAATTAAATTCCATTTAAAATATAATAAGCCTTATTACAACATGAAATCAAAAAATAATAAATTACCTGCTTATAATGTTTAGTAATTTAAATTACTTGATTAAAATTAAATTAAAACCGACCTTTTTCCGCAAAAGACTTGAAAATCACGCCGCACATCACTTTAATGTACTCCAAGCAAAAGAAAAATATATATATTACTGAAAATCTCCTAACTCATGCATCTAGGAAAGCACCACATCGCTTGCTTTCTAAGACTTATTAAACTGAAATGAAATAAATAAAATTTATTTTAAACCAACTGTAAAAGACTTTCAAAGATCAGCACTTGAGGCAAAAGAAAAAAACTTACTCAAAAAGCTCTCAGCTCATGCAACTGGGATGGATGGAACACCACATCGCTTGACCCCCCCCCCCCCCCCTTCTCCAAAAGATTCTACTAATTGGAGTTTCCCCGTGACACCGATGCTGCAAATTATGGGTTTCTCTCGGCCACCTCACCTGAGGAATACCCTCCCTCCTCCTCTCACTTGCATACCTGTTCTGGCTGAGGAGAGGGTTCTTCATTCCAGAGCTCCTTGACTTCACTTCATCTCGCATCCCTCGGTGGGAGGTCCTTCCCCCCCCCCCCCCCCCTCCAGATCCATTGTTAAGGGCAGGAATCGAACACGTCTGGAATTAAGATAAATTGTCTCGTTTGGAAATAGATGTTGTGCTGCAGCAGAAAACGAAAAAAAAAAAAATAGAAGGAAAAAGGTATTCCTCTTTTGGCATATTGTGTGCACTCTTTTTTGAAAAAAAATAGAAATATTTTGTTCGATTTTTTTGTTGTATTCTCTCTCGCGTTACCACCCCTCGGGGGTTCTTGTTCACACCCCTCAGGGGAGGGTGTTCTCTCAAAAAAGGGGGTGGATGATGGAGACTTCGAACCTTTTTGGTGGTCTAGCTGACCGCACGCATCGGTAGAAGGGGGCGATCAGCCCCTCTCTACCCCCAAAGGTCAATTTATCGATTTCTTTTTTTGTGTGTGGAGACCATGGCAAAACGGAGAAATATGTCATCCGCTGCTTCTTCGTTCTTCTTGTTTAACTTGCTAACCAGCGTGTTAGAGTGAACCCGTAATGAAGCTCTCTGTCAAACTGTCGCTGGCCATACAGCTGCTAAGTGGGACGCGAAACGGACGATGCTACGCTACGTAAATTTGACTTGTTAAAGTCTAGAGAGTCAGTCTTGGAGATCATAAGGGAATGTACTGGTGTAACGGACAGTCTAAAAGGGAAAAGAAATAACTTGCATCTAAATGGATACTGAGTAAGATAATGTTTTTTAAACAGTTGTCTTGTTGTATTTTTCATTTCTTATTCCATAAGGTCACACTAAGATTGAATAAATATCTACTTCATTTTCTAGAACATAGCTTTCTGCAATATAGTGGTAACATTTTGAGTTGAAGCAGTTAAGGGTTGTGTTTTTCATTCTTATTCTAATCACACTAGATGAATAATTCTCTTTCTTTTCTAGAAATAGCTACATGCAAATATGGAACATTTTGATGAAGCAGTTATCTGTTTTTTTCATTTCTTATTTTAAAGGTCACATAAATTACACAATGCACACTATTTCTAAACATAGCTTTCTCAATTATAGTTTAAAATAAGATGTTATTTTTTTATTTTTTTTATTCTATAAGGTCACACTAATTGAAATAAAATCTACTTCTTTTCAAGAATGTGCTTTCTCAATATATGATATCTTTGATGAAGCATTAACTTGTTGTATTTTTCATTTCTTGTGCTAAAAGGGCACACTAAATTTTAATCAAAAACTACTTTATTTTCCCAGAGCGCAGTTTTCTGCCACGCGTCACCACTGCAAGAAAAGATTATAAGCTTTTGAGAAATTTTTGTAAAACCTGATGGGCCACTCTGTCTCTGTCGCTTTTTGTTGCTGATGTTCTAACTATTTTAAACTTTTATACCACGAACTGGTGCATTTGACCATTATTAAGTTAGATATCTGACGTGCTAGAGTTATTCAAACTTCATAAAATTTTTGTGTAGAAATTATCTACATACATTCTGGAATTTGAGTGAAATCGACAAATTTCTCTTTCTCAATAATTATCATCAAATTTTCACGCCAGCTAAAAAAGCTTTTCATAGCTTGTTTTTTACCCTAGCCCTAGACCTTGCCACGAACTACGCTTTTGTCCGATATTAAGTTAGATATAGATATTAAGTTAGATATCTAAAGTAGCTTATATATTTCCAATTTGAAATTTCTTATTTACAAAAGTTTTTATACACTTAACCGAGGTTGAGCAAAATAGACATAAAATCATCATTCGCTTCTCAAGTTGTTTACACCAACTAAAAAAGCGTTCTAATCTCGTTTTATACCCGATCCCCGGACTGATAGGAATGCCCGTGTGTAGTGAAGAAGTCAACACAAGAAGTGTGACCAAACGTTGCCCATTGTGCCGTACGTCGTACGGGGGGACGGACCAGCCGGACGGACAATTTATGATTCGTGGCCTATTATCGCGCAATTCGCTTCGGCCCAAACAGCGTCCTAGATGGAGACATTCCGGAGATCTTTTGAACCAAGAAAAAAGTCTACATGAATTGATTTGTAGATTTGTAAGACTGGTTGGTGTTGGTTCTTGTTATTTTACTGCACGGGATTTAAAAATTCGACTTATTAATTTAGTTTTTTAAGTTTATTTTGTAATATTTGGGTCATTGTGTGTGCAAAAACAACGGGTCGAAACCACGCCCTATTCTTTCAGTGTCTTTAAAATAGTTTTCCAAACAATATTTTTCTTAGAAGTTATTCAATACAATGTTTTGAAGCCTAATAGTAATAAAAAAGTTCAAAATGTTATTTAATATTTTTTAAAATTCGATCCCAACACTCACAAAACAATGTTCACTCCGTGGACTTTGCCCCCCAAGATTTCATAAAATATAGCATTTGATTAATAAGTTCTTAAAGAAATATTCGCAGTATTTTTCTTTTTAACTGTTAGAGTAAATCATGTGCACCTGCTCTTTACCGTAGGTGAAAGTGTAAACAAACTCGATTGCTGCCTATTAACAATAGTGTTTGGTAATTCAGTCGATCGAAATTATAAATATATAGACGATCGAAAAAGTTAAACTTACTGCTTCTATCCTAAAGTTTTTTCAAACTAATAACGAATCTTATATAACGCTTACAGTAAACCAAGAGCATCTGCTTTTTGCCGTAGGCTAAAGTGTAAACAAAATCGATTGTTGTCATTGCAGAGTTAGAAATATAATTAAATTTGGGAGTCATGTGAGAGTATTATATATAGAAAAGGATGAAAGTAGCACATATAGGTTTTTTTTTTAATTTTTTTCATTCGGTTTTTTTTTTGCCAAAATTTTCCCTGATTTTATGCCCTTCAGATTGGCAATGACCCAAATAGCTGCGTTATTTCTTTAAAAAAATCATTGAGCCAAGCTTTAATATAAAGGAACATATATTATAATTAAACTTAGAAAGTTTAAAAATATTTTTAAAAACGTCTAATTATGTAAGGAACTGAGTGATAAAATGATTTGTTTCTTGTTTAACATCCCTTAATAAAGGCATAGACCTACCATGCAGATTTTGTGAATGACGACAGCTGTGACGCACAACGAATTAGGTGGAGTCAAACAGGTTTTCTTCCTGCATACTTCCTTTTTACTTTTTCCGGATGTAAATTCAAATTGTATTTCATACATCGTAAATTATTTTGTAAAAGCTCAGGTGTTGTTGATATCAACCGGTATTTTTTACAGATCGACCCTCGAACAGTTGTCATTGTGTAGCTTTAGTGCGACGTTAATTTACCCAAGTAACTTTTATATAGTACACCTTATTTCCTGTTGGGAAAGGTTACACATTATTTTGCTGTTACGCTATGATGGTTGAAAGCGCAATTTTTTTTTCTGGAAAAAAATTAGTTTTGTACATTTTACGTCATCATTGTGGGACATTTCTCTTGTAAATACATGTTATATAAAAACGGATGTAGCCGATTTTCCTGAGGCTTTAATACTCACAAAAATTCTTAATGCATGTCAAGATAGACAAAAAGTGATTTAAAATAGGTCCTTGACGCCAAACCTTTCAAGCAAAAAAATAATAAAATTTTTAAACCTGATGGATAGAGCTGAATTCGAAACAGACCGTCAACAGGCAGGTATACAGACGAACACACAAAAAGCATAAAAAATACATCTCCAATTTCAAACTTTTTAAATAAAAAAGAATTTTAAATCAGTTGGTTAGAACGGAAGTTGAAAGGAGGGTACCAACAAGCATAAACAGAATGACTAACAGACGGAAACCCTCATGTGTCAGTATCTGCTTTCCATTTTACGTAAAATATGGTACTTGACTGTATCGCTAAAATACCTTCAAATATTAAATTAATTATAGTTTGAACCCAGAAATAACAAACGTATATATTTTTTTGCAAAATAAATCTTTAAATAATTAGTAAAAATCATTTTAAAATGGCTTATTTTTCATCGGTACGTCCCGTGATCACAAACACGTCGATTTGGCTGACGTCACTAGTATATATATAAACAAACCGGTGCACCGCGGTGTGATGTTTTTTTTGTTGCTTGCATTTAAACTGGATTTAATCTAATATACTATTAAAATAAGAATTATATAGATAATGGAAGGAGGTTTCACAGAAGTGAATAGTTCAAATTTGCTTAAAGTAGATTCCAAAATGGTGTTTCAAAGTTTGTTTATAGTTACTAGTGACGTCATAGATACCACGTGACAGCCACAAGGCGTTTTCGGGCGTAATTTTTCGTCCTAATTTTAAAATTCATTTTTCTCCCTTTTTATAATGGGTATTTGAAAAAAAAAGAAAAAATACGGGTCTAATATTTTTGGCATAGGAATATTTTAAGCCAGTAAAATTTTTTTAGTCAAATACCCTATTCTTTCGAATTAAAAAATGGAAGTTCCAGTCCTAGTCAAAAATCCGCCCTTCACCGTCTTCAAATACGGCTTATTGAATCAAATAAAAACTAGGTATTCTGCTGTTCCTATCACCTAGATTGAAGACCTTGGACGATGTTTCTTTTATTAGACTAATTTTTTTCTACAGTTCCAGTAAAAAGTCATAAAAGTAACTTAATAATTACTAAAATTCCCGACACAAAAGAGTTTGCAATGCTGATTTTTTTTTAATTTTTACCATTTTGTGAATTTGTCATCTCTTAATTCCCATCATTAAACAGTTTTTAAGTACCTCCCCGTTGCATTTTTAAATGTAAAAGAGGAGACAGAGAGCCAAGAGCGCTTGACTATTTAAGACGCAATTCATCAATCATACAGAGGATAAAAAAAAGGACAGCTGACAACTTTTAACCACCATGATATGATGGCTTTTGATCAGGATTTTTATAAAGAGGTTTCAGATTTAGTTTTTTGTTACGATGCATCTCGATTGAAAGCTTCTCTTGATAAAAGCCTGTTATGTACATGAAGCTCAACTCTATAAGAAGGACTTTGTAAATTCCTTAATTTATAAATCCGTAGAAATTCGATTAATTTAGCAAGTTTTTAGCTGGTTTTATCAATCCTAATGGGAATAATTCAATAAAACCGCTGAATTCTCATAAGTCTCAAATGTTAAACAAGTTTCATCCAAGCTTGTAAAAAAGATAACAGATAAACTTACCCGAAATTCCCAATACCAATATTGAGCCAGAAGAATTATACTGCATGGTCTACTTGAGATTTAAATACTAACTAAAATTCTTAATATTTTAAAAACTTTTCTATTAAATTAAAAAAAATTATGAATATTTCAACACACACACAATTTGAAAAACTTCATTTTATATACCTTTTACCTAGGTATGTAGGTAGGTTGGTTGGTAGACGGTAAGGTCTGGGTTCAGGTTTGTGTGTTTGGTCAAAGACCCGCTTATAAACCTCCGTCAAGTAAGACAGACACAACACACACATAAGTGGATCCATCTAATTTTTAGAGACAGAGGCCAACTAGAGGATCCCCAGAATTGGCTTGTCACCCCCAGAAGTATTGATTTAATATGGGAACGTGGAGGACTTTGTGACCACGACAGATTTAACGTGCACCAGTCACCATTATCGTACACGGGGGTCTTCGGAAGGCAGCGGGACTCGAACTCGCAACCTTATGTATTCCAGCCCAAGACCTTACCGACCAGGCTATCCCGGCCCATGTAGGTAGGAAATTGTTTCCGGCTGTGTATTACAGTCGAGAGTTTAAACACAGCTTAATTACGCCTCGTTTTTTGAAACCCTCGTCAAGTGACGGGGACAACACCAGAGCAGGAATCCAAAGGAACTTCGAGCGACATCGTTACACTAACGCCGTCGGGACTTTCGACTCCACAGATTTCCTCTCCTAGCCATACTATAGAGTATAGACGTATTTGTTTTGAGAAAAAAATCATTCAAAAATTATTGGGGTTCCCGAGTACACTGCCATATACGTTTATACGTACTCGTTACGTATAAACGTATATGGCAGTGTACTCGGGCACCCCAATAATTTTTGAATGATTTTTTCTCAAAACAAATACGTCTATACTCTATAGTATGGCTAGGAGAGAACCAAGAACCTTCTCTTGTTACAGGCTCGTCGATCTACCTTCGCCACTTGGGGGGCCCACCGTTTACCAATTCACAGATATAACACTTTTAACACACAACTACGGTAATTTAATAATAAATTGCAAAAGCCCTAAGCTTTGGTACATTCACTCCCCCATCATATATTTCTTCAACAATAAATAACTATTAAAAATTATAACCATTTCTCGCTGCTACATTTATTACTACACAACTAACCTCAACCCATCGCAACAAATAAAACTTTCCATACACACAATATTACTTCCAGCAACAAATAAAAGTTTCTCTACATATAATGTTACTTCCATCCACAGATCCCTAAACCATCCATGCTCAAAAGCCCATTGTGTGCTTGCATCTCGACTTTGATCCAAGCAAACCAAACCCCTTTTGCTAGTAGAGTGGCACACCCCCAACACAAGGGGCTGATCTGTTTGCCCACTGTTTCGGGGCGTTCCTCCACACCTGGAGGTCTTTTTGGAGGACCCAGTGTGGTCAAGAACCCCCTCTTCCCCTACTCCAAGTTTTGCTAACATTAGGGGTTGTTGTAGGGGGAGGTACTGGTATAGTAGGGGAGTACTGGACATGTTGTGATGTCCACCCATGAGAAGTAGGGGAAAGATGGAGGAGTTTGTCCGCCAAAGAGTCTGAAAGTCGCAAAATTGATGCAATAGGCCCTCGTTTTGCCCATTCGCGATTTTCTCGAAAATCTTATCATGACGTCTTATAAGTAATGGGAATTCGCGTATTAAATATGAAGTATGTAGCCTTTCTCGTTTTCCAGCAATACTTTTAAAACAAAAACGGCAGATACCCTTTTCGCAAGCGCGATTTTCTCGAAAACCTTATTATGACGTTCAACAGGTACTAGAAATTTTAGTACCAAATATTTAGTGAACTTTTAGAATTTAATGAACTTTAGTGAACCGTTTTCCAAATTTGTTTTTTTCTTATGTAAAATATAGTAAGCTACTACAGTCGACCCTCATTAACGCGAAATTTCTCTTAACATGAATTGAAAGCATTTCCCCGGAATAAAAAGCTTTGAGCTAATGCTAAAAAATCTCTTAACGCGAAATCACTTTAGGCGATATTCCGCTTAACCCGAACAAAAATATTTGGAATTTACTTTTTTTCCTTAGTAATTCAAAGTTTCGAATAAAAAATGAAACAAAATATAAAAAAACGACTACGAACATTCTAAAAATAAATTGTCTTCTGCTTCTGGTTCGAGAAAATCGCGAGATCTTCCATGATTCGTCAATTTTTTAACCAACAAATGATTTGGCAAATGTATAGGATGATTCATTATGTCATGAAAAGCGTAGCTGTTTCTCTACAGGGATCAAAGGTAAAGAACATACGAAATTAGAATGGGTTCGCATTTAAACTTATCGATTTTCATTCAAAATGAATCAAAATCAGCAGTCTATTTCTTTAGAAACAAACAAAAAAATTTTTTATGATATTGACGACAAACGTTTACAGAAAGCGGAAATTACGTCAAAATATGGTGCAGCAAAAAAAAAAAAAAATTGTATTTTCACAATGATTGTATTTTCAAAACCCAATCTTCCACCCGTTTATGGAGTAACGTTATAATCAAGTTACACCAAAATTTTAACAGAGCAGTTGTTGCCTGCAAAAAAAATAGCGCCAAGTACTTCGTCAAGCGTCTCTTTGAGCTTATTGCAGAAGCGATCAACGACTTCACTTGCTAACCCGGTTTCAGCACTGATTCTGAAGCAGACATCATCTCAATCTTGTTCATACCTCCACAGTCCACCCCTTCAGTGAAATGAAGTTTCCTCGCGATTTGTTGGTGAAGTTTATTGGCTTTTGGAAAAAGGTGGTGGATGTCTCTCTAGTGTATTTGTTCGATGTTTTCGTTTGGAATGTTATTATGGGGTGTGAGTACCAGTAACAATGGATATGGATATACTTTATCTAAGTAGCGCACGAGCAGAGTCTAAGTTACGACATGGCACTAGTGGATTTTCTGCACCTGAATAGCTCTCATTTTGCTGGGCTTCGAAATGTATAAGTAATTAAATAACAAAAATAGATGAAACTGATTTTATTATTATATTCTTAAAAGCGTAAGGCTTGTGATTATAAATATGTAAGTATTAAAATTTTTGTGTCTTATATGTGGTGTTTTGATTTGTTTAAATTTAAAGTTGTCAACCGTGTACAACTAGGTCCTCTTATAAAATGATTGTGCATTATTAAACCCAACAAAATACATACAACGAATAGATAACCAGAGAACCCCCTTCCAACGTTGCTTGTTAAAATACAATTTCACCTCTAATGTTCATATTATATGACTAACTACTGTGAATTAGAATGTGTTGAACATCAAACTTTTGTAGACTCATTGAGGAAAGAGAAAACTAAAAAAAAAGATATGCAATTTTTATATAATTCAGCTGTGTGGGGCCAGACCTCTTGAGTCCACAGTCACGTCACGTGCTGAAACGGAGCAGGGAAGTTCCAGGGCTGAAGAAGTCCAGAAAACCGGCTTGCAATTTTGGAAAAGAGAAAAATTTTCGTAAAATTTTACTTTCACTTTTGGCAACGCATATATTCAAAAGAGCATATCAGCATATATTCAAAATAGCATATCAGCATATATTCAAAATAGCATATCAGCATATATTCAAAAAATAAATTGCCAGAATCAACTGACAATGCCGATATGTATGTGGAGGTAGATGAAACTTCAACTAACCAAAACATACCTGATGAGGTAGGGGGGTAGGTACATATATATTCCGGCCTGTGTGCTTGATCAGATACCCGCTTATAAGCCTTCGTCAAGTAAGACAGACACAGAAAATTTTTTTACTGTCACAGAGAAGGGAAATGACACCCAGGGCGAAGGCGGGAATCGAACCCGCACCCGTTACAGCGCGCAGACTGCTAGCGTAATGGTCCAAACCACTCGGCCATCCGGGCCTCATGATGAGATGCAAATTTACAAGGATTGGAAAGTTACTTTTAAAAAGTAACTCTGTTACCGTTACTTAATAGAACTGATTAGTTAATTTTAGAATTTACAAGTTATAAGAAAAATCAATAGCAAAAGTCGTTGCCAGAAGTGAAAGTAATAATTTACGAAAATTTTTCTCTTTTCGAAAATTTCAAGCCGGTCTTCTGGACTCAGCTCTGGAACTTCCCTGCTCCGTTTCAGCACGTGACTGTGGACTCAAGAGGTCAGGCCCCCACACAAGAGATTCGAGAGCTGCCAACAAATAAGGTGGAATAAACACTTGTCCCGACGCATTATTCCCAAACAAGCGAAAACAACCGGGCTGATTTGGAACGGGGGGACGGACGGAATAGCGTGGGAAATTCCTGCGAAATGTTTGGTGCGGATTTCTTCAGCATGCAGTCACGTATCGACACGAAGGACATTTTTCTTTTTGGAAGAATATCGCTTTTTTGGCAGGATTTTCATTCCAAATTCTAAAACGTCAGGTTTGATGCCAGAAATTTCATGCATAGGATATGAAATTGTATTTTTTTGTGCAGGATATTACGTATACAGGTAGGTATATTGTAATGTAGGTATATTAGGTAAATTGTATTAGTTTTCGGGGGGAACGTATCCCCATATCTTATCCTTTGGCTACGCCTCTGTAAATCGTCATTAGAAAGGCAAAAAAGTAGGCCAGGTATGTTTCAAATTTTATCAGGTTAATTCCATGCAACTGTAGTGTAAGTCACAATTTAAGAGGAGATTACAAACTTTTTAAATTTGAAAAATAAATCAAATTAAATGAAGCGCATTACATTATTTAGTTTAAATAAGTGTAGATCAGCTATTGCGCTATTTTTTTTTTCATTTAATGTTTCAAATTGTAGTGATAATCACTTTTTACAAACGTGACTTACACTACAGCAAGGGAAATTTTGCATAGAATTAGCCATCAATTTATTTCTATATGTATCATATATTATTAATATTGGAAAGAATGTTTTTTTAAAATTCCCTTTGGTAAAATTTTAATTATCAAGTAAAGTAGTCAGTTAAAATTGATTTTTTTCGTTATGCGTTTATAAGTTTGTCTGTTATTTTATTAACTAAAGTAACTTTAATGAAACCATCAATTCAACTGTGTATCACTCACTTGCTTCAGGGTGTATAAAATAAAATTGAGTCAATCACCTAACCTTACCAGGGGCTGGCGACCCCAGTTGGTTAAGACGTTAGCGGTTTAAAGCCCGTCGCCAATAGCCCTCGTATAGCTCTCATGCGGCGATAATTTAAACTAACCCAACTTAAAATAACCTTACCTGTCATTTCAGACAACACAACCAGAAATTGGCTGACTTCAAAATCATTGCCGAAACCAATATGAACAGGCAACCCTGCGAGGAACACCAAAGTAGGACCACAAAAGCAGGTAAACTGTTTTTATCTCTGGGGGCTCTTAGGCAAATGTCCCGTAGAAAACTATTATCAATTCCTTAAATGTGGTCCCGATTTATTTACGGCTGTGCCAACGATCGCATCGTGAGGGCCGATATCAATTGAAATACGAAAAAACGGTTCTTCGCTGTTCGTCACTTGCTTTTGGCGAGTTCTTCGGAAATAAGTCAAGCGATAAGTTGATTGGGAAGGAGGCAATAACAGATACGGTTCGAAATTGAATCTTCTTCTCGGTTGTTGGTCTGGTATCTTCATGGAATGTACCGGCGAAATCTTAATCGTTTCGTGAAAAGGGAAGAAAGTGGGATGGTTGAAAGGTTGAAAAAGAAGCGAGAGAATTCCCAGTTGGAAGCTCGAAAGTGGGCAGGCAGTTCAGAAAAGTCTTGTGTGTCTGTCATACAGATCTCATGCTCCACACCGTTAATTCTAGAGCACCTCTTCATGAACCTGCAGGTAAACCAAGTTAAATGCTTGTACATATAGGTAGGTAGGGTAGGTACATATATATATATTCCGACTTGTGTGCTTGATCAGAGACACGCTTATAAGCCTTCGTCAAGTAAGACAGACACAGAAAGAATTTTTTTACAGTCACAGAGAAAGGAAAGTACACCCAAAGCAAAGGCGGGAATCGAACCAGCACCCGTTACAGCGCGCAGGCTAGCGTAATGGTCCAAACCACTCGGCCATCCGGGCCCCTCTTGTACATCTAACAATTCTCGATTGCATTGCATTGAGTGGGATAGTCAGTCCCAGAGCAAAATATTTTGATTTGAAATCACAACTTCTGCGAAAGTATGCTTTGCTGTAAGAGCACTTTTCCCCCATCAGGTATGAGAATCACCAAAACATCAAAACAAAACAAATTTGAAAAGGAAATAGCCTTTTATGAAGGAAATAAAAGGAATAGTCATTTAATATTGAATTTATAAAGTTTAATTTTAAAGTTTGTTTTAAAAGATTTTCAATTTGAAGCCATTATAATTTAGTTTTCTAAAAATACCATTTATCCATTAGTCACGAGTTGTAACAAAGTTTTGGAAATTAGTCATATGTAATCGTAAACAAGTAGGTTTGTAACAGAATCTGTCACTTAACTCGCTTCCACATATTTGTGTTTAACAGGAAAAAACGCGCCAAACACAACATTAATTCTATATTTAACATTTACAAGCTAAATTTGGCTAGTTTCATTTATTTTATTTCGAAAATTCAATAATTATTACTTATCGTTTGCAAAAATTAATTTATATTTTAAAGAATAAATATGTCATATTCCTCGCTTTTAAATAGAATGAAAACATTTCATATCACCATACAAGGATTCCGTAGTGAAATATATTTGACGTCATTTCAAACTGATCGATGTTGCAAAAATAAATTTATTTTAATTTATTGTCTAAAAGAATTAAAGTTTCTCGAGCGATTGTTGCGAATGGCAAATGTGATTTAATTCTAATAAAAACAGGGCCTTTAGCTATTTGTAATTCAAACTTTTAAACGCCAAAATTAACTATTTTCATTAATCTAATTTCTTAGATTTAATAATTAGACTTTATCGTTTGCTAAATTTGTTTGAAGTTCGAAGAATAATGATGTAATCTTTTTTAATAAATATTTTTGTCGCCACAATTTCCCATTTACATTTCTTTCGAAAATTCACTTATTTATAATTTGTTAAATTAATTTACAGTTCAAAAAATTTATAATTTGTACAATTGATGCTTTAAAAATAAAAGCGAAACTTAGCATATTTTTTTTTATGTTAAGTTAGAATTCTCTATGCATCTTTCTACATACATATATATAGAACCATTAAAAGAACTCTATTGTGATAATACAACAATCCAAACCGAATTATATCACATAAATAAATATTTTTTCAAAAGTGTATTTTTATTTTAACAAAAGTTTCTCGTACGTTTAACGAAATGGCAACAGTGAAAATATTGAATAAAAATGGAATTTGCATGTTATTTCAATGTAGATTAAATTTTTAGTTATTTCAATTTTAAATAAGCTTCTAGTTTAAATTTTTTAATGAAATTTGGCATGTAGCCTAATCTGATTTTTTGCTTCAAAATGACGTATCCCACTTGTCTGTGGGACTTGTGGATGACAACAGTGAAAATATGAATAAAAATAGAATTTGCATGTTATTTCAATGTAGATAAAAAAAATTTAGTTATTTAAATTTTAAATAAACTTCTAATTTAAATTTTTTAATGAAATTTGGAATGTAGCCTAATCTGATTTTTTGCTTTAAAATGACGTATCCCACTTGTCTGTGGGACTTGTGGTTCTTTCTGTGAAAGTGGGTGACAGACAGACGGACAGACAGACGGACGGACAGACAGACGGACTGAACGATTATAAAACCTTCCACTTTTTACGTTATAAACGTAGTGTGGAAGCTAAAAGTGGCCTCCGCATCAAATACATGCTCCTTAAACTGAAGACTTCATCATACTCTAAAAATGGGTGATGGTATTTCAAGAAACAATCCAAATTTTAAACATTATTTTTTAGTATCCAGTACTACTACACTCTTAAAACAAAAGAGTGAAATCCACTCCTATAGGGGAAGTGCATTTTCGGCACGGAAAGGAGTGGAAATTAACTCAGACTGAGTTAAAACCGCTCGTTTGTTTTAAGAGTGTAAACATACAAATACAAACATCCCCAAAAGTTCGATGTTCAGTGTCTGAAAACCAACCCAGCTCAAGTTCGGTGATTTAATGCTCTTTGTCAAGGCTCTTATCGCCGTGCAGACAGGGTCGAGGAAGACAAAAGGCTACGGTCTCATTAGGTGATAATACGCAACCTCTTTAACCCTCTTATCTATGAACCCGGGTGAGTTACGGGCTAACCGGGCAAGGTGGGGGATCTCACGGGTGACAACCAAGAACGTCTTTTACTTACCTATGGCTGCGTATAAGCAGTTTCTTGTTGCGTCATGTTTAGGCTTATACGAGATGTCCGGGTAAGTTCCGGTCAGTCCGGGATTTTAAGTAGTTTGGTGGGAAACGGCCGAAATTTTAAAAGATTGTTGAAAATATGCTTATTTTTACAATAAGTCTTTTTACCTTACAAAAAAACATTATTTCAATCACTCGTATTATATTAGTTTCTGACAAAAAGAATATATTATAATTTTAAGACGCAAGAATGAGATCACGGTTTAGGATGCCGATTTTACTTATCGAAGGAGTTATTCAAAATTTGAAGTGTTGTGGTGAGAACGCCTTGTCAATTAAGCTTTAGTGCAGCTCATTGGTCTATTCAGAGATTTTTAACTGGTTTTGATCATTTCTTAATGGTAAATTATAAAAACGACTTCTTTATTTCTAGTGTGTGTCCTTGGAACTAATCCAAGCCAAATTAAATTTTGTGTAATCTTCATTTCATTGATGTGCCTCTCGTATTGATTCCTTCCTGAATGTCGATTTATATTAATGCATGCACGGATATGGGAACAACTGTTTGAAATTAAAAGTAATCAAAAGCAAAAGCAGTCAATGTCATCATCATGTCATTGATGTGTCTAGACTACAAGCACATAAGTCTTAAATCAGTTCCAGACAATGTGTCAATTTCTGAAAAAGCATCAATTTCTGAAAAAAAGTGTCAATTTCTGAAAAAGTATCAATTTCTGAAAAAAGTGTCAATTTCTGAAATATAAGTAATCTATGCGTATCCTGAAACAACCCATCCAATATGTCACCAACAATTTCGAATTCGTTTCACATCAAGAATCAAGCGACATCTTGTCTTTGATGTGGTGAGTCGGGTGCGACCACAAGGGTTCTTCGAATTCCTCGGAAAACGATCTCAATTATCTGTCCTCCCCCCCCCCCTCCCCCCTCGACAAAGGGGCCCCCACCTTTTGTTGCCAAATGCCGCCAAAGAGTGTCCAGTTAATGGGAGCCGTGCCAATTGTCGCGGAAAGTAAACAGATGCTCCCCTAGGGTGGACATTTGTCCTTTGAGGTGCGCCGAGGACGTCGGGGTTGCCATTGGTTGGCGAGAATCGGTCATTTTGCGACAATTTTAAGAAGACTGTCCAAAATAGTCCAAAGCATATATTTTTCATTCATTAGCATTTTTTTAACGTTAAAACTGTTATTAGTTGTTTTTGTTACATTTTTCAAACACTAATGTAAAGTTGTTTAATTGTATCTTAATTACAAAAAAAATGTGAACCATTAAAACATTTCCGTATATTGATAACCTTTAAAACTCTTTATTATCTATCTTGAAGAAAATCCGCCATCTTCCAACAGTATTGCCACCAGTTTTAGGAGAAAAACTACGAAAGATACCATTTAATTCTAAAATTACTAAAATATTCCATAAAAATCCTAGCAAAGCGTTTCACGTTTTTTTACAGTCACTAAAAAGATTCCAAAATGCAGCTAGTATTTTTACGATATTTTTTGTAATTTTAGAATTTATTTTAGAATTATTCTAAAATTACAAAAAAATATCGTAAAAATACTAGCTGCATTTTGGAATCTTTTTAGTGACTTTAAAAAAACGTGAAACGCTTTGCTAGGATTTTTATGGAATGTTTTTGTAATTTTAGAATTAAATGGTATTTTTTCGTATTTTTTCTCCTAAAACTGGTGGCTGTTGGAAACTGGAAACTGTTGGAAGACATCAACATAGACATGCAAACAAAACCGCATAGCTATTGCCAGATCCTCCGTGAAACAACCCCATTATTAAATCTGAGAAAGAAGATTAATGAAAATAGTTAATTTTGGCGTTAAAAACTTTGAATTACAAATAGCTAAAGGCCCTGTTTTTATTCGAATTAAATCACCTTCGCCATTCGCAACAATTGCTCGAGAAACTTTAATTCTTTTAGACAATAAATTTAAATAAATTTATTTTTGCGAAATCGATCAGTTTGAAAGACGTCAAATATATTTCACTACGGATTCTTTGTATGTTGATATGAAATGTTTTCATTCTATTTAAAAGCGAGGAATATTACATATTTATTTCTTGAAATATGAATTAATTTTTGCAAACGATAAGTAATAATTATTGAATTTTCGAAATAAAATAAATGAAACTAGCCAAATTTAGCGTGTAAATGTTTAATATAGAACTAATATTGTGTTTGGCGCGTTTATTCCTGTTAAACACAAATGTGTGGAAGCGGGTTAAGTGACAGATTCTGTTACAAACCTACTTGTTTATTTTAAAAAAAAGTTGCAATTACCTTCGTTTTGTCTAATTTTACTTACCTGTAGGAGGAGCAGGATTTTGGAAAATGCCTAAACAATGTAATTTTTTTTTAAAACTTTAAATTGTTTTTTCTTTTTAAAAAAAAACCTCTTGTTTAAATGTGCCAAAATGATAAAATATGCCTTCTTGTTAAATATGTCTTGTTTGAATCTATACTAATTAATAAAGTAGTTAATTTGTAGTTTGTTGCAAATTTGTAAAGTAGCAAACTTTACTGTGAAATTCTTTGATTTGCATTTTATAAATGCAACAGATTTGCATTATTAATATAACAAACATCGAAAATGAATTTTCATATACAGCATTGAATTTGTATGTCGGAAGACTTGGCGACATCTCTTGTTTTGGCGACAATCCCAGTCTCCGCCAACCTCTAAACTGCGCCTCGGGACTAGACTTGCAAATGTAGTTAAAAAAGAATAGGATCTTGACAAACTGTCTGTTGGCACAGCGCGGTACGAGGGTCACTTACAAAGGGACAATGGCCTAAAAGGTGTCCCCTTTGTATATTTTGTGTCGCAAAACGCGTCCTAACTCAAAGATCCGCCTGTGGGCAGTCTCCCCATAGTTGAATTTGGCAAGTTGGCGTTGATAAAAGTCTGTTAGGTCTTGTTGTGAGATAATATTTTTCAAAAGATGATTCTGATAGTACCAATGATAGTTATTGGTGATGTGATAGTTATACACATTCAGTTATCTTTTAATGTTACTTGTTAATATGAAATATAAGGTGATCCGAATAGAGATGTTGGGTGTTTTTTACACGTTTTGGCGGATGGTGATGCCAGAAAAGTGGTTTTCAAACACTGGTAGTCTGTCTGAAACCACTTTACAGCTCGAGCTAAAAAAGCTTCGGACTTCAAATGTGGTACAGGAGTTTCTAGTACCTGTCGGACGTTTTAGTAAGGTTTTTGAGAAAACCGTGCATGGTAGCTGGCATTCAAATTTTAGATTTTAAAGTTATTGAAATTGTCTTATAGGGAGTAAAATTACCTTTAAATGTGTGTATTGAGTTATTGAGCGATAATTGAAAGTCATGTAGTGATACACACCGATGGTTTTGTGTTAAGAGGTATGTTATTATAATTATTTTAGCACCTCACTAAAACATACACCATAGTTTTTAATTACACGTACACTGTAAAATTGCAGCACATTTAAAGGTTACTTTCTATATCGCATGGTACTGTAATGTTTGTTTTACAGCAAATTGACGTTTCACGACGTACAGAGTCATATGAACAAATTATTCTAATAGCGTTCAAACAGAGAAGATTGTACGTACATCCAATCACTGCCAGTGAATAAGTCGTTGGTTGCTAGACATATATATTCAGGTTTGTGTGCTTGGTCAGAGACCCGCTTATAAACCTTCGTCAAGTAAGAACAAGACACAACACACACATAAGTGGATCCATCTAATTTTAGAGACAGAGGCAAACTAGAGGATCCCAGATTGGCTGTCACCCCATAGATTGATTTGGTATGGGAACTTGAAGGACTTAGTGACCACGACGGATTTAACGTGCACCAGTCACCATTAACGTAGACGGGGGTCTTCGGAAGGCAGCGAGACTCGAACTCGTAACCTTAGGGATGCCAATCGAATAAGTCGTGTTTGTATTGTTTAGTACTTGAGTCGTATTTGACATCGTACTTGAGTTTCGCCATTCCAACACAATAAATTTTACATCCTATTTAAACTCACCACACATCAGAGTGATGGTAACACTTTTACCATCACACTATGATGCTAAATTCGGGAGATTTTTTTGTAAGTGATATTACTGCGATTAAAATGCGTTATTTGTTTTGGTGGAAATAGCGTTACACTACAATTGTACGAGGGGTGGGCCGTGGGTAACCTAGTGGTTTAAGGCCTCGTTCTCGGAATCGGAAGGTCCCGCGATCGAGTCCCGATACCACTGAAGACCCACCGAGTATATGCGGAGTGCGTCTGTGTCTGTGGAAAAACGCCTGTGTGTGTGGTGTCCGAAAGTCCTGTGGGCGGTCATGGCGCAGTTTCCCACGGACCTCAAACGCATGTATTTTTAACTATATTTTTTTATTACTTAAGTTCCATATAAAATAACTATATATATATATTTTTAACTATTATTAGTTTAATTTCAATATTCAATCTTTAAAAAATAGATTTCATTATTAAATTTTTTAATTAAAGTCTCATTCCCTTATTAAAACCCTGTATTTCCAAACCTTTATTTTCAGCATTTTCAAATTGAATATCTTTCAAATTTATTTAATGTGTTTGTCTTTTGATACACATTAAAACGTGAAATATGCTTTAATTGTGAAAAAGTCGTAATTTCTTGCGAATTTTGATAAATTAACCTTATTTTTGAAGCTGCATCTGCTCTCGTACTATTGAAAGGGAAGATTCTGGGGGAAATTGTGGTAGCGTCATCTGTTGGTGATTTTTCCTATACTTTTCATAAAATGCCTTTTTAAATAAGCATTTTTGTTTTTATTTTTACCAATTCTCTTTCAATCTTCACTATAAAATCACTATTATTTTTTTAAAGAAAAGTGTCAAAATAACATAGTAATTAAAGCTCAAAATATAAAGGCTTTAAAAAAAAACAAATTCAGTAATTACATTTAACATCCCCTGAAATAAAGAAAACACTTTTATTTAACTAAGTTTTGAATGTTATATTTTATTATAAAAATAACGACACAAAATAAACTAAAATGTCGATAACTAAATCCTATATATTATAGCTTTGAGCTTTTGCATTGGCACATTTACGATTCTTACTTTTTCTTCTTTGTAAACCTTTTGGTAGTACCATCTACACAAACAATTCGAACTTTAACAAATGTAGTTGGCAGCGCCATCTACTGTTTGAAATCGCTAATACAAACGTACCCTACTCTTGTAATTATTTAAATTCCGGGAAATGGGGAATTCCGGGAATTCCAATAAAGCCATATGTCACACAACACACGTAGTAGAGGATATATATTATAAATATATATATATATATATATATATATATATATATATATATATATATTATATATATATATTATATATATATATATATATATATATATATATATATATATATATATATATTATATATATAATATATATATATATATATATTATATATATATATATATATATATATATATATAATATATATTATATAATATATATAATATATATATATATAAGTATATTATAATAGCAAATAAAACCGGCCGTCTAGAGATAGGAATACGCTGAAATGCTTGGCGAGAAAACTCTTGAAGCCGCCTGAAAGCTTTCAAGTGGAAATAAAAGATTATTCAAGCGTGGCAATGGTTTCACTTGACAAACCTGTTTTTGTATTGATTGGATTGGATTAGCATCACATTAGAGTCACATCTCATCACATTACTCATGGACTATTGGCCAGTTCAGATCGTAGTGTGTCAGTGTGAGTTGCGACTGTGTGAGTGTAAGTTGATCAATTCACAGGTGAAGATGAAACTCACAGTACAGCAGAGTTTTCATTGTAGAAAATTATATTAAAACGAATTCATGGAAAAAATTTGACCAGCTGTTTGTTCAAGAATTTAAATGTGTAAAAGGGCATAAAAAGAGCACTATGCAAGAAATAGTTACGAAATGGCGTCAGACCAGGATCTGCTGTCAACGACAACAAGTTCAAAAACATTCCGAAACTGGTCTGAACTCCAGATTCTGGATCTTGCAATCAATTTAGAATGTTTTGCATTAACAAACACAAAAAGGTCATATTCTTTACGATGAATAACAACCTAAATAATCACTAGTGGGAACTTTTTTGATCAGCTCTACAAACCTTGTTTATATTTCATTTCAACTAGCTTTTCAAACCATAGCGTAGTTGCCGGCAAATAAGTCGCCAAGCGTTTGTTTGGGCTTAATATTGAAGCGATCAATGGCTTCATGTTAGCAAACCTGTTTTTGTATTGGTTTTTGACTTGGCAACATTTCTGTCGTATTCTTATCTCCACGTTGGGGCCGGTTTTATTTGCTTCACCCTGTATAACGTTGTAAAGACTTCATATTAACTTGTGTCATGATTCACAAGATTTTTAAACTCAGGGTGTGCTTTTCTCTTTCACACTACACTCGCAACATGAAATGTAGGAAACCGAGGCACTAATAAAAAATTTCACTCACTCATTTCGCTTTGAGGTCTCTCATAAGATGTATATGATACGTTGCACATATTTTTTTTCGTACTTGTGTATCCGCATTTTTTTACGCAAGCAACACCTGTAAAAACTACTTTTCAGCCCCCACCCCACATAAAAATTAAAAACGCACATAATTTGTCAAAATCAAAACATTCCATTAAATTTTTAACTAATTAAAATTCCTACTCTTCGGTTTTCCGACTTTTTGAAATCAAAAAATTTATAATGAGGTTCTTGATCAATATAATAATAGAAGTATGCATTCCCATTTTAATTAACATACCTTACTTTTTTTGACAGCAAATATTAACGAAAAAATCACCGACATTTTATGGGGGGGAAAACGAATTTTTAACTTTGAACATTGTTTATAAAAAAAAACAAAGGCCAAAATGAAAAAAAAAAAGTGATGCATTATTTTAGACAAAATACAATCTTTATAACCAGAATATTTATTAGAATCAAAGTTTTTTTTCTTACAGACCGTTTGAACAGATTTCAAAAAGACAAAATGAACATCTTTCATGCCACTCAAATATAATTTGACACATTCTTATTAAACAAACACTCTCATCTTAAATGTCCTCTTCATACTATGATGTGATACAAGAAGCAAACTAAAATCACACAGTGGAATATGGGTCAATAGCCATAACCAAATAATAATAAAAAAACCCTGTTTTAAAAGAAATCACATAATACACATTTGGTCAATACTATTCAAATTAATATATTTTTTTTGTTTTTTACATATGTTCAGACAGTTATTTTTTGTTGACCTTTAGTTTAAAGTTACCAAATCATTCTTAATGATTTAGGTTGATTTTAATATAAATTCAGAAATAATTTGTAGAGGAAAAAATGTAGATATTTCTAGTTATACATGAAAAAAAATTCAACCACATTAAACTGCAATACCCTGGCTTTAACGGTAATTTATGGATGTTCAATAAAGACAGGTGTTAAAATCAGAACATATTTACATCATAAATTTCAATGCAATCTACAAGTATTACAAACATATTTTTTTAAATATTTGATCCATGACAAATATTATTATAAATAAGATTATTTCAATTGCAAAAAATTTCTAAAGCCAGCTTAGACACCAAAGCTTAAAAATTTAAAAACATGAAAATATATCAGTACAGGGCACACACAGAGAAAAATAAAGATATCAAATAATTATTCTTCGGTATTAAAACGCAAGGTCTTGGAAACATAGTATGTTATATATGAAGGGTCTAGTTTCAAAACTCACACTCTCCAAAGTATAACTAAGACACAGGGTCCGGTTCATTCATTAGCGATTTTGACAGTTGTAAATTCCATTGGACAAAGTCGCCAGTGAACATGCCGGACTCTATATCTTAGTTATGCTTAAGAAAGTGTGAGTTTTGCAACAAAACCCTTCTTATAACCTAAATATAATTTTCAGTACTTTATAGATCATAAACTTTCAAATAAACTACAGAGACAACGAAAACTATCCAAATTAACCATCCTATCAACTATTGACCCATTTTCCATAAAACTAAAAACATACATAAAATAGTCAAAATTGGAAAACAAAAATAATATTACTAAATAAAGGCTACACATAGGAATCAGACCACAACACTCAGAGCCTCCATGTTAAACTATTTCAGCTTGTAAACTGTTTTTATTATATTATGGAAATATTCATTATATATGAGCTCTTTAATAGCTGTATTATGAACAAGATATTTAAGAAAATATCCAATTTCTCTTAAATATGAGCAATCAATAACACATTTTAAATATAATTTGCAAAGTAGCTTTTCTTCAAAAAAACCGTTACATCATCTACCTTGGGAAGGTCAGCAGTCGCACCTACCACATTGCGGTGATAGAAGGAATTGCTAGCTCCAGTTCTTAGCAAATTTTGGAGCAGAAATAAAAGAAATGGTAACTGTAAAATTTTACTTATGATATATATTGATACAATAGTTTCGTACCAGGTTTGCGTAGGCTATCATTTCAGCTGAGCGATTTTTGGAGCAGCAAAATTTAACTTTTGGAGCAGAAATGCGAGAAATTGTAGTTACAAAATTCAACTTATAATTATCTATACTATAACAAGGCGGTTCCAAAGCAAGGTTTGCATAGGATAACCTTTTGGCAGATTTATGGAGCATAATTCCCATCCCTGAAATTGACTATAGTTTATTCGCCCGATGCTGAGTCTGATGATAATGAATGACATATGGGTTGCAAGTTTTTTTTCCCCAAATGCACACATTTATACAGTTTTGTTGAATTGGCATTTTCAAGTTAATGTTACTTAAGATCGACTTATGACTTTGGAGGGGGGGGCTCTGTGTGAGCCAAGCACTGCGACCAGGGGTCTTTTGTACCATCACCAAGAAATAAATCCCTCGTTGCATAAGATTAGAATAAACTAAGTTATTTAAATTCTTTGTTATTGCCAGATTACTTCTGAACAATTAGTCTTTTAAACATTGACTTCATTTTTTTTAAAACAAACAAAACCAAACTCTTGATGCAGTGTTTCAATTACTCATAAATCAAAATATAAATATAATTTAAAAATAGTGTCTTGAAATATAAATTATAAATTTGCATAGACTTTTAACTATAGTAGTCTCACAGTAGTAATAGTCTGGTGCAAGATTTATTCAACCAAAAGTAAAAAAACGTTCCTTTAGTTAGCTACTTATTTTGTGGTCAAAATACTAGGATTGCCAAACATCACAAGCCCTTGTTTTCGCCAAGTCTATTAAATTCAGTGACTGGACTATAGCAACCTTTTTGATCTAAAACACCCAATGGTTAGAACTGTTTCAGAACAAAAATAGTTCAAGTCAGCTTTGTAGACACTGCTGTTGACCTACCTGCAGCAGAAGTGTTCACTTGACAAGCTTTGAACTGTATGTGGATACATTTGGATAGAAAAATTTAGTTTTGAGCAACATTAATTTGTATAGAAGGGGGGGGGGGGGGGGCCCCCTGAATTTCTGAATTTTATCTATACCTTAAAGTTTGATTAAAGCATTTATAACAGTTTTCCCAAAATCATTCCTTGATAATTTTAATAATTATGAACTAAAAAATGAGCACAGCAAAAATTCACAAAATTTAGGAGAAGCCTTGTGCAAGTTTAATAAAATTATATATATTTTAGGTTATAAAGAAATGATTATTTTCTTAAAATAGACTTGTGTATGATAACAATTTCAAAATCCTTTTCTTACAGCATGAACATTTTTAAAAATACAATTTCAAAATGTTCTGTGACCAATCCTACAAATGAGGTACTTTATCATAAGCAGAGTTCCATTTTTTTATACAGTTAATACTTTATCTCAATTTGAACAAATCTAAAGTCAAATGCATTACAAGTATCTGAAAAAATCATAATTTATTTTTCAAAAAATACTTAATTGTGTACAACATGTTTGTTGAATTGTAGTTACATATTTTGTAAAAAAGAAAAAAAGGTTAAAAAACAAAACCTTTTTAAATGGATTTTTTTTTCTTCAAATTTACTAGTTTAAAAAAAAGTAACAATTAAAAAAAAAACTTGTAATAAGAGTTTTGTTATGGCATAGCATTCAACTTAAACAAACAGGCATGTGGCAACATTTCTAATCAATATTTAATTAGAAACTTTTCATTCACAATTAGGTGAATCATTCATACAACTTTAGTGTGCATGTAAATATAATACTCATAAAATATTTACTAAAGAAAAACATTCCGAGATATTGAAAAATACTTCAGATACTTTTTCTTTAAGAATAATGACATTCTCTTAAACAGCTATAAAATGAAACCTCTTTTAAAAATCAATCAACTAATAAATTATTTTCTTATACAGCTTTAAGATTTTTTCCGTTTTAATTATTAGTATAAGAGATAGAGGATTGGATACCATGCAATATATTTTTTCTTGTGTGTTAATCTATGGAAAACATTTATCAATTAAGGGGATATGAATTTCAAAACATGAAACTTCCCCAATTTGAACCAATGGAGAAATTGAATAGTTTTCCATAACTAGCATCCACAATTTTATACCGATTGCATTTTAACTTTGATGGTATGCTTAGGTATTGATAAGCCCCGTGTTTGTGTGGAGCAAAATCTGCGTGATATTGTATTTAAAAATTATTTTACTCCACTGTAAAGCATTGTTTTTCAAAACTTTAATCAGACCTATTGTCCTATGTGGAAGTGAATGTTGGACCCTCAATAAAACAGTGGAAGAAAAGTTGCTAATATTTGAAAGGAAACTATTAAGGAAAATATTCGGACCTATTCAGGAGAACAATGAGTGGAGAATTCTTTACAACTATGACATTTACAGAAAATTTGGATATTTTGGCAGGACCGACATTGTGAGAACTATAAAAGCATCCCGTATTAGGTGGCTGGGCCATCTGTACAGATGTCTAGATGATTTCCGCACCAAAAAAGTGACTTTTTCTAAAATTGAAGGTACTAGACGTAGAGGACGACCACCCACACGATAGTTAGACGATGTTGAAAGGGACCTCAATCTAATAGGAGTCAACCGATGGAGAGCCATTGCGGCAAATAGGGCCAACTGGAGGAGAATCAGCGAGTCAGCCTTGACCTGCAAAAGGCTGTTGAGCTTATGAAGAAGAAGAAGTAAAGCATTGTTTAGCTTGTCAGCTAACAAAAAACGTTCTAATGAACTTAGAGACAATTTAAAAATGCACAAATGTGTGGCTTATCATTAGTAATCACACAGAATCTTCGGTAACAATAGGTAAGAAAATATGTGGACGCAAGTTATGGAAAACTTTATTCAATTTCTCCATAGCTTAACATTGAGAGAGTAAGTTTTGCTTTAGGAAATTCTATCCCTTTAACCAGGTTTTTTTAAAAAACCATTATACATCAATGAGGCATAATTAAAGAGATCACACTGAATTCAAATGACGAAATATAAGTAACACTTTTCAAACTAACTGTATTCTTCCGTAAAACTATTAAAACTAACAGCAATAAAATGTAAATAAATAAAAATAAAATAAAAAGTTTTGAAGCATTTTCTTATTTTGGTACGATACTGTGACGTCATGAGGCACACTATTTAGCAGATATGACAACAAAATTAATCATCAATTCTATCTTCTGGTTAGTCGATATACATTATATTTTGATTTCATAATTCTGGTAGCTACTTACAAGGCATGAGAAGATTGTAACATCGACATAAATACTAGAAATAACAGGATAGAATGAACAATGTAAATTTGCTTTAAATACAGCATTTAAAATTGTAACCTTATATGTGCTTGAATATTTCACTGATCAAATGATAAAAATAGCCAATCAAAGATAATATGGTTGATATTCTAAATTGAAGCTTTAGATATAGGTTCCACTATATAAACAATATTGTTAAAATATGTTGCCATATCATTAAACCGTATAGGGAGATTCAACATTGGTTGCTAATTAGTTTAAAATTAAATAGATAACAAAGAATTCTACTTGTTTATGGGAAGTTGTAGTCCATGAAAAAAATTTAGTGCTCACTGGGGTTCACATGCATTTTATTACAGAAAAAGTAATGACTTTTTAAGGTTCTTCAAGGACCAAATTTGTAAAAAAAAAGGGGACTTTATTCTAGTAAAATATTGAAATCAAAAATATTGCATGCATTTGACACATGTGCTATTAGTATATATGTATTTTCACAGCTAAATAAGAATGTATGTTAAGAACCTTTTTTAAAAATAAAGGTTTTGGCTCATCTGTAATACAGTACTTAAATATTATGATAGCCAATATTTTCTGTTTTGTTTAACTGCATGTATTGGCTATTTAAAAGAGTTTCTAACAACTACATAAACTCTTAATTGATCGCCATCACAATAATCTTCTATCCTGTTACTCCTAATACATAAACCGACGCATCATAACTTTGGCATTGTGCCAAAGAGAGCAAATCAACCATCTATAATAATATATTTTCGCGGGATGCTGACAGATACCTCCCGTCAAATTAATAGTCTTTTTCTACGGCTCTCATCAGTTGGAAAAAATAGTTGATCTAAAAAAAGTTTATCACAAGAATATCTGGGGGCACCTGGACCAGTCCAGGGTTTCCTTGCACTGCCAGTAATCGCCTGTGAATTTGTGCACAGGGTTGCCAGTTATTGGGTCGGTTTCTTTTCGGAACCAGATGGGTTCGTAGCCCTGGAAAGGACGACCTGGGAAAGAAAATATTTTAGTGTCGTGAGAAGACTGGTTACTAATTTAAAGATTTAAGAAGAGGATACATATTTTTTAGATTTTGTATTTATTACATTAGGGGGTGTCCTTAAATTTTGCAAGGCGGTTTTCACAATTTTTTTTAACCCCATTTTGCACATACTTGTCGTTAAGGTATCCGACTATGTTGAAATCTTAAGAGATCTCACTACTCTTAAAGATTCTAAAACTGTCTTTATTTTGTTTGTGCACAAATATTTTAAAAGTTATGGTGCTTTGAAATTAAGAAATTAAGGTTCCAGCTATCAAATGCTGGGAAATTAACTTTAAACCCTTTTTCTCAGACATAAAATTTAGCCTCTGTATTCGTGCTAAAATTTTTGATATCTCAAAAAGTTTTATGAGTACATTTTAATTTTTTTCCACAACAATTTTCATAGGCCTCTTCTCCTCCTCTTATTTTCTTGCATTTACGTATTGTTTGAAAAATTATGTGATAATTGACGAGACTCCTCCCCTAATCAAACACGTCATTTATGGATGCCCCCTATCATTTATTCACAACCAATCCAATGCGACTCACCGTCCGCTGCAGCCCCCTCCGCCTCCTCCTCCCGCTTCCTCCGGACCGTCCTCTGCTTCTCCTCCAGCTGCACCTTGACCTGATTGGCCTCGTCCCAGCCCCCCTCCTCCATCAACCGCTGGTCCGGGCGGAGGCGGCTGTCCGTCGGGGCCACCCCCTCCTCTGGCTCGTTCAGTTGGCATGCGAGCACGGTGAAGTTGTACATCTTCTCGTACTCGGGGCTATCAGGAAGAGATTGTGGTAAGTGGTTGGGTCAAAGAGGAACAAGAGTTAAACAGGGAACTGATATTGGTTTTTCTTTTCTCCAACGGGGCTGCTTTTTGGCAGATTAAGCCTCAGCATATTCGCCAGAACTTAGAGCCATTTTTTGTGGAAATCCCTAGGGGTCTCTCACTATTAATTTTGACACTCAGCTTTTAATGAATCTGAGCTCTCTGTGGATGTTCAAGTACGCCGAGATTTAAATTTGCAAGCGAACCCAAGCTAAATGGGTCCTCAAAGGACCTTTTACTTGCCGCATAATTACACTTCAGCTCATTCAGCTAGTACGCGAGCACTGTGAAATTGTACATCTGCTCAACTCAGGGTTGTTGAAAGAGATTTTGGTTAGTAGTTATGTAAAAAAGGAGCAAGAGTTTAAACAAAGAGCTGCTATTAGGTTTACCGTGCCACAGATCACGGGTTCGAGCCATGCTAGCTGCACTTTTGTCTTCACATTTGACTTGTCTGTCTGATTAGTAATGTTTAGCTACAACGGCAGACAGAACCTTTGCAATAACTTTGGCTCTCAAAATACTTCTGGGGCAATGGACGCAGGCCAAAAAACAAAAGTGCTTCTGTGTTATTCCAACGGAATTTTTTTTCCATTGGATCAACACTGAAGCCCTTTGGTTTGGATACCAGCGTCCATTCCTCCTTAACACAACAAACAACATTGAATTGCAGCAATAAAAACCTAATGCAAGCTAAATTTAGGACACGAAGCATAAGTTTACCCTGGGAACTGCCTCCTCCAGATGGTTTTGGGGCTGGAAGTTTCCAAGAGAGGCTTCCCCTTGACAGATCCGTGGCTGTTGAGGACTCTCGCAGACTCCATCTTGTTGTCCCATGTTCCCTGCAGGACAAACTTGGCGCTGCCCTCCTGGTCTGTCACCACACCTGTAACCTACAAAACAACAACAAGGCAGTTGAAACTAAAGCATTTGATAGTAAAGAAAAAGATATACAATAAATTTGAGGCAGTTTTAAAAAGCTTTTAGTTAAAAAAAACAATCCATGTCAAGCAAATTATGGTATTTAATCCTATAAACTTCAGATGTTAAAGTGATAAAATCATGAAGAATCCATGGATATTGATATTGTTGAAAAGTTTAAATCGTATATTATGTTTCTAGAATGCGTGAAAAACATAATCGAGTCATTATTTTTATTAAAAAATAGGTTGTTTAATTGAAACTCGAACACTCAATAATAAAAAAAATACAAACTTGCAGTTGTTTCAGAGCATTTGAAGTTAAAAAAAACCATCCACTGCATGCAAATTGATTTTCAATCCTATTGTGTTTAGATGGGGAAAAAAAGTGACAAAAGCCTAAAAAATCCATGAATATTGATATTGTTGAGAAGTTTGAATTGTGTGGGTCATTTTCAGAAAATGGGAACTTTTACGTCCTGTGAGCATATAATGATTAATTTGATAAATTTTTTCTTCTCTTTTAATACATACATTGTGTCCAAAATGCGTGAAAAACGTAATTGAACCATTATTTTTATAAAAAAAATATTTTTTTTAATAAAAGAGGTTTTAATTTCAGCTCTTTTTTCTGAGATTTCAATTAATTTGGCTAGTTTTTCTTATTGGATACAATATAATGAGGCATGTAGACCATTACAAACCCAGTTTTCAAAATAATTTTACTGTAAGAAAGGTAAAAAAAAAAAAATAGCCACCACTGTGGCCAAGCTGATTTCTAACTCATCAGTGGTCCTCCACCCTTTCAATTAGCATTCTGTTCTGAAATAACTGGCAGATTTTTACCTTTCTTGGAATCTCCCTGGAGAAGTAGCTGTAGGGGATGAATCTGAGGTGGCACTTGTCCTCCGTAGTATGATTGACTATCTCCATTTCTCCATGGTGGTCTACCCATAGCCGACCGACGATTATGTTGTGGACGGAGGTTGTGACCTTGCGCCATGTGTAATGGTTACCTGAAATTAAGTGTTTTGTTTCTTTTGAAATTTTTCTAACCTTTTTATAATATTGACAAGTAACAACTAATTAAAGCCACAATTCCAACATTAATTATGTTGAAATAGTGGGTACTCGGCTCACTTCTACTTTTCCCATACATTTGCTCACTTGTGCTTTAAGCAGCAATGAGAATAAACAAAGATTTTTTTAAAAATAAACTTCCAAGAAATCTGGCCAACTGAAGACAATAAATCATAGTTTCTATGCAGAGAAAAATTGTGCAGTGAAGTGCAGTTAAACAAATTAGTATAAATTTTGCATGATTTAAACCAAATTTAAACCAACCACTACCTCTTTATAATCATGGACCAATTTTTATAAGGTGTTATGAACAAACACCAGGGCCTTTTTCAGAATTAAATATAAGTTTAAAGCCATTTTAGGCCTTTAAACCATTTTTGTAATTTAAAGATTTTTAAAGACTTATTAACCATAAACCATCTGCATCCTATAACCTAAACAATACTTGTCTGAACATGAAACTTTACCTGAAGCAGGAAAGAGGAGGTGTGCAATGCCCAGCGGTATGACCTGCAGATACTTGCCCCGAAATTTACTAGACATGGTAAACTCTTGCCAGCACACCCAGCCACGACCCTCACAGTGCTGGGCCAGCATGGGGGGATGGTGGCTCACCTGGAAGGAAAAAGCTGGTTTTACAAAAAAAAAGATAAGAATATTAATAATAAGATGTAATCAATAGATTTTCGTCAGTCAAATGATCAACCACAAATGTGCAAATTGGCAGTGTTAGAATACGGTGAGCTTAACAGTATCCAGTTGTCTCACGTGTTTTTGCACACGACATTCAATTATCACTCAATACACATTTAAAGGAAATTATATACTCTATAAGGCAATTTCAGTAACTTTAAAATCTAGAAAGCGACCCTCACAGAGCTGAACGTAGAGGGATAGTGGCTCACCTGGAGGGAAAATAAGCTGGTTTTGCAAAAAAAAACTAGGGGGTGAAACACCACACAAGTTTTAATTACCACTCAATACACCCATCAGGGTTCATACTCTATCTATGATAGTGAAATTCAGGAGTTTCTAAAGAGTTTTTCAGGAGTGCAGCAATGTAAATTCAGGAGATAAACAAGGAATAAAATTGAATATGTTTGTTTATTATAGTATTAGTCTAGTGACTTCACTGCACTTCAAATGACAAAACAGAAGAAAAAAAACGGGACATTAACTATTATCACAATGTCTGAACTCGATTTTTCTACTGTGCATAAGGGCCCTTAAAAGAAAAAAATTGAAATTCAGGAGTTTTTCAGGAATTTCAGGAGGCGTACGAACCCTGACCCATTTAAAAAAATTATTTACTCCAAAGGCAATTTCAATAACTTAAATTTAAAAGGTCTATATCAGCTATAATTTCTCAAGTGCATTTTTTTCTTGAAAACTTTTTTATCACTAAAAACTTGTAATTTCAAAATTTTAAACTTGTAGCTCTTTTAGTTTGAGCTGTAACGTGCTTTCAGACAGACAGACCAATGTTTAAAAACTATTTTTTTAGGAATTGAATCAGCACCCTCCAAAAATACGTAGAGAACAAGAAATCCCTATTTTGGATTTTCGACTTCATTGTAATACTTTCATTGCCTTATATTTCATTAAGTAATTAAAAATAATAAAAAATAATAAATATAACATGCAACTAAGCAGATATTATGTTTTGGTTGAATCAATGTCACACTAGAGCTAAAGGAGAGATATTGGCTACAGGCCTTGCCAATTGGATCCACAGTCAAGTAACAAGGTTGGCACCCAATGCACTTTAATAGCATCATCATACGTGGCTTAAGGACTACGATTTCCACAGATTTAACGGGCATGTGGGTCCAGGTGTACAGTTGTAAAGTTATATTAATAAAAAATATGTTTAGCAAAAATGCTCCTAGGTAATGCGCTTCAAGATCGTTGACAATTTATGATTTTAAAATTATTTTGGTAAGATCTTTGGAAACCACAGTAAATTTGTTAGTGACATTTTTAAAAAAATAGCCGTGATAACTGCGAGAAAATTTATTTTGAAGCAACAAAATTTAAGGATTTAATTGCATTTAATAACTAGCGACGGTTAGTTTCGAACCCAGGTCAGACAATTCAACTCCTTTACAACAGAAATTCCCTAACTACAAATGAAGACACACTAGCAAACTCACCTGTCCCGAGACACACTATTTTGAAGCCGCAACATTTAAGGATTTAATTGCATTCAGCAACTAGCGACTGTTTGTTTCGAACCCTTGCCAGACACTAACAACTCCTTTATGTCAGAGAATCCCTAACTATAAATAAATACAATATCAAACATACTTGTTCCGAGACACACTTCCAGCCATAGTCGTCGGAGCGATCGCACTCATAAGTCTCTCCTAGCAGTGGGTTGAAGGGCTTTCCGGTTCGATTGCTAGTCGTGGCATATGCACTCACTGTATAGGCTGCTACGTATGTCATTTGCTCACAGCTGTCCGAGCAACCGGCAGCTTTGTCTAGTAGCTCAGAGTATTCATACTCCTCTGTGAGACGCTGGAGTGTTGACAGGGGCTCATTGAAGTTTACCTACATTTATAAAAAAATGAGATTAGGTACATTTTATATTCAATGAATAAAAGGTTAGGGACATTTTTTATTCGATTTATAAAGGATAAGGTTTTTTTATATTCAAATAAGGAGATTAGGTAAATTTTATATTCAGTGAATAAAAGATTAATTATTTTTAATATTTAATGAATAAAAGATAAGGTAAATTGGACATATTTTTGTCTCCTTCTACTACATACTTACTAGACTATTCTTCATAAATCCATTTCATTTTAGAATTATATGAAAATTGACCTTTTAAAAGAAGCTTAAAGTATAGTATCATAGAAAGTAACAATATAAATATTAGGTTATAGTTCCTTGTACTTCCTTGTTGACCATTAAAATGTATACAAGGGGTCAAAAACTACTTAACAGTTTTTAATAACATCAGATTTTCAATAATTTTTTGATTAAACCCTTTATGTGGTGACTGCTACACAAACTTTTCTCCTTAGTATACAAACTTATAATAAATTACAAAATTTAAAGGGTCTTGTATATTTTTTGAGATGTAAAAGAACCAAGTACACTGTAAAATCATCCATTTTGAAGTAGATTAAATTGATACATTATGAATAAAAGCCCTTTAAAGATGTCACCCTCCAATATTCTTTCAAATGCCCCAGCCCCCCTTTCCCTCTTTTCCCTCCAAAAAACAGGAAACTTTCTGAACACTTCATTACCATACAAACCACAATTTTTTTAAAACTTAAACATGAATGCTTCAAAGATACATCAATCAAAAACTTACAGGCATAGGAATCTTAGTCAGCTCTTTCCCAATGCAGTTCTTCATAACCGACCACAGATTAAGACTGTAATTAGGCTTCTCGGGTACAGTCAACCTCCGCCTGGAAGGAACCAGTGCCTTGCAGTTATTGCCGGTTCCATCATTATTTCCAGAAGGTGTCCCTGGTGCACTAGATGACTTGCGCTCATTGTCAGAACTACTAGTACTTTCGTTGAACTTGGACGAGATGCAGGTTGAGTGGAACTTGCCTTGTTCTGCCAGGGTCTGAAATAAGAGAAGGAATAATTGACAGAGTTAAGCATAGGCTATTTGCCTCATAATTTTGTACCACAGTCAAAAGAAGCAACCAACACAACACAATAGCAAACTTTGACAGGACTTCTGTTTTCGTGACTCGTCAAAAATAATCCACAAAGTCATTTTAACACAGAAAATAAAGTACAAAACGAATAAATACACCATTTCGAAAACTATAACCAAGGTATATAATAAACTAAATTGTCACAGTTTTACATTAAAGGGCCTTTAAAGGCAATACGTCCTTGCCCTGCTAGAATTTGTTCTGATCTTATTTACAAAAATGTTTCGGCTCCGTTCTCCAAGCCAGGCTGGTAAATCACCGCTGATTGGTTGCTCGATCATGCCTCAATCACTTGCAACGTCTCACGGCCAGGCCAGGTGTGAAAGATTAGAAGAACTTTCAGCTATTGGAGGGATTCTCTGCTTTCGTTTTCTCCGTTTGAATTTTTCGCCGGGAAAGCCGATTCAACACATCTGTCTTTGAAGGGTATGATGGGGACTAAGGCACCATTACTGCTATGAGCATTTTGTACAAACCCCAAATCCCTGAAATGATGTGGTGGTAGGTGCCACCCTCAATAATAACACCGTCAAAGTTCTTAATCTTTTCTACCTAGTTCAGCATGACAGAGGGCAGTCAACCAACCTAAATCACCAATAGCATACCCAGGGCTGTCAGCTGACAGGGTTCAAACTAGCATCTTAACGGATGTCAGGCAAAGGTTTTTAGGATCATAATAGATAGAAAGTTCATCAATGCTATATACATGATGTTATTTAGCAATGAGATTTTTTCTCTTTGCGTAATCAGTTGATAGGATGGATGAATGAGGTGAAAACCTGTGGGCATACATTCAGTGACACCTGTCCCCTTAACACACAGGGCCACAATGGTTCCTTTGCTTTACAAGATTTAATTCCTTTGCTTTACAAGATTAGACCATGACACATTTTAAGGTCGATTAGAAATGTCAACCAACGTCCATGCTCAGAGGAATTTAAGCCTACAAACTTTGGTAATGGAGAATACAAATCTAAGCACTCAGCCCTCAAAAGGCGACAGCCAATTTCACAGTTGTGCCAACAATAATTGCAGTTAACAGGCATTTTTAAGCCTAATTAATGTTTACCTACCCTAGTTCTCTTTTTCCTCCTAGCAACCATGTCTCCACACTTGGCGCCATTTTCGGCATCTGTGTCAGAAGAGCCCGCCTCATCCTGGAATCCCCCTTGCCCTTCACTTTGCAGGCTGAAACCACTGGTAGTTCTCCTAGAAAGAAAAATAAAAGTTATGAAATAAACCTACTTTCCTTTTACTTTAATACTCATAGTAATTTTTATAGTACAGACAAAAAAAAATATAAGATAGTTCACTAATGTCACATCTTTTTTAAAAAATTAATCAGATGGTTAGAACCTTATTGAAAAGGATACCTACAGACAGAAATTTCCACCACGTTAATATCCCATTTTTAATAATTTTGAGTCAAAAATAGAAATGATAGAAATTAAAGAAGCTTCTGTAGATAATAGCTTGTCATGAATACTACAACTGATCCCCATGCTATAATTCTAAGTAAAATTTATTATTCAAATTTGAAGCAGCATCAGTAAATTGTCTACAACACATCACCTAGTTGCAAAATTTTGTGGACACAACCTACTGAAATTTTTCTGCCCACGTTTTGGCAAATTTAATATAACCTGATTGTAGGACTTGCCCAAAGATAGAAATAGAATATTTTCCTATAATTACAACTTTAATCAGTTATATAGAAGGATTTTAAAACTTTGAAGCATTAAGTTTTAAATAGCTTCTCCCTTTAATAAAAGTTTGATTATAATATTAAGAAGGAAATGGGAGTCGGTCTCCAAACTGAAGCGTCTCGGTATTAATCCAACTGGGAGAAAAATATTTTCTACTCCAGCTGTATTGAATATTTTTTCTACTCCAGCTATTTTGAATATTTTTACAGTTTTTTATATGATAAATGTAGCTTACAATGCATTATAGTCCCACTTTTTGAAATTAGTTTAAATATTTTGTTGTAAAATTATTTATTGAAAATTTTTTAATAAAATCAATACAGCTGAAATAGAATAGTTTTTTTCTATTGGATTAACACAATGGAAATTCTGTTTGTAGGCCTGCTCCCATTCCTCTTAAGAGCGAATGAGCCCGTCGACCATAGGTCTCCAAACCAAAATGCCTCTGTGCTAATCCAATGGAGGAAAAAATATTTTCTAAGCCACATTTCTCTGGCTGTAATGAATATTTTTACAAACAGTTTTTCTTTTGTAATACATATAGCTGACTTACAGGTCTCTATAAAGTATAATCCCACTTTTTGAAATTGATGAGAATATTTTGTGTAAAATTTTCTATTGAAAATTAAAAAATATATTTGAAAAGTGGAGCTGTAAGTCAGCTACATGTATCATATAAAAAAAACTTTGTAAAAATATTGAATACAGCTGGAGAAATGTCTTCTTAGCTGGCATTACAGCCTTATGCAGGCATCAGCTTTCGCCACAACAGCTCTCCACTTGTCCCACTTCAAAACCAAACCTTTCCAGTTTTCAATCTTCATTTGGGCTAAGTCATTTTCTAAGTTGTTAATCCAAGTCCCTCTTGGTTTCCCTCTTCTCCTGGTATTAAAAATAGCTGGAGAAATGTGGCTTAGAAAATGATTTGTTTCCATTGGATTAACACAGAGGTAGTTTGGTTTAGAGACCCACAGTTGATCGCGATCATTCGTCTTTAAAATTAAGTCGGTGAAAGTATTTTCTAACCTGTGTGACTTTCCTGGAATGGTTATAAGAAAGTCTGACCCTGTCTCCTCCTCTGCATCATAAAACTCGTCGTCATCTGAGTGGATACCTAGAAAAAGTCACATTCACTATGCGTTTTGGACAAGTGGAAATTCATGTCAGGGTTGCCACTATTAAATTAAAGATCCTTAATAAAATTTAAGACACGTCAAAGAAATGTTAGGAAACGAATGTGTCTTTATATAAGGAAATTGAAATTAAATATCCCAAGGAAATTTAGAAAACAAAAATGTCAACTTTGATCATAGTAAATAGATAATCAAGGCCTAATGGGTGAGCGTTAGCATTTGAGGACTAAAATAGCTTGGGAACTAAACAATAACCAAATCACATCTGTCTGACTAACATTCTGAAACATTTGCTACAATGCAATCTATTGTCACTGATCTTAGAAACCCGGTCCTCATTATAGTTTACAAGTCCACACTCAAACCACCCTATAATCAAACAATTGTTAGAGACTAAGAGAATTACTATAAACTTGTATTAGTTAATGAATGGTAAAAAAATCTAAGTAAAAGAATGTATACGAAATAGTGTTGGTTCATGCAAGTTGTGCTATTCTAAGCCAAAATAAAAAAAAAGCATCTATATACTTAAGATTATTACATTTCATATTTTTGGCGCCACACTCAATTCCCTAGTGTCCAAGAGTTTCAAGAGTTCAAGGAGAGATATATGACAGATATTCCCGACGACGCGTGGGAGCAGACTGTGCAAAGAAATGAGCGGATACAGTCAAACCTTGTTAATTCGAAACCCAAGAAACCTACAAAATTAGGGTGTCTTAAGCGCAGTTCGACTTATCCGAAAACACTATTTGTTAGATAATGGTCTTTTAGTTTAACCCAAGCGGCTCAATTGGCAGTCAAACACGTTTATAGCGTTGCTACAAAAAGTATATTATTTGTTTTAGACACGGTTCTGGACTTAGCAACAGTAAGGATAAGGAAGTTTTAACTTGTTGAAGTGAACTTGAAGAAGCCAATTTTTTAACTTCTATTTTAGCTTCAATAACAATGTATAGTCATAATAAGAGAGTTTACCTTATATAGTCAGTTGACCCGTTTAAAACATTTGTAAATAAGACGGAGAGGGATCTCATTCTATTGGTCAAATTGAGTGGTTCAGACTGACCATGGTTCAAATTGGATTATACATGTTAATGTGGCTTGACTAGAGAGTCTAAAGATAAAAACAAACTAGTATTTTGTTGAAGTAGATAAGATTGGCATCACAAGGAAAGCAGCTGCAATCTCATCGGCCGATCGGCGTTTAACCACAACCAGCTAACTTCTATTCTACAACTTTTGCTACCGCTTTTTTCTCTTTATTCTAATATATATTAGTTTCATTTAGAATAATATAACGATAACGACTACTGTTTTGAACAAACCTGGAAGAAACTTGGAGAACCGGTTGCCAGCACTCTAACGTGGCGCCACTCTCATATACTTGTACAAAGTACTAGTTAGTTCTTTTCTTTAGGTTCTCTAGGCTCAACGGTACATATAAACTATAAAAATTGCAGCAACCCTGACATGCAGAAATACCATATCAACCACTACACCCCCCACCTGGTGAGTTTGCGTTGGCTTCTTTTGCAGCTCGCTCTAGATGCGAATGCTGCTTGGCCAGCTGTTCCACCATTTCTTCTAGCCGAAGTCGCTGCTCGTGTTCGTGCTGTACCATCCTTTGCCACTTCCTGCCCTGCGTCTGGGCCAGTTGTAGGTAGTCTTGGCAGGCCTGCAATTGAGGGATGTGGCAGTTTAGAGATGTGTAAGTAAAGCTAGCAATATCTCAAAGGTAACCCTAGTAGCGGTCGCCACTTGCCATGTGGTGATTAAATGCCAGCCAAGGCAATTTTTTTAAAAATATCAGTCATCAATCCAGGCACCACAATCTGAAATCTGAGCATTTATAAAACTAGAAATCTCCTGCTATTCTGAATATTCTGAAGATGGAAATCTCCTGTTGTTCTAAAATCAGAAATCTCTTGGGGTTCTAAAAATTGGAAATCTCTTTTCTGTAATAGGGAAACTTTGTCAATTTTTATTTAGGGATTTTTAGTTTAGAGACGTGTAAGTAAAGCTAGCAATATCTCAAAGGTAACCCTTAACGGTCGCCACTCGCCATGTGGTGATTAAATGCCAGCCTAGGCAATTTTTAAAAAATTATCATTCATCAATCCAGTCACCACAATCTGAAGTCAAATCAATCTGAAATCTGAGCATTTATAAAACTGGAAATCTCCTGCTATTCTGAAGATGGAAATCTCCTGGGGTTCTAAAAATTGGAAATCTCTTCTGTAATAGGGAAACTTTGTCAATCTTTATTTTGGGGAACTTCCGAAATTTTAAAAGAAAAAAAACGGCAATTTTAAAACTAAAAAGTTAAGTTCTGACAATCCTATAAACTCTGGCAAGCTTTCAAATCACAAGGCTTTCAAACATGTACTAAAACAGAAAATTAGCACTTATTCAAGACTTCACTTAGAGATTAAAAAAATAAGAAAGGAAATTTAAAATAAATTATTTTATGCACTTTTTAAGGGCTCATAATTCAGTATTAATTTTCCAATAAAAACATCAGAAACAAAAGTTTGAAATAAAAGAAAGAAAATTCAAGCATTGGAATTGAGCATAATATTAAACAGTCAGGGAAAAAAACATATGTAGGCTGTGCAGCTATAACAGGCACAAAATTCAAGTACCTACTGCATCCTTTTGATAGCATAAATGAATTTCTTTTAAAGGTCTCTTTACTCACATTAATCATGGCATTTGACGTAATCCTGAACAGCGTTGCCCGCTCATTCACACTCCTAATCTTGAGGTTGGCGTCTGGCAAGGTAGCGTCGAGGCTTTCTATTTCGGTGAGCGAGCGCTGTAGTGCAAACCCATGTTTGAGGATAAGGTCGTTGCAAGTCCCCAAGTCCTCCAGCTTGGAAGATAGCACCTTGAGAGCCGTCTGAAGTTCCCCTTTGTCAGAACCACCCTGGTTGGGGAGCAGGCTGTACTCCTCGTCCTCATCTGCAAAGGATTGGTCATTAGTTAGAAACGCTTTTGTGTTCTGTAATTTAGTGTTTAGTAAATAAGGTTTTTTAAATGGTTTAAGTACAAGTAAACCCATGAACCGTGGCATGCAGTTTCAAAGTACTGAATGATTATTATAGAGAGGGTAAATAGAGCATAAAATAAAGGATATTTGCTATTTAGAGGTTTATAATCTATAGTACTTCTGATTCCAATGCAAGCTTTGAAAGTGCTGTCTTCTCCTACCCCCTCATGTGGTTTTCCAAGAAAGGTGTGAGCGTTGCTGTCTTAAATCTACCTTGTTTGAGGATCTGCTGCGAGGTTAATTGCAATTGCTTTCCAAACCCGAGTAAGGTGGGAAAAAAACGAAAATAGTGAAGCCCATGACGTCTCCTGGAAAACCATACAAGGGCGTTGAAGAAGAAAATGCTTTCAAAGCTTGTGTTGTAATCGAAAGGACTATAAATGAGTAAATTCTTCTTTTATAAAAAAAAACAAAATTGAAAACATTTCAGGTGCCCTTAATAAGGTTTTGTAAGTAAGGCTTAGGTTATTGTAATCCTTCCATTCAAAAATAAACTTTAAATGCATATAGTATGAATATATTTTTCTGAATTTTATGCGTATACTACTGATAATCTAAATATAAGTCTATACAGTCAATTAAGGCTACATTGTAAGAATTAATTTAATTAAAAAATAAAGCTATTATTTGATCGGTAAAGCTTTGGAGAATCATTACTTAAAGTTTTAAGTTGAAAATAAACGTCTTAGCAAAAAGATCGACATTTTGCTTTAAGCGCAATATTATTATTCACACACTCAAGAAGTAACTAATAAAGACTTTTGAGAACCTTAATAAGCATATATGCATTTTTTGACGTCCTTTTAAAATCATTTTTAAATATAAGGATTTACAGGACCCACAAACACCCCTCCCTCCTTACAAAGTGTGTAATTTGTTGTTTATGTAGTATTGAAACTGAAACAGTATAAGAATTTAAAGGGACCTGAAATGGAAAATAAGCAGTTTAAGGCTATTAAATAAGAAGTTTCTAAAAGTTTAATAACCCCTTTGAGGGATACAGACACATAAACCTGTCACCTGAATGCCAGGATTTACAGTTACACACATACTTTTAAGAAATTTATAAATCATAATAAATTTTAAAATTTAAAAAATGGAGCAGTAACTATAATCATCTGCTAAAGAAATGAAATTTTAAACAATTTTTAAAAAAATAAATTTCCAGTTAAAATTTTAATCTCATGCAGTGAAAACAATATTGCACTTCAACCAAATTACAATATAAATTTTAATATATATTTTTTTAATTTAAAGTATGGAGCAGTAATTTGATATCTTCTTCGACTGAAATTAAATTTCCAATTAAAATATCAATCTCATGCAGTGGAAACAAGATTACACTTCAACCAAATTGCATAACTATCAGAGGGTAAAAGCACTAAATAAAGAAAAACGAATACCAGAAAAGCAAAAACCCACCAGATTCAGTCATTCGTATGGCCCTGGACTTAGCAAGCTCCAGAGCTGTGACCCATCTCTGTCGCTCAATCTCATTGGATGCCTTGAGGTGGAAGGTCTGTGTTCCGCCGTTCGAGATGACAAAGTTGCTAGAGTCCACCGTGTGGATTACGGCACTAACAAGGTTGATAGTTCCACGGCATGTGTGGGCCACCTCTGCGGGATTCCTTAAGGGTTGAGAGCAGTGTTAGAAATTGAAAATGAAATTTAGCAGAAACATATGCTATTAACTAAAAAAACTAGAAGCAAATGCACATTAACTAAGAGCATTTTTGCGAAAAACCATTTATTTTGATTAAACAAAAGCCGTTTTAAAAAAATTATCAATACACTCTGGACGTCTTCTGTACCTAAATCACCTGATGTTTCCTTGATCATCGCATCCCTGAAGTTCCTGGTTATATACTC
This sequence comes from Oedothorax gibbosus, assembly GCA_019343175.1. Classification (NCBI taxonomy): domain Eukaryota; kingdom Metazoa; phylum Arthropoda; class Arachnida; order Araneae; family Linyphiidae; genus Oedothorax; species Oedothorax gibbosus. Next base: position 40,589,720 of record CM033280.1, read on the forward strand.
ATTAGAGTTTTGCAATTTTAGATAGATGAAATTCCAAAATTTTAGAAATCACAACTTACGATGGCCCACTTTCTGTACATTGCATTCCCGCATATTTTTCGATTACCGAAGTTTTCAAGTTTAAAATTGCTGCACTTTTGAGATTTCAAGACTGCCAGGAGTTTTGCAATTTACAGATCTCAGTAGTTTCGAAAATTATAGATTGCTGAAGTTTCAAAATTTATAAATCACCGGAGTTGTGATTTTAAGACTGATGAATTTTTGCGATTTTTGGATCACAACCTAAAGGTTTAACAATATTTAGGATTGATGGAAATTAGCGATTTCAAGATGATTATTTTCGGGAAGGTAGTTGAAAACCACTGTAAGAAAAATTTTGTGGACAATTTAAAACACTAGTCGTGATAACCACAACTAAATTGTTATTTGTTGTTGCAAATATGAAGAACTTACTCGCATTTTGCGTTTGAGGATCGGGGGTCATGTCCGTGACGAGAATTTCTTATCACATCTTTCAGTCTACACATACATTTCAATAAAAGATACAGTACTTTTCCTCAAACACAGACCACCACTCAAAATCACCAAGTGAAGCATAAAGTGCCAATTATAGCAACCTGATCATATAAATAAGCTGATTACATGATATTGTGTCATTATTAATATCCAGTATCTGATCCAAACAGACTTCTGTACGTTTACAAAATATTAAAATTACCTTGCAGTTAATGTATGGTAATAACTACGGCGAGTTGCCTCATTTTAAATTGATTTAATTCTTATTTTGGTAGATGTTTTTCAAAGGTAAATTTAGTGGCTGGTTGCCACATTTCAAACTGCCATAATCCTGTATTGTGGGTTAATTTATTTTTTAAAGTAAATAAAGCCATGATTTGCTCCATTTCCAAAAGCATCATTGAAATGATGAATCAGCAAATACTTAGTTTCGATTCTAGCTTGTATCTATAAACAGAAAATAACGTCATTTAAATAAATTGCTAATTTCTATTCTAACCTCACTTTTGCGACGAAGGTTTAGCAAATTTCGCGGGACTGGTCTGTGTAACGAACGTTTAAACCGAAAAGTAACGAAGATCTATGCATTGAAATATTTTTGTGGATACGACACTTCAACAATTAGAAATTAATTTGAGAGCTCATTGAAGCCAATTACGCCTCACAAAGCAAATTTAAAAAATTAAGCAACCTAAGTCTGAATAAGGAAAAAGTTAATTTTAGAAAAACCAATAGTATTTTTCTCTATGGCCTTCATATACTTTTTGAAACAACTCCTTTTAAAGTAAGACACCATGTTCAATTGCATAGAGAAAAATGCTTGTCTATGATATTACAAATACAAAAATTGTCGACCAACAACAGGCCAGCAATGTTGGTCCAAAATAAATCTAATACATTACCAGTTTCCAATGACTGTCAAGTTTCTTCTCAAAATCTTCTACTCTCTTCGAATGCACAACATAATCTGGTAAAGCATTCCACTCATTGACAACTCTATTGTAAAAATAATGTTTTGTTACCTCCCTTCTAAAGCTCGATTTATTCAATTTCTGATCATGTCCTCTGGTCTGGCTATTTAAGGTAAAACCTAAGCCCTCCATGTCTCCCTGTTTTATGAGCTTTAATAACTGTATTAAATCACCCCTAGCTCTCCTATTTTCCAGGGAATACATGTTTAAAGACGACATGTTTAATACATGTTTATTACGACCCCTTCCTGTTTCAGATCAGACTCTTTCCATGATAAACTGAAACGGGCAAACTTTTTGTCAACTATGTAACAATATTTGTAGAAAATGAAACCAAAAAATATGTGTATTGTTAAAAATTAAAAGATAAGGGGTTTAAACAAAAAGATAATACGGTGATGATGATAAAAATATGGATGATCATTGTTTTGAGATAACACCACGAACATCTAAATTTAAAATTCTTTAATATTAAAATTAATTTATGATGGAGAATCATTAATTTTTAAAGAATAAGTTATTTTTTTAAAGCAAGACTGCTGTTCACTTTAATTTGAACATAGTGGGTACTTAATGTTAACATATGTACTATATTACAATATTTATATATCATTTTAAATTTTAGATATATCATATTTTATTACAGTAATTGAAACTTGATTTTGTAATTGGTGTAAATGCAGTTTACAAGACTATGTGAAAAAAAATTTGTCTCACAGTTATGTTTTTAGTAAAAACAAACTTAAGTATTCTTTGCAAAGAAACTGCATTAAATGATAGCAAATTGAGACAACATTTCTAAATAGAATTAAATGTGAAATAGGTGCTTCCTTTTTAATACAAAAATATAGCATATTTATCAAGTGGCTTTGTAAATTACATCTTTCCATAAATTCTTAAAATAAATATACAAACCTATAGTAGGATAACAGGCCATTGTAGAGAACAAACCAACGTTTCTGGTAACCCTTCAGATAATTCGTCCATTTGTACAACCATCCTTTCATTTCTGGTTCAGAGGCAAGTTTAGTTTCAGCCATGGCAAAAACCTATAAAATTAAAAAGAGTAAATTAAAATAGCAATAATGCTTAACTAGCACAAGCAATGGCAAATTTTTAATAACCCTTTTCAGCACTAATTCAATACTAAATGGTACTGGCTGTCTTTTAGGAAATACTGGCAAAATCTCCTCGGTGACAAACTGAATAAAAGTGTCAAGCCAGAATGGGATGGTGCCAATCGAAAACGACAATATGTATAGTGTATCAAAGTAGAGATTATCACCAACCAAAATAATTTGCAACAAAGGTGTCCAAATTTTCTGGATAAGCCGAAATGAAATTTTTACCAATGAAGTTAGACAGAAAGCTTATGTACATTTGCAATGGTATATATATATTATTACATGCATATCTACAATCCACATAATAAATGTACATTTATTTTTTTACTTAAAAGTTTTGTAAACAAATGACTTTTTACGAGCACAATATCAATCTTAAAAGTTGGTGAAAATTGTAGGTTAAAGTAAACACAAGCTACAGTATAACAATTTCCATGGACTATCTAATTTATTTTTAATTCAGCTAACCTGTTTATACTCTTGGAAACTTGTATATTCACTTAGAAAAGAGCTGTATAAAATTTTTGGATACATATTGAAACTATTCTTTATTTTTATATTGTATAGTATACTTTCATTTGCTATTGTCTAAGTTTCATTACGACAAGGCTATTAATAGCTCACATGCATTACAGTCAGAGGAGAACATGTTCATATTAATAATGCTTACAAGTGTTCAGCAGACCTTTCCATTTACAGGTGACATTCAATTAAAATATTTATTTTTCACATTTAATTAAGAAAAAACAATTGGTTATATTTTATATTAGTTAAGGTTTCAGAAATATAAAGAAACACATACATTTCAATTCATTAAGGTATTTCATATTAAATGACTTATCAAAACAGATTTGTTTAGGGCAGTATAAATATTGAAACAAATTTCCAACTCCTTCCGTTCTGCTGCAGAGGTACACTGAGAAAAATAGAAGTATTCGGATTGTGACGATTACAGTGTTTACGAGTGTACTTGCAACACTTTTTATAGCAGCGGCTCAGACACGTCAAAAAATACCTAACACATTAAATAGATAAGGGTATCGTTTCCTAACGCACAAATTTAAGGATTGTAGCAGACCTCGCTATAAAATAGATAAATTTACAAACACTTTGCTACAATATGGTCGGTCGGTATATTTAATTCATGATATTTGTTTTACAAGGAAATCTATTCCCCTAAAAAGAAACCGTGTCAGGTATTTGATTAACTTCTTTTTTATCCTGGTAATTACCTTTAGATGTTTATTTTAATGCACACAACTTGTTTAAAAGAAGAGCTTCACTTGGAAACATTTGTTTTGATCCAGATTGATCACACATAATATTAAAAACAAAAAACAATTTCATGAACGAATAAGAAGACGAAGCAATACAAATACTAACACAGCCCTTAATTTTCGGAATTTCGCTTCACTTTTCCTCTCTTCCCTGAGATGAACACGGAAAGGGGAAAGTCTGTGTGGCTTGTGTTTTTTTAAGACAATGTGATTACGTAAAACTTTAAAAGCAACAAAAATACTAAAATAACAAGTATTTTATTTTAAATATAGTGATTGTAAGTTGTGTTAGACTTTTTACATATGTAAAGCAGAACTATTTTAATGCAAATATTAGGATTTTAAGAAACAGTTTACCAAACGTTGTTTCAGATAAATTTCTTCACAGATTCGAAAACTAAAAGTGAATAGTTATTATTAAATGCATTTAAAATAGAGTATAGAGTGGCTTTTGAAATAAATTGTATGTACAAAAACAAAACAAAAACCGTTTGCAAAGTTTATTTTATTAATTGCATTTATTACTTTGGCAACAGTTTCGGCAGAAATTTTTTTCATTTGTTTTTAAAGTTTTGAAATGTAATGTGGGATGTAATCTTTTATTTATAGCGAATTTAATTCATATTAATAAAAGATTTATTATTCCGTGTATATATTAATTGAGAAAATATATACTACTCGTACGTGGTTGTTTAGTTTCACTACTAAATACTTTATTTGAACCTGTTGAATACTCAATAAACCCGCTAAACTTTTGCTATGTCAACAACCGAAGAAAAAGACGTATGTACCTGATTTCCTAATTATCCGCTATTACAGCTTAACCCGAATCCTTTAAATTTAAGCCAATGTTTCTCAATTTTTAATCACAAGAAATAAAGATATGCTATGTGGACATACGTCAGCATCTAAGTTTATAATTTTCGGTTCATATGGTTTCATATGGTTTGCAAGCTTAAGTTTTAAAATTTAATTTTTTCATTGTATTTCGTTCTTTGCAATGGCTGGGTCATCAAAGGTAGACTTACTTTTTATGTGCAACAAGTGTCATTTTTTAAATAAAATTAATAAACTGAATATATTTTTTTAAAAATATTTCTGTAATAGTTTTCTTTATGTTTCTTTTCTTTAGTAGGTTTTATTGTTATAAATTAATATTTATGTTTAAAGGAAAAGGTCAGCATTATTTTCAAACAAAATTGGGTCGTTTGTACTTGTGTTTTCATCCCATACTCGACAAGTTTCAATTTTAAAGTTTATTTTTTTTGTACAATATAGTTGTTTTAACAAAAATATTGTATACAGTTTAATGTTTTCACAAGCATGCGACTCCTGCCACAGATCCTTTCTAGTTTTTATACAAAAGAATCTGTATTAAGCTGTAATATTTCATTTATCCTACCAAAGTGTTGCTTTGTTGAAATGAGGTTCTGTTGACTGAGCTTGTTACTACTTTAAAATTACAATAAATGATCGCCTTACTGAAAAGTGAAAATAAATGCAAACATGTAGTTCTAATAGTATGGAAATATAAACATACGAAAAGAAGGTCTGAAGTATAATAGATGGTCTCTGGTGTCTTATCTTTAATAACGCAAAAATAATATTTTAAATCGAACTCCTAGAACTGAAGTTAAGCATTTAAACAGTTTTCCCCGACCACCCTATACAGATTTATTTTTCTGTCCTATTTTTTCTGTCAAGATATCCAGAAATTGCTTAATGGGCTGGTTTGCTAGATTGGCAAAACAGTCTTCAAACCATAGTTTTCTCTCTGTATTAATCTAATGGAGAAAATAATTTTCTAATCCAAATAAATTACTCTGGCTAAATTGAATATTTTTACGAACTGTTTTTCAAATATGATAAACATAGCTGGCTTGCAGTTCTGTATAATTCCACTTTCCGAAATGGATTTGAATATTTTGTCGTAATATTATTTATATTTGTTGAAAATTTAAAAAAACTCAATTAAAATTTTAATTTCCCCCTTAACTTAAAATTTCCTTGCAGAATGAGAATGCAGAGGGTGTCGATCCAGATATGCTCATCAAGCATCCTCTTCAGAACATGTGGAGCCTGTGGTTCTACAAGAATGACCGCACCAAGTCCTGGGAGGAAAACCTCATGGAAATTACCACATTCGATACTGTAGAAGATTTCTGGGCGTGAGTGGTTAGAATTGTTTATTTTTGGTTATTCCTGTTCAGTGTTTATAATAATGTAATAATATTTATTATGACACTCAGCCTAACAGATTTTCACCCAATTATAAGACTGAGATAGGTACAAATTACAACCACGCCTTACCCGGGAATCGAACCCAGACCCCCAACTCTGCAGTCCAGAGCTATAACCGTTATACTACGGGGGAGACAAATTTTATGCATGTATTGCAAGTAAAGTATCGGTTCCAAGATGGTCGGCATCTGTTTCAAGATTAGGGTTAGAATGAATTTTTTTTAAAGATATATCATCTGTTCAAAGGTTTTGTGAATGTGCAGAAACAGTGAAAGAAACCCAGAAACAGTAGGTATACTCCTTTTAACTTCAGATGAAAAGGCTGAACCAGTTAAAATCGGAAAACCAATATCTCAGTTGAAATCCGGAAGGTTTTTTTCTAATATTTCAAAACAGTTTTTAGTGATGGGTTACCAATACCTGTTTAAATCAGAAATTAAAGGAACACCTAGCGTATCAGGCCGGAATGCTATTTGGCGACTTTTGGCGTTCGTGAAAAAGTAAACACAGGGTTGCTACAGTTAGTAGTATTTTACGAAATATTTTTATTAATTTCGGTACGGCATCAGTAAATTCACTTCGGAAAAATGTTTATTTTAATTTTTAACATCAATATTTGTTTCAAAACGTTGAACATTTATTAAGATTAGTTAATTTAGAATAATAATTACGCAGCTCGTAGGTTGGTTGGTAGACATATATTGCTTGTGGTTACATGGTTGGTTGTTTTTGTTTCGTAGCTGGTTTATTGCTTTTCCAGATGCGGGCTTATTCCTGTCATTGTGGTATGGCTTTTTTTTACGTGACGTAACTCTCGGTTGCATTTCTCGAATTCGTTGCTTCTGCTCACGGAGTGGTGACGGTAGCGTGAGGAAATAGTTTCATATGATTTTTTTTTGTTTTTAACATGTCTTGAAAGCCCAATAATGTTTTAATTGTCGAAACGTAAAATGTTGTAAGCAATATAACATATACGTTACGAAATTATCCCATCTGCGCCGCGTGTTGTGAAACTCGGAAATTCTTCGACAATCGAATGTAGAAACTCGGCCAGTGTTGATCAAATTTTAATTGCAAAAGCAATTAATGATTAACAATTAATTGTTAATTGTTACTACTCAATTAACAATTAATCAATTGTGATTGTGGAAAACTGCGATTAACAATTAATCAATTGTAATTGTGGAAAACTGCGATTAACAATTAATCAATTGTAATTGTGGAAATGAATTGTTAATTGCAGTAGTAAACAATTAACAATTAACTAATGTTAACTCCGACAACCCGACCAAGACCGACCACCCGACAAAGGCCGACCACCCGACAAAGGCCGACCACCCGACCAAGACCGACGATCCGACCAGACCAAGACCGACGATCCGACCAATCGACAAAGACCGACATCCCGACCAAGACCGACATCCCGACCGACCAACACTGGTCGGTCGGGGAAATTGATTAATTGAATGCCCAACACTGAACTCGGCCCATGACACACTTAAAAAAATATGCTGGTACCCCCTCCGGGCCGTCGATAGTGGCTACTCGGCAATCCTCCGGGCCGTCGATTGTGGCCACTCGGGCCGTGATATCCTTAAAAAAAACCGCTGGTACCCCCTCCGGGCCGTCGATTGTGGCTACTCGGCAATCCTCCGGGCCGTTGATTGTGGCCACTCGAGGCGTAATATCCTTAAAAAAACCGCTGGTACCCCCTCCGGGTCGTCGATTGTGGCTACTCGGCCATTCTCCGGGCCGTCGATTGTGGCCACTCGAGCCGTGATATACTTTAAAAAAAACGCTGGTACCCCCTCCGGGCCGTCGATTGTGGCTACTCGGCAATCCTCCGGGCCGTTGATTGTGGCCACTCGAGCCGTAATATCCTTAAAAAAACCGCTGGTACCCCCTCCGGGCCGTCGATTGTGGCTACTCGGCAATCCTCCGGGCCGTCGATTGTGGCCACTCGAGTCGAGCCGTGATATACTTTAAAAAAAACCGCTGGGGTCGATTGTTGCAACTAGACATGTGAAACTACGTTTGGATTATAATTTATTTGATTACTTTTAATCCAAAGTTGTTAGTAAGTTATTAATTAAGTTTTTAATTTTGAGGGATTTTTGATCATTAATGAAATGTACACTAATATACAACACCAATGAAATCTTAGTATTATAATCGGCCTACGGCCGATTATCAATGATATATTTGAATTATAATCGGCCTACGGCCGATTATAATCCAAATATATTATTGATAATAAAAAAGGGAATCCAACACTGAATTAAAAAAAAATCGAATATTATTCATTCAATAATAAAATAATACAAAATAATATATACAAAAATACTTATTAATAAAAAAATCCTATATTTAAAAAAAGGAATTTAATTACGCATATTTCGTTACATCATTACTCTAGAAAGATAAGATAATAATAAGATAATTACTTTCAATTTAAAAATTCATCAAAAACTATTAAAAAATTCATAAAAAAAAAATATTGTGAAACATCAGACAGATAAGAACGACAAAATTAACATTTGGTAGTTTCGATTAAAGCGTTTGTCAAAAAGCAAACCAAACACTGAAATACATCATAAGCCTTAAACCACTCTATAGATTTTAGTGCATTTTATAAAACCAAACCTTACCCACGTTGCATTTCGAACAAATACTCACATACACACAAAAACCCGAAATTTCAAAATAAACCCATTTCACGATTTACTATTTTTTTTATATTACGGTATTTTCAAACAAACAAACTCAAAAATAAATTAGTTTTTGATATTTGGCAACAAGATTGATGTAAACTTCTACTGAGTTGAACTGGAATGTTTACCAAATTAAGTACGTTTCCGCTACTTGGCTGCAAAAGTTAAGCCGCCAAACCGAGACCGGCCTGAATACGCTAGCAGTACCAAATTAAAGAACCAAATATACAGGAAACCCTAAAAAACACTGCACATTCCAAGAATCTGGCACATTTGTAATTTCGCATTCGGCTCAGACATTTCAAAGCTGTGCAAGACGGTATTTTAATAAATATGTTTATTGTGTGAATATAAATGGAACAAGTTTATATCTCTAACGTTAAAAATATAAACTTTTTTTTTGTGCACTCCCAAATTAAAAAATGAAAATCTTGTTTTTCCAGAAGGCTATGTTTAAGGGAGTAATACAAATCAATAATCAGCTTACAAAAAAATGGCAATAAAATTTTTTATCCTTAAATCTAAAAAAAAGTATTACACATTTTTAAATTTCAAGAATATGAATTCTTATTAAAAGAGTTGTATTATTTTATTATTAACTATGTTTTAGCTTATTTAGTGTCTTAAAAATGTTCTCTTTCAGGTTATATAATCACATTGAAGTTGTTAGTAAAATTCCTCTAGGATGTGACTATGCACTTTTTAAGGTTTGTCTGATTTTTCTTAAACCGTGTTAGTTTTTTGTTATTTTGCACTCTACCGTAGCCACAGTCTTAGCCATTCATATAAATAGATCGTGCTGGACAAAAAGGAAATCCCCCCAATAAATTAGTGTAGATCAGTCTTGTTATTTCAATCTGTTTAAGAATTATTCAATCTGTTGCCGTCCCAGGGTTCAGCCGCCGGTCTCTGTAATCCCCCATTAAAAGAGGATCATCGTCACTTGACCAAGATATGTAGTCCAATAATGCTTCCTGGTTCACTTCATTTGCTGCCTAGTAATTTTCAGGAAATCCACCGATGACGCTGCATTGCATTATAACGATTAGCAGTCTTGTGCTCTGTGTGATCAAGACTGTCTTGTTATTTTTGTAGTTCCGGTTCAGTCGATGTTGAACCAACTAAAGTATTGTTTTCTGATCAAGTGTCCATGAGTCGTGACCTTGTGATCTCAAGAAAAGTTTGAATGTTAAGTGGAAATAATACAGTCTCTAAAACAAAGTGCCTCTTTTTTAATCCAATGGAAAATAGGTGATTTTCTTAGCCACATTTCTCCGGCTGCATTGAATAGTTTTACAAGCATTTTTTATATTATATATTATAAATGTAGCTGACTTGCAGGGCTCTATAATCCCACTTTTTGAAATTGGTTCGAATATTTTATTAATTTTTAATAAATAATTTTGCAACGAAATATTAAAAATAATTTCAAAAAAAGGGATTTTTGAGAAATGAGAATTGTTTGTCAGCTAAAGATTTTTTGTATACATTTAAAACTTATTTTTAGGCAGTTTTTACTTTGGTCGTAATGAGGTTTCTGATTTTTAAATAGGTTTTTAGTTAATGAAAAAAAATGGTGGGTCGTCTTCTGTATGCTTTATATATTCAGATATTATTTTGTTAGTAATTTCTAGTCCTGAATTTTTCTGGAAAAGTGCTTGAATTTTTTTCCCCAAACAAGTGTAACCACGCAATAACAGCTTGAATTTGCATTGCATCAAGTATGATTTTGTTTGTCTTAGTAATTTTTTTGTAATAGATTGCTCATTTAAACGGTTGTAAGATTTTCTGAAAAAGGTGAAGGTAAGTCAAGAAATTAGACTTGACAAATCTGGTAGACACCCTGTTTATTTGGAATAAGTGTACTGCGCATGCATATTATAGAAATCATAGTTTGGACATTGTGATACTAGTTAATGTGCCAGAATGCACCCCTACGCAAAGATTTTTTCTTCTGTTTCATCATTTGAAGTGCCGTTAAGTCACTAGACCTATATGATAATAATAAACAAACATATTCAAATTTATTCTGTGATACCTCCTGAACTTACATTGCTGCACTCCTGAAAAACTCCTGAATTTCACTATCATAAATATAGTACGAACCCTGCTGTTCGAAATTCTGATGCTTTTTACAGGTATAATGTTAATTTTGGGTTAAGGCTGTGTGGTGCTATGTTGCAGAAAGGCCACTGCATCAGGTGGCAATTGACTGGGGGCGGCTGAAAAATCCCCTACCCGACCTTTTAATTTTTTTCTCTTTTCAACGTTTATTATTAGTGCTTTCACGAAGAATGGAAAACCATTTGCCTGTACTAAATCTGTGTAAAGCAAATATTTCTAACCTATTTGGGGAGATAAAAGAGCAGCAGTTCTGATAAAATGCTAGGAGGAAGATTTTTTCCCCCATTTATTTTTCATTTATATGTTGCTTAACAACTTGTACTTTACATTTTGTACTTTATTTTCACTGTGGCAGGCATTGAAATGAAGTTTTGAGATTATCTCATCAATGAAGAAATTCTAATTTATTCCATTTTCTGACAATACTCACAATGATATAAAAAAAACTATTACTTCACAATTGCAATTAGTTGAATGATTAACATTCATTTTAGTGGGAAAATTTTTAACTTACGGCCGCTTTGGGTGCCAGACATGTTGACAACCTTGTCACTTAATGTAGGTGACTTACACGGCTTATCGCCTTTTGCCCTTTCTATCTGTAGTGCATTGTTAATTAATCCAAACCAATCTTGATATTTGTAATAATTTCAGTTATGTAAGTACTTTTTTTTTCTTTTTGTACACTTTTTGCTGGCTTCTCTGTTTTATCCATATTTTATAATTGACCTTACTGGCTTTTTGTATTTTAATTTTTTTATTCCTTGTTTTTCTTTTTTCCCTTTTATTTTTTTTTGTATTTGTGATCTATCTTGTTTTAGTCCTCTACCTGTAAATAGACTTGTTCTGTATGGTAGTAGTAAATAAATACTTTTTTCTTATTCAGCAAGGAATAAAGCCTATGTGGGAGGACAGCAGAAACAAGCAAGGTGGACGGTGGTTGTTAAATGTTCAAAAATCACAGAGAAATACAGATTTGAATAATTATTGGCTTGAAATAGTAAGATAATAATTATTTTTGTCAAAATATTTTCATAAATTTTACTTTTGTATTCCTGAATACCTTGAATTTACATTCATTTATAATACACATATGCAGTCAAACTGGTTTATAATGAGCACAAAGCGACTGCAACATTTACTCTGTAAATTGAATTCTCGTAATAAGCGAGACTTTCCTTTGAAATATTGGAAGTTTCTGTTTTAGAAAAAATTCTAAGCTGTTTATGTTAATCAGATTTGTTCAGTGGATGAAACAATTATTACCTTTTTAAAAAATTTGAAATTTTAACACTGTTATCCATCTCACATAAAATGTTATAGAAACAATTAAACTTAAAAACTAAAAAAAAATTCGCCATGCACCATACAGAACCCAAATTACTAAGCAGGTTCTCCAATCTGGTGGAACATAGTTTCTAAATTGCTTGCTCCAACAGTTCTAAGGAAAGGTTTGAAGTGTGGTTTTCTAAGAAAAAGCCCTAAGGTGCTGTAGTAATCAATGGCAGAAAAATATTACTTGATAAATCCAGAGGCAGCTCATAAAAAGTTATTTGTGTTGCTTATCCTTAACCTTAAATATTCCTATTCTTTTTGTAAATCAGAGCTTTTTATATCAAGGCTCAATATAAACTAGTTCAACTATAATCTCAGTGAATGAAGGGTGAACTTTTTAAAACTTGTAGATTGATCTTAAGTTAGAGATTCATTTTAAATTTCTATAGCTTGACTCATTCCTAAGCATATCTCCCATTGTGTTTTGCCTTTTGCTTTTCAATAATATTTGATAAATTTTTAATCAATAAAAGTCAAACTATATTTAGCTTAACTATATGAGAAAGTTTTCTTTACTTGCTTTAGACTTAAAGACACATTGTTTTTTTTAATACTATATTGATGCAAGTTATATTTTGAAATTTTCATTTTGTATTTAGAAGCACACCAAGAATTTTTATTAACACCACCTTAATGTTTATTTAAAAAAATCTTTTTTTTGCCATCATAAACTTAAGACTAATTGTATGTCTTAACAATTTACTGTTAGGAAACAACAGTCCAAAATCAATTTACCTTTGACGTATCCTAGGATAAAGCTTTCACTCTAAATGGAATAACTTTTCCTTATATATTTGTTATATAACTATTTAAGATATTATAAATAATTAATAATGGCCCTTTTCTTATGAAGTTGCTATGCATGATCGGAGAGGCTTTCGATGAACACAGTGTTGATGTGTGTGGTGCAGTGGTACAGATCCGCAACAAGGGTGACAAACTGGGCATTTGGACTGCTGATACAAGGCACCAGGACGCCATCATGAAGATAGGGTAAGTTTTCCTCAGGTAATGTTTTAACTAGGGTTGCCAGGGCGCATGCACATAACAATAGGAAAAGTTCTGGAAAAACTAGTAAGAATAGCCTACTTTTTTATTACATAAAATGATCAGAGATTCTTTTAGTATGGATAAACATAAATATTCCTTCAAATTCATATTGATAAAAATAGTTTTTTTTTAAGTTATTTGAATAAGATAAAATATTGTTTAAAGATTGACTGATTCAATATCATATAACATATAATTATCTTTGTCATTCCTTGCATTTAACTGTCCTCTGAATAATTTTAAAAAGAGTATTTTATCTATTCATTAAAATATATGCAGAGGGCTTTATTGGGTCAATATCACATTCAAAATTACAAATTGTGAAGGTTTTAAATCTTATTTAGAACTGTGGCTTTGTACTTGTTTGATACTTTCAATTTGTTTAAAAGTTTCCTAGTATTTTTTTTTTATCAGCATTAAACGTTTCCTTATATTTCAGTACCACTATCAAAGACCGGTTAAATCTTCACCCAAGAAATATCATGGGATATGAGGTAATTAATACATTCATTGATAACAGTAACACATTAAAAAAAATTGTACTTAATATATCTCATTATAGTAATAATCTTATAAATAAAATTCAGAAATCTACTAAAAATGTAAAAGCTTATTCTTCAGGTTAGCTACTGTATGTACTACAGAAATTTCAAGCACCATTTTGTCTTGAAATATTCAATCTTTAGTATACTTTCTTACATAATGTAGTTATTCAGTATTTAAAACAATGGCATAAGTTAGTTTTATTAGTGTTATAAAAGTAATCTCAACACATTTCAACACTGAAGTTTATAAACTTTGAATTGCATGTTTTCATCTGCAGTATTCTCAGCATTACACCATTTTTTTAAAGGTTGAAAAATCTAAATTTAAATCTAGTAATTTCTTAATAGCATTTAACTTAATTTTTTATAATAAAAAAAAATTCTTGCTAGTTACAGTTTAAATAAATGTCCTTTCGTTGTTGTTTTTTTGTCAAGTAATATTTTCTGCTTCACATTAACATTATAAAGTTATTAATATTGTGTCCTACTAGTGTTGTTTTTAAGTTCTTCCTATAATATTTTAAATATTTTTTTTCTTTTTAAAATTGCCTATTTGTCTTTAAAACTGTTGTGGTAAGTCTAGTCTCTTATGATTTGATAATATGTTTTATCATTTCGAGAACATTTGTTAATTTTTGATATCATTTTAGGCTCATTCAGATACTCAAGTCAAAACTGGATCGGTGGCCAAATGTAGATTTACGATATAAAATAAGATTATAATGTATAGCAATAAATTAATCTTTATCTGTATGATTTATTGTAGTGTTTCTTGATTGTTTTTCTGACGCACTTACTATGCTCTAATATGAAAAAAAAATATATTCTATACAACAGGCGAGGGTTTAAGAAATATTTAAAACAAGAAGTTCTTAAAGAACTAAAATAGCCTACTTTCCTGTTACTTTAATACTTACTGAAATTCTAATCGGGAAACAACTAGGTTCATAACAGTAAATATCATCAACAATCGTTTCTACACTAGATTTACACATATTGGAGAGAAAAAATCGCTAAACACAGCATCCAGCTATAATTTAAACTTCTAAAAGCCAAAATCAACTATTTTCCTTAAAATTCTTTCACAAATAACCTAATATTATTTATCGTCTGCTCGATTTATTTGTAGTCCAAAGAATAATTAAAAAATTATTAATAACAAAAGTAATGAAACTACTCCAAACTGCATTAAAAAAATAGGAATTGTAAATTAAAGCTAAGCATAATTGTATGCAAAAAAGATGCCTTTCCGCTTTCTTGGTAAACAATAAATGAACAATCAAAGAATCACATTGTGCTACATTTAATTACGTCATTCCAAACTGATTGCTGAAAAATTTATTTTGCTTCAAATATTTTTAAATAAAGTTTCTCATGCCATTGTTGATTTGGCAACAGTGATTTAAATGACTCAAAATTGAATTTCAATGGGAAATTCGCCGATAGATAGATTTATGTCTGTCCGGATGTACAGACAGGCAGACAAAAAGTATGAAAGTTGGGTCTCTGAGGTCTTAGCTTTCTAACAAAAAATTAATTTTTGAGATCCGAATGATAGAACCGATTTTGGAAGGGGGGTACAGACGGACGGACATCGACCGCAGGTCAATACCTACTTTTTCATTTTTTTTAATTCTTTCGAATTAAAAAAAGAAAAGTAGGCCAAAAATGGGCAATTATAACAAATATTGGTTTTAAAGATTTTATCAAATAGGTTTTGACAACCAGAAAATTACTTCAAATTTATTGTATGCTAAACTTCATTTGGTTGAGCAATAAAAAAAATGAAAATTGTCATTTGTGTAAAAAAAATTACAAAAACATTGTCATTGTGAGAGCCAAGCAACAATGTTACTCATAATTTTTAAAAATGACAAGATTAAAGAGATCGCGACAAGTAAAATTGTTTGGCCAAAAAAAGTCTTGTTAACTCTAGAACATTCAATTTATTGAGCATTTATTATTTATGAAAATATATTAATAAAATTTTTTATAGGACTAGGTCAAGTTTCTACTATGTATTATGGTTAAAGCAATTGGTAGTAGTAATAGGTTGTGTACTTTGATGAATGCCATAACTTGTTGTTTATCACCAATCATTTATTCATAACTGTAATATAAAAAAGTATACGATCATTTATGAAATGCTTGGGGTAATTACTTAGGCCCTAGTTATGCAACCAGGAGGGATTTCATTTAAAAAATATTTTGAAAATTGTATTTAAATCACTCCCCTGGTTGGATAACTGATCTAGGACCTATGTAATTACCACAATATGTGATAAGTGGACAAAACATTCACTAAACCATAAAAATATCATTAGAGACCATCATATGTTTTTTTTAAACAATTTATTATCAAAATTTAGCTACATAGAAAACAATTATGGCAACTGTGAAACAAATTTAAAAAGTATCAAAAAACAAGCTTAACCTAAAATCAATTAAGTATCCCTATATAAAGGAAAGCACAACCTTTTCCAAAACCACTTCCTTTCTTTTTCCAGAAGAGTCCCAAACAAAAGTCCATCAAAAACAAAGTCCATTAAAATCAAAATTGAAAAGTCATGCACACATAAATGGATAGGTAATCACTGATTGCAAGCAGCTAGTCTTATTTGGCTGCATACGTTGAACAATACATCTCAGCCTGAAAGAAAATGAATAAAATTTTAGTTGTGACATAAGTTGTATGAAATATAATTGTGATATTCGTAGTTTGAAATATGGTGTCTAAAAATGTTGAATTAATAATTATTGAATGAAAACCATAGCCAAATATTGGTTCCAGTGGAGGACTAAAAATTCACACAACTTGGGAAGTCCACTAAAAATATGTTTTCTAAAATATCTACTGAAGTGGGTAGTTGCAAAATTCACATTATCCAAAGTATAACTAAGATATAAGGTATGGAACGTTCATTGGCAACTTTTGGTTAAGATAAATTCCATTGGATGGAATCATTAATGAATGAGTCGAACCCTATATCTTAGGTTATAATTTGAAGAATGTGAGTTTTACAACTGCACGCTTCAATTTAACAGTTTGTTAGCCAATCAGTATATGTACATATATTCTATTGGTAAGCGTAGAAGTCGGCAGCCATCAGTGTTTAAGTATACCTTGGATGTTGCCACTGATGTATTTTTTAACATTAAAACCAGAATTGTTCTGCCTTATTCTGATTGGTCAGGATTTGGTTAATTAACTTGTCGGATTCATAGAGGGCAATTCTAATCATGCTTCAGTGCCATAACCGGCCTATTTGTTACTTTTTGTCTCTGTTGGATGTCATGCCTAGTAATAGGGTACTTGACTAAAATTTTTTTATTGGCTTAAAATATTCTTATGCCAAAAATATTAGACCCGTATTTTTCTTTTTTTCAAATACCCCATAAAAAGGCAGAAAAATGAATTTTAAAATTAGGACGAAAAATCAATCCCGAAAACGCTTCCTGGCTGTCACGTGGTATCTGTGATGTCACTAGTGACTATAAACAAACTTTAAAACACCACATTGGAATCGAATTTAGGCAAATTTGAAATATCTGCTTCTGTAAAAAGCCTTACATTATCTCAATATTTATTATTTCAAGAGTAAATTAGATTAAATCAAGTTTAATCAGAAAACAAAAAACATCACGCCGGTTTGTTTATAGTTACTAGTGACGTCAGCTAAACCGTTGTGTTTGTGATCACGTGAAAAAATGCCTTTTTAAAATGATTTTTTTAATGATTTAAAGATTTATTTCGCAAAAAATTATATGCATTTGTTATTTTTGACTTTCAACTATAATTTAAATAATATTGGAAGGTATTTTGGCGATGCAGTCAAGTACCCTATTTGTTTGGTCGGTCCAAAAAATTACTAGGCATGGCGAAGACGAATAGTAACAGATAGGTTATTGGAAAGTTACTTTTAAAAAGTAACTTTGTTACACTTAATACGAACGTTTGTTTACTTAATACGAAAAGTAACTTATAACAATTACTTTCTGAAATTTCATGTTACACGAAAAATTGAAATTTAGTTATCTTAAGATTTTCAAAGAGAATCAAGACTAAAGAAATAGGGACGATCGGAATAAGTTGTTAACAAAAGTTCAGTGTTGTTAAATTTTAAATAATTAAAAGTAAGCTGAACACCAAACTGTGTCGAAAATATCCGCGAAGAGCGGCATGAGAAGTAACGGAAAAATAACCAAATTTTTCGTTGCCGCTAAAAGTAACAACTACCTTACAGTTACTTTCTGATAAATCTAACGGCGTAACCAGAAAAAAATAACTGTTACAAGTAAAGCAATACACCAATCCCTGATTTTTACCTTGCAAGCAGCTGCATGTGCAGAAGATTGGCACCAGTAGGATGGGCCAAAGGTGCACTTGCTGCCTCCCAATAAGTGCACTTGGTGAGGGCTCCTGGCACACAGGTCAATGTCCTGGAAGAAAAAAAAAACATACATAAATGTTAAATCAGAATTTCGTCTTAGTAATGAGGAACATTATCTGGGACATGAGAGTCCAGTTAGTAAAGCAATGGCTATTAGGTACAGTTGACACACTCTTAATTAGGAACAAGGGCAAGCCGGTTAATTGAAAATCCAGTAGAACCAGAGAAGTTAAATTTTTTTAAGTTTGGATACACATTTGATTGCATGTTTATGCATTGATGATATTCTCCTTATAAATACGCAATTGAAGGAATGCATCATTACAAGTTACATATAATTGAAATAATCCATAACTCTTTTTGTTGAAGCTTAGAAAATCGGAAACTTTCCACATAGTTTCGGCATTCTTTTTATTAGCATCATACGAATTGGGATCAATGATGAAACAAGTCATTTATAGCTAATTTTACATTTCAAGATAAAGAAATTCATTTGATTAAAGCAGAGATCTGATTAAATGCAGTCCGGTTAATAGAGAACATACTGTAATTGAAACGAATATAGACTTCAACCTTAATGTCTAATATTCGTTAACACAATGTATGGTTAAACAATCTCTATGTAGATGGGTCAATGCAAGTTAAATTGTGTTTTCATGTAGCTATTGGATTCTCTTCAGTGCCTGATCAGGCCTTGTTACCAGATCAAGTTTCAAAGTTAGGTTTCCCATAAGTCTTGGTAGCTCCAGTGGACAGTGGTGTGTTATCCAAACAGGCCGAACAAACCCTATTAGGACTTAGATAAATTTTAGTCCAGAACCTCTACACTTTCTTACTGGTTGTGCATTGAGTGTTTGAAAAGAATTTCAAATAATTTTTTGTGGGTACTGACATTTTAGTAATGAAAAATAGCTTAAGAAATAAAGTGAAACTACCAAACATATTTAACCACAAAACCAATTTAACCTTAAAACAGCATGGAAATGGGCAAAAATTTATAGTTGTTTTCTCTGCATAAATTTTAAAATTACCTTTTTTTTTTCAAAATAATACATTAGTTTAGGAAATCAGAATTATGTTTAATTTTGAAAAGATGATTTTAAAATCATTTTCAATTAGGAAATATAGAATATCAATAGAAATTTATTTTTTATAAAATTCTTAAACATGTATGAATATTGCTAGAAAAATTTATGCATAAATTACGTAAAAAGTTGGGTCTAATGCTCAGAAAGTTAAAGTACAAACAACTTCTTACCTGGCATATCTGCTTTGAGTCAGTCAACTGTCCAAGCATTTCCAGCAGGTAAGGCCCATAAGTCTCGATCATAGTGCTGCACTGTCCTTTGAAGGATCCAGGCACAACAGTGCAAACCTTTTCGACTAGTTTTGTGATTTCTTTGTCAACATCGTCCTCTTCCAGAAGTTTGCCCAAGTAGTCAACAACTGTGGTGCAGACTGAGCATTTGTCAGACTTGAAGGGGGTCAGAACTGGAAAGAGTATATTATTGGAAAGTAATTATGGCTATGGTTTATCTTTGTTTTGGTTGCCTACGTTTAAGATTTAATAGCAGAGTTACAACCCAGTTGGAAAGGCGCTACCTTGCCTGTGGTTTGAGTTGTGTCATAGCCCAAAACTGCTGACCTACAAAGGGCCTGTGGATCCAAAAAAATCAGAAGAATAATGTCCCATGTAGAGGGAGTGCAAGTTAAAAATGCTTCAATGCTCTGAGCCTGCCTATGATGTTACCCTTAAAAAGTTGTGTTCTGGTGCCGTATCGTCACTTGACTGTAGTTACATTAGACACACAATGCTCAGGTATTGGTCACTAGACCATGGTTTTAAATTAATTACAAGAACCATTGCCGACAACTCTTTCATAGCTTTAGTGTGACAATTATTAAACCAAGCAAACAATCTTTACATTACCTAGTGGCAGGTTCTTCATAACAAGGCTAGTTTGGTTGGAACACATCTTCAGTTGGTAACACATTGTAGTCGGGTCTATCTCCTGGGCAATCAAAGTCAGCAAAGACGATCCATACTCATCCACAAAAGCTTCACAGTTGTTGGAATAGGACTCAGGAATTATGCTGCACACTTGCTTCAATACGTTTTTCAATTCAGTCTGGAACATAAGCAATATTTGTTACACGGGTTTTACATTAGAATGATCACATTAGGTTTCTAGCCTATATTCCGGAATAGCCTTTTTGGTGGTAGAATGTTGGACTGGCATTAAGTTGTGAGTTTGAGCCCTGCAGGCAAAATAAAGAAGCAATTAAACTCTTCAGTGCCTAAGACTCCCTGTGTACAGTAATGGTGACTGGTGCAAGTTAAAGTCTGTCCTGATCACAAAGTCCTTGACGCGTTTCCATACTAAATCAATACCTCTGTGGTTAACAAAGCATAGCCTTAGTCCCCATAATACCCTTCATACAAAGGAAACAAGTAGGTTTGTAACAGAATCTGTCACTTAACCCACTTCCACACAAAACTTGTGTTAAACAGGTAAAAAGGAGCCAAACACAGCATTAATTCTATATTAAACATTTACATGCTAAATTTTGCTAGTTTTATTTATTTTATTTCGAAAATTCAATAATTATTACTTATCGTTTGCAAAATTTAATTTATATTTCAAAGAATAAATATGTAATATTTCTCGCTTTTAAATAGAATGAAAATATTTCATATCAACATACAAAGAATCTCTTAGTGAAATATATTTGACGTCATTTCAAACTGATCGGTCGCAAAAATAAATTTATTTTAATTTATTGTCTAAAAGAATTAAGTTTCTCGGGCGATTGTTGCGAATGGCAATGGTGATTTAATTCTAATAACAAACAGGGCCTTTAGCTATTTGTAATTCAAACTTTAAACCCCAAAATTAACTATTTTCATTAATCTTCTTTCTCAGATTTAATAATTAGACTTTATCGTTTGCTAAATTTGTTTGAAGTTCAAAGAATAATGATGTAATCTTTTTTATTAAATATTTTTGTGTTGCCACAATTTCCCATTTACATTTCTTTTGAAAATTCATTTATTTATAGTTTGTTAAATTAACTTACAGTTCAAAAAATATATAATTAGTACAATTGATGCTTTAAAAATAAAAGCGAAACTTTACATATTTTTTTTACGCCAAGTTAGAATTCTCTATGCATCTTTCTTCATACATATATAATAAACTATCAAAAGAACTCTATTGTGATATTACAACAATCTAAACTGAATTATATCGCAAAATAAATATTCTTTCAAATGTTTTTATTTTTATTTTAAATAAAGTTTCTTGTATGTTTAACGAAATGGCAAAGGTGAAAATATTGAATAAAAATGGAATTTGCATGTTATTTCAATGTAGATTAAATTTTTAGTTATTTAAATTTTAAATAAACTTCTATTAAAATTTTTTAATGAAATTTGGAATATAGCCTAATCTGATTTTTTGCTTAAAAGACGATCCCACTTGTCTATTTAATTTTTAATGAAATTGGATGTAGTATCTGATTTTTTGCTTTGATGAAAGACGTATCCCACTTGTCCGTGGGACTTGTGGTTCTTTCAGTGAAAGTGGGTGACGGACAGACAGACGGACTGAACGATTATAAAACCTTCCACTTTTTACGTTATAAACGTAGTGTGTGAGCTAAAACAGGGGGTCTCTGGTCTGTTTAGATATTTTAAAATAAATTGCTAAACTGTCTCAAAGTGCATAATTCTATTAATCATCTCAAACTTGACATATTTAATTAGATTTTTAGAATATTTTGTTAGATATTTCACTTTTAAAAACTGTTGTAGTGACATTTAATAAAAATGCACTGAAAAGATTAATAAAGACACAAAATTATAATTTTCAATATGAGCTTAAAACTATAGTTTAATGTTGCATGCTAATGGAATAGTTAAAAATATTGAAACCTTCTTTAATCAAAAGACTGAATTATTGTCTATAAACGATTAACAAAGGCAAATCAAAAAAAATATTTCTCAATATAAAAATTTCCAAATTTTGATGCAATTTAAAATCCTTAATTACATTATGCTAGAATAGCCTGTTATACACAAAATGTAAAAGAGGTTGCCCTCATTTTAATTTGTAATTTTATAATATTTCTTTTCTTAGGACTTCAAACTTAACATAAGTAAACAAACCTGTGTATCTGGATTCATCAATTGTTCTTGTACAAAATGGAGGGCATACTGACAACTCTGGCATTCTACATCTTGAGCTGTTTCGAAGGGAAAGAAACTTAGGAACATAAAACAATGATTTGAGCAGCATTTTAATTATAATTAAACTTGGTATTTTTAAATATTGAAATAGGTTAACACAGAGAGAACAAAATATTCTTTAAAATTTGTTTGAAAGAACTGTTTAATTTCAGAGTAATATACCAATAAAAATAGTAAAATTTACAAAATATAAAAAAAGAGTGCTAAATAATAACCTTTTGATCGCAACTTAGGATATTGTTCACTGGCTAAAACACAAAAAGACAGACAAAGTAAGATACAATGGGAACATGTAAACATAATTTCAATTGAAACAAACAATAAAACAAAGGAAACAAGTACTATCACAACCAAGTTCAATCGTTAAACTTTTTAGCAATAATAATACTAAATGTGAACTTTTCTACAAACAATACTAAATTTACACAATTAGACAAGGGAATTTATAGGATTTATAAGGAATTAAAATTTTTATTTTTTATATATTTTCATGTTTTCAGTCACTTGCTCACTTTTAGTAAATGGAACATTAATCATTAATGCACAGAAATGACAATTTTACATAAAAAACAACTGTAATATAAGATAATAATTAAATATCCATAAGTACATTAAGAGTGGACATAAAGGCAAATGAATTTTAAGAAAAGGGAGATAAATTTAACTATTTGCTCAACAATAGGTCCATTAAAAATATATGTAGGCTCAATATACAAATAATGTCTAGTTTAGATAAACTGTATTGTTGAATATGGGTGTGTCGGAACAACAATGAATCAAGTTCAATCGTATCTCGACTAAGACAATTTGTGTTATTCTTGTTCTGAAATCCTAACACAATATCAGATAAGAAAGTTTATTTGGTTAATTTAGCAGATCAACATGCAATAGACTTCTACATTGAATGCTTTTAGCTGAATATGCACAGCACAATACATAGGAAAGGGTAGAAATACATAATTAAAGGAAAAAAAAGGGGGCCCAAGTAAAAATTGAAGGCTAGTTGTTACTTAAGCTGTCAAACACAGAGGGACAAGGAATGTAAACCTTTGCCAAACATGGCCACTCTTTCTCTAAGATGTTACCGAAAGCATTTTCACTTGTCAGTGATTGGTGTGTGTGCACGCGTGACATCTAAGCTCCGTCGATGATTACCTGTTTGCAAGTCACGTGGGCACACAAAAGCAATTACTGACGAGTGAAAATGCTTACAGAAAAACTTCTTACAGGAAGTGTGGCAATTTTAGTTGAAGGTACACATGTTCTGTCTCTCTGTGTAAGCATAGCTAAAATAAATAGCCTCCTATTTCCGACTTTTTTATAATTACATATTTACACCCTTTCTTATCTATGTAGCAGCTAAAAGTATTTCATGTTAAATCTGCCATGGTCTACTTTTTTCGGCTTTGGCATCTGCCTTGTCACTTGATTGGTCGATCCATCAGCAAAAGCAAATGTGTAGCTCTATTGCAATTTTTTACACATTACATACAAAACTTTCCTACCTGGTATATTGTGTTTTCGGGTTTCAAAAAAAGAATAATACAAATGGTCTTAGTCGAGATTGAATGTAATTCATTGTTGCACCGACATAACCCATAACTGTAGAGTAGGTTTAGATACACTAATAAGTAACCATATATGTATCAAAGGGTTTTTAAGGGGGAATGAGCGCGCTGGACCGCAGGTCTCCAAACTCAAGTGCCTCAGTGTTAACCCAATGGCAAAAAGACTTTTCTCTGCCACATTTCTCCGGCTGTATTGCATAGTTTTACAAACGTTTTTTTAAAATAATAAATGTAGGTAACTTACAGGTCTCTATCTTCCCACTTTTTGAAATTGCATCGAATATTTTGTGTAAAATTATTTATTGAAAATTAAAAAAAATTTCGAACCAATTTCAAAAAGTGGGAAGGTCCGAACCTGTAAGTCAGCCTACATTTATCACATAAATAAATCATTTTGTAAAAATATTCAATACAGCCGGAGAAATGTGGCAGAGAAAATATTTTTTTCGCCATAGGATTAACACTGAAGCACTTTGCTTTGGTGATCCCCGGTCCAGCGCGCCCATTCCCCCCCTTAAATGACTCTCTATAGTCAAATACAAGATAAGAAATCTTACCTGGGCAGACTTTGAGCTCTGCGCAAACCATGGAAGGGTCAAGCTCTAAGGTCAAGAGAGTGATGAGAGTCTCGGTGTACTGATTCACAAAGTTCTCGCATTTTGCTGCTATGGAAGAGGGCAGGATGGAGCAGACTTTGTCTAGGGCGTTCCTAATTGCATCCTGGAAATATTAAAAAGAATGGATATAGAACTAATAAAAAGAAGCTTCTATAACCTATTTTTAAAAGAGTAGTGGAGTAAAAAAGATATCTACAAATTAGAAAAACTTATCTAAATTACTTTTATTACCATTCTTTAAAATTAATTTTTCAAATGCTTAATGATGGATAGGTTATTCTAAGAAACACTTTGCTAATTATTACTAAATCATCCGAGCTATTATACAATTCTGCCAACTGAAATACGCATTAAAGAAACAAAATATCTTTATTTCTTTAAATATATTTGTTCTTACTGAATTAAGGTGAATGCATCTAGGATGTAAGTAATTAAAAAGCAGTTTTTCAAAACTTTTACTATTAGGTAGTAAGATTAGTTTTAAAACATTTAAATTCTTCCAGCACCACTATATAGAAGTTAAAGGAAGTTGTAATAACTTTAACCATTGCAGAGACATTACGATGTTGCCTGGCAGGGCGAGACTCAATCATGTCTCGTCCCTAAACATAAAGCAATACAGTACAATTGTTTTTCACTTAATTTGACAAACAAAGTTAAACTAAAAGTGTATATTTTGGGGGGAGAGGGGGGAATCATTTCATTTCGGATTTATTGTTCAAAATATTGATGACAAATACTTATACCATTTCCCAAAGATTATAAAGAATTCTCCTGGCACTCCCACAGATAAGAGTAAGTAGTTCACTAAGCATATTTTTTTTAGATAAATGCATGTTTAGGCAGAGAAATAAAAAAAAACTAAATCCAAACTCATATGCAGAGGTAAAAGTGCTAATCAACATAAGTAGTAACAAATGCAATAAAAGTTTTGGTTTTATTAACCAAAAAAAAAACCCTGCTGGTTTTGTTGACTTTTTAATTTTCAGACCTGTAGCAATTTGACCTACTTCTGTTTTGGAGTCTTTAATCATGTCTTCAACTTTGCCAATCGCTTCTTTGCACAAATCACATTCAAGATCCTTCACTTTTGGTGTTTTCACTTTTTTAATGGTGTATGCTAATAAAATAAACAATAGGTAAAGTTTTAAAAAAGACAAAATTACAAACAAATTGACAAAAAAAAATTAAGAAAGTATAGTATAAAAATTTAAATATGATATAGTCAATGTTTCACCAATAAACTTATATTCACCTTCTGAGGGATACAGACATATAAACCTGTTACCTGACGTCAGGTTTTCCAACAGCACACATAACTTTTCAAAAGTTATAAATTTAATAATTTTATTAAAATTCAAAGCATGGAGGAGTCATTTATAACCATCTATTACAGAAATATAGTTTTTAAAAAATTTAATTAAAAATTCAGTTAAAAAATTTTAATTTACGTATCATGCCGAAAAAACAAGTTTACACTTCAGCCAATTTGCAATCTCTCATAGGGTTAATTGCAAAATGTAAAATGGGGTCAAATACAATAAAAAATTTCTCTTTTTCCTTTTAAAATTTTAAAGAAAGAATAATTGTGTACAGAAAATTTCCTGTAGACCTGACAACATTATTTAGAAATTCCTCTGAAAAGTGTGAGTTAAACAAATATAGTTTAACAATAAAATTACAAAAATAAATATATATTTTTAATAATTCCAATTTTATTGTAAAATAGCACAGTTTTATGGTTGAATAGCCCAAATTGTGGACAATATAACTAACTTCACTAAAGAAAAAAGGATGTAAGTTCTTACAATCGCACATGTTGAGGGCAGCACAAATCTGCTCAGGTGGAATTTGCTCAACAATCATCTGGATAAGAAGTTCAGTGTATTTATCGACAAAATCTTTGCATTGGCCAGATAAAGAGCCTGGGAGATATTTGCACACGGTTTCCAAAGCCCCCTTGATGACAGCCTGAAAATAAAGAAATATTTTAAACTAGCAAATAAATACCCGTACTTCGCACGGACTAAAAAAAAGTTTTAATTGATCCAAGTATATGTACAATTTAATCCAATTATAGGATAATAAACTTATGTTATTATTCCCGCTCGTTATAAAGTATAAAAAATACTGTTACTTATATTACCTTAAAAATCCAAAATAAAAACATACGCTATAAAATGTATGCGTAATAGTTATCGTAATTCCCCTCATAAACATATAAAACCTTTTAGCTCATTTGGCACCTTTTTGGTAAGAATTTGGCGAGAAAAGAGATATAGCTACAAACACACTTATTATACAAGTAACAGATTTATAAAATGCAAAACTCATTTTAAAGAACGTATCGTATGAAGGGCAAAACGTACATTCTCCAAAGCATAACTAACATAAAGAGTCCAGCTCGTTCATCGCCATTGATTTACCAATATCGAAAGAAAATTAAATTTACGATTATCAAAAGTTGCCAATGAACGGATCAAACCCATATCTTAGTTATACTTTGGAGAATGTTAGTTATATTACTACAACCAAATATGTTCACCAAGTTAAGTTTGAGAGGATTTCATGGATATTTAGAAATTTCTTCAAAATGTTTCCAGAAAAGGCAATCATGTAAGCTATTTTACTGGGGCTGTAAATTACAGAGCTAAATTCTCCGACATTAAAAAGCTCATTTTTTTAGCCTGTGTGTCAGCCCACTTGTATTCCAATGCAAAATGCACAAAGGTACCATACAATAGATAAAGATATTTGAGAACTTTGTTCTTACAAAGTTTTCAAATATCTGGCCAACCCGATTCTATATCTGTCTTAATTTTAATATCTAAGTATTTTTACTTTTTTCCCAAGAAAAAGGGGGTCCTGTCATAGTCCTGTCTAGTTATTAGTTTGCATATTTTGATTTCTGTAAAGCGAAAATATTTGTCAGTAATTTTGTTGATGCATTGGAACAAAAAAGTTTTCTTGCATTTAATTTGAGGACATTTGTTTCTGTTTCAGTTGTTTAAAATTTCACAACAAAAACAATCTATTCTGGTTAGACAGATAAAAATATATAAGTTTTTTTTAAATAATTAATAATTTATTTATTTTTTCATTTTTTCAAATTTGATACAAAAATATGTTTTAAATCTATATATGTCTTTAAAAAAAAACATTTGATTACACCCCCTGACAAATGGGGGGGGGGGGGGACTGTTAATAAATTTGTATTGGGTTCAAACTATTTTCTGATAACTAATTTGATAATTTTAATAAAGCCCTAAAAATACATTATTAAGCTTGCATTCTTAGATAAATAGCCTAAAAATAAAAATTAAATACACTTGGTAGTTTCAATATTCAAATACATACCTCAGTCTTTTCATCCTTGATCAAACTAACAAGAGTTTCTGTTACTTTCTTGCAAATTTCGCACTCTGCATCTTTCACTTCAATCTTAACTTTCGGTACTGAGGCTGAAAAAAAATAAAAATAACTCCTAATAAAATATGATCAAAAGCAAGGCTTCTTACTAATTAATAAGTATTTGTAAATAAAAAAGTAAATCATTTTTACTTAAAATCGGAAAAAGTCTTTAAATTCCAAAAAAATACCGAGAAATTTTTGTCTTGTCTTTGATAATAAAATTAGTCAATGAAAAAGCAAGAAATAAAATAATAAGAAAATTATGAATTGATCAGACTTCATACTCAGACTAAAGCAAGTTCGTTCTAAGTATGTAAAAGGTAAATATAAGTATAGAAAATAAAAAAAAAAAACTGTTTAATAAAATCCAAGTCTATTCATTATAGTGTATTTAGATTTTCATGACAGTTGACTCATGTATGATATTCTAAATGAAGTTCTTTCGAACTATGTTAATAAAAACCTCTATAATTCAGCACAATACGGCATTAGTTTAATTATACTTTATAATTTTGGCTTATATTAAACATTTGTTTCAACATACTGCTACGAAATCTATTATACCTATACAATGCAAATAGCTAATTTCTTTTATGAATAATTTATAAGCTGTCGGTTGTTCGAAGGTCATTGTGTTTGAGCTGTATAATGGGTGTGGGTAGCTATATCTATTTTCTCGCCAAATTATCTCATAAAACGCGCCAAATCAGCTAAAAGGTTTATGCATTTATGAGGGAATTGTGATGGCATTTATGAGTGCATTTACAGCGTATTTTCATTTTGGAATTTAAGGCAATGAAACGGGATTTTATAATTATAACGAACGGAAACAATAATAGTTTATGATCCTATAACAGTGTATATGGTAACATATTTGGAATCTATTGATATTTTTTATTCCGTGCGAAGAACGGTATAAATTTGCTAGTTTGTAAATAAAAAGTAAATCATTTTTACTTAAAATCGAAAAGTCTTTAAATTCCAAAAAAAT
Organism: Oedothorax gibbosus; assembly: GCA_019343175.1. NCBI lineage: Eukaryota > Metazoa > Arthropoda > Arachnida > Araneae > Linyphiidae > Oedothorax > Oedothorax gibbosus. The sequence goes on from CM033280.1 coordinate 40,618,841, forward strand.
ACCGAGAAATTTTTGTCTTGTCTTTGATAATAAAATTAGTCAATGAAAAAGCAAGAAATAAAATAATAAGAAAATTATGAATTGATCAGACTTCATACTCAGACTAAAGCAAGGTTCGCTTCTAAGTATGTAAAAGGTAAATATAAAGTATAGAAAATAAAAACACAAAAATATGCTTGAAATAAAAAATCTCAAAAGTCAGTAATTTTCAGTAATAAAGTAAGTAGTTTAGTTATTCCATGACAGTTCGATCCCTGATGAATATTCTAAATCAAATTCTTTCAAGCATTAAAAAAATCCTCTATAATTCAAGGCACAAACCATACTGGCACTTTAGTTTAAAATTATAACTTTATAATTTTGGCTGTATATTAAAGCTTTTGCTTAACAATACTTGCCACACAGCTCTATCATGTCTATTAGACTACCTGTATACAATGCATTAAAGTCCTAATTACAACGCAAGCTTAAAAAGCCCTTTCCTCCCCTACCGCCTTGTGTGGTTTTCTAGGACTGGGCAAGAGTGTCGCTGAGTGTTTTCTTTTTCCTTTCATCTTACTTTGGTTTGGAAACCAATTGCGCTCAACCTCACAGCAGAGCCTCAAACAAAGAAGTTTTTGAACAGCGACGCTCACAGTTTCATGAATAACCACACGAGGGGTAGGGGAAGAAGGTACTTCTAAAGTTTGCATTGTAATCAGAAGGAGTATAGATCAATAAGAAAAATATTTACCTGGGCAAACATTGAGTGCAGCACAGACCATGTCAGGGTCCACTTCTGCTATCAACAGGGTGATGATTGTCTGAGTATACTTGTTCACAAAGTTGACGCACTTGGTAGAGATTGAAGAGGGTAAAATAGAACACACCTTGTCTAAAGCAGCTTGGATACCAGCCTATGGAGAAAACTTCATTTATTCAAACAGAAAAACAGTATTTTTATGTCTGTGTTTGAGTAGAATAAAGGCTTATTTTCAATATTCTGTTTTTTATATTCCCACTTCCCTGTTATTCTTGTTTTATTTCCCATGTACACTGTATTTATCTACATACTTGCTTTCAGAAGTTTTTAGAATGTTTGTTGAAGGAGCAAGGACACTTCGTGTAGATGCTGTAATTAGGCTTCGATTTCCTGTTATGATTTTTATATCAATGCTTTCCTACAAAGGCATTGAGGATCATTAACAGTAAAGTTTTTTGGCAATGGAAATTCATGACAGGTAAATAAATAAAACAGTTAACTAAGACACTTAGTGAGCTGTTCAGCTACAGTTCAGCTGTTGCATTACAATTAATATAATTTTCAAAGATAGTTTTAAAGATAGAAGGAATTTCATTCCTGCTATTGAAAAGTTGCAGTAAGGACTCATTAATCATACAACTATTTATATGTTTATCTTTCTGAATATATTTTAATAATCTTTTGCAATCTATATATAAACAAGTAGTTTGTACAGAATCTGTCACTTAACCCGCTTCCACACAACAGTTGTGTTTAACAGGTAAAGGCGCCAAACACAGCATGATATGCTAATAAACATTACATGCTAAATTTGGCTAGTTTCATGTATTATTTCGAAAATTCTATAATTATTACTTATCTTTGCAAAAACTATTAATTCAGGAATAAATATGTAATATTCTCTACTTTAAATAGAATGAAACATTCATATTAACGAACAAAGAATCTCGTAGTGAATATATTTGACGTCATCACTGATCGATGTCGCAAAAATAAGTTTATTTAATTATTGTCTAAAAGAATTAAAGTTCTTGAGCGATTGTTGCGAATGGCAATGGTGATTAATTCTAATAAAAATAACTTCGTAGCTTTTAATGACATTAAATTTTGCAGTTTTTAAATAATTGAAGTACTTCGAATATGAATTCTTTTCTGAAATTTCAGTATTCTAATTTCGATGTGCTGAATTTTTTATGTATCACACTTGTCATAGCATCATAGTTTGGGCTATGAAGTGGTGATGGACAACAGACGGACTGAACGTTATAATACCTTCCACTTTTTACGTTATAAACGTAGTGTGAAGCTAAAATTAGTAATCTAATGACCCTAGCATTTTCAAGTACCTACCTCTGTATTATTGTCCCTGATTAGATCCTCTATTTGTCCAATGACCTGTTTGCAGAGGTCACATTCCACATCCTTCACTTTTCTCTCAGAAGCTGAAAGAAAATCAATTTTATTAAAAGTCATTTTAAAAAACACAAGCCACGTAGAAAAGAACACAGTTCAGGTATAGTTTTTTTAATATATACTTTAAATGTGTATTAATTTGGGCTGGATTGTTTTGTTGGTAAAAAATATCTCACCAAAGCTACACATTATCTGTTAGAAACAGGGCTTTGGAATTGGATTGTGTTTTGGATTCTTTAAATATTTAACAAGCTGACTGTTTTAATTATCTTCATATCACAGTACCACTCACTAAATGTCTGCCTCAAACAAAATACAAAGCATTTCATTTACAAGGTAGTACTTTTACTTTGACATTCCAACCTATCTCTAAATGTGGCAATACAGTAGACACCCTCTTAATCGGCTTAAATGGGACCAAGGGTAAGTTGGCTAAGCAAAAATTTTGTTAAACTGGAGAAGTGAAATTAAGGTTTGGATAAACATTTGATTGCATGTTTATACATTGATGATATTTACCTTCTAAATAAATACACAATTAAGGTATCAGCATACGTTAAAATACCTATTTTATAATGAAATTTAATATAACTTTTTTATTTTTTAGCTTTATAGCCCAATTATTCTAGTTTCCAAAACTGTAAGAAGTTTAATTTTACGTCATCTAGAAATGAATTTATGATTATTTTAATAATTAACAAAAGTAGTCGAATTTGACTGGAAGTCTTATTTCGAAACCGAAACTACCTTTTTAATTGCTTATATTTAATTAGTAATGGGGTTGTTTCACGGAGGATCTGGCAATAGCTCTGCGGTTTTGTTTTCATGTCTTTGTTGATGTCTTTCAACAGTGTTGCCACCAGTTTTAGAAAAAAAACACTATGAAAAAATACCATTTAATCCTAAAATTACAAAAACATACCATAAAAAAACTAGCAAAGCGTTTCACGTTTTTTTAAAGTCACTAAAAAGATTCCAAAATGCTGCTAGTATTTTTACGATATTTTTTGTAATTTTAGAATTATTCTAAAATTACAAAAAATATGCAATGAAAAAATGCATAAATAACGTTTTTTTAAAAATTGTCTCGAATGTAGGCGGATACCTTAAAGTAATGCACCATTTCATTTAATGTATTAAAGCATTACAAAGTTACATACTACTAAAACAAATCCATAACTTTTTTTATTTGTAGAAGCATAGAAAAATGGAAACTTGCGACATAGTTTGGCACTTTTATCAGAAGGGGGGAGAGAGGTTCGATAACGAAACAAATTATTTTTAGCTAATTTTTACATTTTAAGGGGAGAAAAAGTTCGTTCGGTCAAAGCAGAGATCCTATTAAACAGACAGGTTAAGACGGAGCCTACTATACTTGGTAAATGTGTTTTTACAGTCATTTTGAAATAAAGGGGAAAACTCAATCTTGGCAAGTCAAAAGAAGCAAAAACTCACCAGGGCACACATTGAGAGCAGCACAGACCATCTCAGGAGTGACTTCTTCAGCCAGGATTGTAATGAGAGTGGCAGTGTACTTGTCCACGAAATTCTTGCATTTGGCTGCCACAGAGGAAGGCAGGTAACTGCACACAGTGTCAAGAGCTTGCTTGATTTGATCCTGGAAAGACATTTTGTAGGCTAAAGTGGAGTTTACCAATGATAAGCAAGGTTCTTGCCCTATACATTCGAGGAAAAACTTAAAGGCTTTTCAGAGACTTGCTAAGGCCCATAAAAGCGGTATTTGATGACATAATTGCATTTAATTATCTAAATTTAACAATGATAAGCAAGATTCTCACCTTATACTTTTAATAATATAAATTAAACTGTTTTTCAAAGGTTCATTAGAGAGGTATTTAAAGACGTAATTGCACCATAGTAATTTAAATTTTTATTTTCACAAATGGAATTAACACATTAGTTATGGTAAAATTAGACTAACATAGATTAAATTTAAACACCAGACTAAGTAATTTTACCGATCTTCCAAGATATTCGTTGAATTTTTTTAAGGATATCATAAGAATAAAATAAGGGCTTTGTTAGATTAAGGGCTTTTTATATTATGTAAATTAGACTATTAATCAATTTAGGGGGTTTATTTGGTAGGGATACCCCTTCATGTTTTGTTTTTTTTTGTACTATATTTGTTTATAAAACTTTAAAATTAAATGTACCTCAGTTTTTGGATTTTCAATCATATTGATAAGCTGAGTGGCCACTTGTTTGCAGAGGTCGCATTCCACGTCATTCACTGGCTCTGGTTTCTTGATAGTTACTAAAAGATATATATAGCAGAAATAAATTAAATTTCTGGTAAAAAGACATTTTGTACTTTAAATATTCAATTCTATTAAACAATAACCTCCAAATAAATATTCAGAGAATATCCAAACCTTTGTGCATCATACATGAAGGAAACAACATTGATTCTTGCAGAAATAATTTTATTGTCTTGATACTTAAATCTTCAGTCACCATACGTTCCTGGGAGTTTAATCAACGCTTCAATTTCACTCCACCTCAATTTTGGTTATACCTTTGAGCATCGTGGAACTTGAATTTAAGGAAGGCTAATATATTCTTCCAAACTTCAATAACTTCAATGCCCGAATTCTAACCGACTTGGAAAAGTATTTAAGCAACAGAATTTTTCGTTTCTACCCCCCGTCATTGTATTCTTCCCCCGCAACACTCATTTCCGGATATCTTATATCGCCCACAGTCGCTTGACTGTTTTCGTTTTTGGTGAGATGTGTGTACAATTCTGATGAAGCAGGACCACCGTCCTTTGAAACATGTCAATTTCTACACAAAACTATTTTTACAATAACTATTCTAAAACTATTTTAGCTAAGAATAAACATTGTTTCCGGTATGTATCTTCATATCTCACAATAAATGTTCACAATTTGTTCCATTTTCACTACAATGATTTTTCCCATAAATTGATATTTTGAATTTGTTCAGTGGAATATCAAACTTTGCTCAATTATAAGTATATTTCGTAAGCATGCTTACGTCTTCCTAAAAATAATAATAAAGCATTAGCCAAATAAACAATATCAATAATGATTGCCAGTCGCGCCTTTTGTCAAATCAGAAAAAGAATCACAATCCAATACCCAAAGCAACCACTACTATCAAAACATAGACAAAAAAAAATTACCATTCAAGAATATGAAAGTGATTATAATTTAGAAACCTTACATGATGAACAATGCTGAGCAGCCCTAGAATCAAAGCCCTACTTACCAGGACAAAGCTTCAGTGCTTGGCAGACTTCTTGAGGAGTGATTTCTTGAGTGAGGAGGCTGATAAGGATATCAGTGTAACTGTTCACGAAATTCTGACATTTAGCTCCCCAAGAGGATGGAAGGTAACTGCATACCTTGTCAAGGGCTTCCTTGATTTTTTCCTATAAAAGCAAAATGGAACATTATAGATAGATTCGGGATAAATTCCAGTGATACAGGTTACCAAATCATATAACTATAGATAAGTTTTGATTGAAAGACAAAAAATAGGCCAAATTTCATTCTAGTTCAGGTAATGGGTCCTATATTTTTTGTGAGTAAGAAAAAAATTATTTAGTTTTGGCTGAAATCAGTGTGTCACACTAGAGCTACAACCATGCTATTGGCGTTGGACATCCAACTTTCGAACAGAAGCCAAATGACAATGTCTACATTTGAGGGGGCACCCAACACAACTGAAGAGCCACATTATATTCCGCTTATTGACATTGTAGGTGCACCTCTTGCAGATTAGTAGCCCTGCTATGCAGATTATTTTTAATACACAATATACTCATCAGATAGCAGTGTCAATTAGGTAGTATTCTGTCCAAGGAAGTGAAGACTATCTGAGTGAAAGCAAAAGCTTTGGCAACGGGGCTCATACACTGTAAGCCAATGAGTTAACTACATGATCATGGGATTTCAAATAGAGGGGGGTGGGGCTCTATTCTTGTACTAACCACTTGGCATAGACAATTTCTAATAATATTGCCTAATGCTACAAAAACGGAGATGGGAACAGCATGATAGTTCGCAAGTTTAAAATAAGCTTTAAATCTACACGTTTTTATTAAATTTTTAACTTTCCAACAGCGCATGATAACAGTAAAATTCTGAAAATAAAAACTCTAAATTTCAAAAATGAAGCTAGATTTTTTTTTTTAAAAATCAAGTTTGGAATAAAAAAATAATTGGAAAAGAAGAAAGTCTCCTCACCTCTGTCTTTTGGTCTTTCACCATGTCTAGTACTTGGGTTATTACTTGGTCACAGAGGTCGCATTCAAGGTCATTGACTGGCTTAGGTTTCTTGATACTAGCTGTAACACACAAATACAAAAAATGATGAAATACAAGTTAAATAAACAAAAATTCAAAATTAACTTAAAATAAACTACCTAAAAGAAATTAGAAAATCCTGGAACAAAAAAAGACTTATTGTGTTGCTAGTAAAGTTTGATGTATTAGGAACAGTCACTTTGCATTTACAACATTAATGCTATTTTTTTTTAAGGCAGCACATGAGAATTTTTTTCATGATCTCTGGGAACCTAACACAACTACTCTGTACAAAAATGTATCTTGTATAAAATTGTATCAATGCCTGAGAACATGATACCAATTAGGGAAATACTGAGGTTCATGTCAGCAATCTGCCTTCATTAAGGTCTATTGGATAAGTGTAGAGGATGCAGCAGAGTTTGAAATAAGTTAATACAATTTTGGTTAAGTAACGGTCTAAACTTTATTGAAGGTAGAATCATTAAAAAAAGGATAACAGCATGAAGAATAATTTCATATTGCTCATGAGCGCAGGTTGCATGGTTTCATGTCATTTTACAACTCTACTCACCTGGGCACAGCCCCAGCTCCTGGCACACTTCTTGAGGGGTCAACTCCTGCGTTATGAGGCTGATAAGCTCATCAAGGTAGGTGTCCACGAAATTCTTGCATTTGGCAGTCAGGGAAGAAGGAAGGTAGCTACACACTTGCTCGAGAGCATTCTTGATTTCATCCTATAAATTCAAAGCATTTTGAAGGTGTTAATGTGTAGATATATTTTTTTTAATGGAACTCTATAGTGTTGTGTACAAAGAAAAAATTGTTAGACTGATAGAAGGTTTTCAACAACTTTTAATGAACTTTCTCAAACATATTTGGCAATGTGGAGAAGTGGCTAGGGAGTCTTTTGTGTTAGCAGATAGAGAGTTCTAGCGTCAGATAAGTCAGTGTTAATGTAGATATAATTTTTATAATGAAACACTAAAGTGTTGTGTACATTGTTAAGACTGATAGAAGGTTTTTAGCAAGTTTTAATGAATTTTTTTAAACATATTCAATGTTTGACAATGTGGAGAAGTGGGGGGAGTCTTGGTGTTTAGCCGATGGAGAGTTATATCGTCAGATAAGTTAAGATGGTTTAAACTGACCGAGTCAGCCTTGGCCGGAAACCAGCTGTAGTGCTAAGGAAGGAAGAACCACTTTAACGATAATTTCTAATCATCTTTTAATTGATGTACAAAAAAACAAGGGTCTCACCAAGAAGCAGAGCTAAATAAAGTGAAAATAGTGATCATTTGAAAAAAAAATAAGTGACTAAAATAAAAGACTCATCAGCAAAATATTGAATTTATGTACTAATAGCTGAAACTCGAAGTTTGTAAGTCTGTCATGTGTTGTAAGAGATGTTCAAAATATCCACCAAAGATTGACAGTGGCACAAAATTTCAAAATGGTACTTTGAAATTTCCTAGTTAAAGTGATTTGAAACGTTATCTAAGTTTGACAGTAATTCACATACATTTCATCCATTTGAAACCATATTTACTGGAACATACTGAATTTTTTCTATTTATATTTTTAAAACTAAATCTTTCTCAATACTTGCAGGATTTATGAATAAAATGATAAATGGTGTGGAATAAAAAAAATAGTGACTAGTTAGTGACTAGTTTTGGCCAATAGTGACTTTAAGTGGCTAAAGAAAAAAAAGCAACTTTTAGTGAGAACAGTGACTTGGTGGGAGCCTTGAAAAAAAAGCTAATCAGGTGCAGTCAATAAGTGTACTTATGGGCATAAAAGCACAAAGAAAATTCATACAATGAATATTAGTAGCCATGCACAATTATCTCACCTCCGTCTTCTTGTCTTTCACCATGTCTAGTACTTGGGTTACAACTTGCTCACAGAGATCACATTCAAGATCATTTACTGGTTCAGGTTTCTTGATTGAATCTGCACCACAAATACATTAATGATATAGCTATGGGCAGCAATTTCACACAAATAACTTATATCTTAATATCAAATTATATTTCTTTTTCAAAGTTGGATATTATAGCCATTAGAAAAAAATAGTTTTTAAGTTCCATTTATAAATATTCCATTTTAACAGTCTCATAATACATTTAATGTAAGCTCTATCTTTTTGTTTTTATTATTAGCTATAAAATAATGTAAATATTACAGAATTTGATCAAAAATGTGCCGTTATTAAAACAACTTTTTTTTTCAAAGCATTCACTGGTGTAAAATGAAATTCAACTTAAATACCAGAAATATATTCATGAAGAGCTTCGATTGCATATTTATTAAGTGCAGTTTTAGAATACACTGGGAAATAAGATTCATAAAGAAAACATTCCTATAAGGAAATCCATTTATTTCACCTCTTATATTAAATTTTTAAGCTAATTTTTAGCAACCCTAAAGGTAATACTAGACTAGAGCTGTTACATGAAGTGTTTATTGAACAAACCTGGGCAGATGCTGAGGAGAGAACAAACTGATTGTGGGTCTACTTCTTGGATAAGAATGTTTAGGATGTAGTCAATGTTCTTGTCAACAAAATCCTTGCATTCAGCAGCGATGGACGTTGGAAGACGAATGCAGGCCTCTTCCAAGAAAGTCTGGACAATTACCTGCACAGAATGCAGAAAACTTTAATTACTTTAGTTAGCATGGTTGTTGACAAACAAATGAACTGTGCACTCCTTTGACTTCCGTGCGCCCTTCTACGTCAGAGTTGAAAGGAGAAAAATCAATATTTTAATCTAATTACAGGAAAAACATTAGCGAGGTGTATCCACAAAGTAAGTTCAGTTTGGTTATATAAAAAAACATGTACCGATACAGAAACAAATTTATTGTAGAAAAAAATCTAACTCTTAAACTACTTTTCTACACAGCTTCCGAAATTTTGTTGGCAGTTGTCATAGCGTGGCAAAAGTTTTTGTATTCCTACTTCGTAGAAGATTTATGATTACAGCCTGTGTTTTCAACCATAAGGTAACATGTTCTTTCAGCTTGTCCTTATGGTTAAAATGTTGAACACCAAAGTACATGATTAATGCAAAGACCATTAAGAAATTGTGCCACCCAATACAGAACAAGAGTCGAGGATTGCCATCAAAAGGTGTTTTTTTTTTCATGATAAAGCACACACTGTGAACGTGACAAAACAACTCATACAGAAATTTATTAGGATGAGTTTGACTATCCTACATACAGCCCGGACCTAGCGACTTTCATCTCTTCTTACACCTAAAATCTTTCCTTGGTGTTCAACACTTTAACGATGATGACAAACTGAAAGAACATGTTACCACATGGTTGGAAACACAGGCGGCAACCTTCTATGAAGAAGGAATACAAAAACTAAAGCCATGCTATGACAAGTGCATACAAAATTTCGGAATGTAGAAAAGTAGTTTAAGAGTTATTGATTTTTGTACAATAAAATATAAATTTGTTTCTGTATCTGTACATATTTTTATTAATTAACCAAATGCAAATTACTTTGTAGATATAACTCGTATAAATAAGTTTTGAATTTCCAAATGAAGCCGTTTGTTAAGCTGCAATGTCGTTTTTAATCAATTATTGCACTCAGCAAAGGGCTATTTACTTGTAGAACATTTCTCCACTGCAAAGAAACTCTGCTGTCTATGATAACTATTATTGTGGGCAAAAAATATATATTAAAGTGGTATTTATATTTGTAAATAAGAAAAGTTACCTTGGATTCTGGGTTTTCAAGCTTCTGACGGAAAGATGCCACAACGTCTTTACAGACATCACACTCAAGATCCTTAACTCGTTCCGGAATAGGGGACCTCAGGGATGCTAAAGTAAAAAAAAACATTTATTAGATTATAGTTACACTAGGGGGCTACACTATTTTGGATGCTGATAATTTTGGTTAAGATTAACTTGTCGTATTCCACTTTCTCAGTTTAGTTACCCACTTTCTAAACGTTATGGAAATCATAATTCTGCTTTTCTAGCTATATTTCTCATGGAAATATTTCAGGAAATCAGATTTATTGAATAAAAACAGATGTTATTTGCAAAAATATAAGTGAGTAACCGATTCAATTCGTATTTTGGATGCTGATAATTTTGGTTAAGCCTAACTTGGCTGCCGTGCTGCCAATCCGTAATGCCATTGCCATTCCGATCCTAAAAATTTCCCTTTAAATTTGATCATGTAAGAAGAATATATATAGAGATAGTATTTTAACATAGAAGTAATATATTGGATAAGTATTAAAATCTTGCAAATAATTAATGAATGTTTTAAACCTTGATTAAAGTTGAAAAATTTATAATTTTTCTATTTTTTTTATGTACAAAAATAATGCATTGGCTGATCCTTCAATCCCTATTCTGTTTATAGTTTGAACTGAAAAATCACTATTTCCTATAAATAATGTTTAATTATACAATGAGACTTTAAAAAACAGAAATGTTAAAAATATATTAATCAAAATAAGGAAATGTAATTCAACTTTCAAAGATTATAATTTTTTTAAAACATATCAATTTGTTTTTTATTTTTTAATTTATAAAATGAGTTCTAACATTGCTGTCTTGATAAGCAAGATTATATTTTACAACTCAACTTTCTTCAAAAATTAGAATTCAATTTTTCAAATATAATTGTGTTTTTCATTTCATGCAACTTACTAACACATAGTGAGTTATTCACATTCAAAACATTACATATCCATAAATTATACCATCGCATAGTCCAAGGTCTGGGCAAACGTTGTCGGGTTTCAATTCTTGCTCTAAGATATCAATCAAGGCATCAATATTTGAGTTGATGAAATTGGTGCAGTCTGATCTCAAAGATTCTGGCAGATAGTTGCAAAACTGTCCAAGGAGATTTTCAAGCTTTTCCTACAAAACAAAATATGTGCATTAATTTTTTTCTCCATTATAATTTATAAATAAAATAACATGTTTTCCTTTTTAGATTAAAGTTTTTATGTGTAACAATAAACAGACATGCCAACTGCTTATCTCTTTGAGTGGAATTTCTCCGCTTTTGAAATAAAAAACCGCTACTCCAGACGAGGTAGCCAAAATTCTGGTTTAGCCATTCGTAAATGAAACACAGAGACGTAACATGATGCCGGCATTTATGCAACATCAGAAACATATCTATTGCACATATACAGTTGTATGACGTCATTTTTTTATTGCACAAACACAGATTTAACCTCAGTCTGAGTCATAAGTGAAGTTTAAATTTTTATTACTTATTTTCGCATCTTAACAGAGCCTTATAAGTTTTTTCATATATGGCATGCAACACGAATGTGCAGCTGTAACGGACTGGTTAAGCTTCCGAACAGCTTAGAGATGGGCAAATATGTATGATTGTTTTCACTTCATAAATTTTAGATCAAATTTAATTCAAATAAAATATTTGTTTTAAAAATCCTAATTAGGTTAATTTTTGAAGATCAAAAAAACATTTCCAAATGAAAAAAGTACATCGATAATAATAAAAATGAAGTTTTGTGTGTTTGTGTGTGTATGTCTCTTATAGACTCAAAAACTAGACATTTGCTTGACTCGTAACTTGGCACAAATGTGTAATTCATACTTAAGTTACAGATTTTGAACTTTCAGAGCTCAAAATGTTCTATTTTTAGAGAAAATTTGAATATTCTGAAAAAAATACACCACTTTTGCTCAAATCCGATAATTTTTTTTGTTTCGTGATGCCATTCGGCAGAAGAAATTAAATAAAACTTTTAGGAAAATAATTAAAATTAAAAATGTTTATTTTATTCTGTTGACAATACCTTCAGAAACTAAATTCATTGTTTGAAAAATAATTGACATGTTTCAAGTGACGTAATTCCGTCTGGTCTTCATTCCAGGATTTTATTGTGGGTTTAGGTAATGATATTTTCATGGATGGTTCTGTTGTTTGCAAATATGCATATTTAAGCTATTTCCGTGAATTATAACTATGATGGATGTTCAAAGCCTAACGTACTAGAGCTGCATATTAGAGTTGAACGTTTTCATTATTTCGCCAAATATTTTGCCGAATTCTTACCTAAATGTGCCAAATGAACCATTTTTATTAAAATTTATAATGTTGGTTGATTGTTCGAAGGTCATCGTGCTAGAGCTGTATAATAAGTGTGTTTGTAGCTATATCTCTTTTCTCGACAAATTCTTACCAAAAAGGCGCCAAATGAGCTAAAAGGTTTTATATGTTTATGAGGGAAATTACAATAACTATTATGCATACATTTTATAGCGTATGTTTTTATTTTGGATTTTTAAGATAATATAAGAAACAGAATTTTATACTTTATAACGAGCGGAATAATAACATAAGTTTATTATCCTATAATTCATTTCATTGTTCATATACTTGGAACAATTTTTTTAGTCTGTGCGAAGTACGGGTATTTATTTGCTAGTTATGAACAAAAATTTATTAATTATGAAATTTTAAAATCTAAGATTGTTGCAAGAAAGACCGATATGCACAAAATACGGAAAAAGCCGGGTCTAACGATCAGAGGGTTAACATGCACAGTGATGTTTTCCGACATACACCACTTCCTCTAGGTCAGTGGTTCTCAACCTTTTGTAGGTGACGACCCCCTAACGCCACAAAATAACTTCACGACCCTCCCCTCCGTCCAACACATACTGTACTCTTTATTAACTATATTTGGTTAATTATTTGAAGACATTACCTCCCCCCCCCCCCACCAATTAAATTATAACAATAGTATAATTTTCAATGCCATTAACAACTAATAACCAATGTGTTTCATAACAGATAGCAGCACTAAATGGCATATCATATATAAAGACCCGTATAACTATAAACTGCAGGGTGGCCACCTAACTGGTATACCTTAATTTACGTTTTTCTTAGTAAATTGCAACAATTATGGTAAGGTAAAACATTATTTAAATATATATATTTTTTATTTTTAAAAAAAACTTTTTGCGACCCCCTAGGATCCCTTCGCGACCCCCCTCCCCCAAGGGGTCGAGACCCACCGGTTGAGAACCACTGCTCTAGGTTATCAGGTACAGTGCTTAGCTAATTTTCATATTAGATTCTGGCAATGCTACAGTATACTTACCGTATATACTAGTGTATAAGCCGAGAAATTTTGGATAATTTCAGTGCCGTATTAATCGGGGTCGACTTATACACGAGACATCAAATTTCCAAAAAAAAAACCCATGTCCTTAAAATAAAACTAAATTTCAATCAAACTTAAGGTTTAGATACTATTAAAAATAAGGACCCAAAAGCGGTTACATCTTGAAGATGAAATAAGATTGGTATCTATTCACGGTATCCACCATAATGATGTTTAATTGTTAGTTCTCGACGTGATGCGTATTTTGCACATGTAGCTTTGGCACAGGGCAGTTCAGTCAACCAGTCTAAGGTGTAAAGAAAACAACATCGGTCCGTGACCTTGGCAGCATAGTCTTCACGCTTCACTGAACTTAGTTTCAACTAATATTCTCCATTCAGGGTCGGCAATGTCAAGGACACTCGTAGATGAAACCCGTTTTATTTTCATTGGGGATGAAATTTAGCTTGCAAAATAAATAAAAATTACGATCCCGTTATGAACCGGTTTCTTCTAATTTTCTTCAGAAGGCTGGCCTGATTTCCTACCTCGACTTATACACGGGTTACCGATTTTGGAAGGATATTTGGTTTAAAAATGGGGGGTCGGGTTATACACAAGTATATACGGTAGTTTATTTAGTGGAATGAATTCCTGCTGAAGAATGTTGTGTTTTTCATATAAGGACTTTAACTATATAAGCTTTTGATCCTTAAACTTACTTTTGTAGCTGGGTCGCTTAACTGCTTTTCGACTTCATTCATGGCATCTTTGCACAATTCACAAAAGGGACTTTCTTTTACACCTGAAACAACTCTTACATTCAAACCTAAAACGAAACAAATATTGACTTTATCGAACAATACCCACAAATTTTTAAACAAATTAAATTGCCTATAAGAGCAGAATTAGAAATGTTTAACACAATTATAGTACAAACAAAATATATTCTCAGAAATGTTTTAGAATTCTAAAGTTGCAAAAGATAATAACATATATAGTGCTAAATGCTTGTTTAGAAAAATGAGTAAATCAGAAAAAAATGTGTGTTATCAGAATTTTTTTCCAATATAGTCAAAATTGCTATCTTTTCCTTTAAAAAATACTAGTTTAGTTCCCAATAAATAATCCCTCGCTCTCATCGCACTGTGTAATTACTTTTTGTATTTTACATCATAAAATCAAGAGAGGAAAAATTAATCATTTAAAAAATAATTATACTATCCATGCATTACATATAGAAAAAGGCAGCTTACCACCAGAAGTTTCATCTTGAAGAGGACAAGCCTTGATCAAGGGACAAAGTTCATCGTAGGACACTCCTTTTGACAAAGCCATCTGGATCTTCATTGAATATCTCGCAACGATTCGATTACATTCCTCGGAATATTCAACCATCCCCCTCTCGCAGACACGAGAAATGGCTTGCCGTACACCTTCCTGTTTAAAAAAATTAATTCATTCAATACATTAAAATAGCGATACTGCCAGGAACATGCTTAGATCTACCAAATGTGGCTCTTGTGCGCCATTAAATCAATCAACCAACCTGCCAACCCTCCGACTTTAACTTGGAAATAACCATTTTCCGTATTCCAGTTGACTAGAGAAGGTTTAATGTCTCCCCCTTCAAAAACGCGGCAGTAGATACACATGATACAGAAATTCAGAAAGGGGGCGTCCACAAATTACATGATACGTTTAGGGGGGAGGGGTTCAAAAAGAATATCACCAAATATCATGTAGTGGGAGGGGGAGTCTCGTCAAATAGCATTAAATTTTTTCAAGCAGAAAAACTAACGTAAAATAGCGAGAAAATATAGTTAAATTCTAGTAAAATGCGCTTTCCAACAAAATCATGATAATATTTATCGTGGCCTTCCGAAACATATTTTAAAGTGATGGAGCTTTAAAAAAAACTATTTAAAATTTACTAAAAAAGAAATCAAATAAAAAAAATAGAATTTTGAAAAATCTCACGTGTGATTACGGGTGGGGGTGGGGGTCCAAGCCAAATATCACCAGAGGAAGAGGATGGGTCAAAAAACTGTCAAAATCCATCATCATAATCTGTCATAGGCGTCATGTGTTTAATGAACACCTAAGTAATAGTAATTTTGCTATGTGAAAGCCAAAATTAGCAGGTTTGCCTGATAATGAATAGGCCAGTAAAACTGGTAACCCACTCATGCTATAAATAGGTGAGTGCCATATTTTGTGACGTCATTGTCACTAGTACGCATGCACATGAATTAGAAGCAATAAATCTGTAGCCTTATTTTTTTAATTGCTTTGAAAGCGATATTGAAGCTGGAATTATATTTTGAGCATTTGTAGGTAGTAACAAGTGAGAGTTAAACTCCCTCAACATTATTTAAGTTTGTTTATATTAGAAACTAAGGAATACTATGCTCATATGAATCTTATATTATGAATTCAGGACATCATAAATTATTGGGAAACTAATCTTTTTAACAAAAACTTCAAATGTCAGTAATTATCAGTACATTTTTGGTCCAATTTAACTTGCTCTTTTAAAGGAATTTTACCAAAGCTTAGGAGGCTCAACCAAGAAAATAAATATGTTTTCCTTTTTTCCCAAATTAAGTATGAGTCGGAAGAAGTATATTTGAGAAATTCTAACCTTGCTTCTGTCTCCAGCCAAGTCCTTTTCAAGGTAAAAAGAGAATGCCTTGCACAAGGCACATTCTGTGTCCTTCTGGAACACCAACGCTGGACGGCTAATTCTCTCAATGGGCAGCCGAGATTCTGTACAAAGGATACATTTATTAATTGAAGCCGCACTTAAACGCATAACGTAAAACATACAATCTTTGACTTAAGCATTTGTATTATTAAAAACTACAGAAACAAATAGTCTAAGGATGATACATGAAATAATGATAGAACAGCAGATAAGGCTGTAATGTAACCTTAAAACCAACCCATTGAAGGTCCAAATAAGCTAAACATAACCACAAATGATGGAGAAAGTGTATGCAATTTTTTTAACCTCGCATTGAAACGACAAGAAGCAAAAATCTCAAACTTTAGAATAAATAAAATTCCTAATGGATGATGTTAGCGGTCAGTGGCAATCGTATACGTTAAATTAAGGGGCATACAAAAAAAATAACCTAAATATAACAACCAATGAAACAGTAATTAGATGTAGGTAGTTGAAATGCGATAACCTTTGACTTTACCTTTTAAAATAATACAAAGTTCATACAAAATAAACAAAGTGGTGGAGATAATATCTGTATTATAAAAAGCATCAATTAATCAATAGTATTAAATTGTACTTATGCAAATGCCAACTTAACATGTCCACACTAAGAAACAGAACATGTTAAGTTGTATGATAAATGCAAATGAATTGAAGTAATATCTAAAGGGTGGTGACTTCCAGAGAATTACCCGGTTTTCCGGGCGCTGTCACCACCCTGATCTAAATCAAATCCAACAAAATTTCTTTTTATATAAATTTAGAAAACAACCTTCAAACATTTATTTTGCCTGATCTTTTTAGAATATATTATTCTACAGACTGATAATCATATTGTTTTTAATTACAAATTGAAAACAATAGCATTTAAAAGATAAAAAAATTAGAAAAATCTAGAAAGATAATAAAAGCAGTTAAATCGAGTATTGAAAGAGTAAAGACAATACAAAGTAGTTATAAAAACATACAATAAGATAACTGTTCAACATACAAGATATCAGCCAATTTCTTAACTAGTTAAGGCATTAATCTAATCAATACAAGTATTGTCATTTGTATCTTAAAAGGGTTAAAGATCTCTAGGTCAAGGTCATAAAAATGCATTTTTTAAAACTTTTCTACAGTAGTAGGAATTTCACAACTATATAATAGTTAAAAGTTAAATGTTGTAGCAATAAAAATAAGAGTAGGCTGACTTTTATTAAACTCAGTGAGGATTTTTGTAATGTAAATCTACCATTAAACTACTGTTTGTAAGGTTTTAGTGAGTTTTTTTCATAAAAGAAATTGTAAATACAAATTGTTAAAAAAAAATTCAGATTCAAACTAAAATAACCTAACCCAAAAAATTTAATTTCAATGCAACATATTTAATATTTACTTCAAAAT
Source organism: Oedothorax gibbosus (assembly GCA_019343175.1). Lineage (NCBI taxonomy): Eukaryota > Metazoa > Arthropoda > Arachnida > Araneae > Linyphiidae > Oedothorax > Oedothorax gibbosus. The sequence goes on from CM033280.1 coordinate 40,636,544, forward strand.
AAACTTGCATTTAAAGTTTTAATGTAATAATAAATTTTACTTAAAAAATTATCTTTTACAAAAGAATAATAAGTAAAAACTAAAATTTAAAGTTTTTGTTATTATTGTTACTATTATTAAATTTAAAATTTATCTAAACAAAAAAATAACAAATCAAGTTTAAAATATGTTGAAACAACATTTATGCATTTAAAATTGAAGTTTATTTCATGTGACTCTGTATTACAAATCACAATCAAAATAATACATTTTCTTTAACAAATAACAAGAAGTAATCAAAAGTACAAACATTGTAATGAAAGACTACATTAATACTAAACAACAATTATAGATGCTAGGTATTAAAATTTTATATGATTAACTTATTATAAAAAAGTTAAATTGATAAAATAATTAAAAGAATATCTCTTTGTTTACAGTAGTACTTTAATGTGTTAAATTTATCTGCATGAGCATACAATTTATTTGTCCAACTTAAGTGGTACAACCTAAATCTTCCACCAAGTAATACTAAATATTCACATATTTAAAAACCACAGAATCAAAAGGAAAAAAAAATCCCCACGATACACACCATTATTTTTTTATAAACTTTGACAATCCAATCTTCTTAAGGTAAATATTATTAGATCGAAAAACTCGTCAAATAATACATCTTCCAGAATAAACTTAAACAATTTGAACAGCTAACCCATTCCAGCAAATAATATTCAAGCATTCAACAAATTTAAACAAGTAGGTTTGTAACAAAATGTCACTTAACCAGCTTCCACACAACATTTGTGTTTAACAGGTAAAAACGCGCCAAACACAGCATTAATTCTATATTAAACATTAGCATGCTAAATTTGACAGGTTTCATTTATTTTCTGTCGAAAATTCAATAATTATTTGTTATCGTTTGCTAAATAATTTATATTTCAAAGAATAAATATGTAATATTCCTTGCTTTTAAATAGAAGGAAAACATTTCATATCAATATACAATCAAAGAATCTCTTTGTGAAATATATTTGACGTCATTTTGAACTGATTTATGGCGCAAAAATAAATTTATTTAAATTTATTGTTTAAAAGGATTAAAGTTTCTCGAGCGATTGTTACGAGTGGCAATGATGGTTTAATTCTAATAAAAATGGCTTCGTATGCTTTTTAAATGAGCATTAAATTTTGCAGTTTTTTAAATAATTGAAGTACTTTGAATTCGAATTCTTTTCTGAAATTTTCAATGTATTCTAATTTTGATGCGCTGAATTTTTTGACGTATCACAATTGTCCGTAGCATTTGTAGTTTGGGCTATGAAAGTGAATGACGGAAGGACAGACAGACGGACGGACTGAACGATTATAATACCTTCCACTTTTTACATTATAAACGTAGTGTGGAAGCTGAAATCACATAATCAAAAGAATTATAGGCAACAAACATAACAAGTCATATTAAATTTTTTAAAAAGAAGTCAGACTCAAAAATATATCTTACGGAAAATGTCATTCGACTCATCATGTTCTTTCTTGGATAGAACGCCTTGCGGAAGAAGAGTAACAATGGGCACTGGATCATAGTTCGGTACTCGTTGTGCTGGTCTAAGTTTGATGAGTGGGATTTTTCTTCCGACTTCCAGTGCTGGGAAAACTTTCACTAGAGGGATCTGGCTGCAGGTGTCATTGTTGTTGCAGAGACCAATGAGAGTGCACATGCCTTTGGAATCCTGAAGATCAGTATAAACGGACATTAAATCAGAGATTTTGAAATTAGCATGGGGATAGTTATAAGAATTTTACTTTTAAAAAATAGTAATGTTTAGAAAGAAATTTTAAAAAATCTTAAAAATATAGTGATATTAAAAAATAGTGACATCAAAATTTTTAAAATTAAGAAGTCAAAATGAGATTCATATTTCTAATCTTAATTTGAAATCTAAAGCTATCACCGTTTTTCAAACCTAATTGTTATTGAATCATACATTGGAAGAAAGGGGACAAAAGCTACGGGGAAAACTTTACATCACATTAATTTTTTTAAGCTACAAATCAAATATTTCAATGTTTTATTTTTTAAAAATTATGTGACAAAGTATTGTTTTTAGGGACATTTATTCATGGTTTAAAATTAACTTATTATTATTTTTAAAATATTAAAACCACAAAAACTTTCTAGAATTCATCTCAAATGCTTTTGAAAGGAACAATTTTATATTCATTAAAAACTTTTTAGTCAACTTTTAAATAAGCAATAACTGTTGTTTAGAAAGAGTTACAAATGTCTACTCACAATTTTTCTAATGTAGTTGAAGAGCATATCATAATAATCATTCACCAATTTTGTGCACTGAAAAATAAACAAACAATATGTAAGACAATTTTTTTAAGATTTTATTTTAAAAAAAAAGCACCCTACTTTTAGCTTCCACACTACGTTTATAACGTAAAAAGTGGAAGGTTTTAAAATCGTTCAGTCCGTCTGTCACCCACTTTCACAGAAAGAACCACAAGTCCCACAGACAAGTGGGATACGTCATTTTAAAGCAAAAAATCAGATTAGGCTACAATCCAAATTTCATTAAAAAATTTAAATTAGAAGTTTATTTAAAATTTAAATTACTAAATTTTTTTTATCTACATTGAAATAACATGCAAATTCTATTTTTATTCATATTTTCACTGTTGTCATCCACAAGTCCCACAGACAAATGGGATACGTCATTTTGAAGCAAAAAATCAGATTTGGCTACATGCCCAATTTCATTAAAAAATTGAAACTAGAAGCTTATTTAAAATTTAAATAACTAAAAATTTAATCTACATTGAAATAACATGCAAATTCCATTTTTATTCAATATTTTCACTGTTGCCATTTCGTTAAACGTACGAGAAACTTTTGTTAAAATAAAAATAAACACACTTGAAAAAATATTTATTTATGTGATATAATTCGGTTTGGATTGTTGTATTATCACAATAGAGTTCTTTTAATGGTTCTATATATATGTATGAAGAAAGATGCATAGAGAATTCTAACTTGGCATAAAAAAAATATGCTAAGTTTCGCTTTTATTTTTAAAGCATCAATTGTACAAATTATATATTTTTTGAACTGTAAATAATTTAACAAACTATAAATAAGTGAATTTTCGAAAGAAATGTAAATGGGAAATTGTGGTGACAAAAATATTTATTAAAAAGATTACATAATTATTCTTCGAACTTTAAACAAATTTAGCAAACGATAAAGTCTAATTATTAAATCTGAGAAAGAAGATTAATGAAAATAGTTAATTTTGGCGTTTAAAACTTTGAATTACAAATAGCTAAAGGCCCTGTTTTTATTAGAATTAAATCACATTTGCCATTCGCAACAATCGCTCGAGAAACTTTAATTCTTTTAGACTATAAATTAAAATAAATTTATTTTTGCGACATCGATCAGTTTGAAATGACGTCAAATATATTTCACTACGGAATCCTTGTATGTTGATATGAAATGTTTTCATTCTATTTAAAAGCGAGGAATATGACATATTTATTCTTTAAAATATAAATTGATTTTTGCAAACGATAAGTAATAATTATTGAATTTTCAAAATAAAAAAAATGAAACTAGCCAAATTTAGCTTGTAAATGTTAAATATAGAATTAATGTTGTGTTTGGCGTGTTTTTTCCTGTTAAACACAAATATGTGGAAGCGAGTTAAGTGACAGATTCTGTTACAAACCTACTTGTTTATTATAACATCTATAAATAATATGAATTGCAAATTGCATTTCTAACTTACCCTTTCAGAAAAGCTTCCAGTGATGTTGCAAAAGTTCAAAAGAGCACCTTTAAATTCCTCCTAAGGGAACAAAAAAAATATTTTACATAATTATTTGCAAAATAAATATTTTAGATTCACTGGAATTAATGGAAGAAAAACTTCCGATAATAGTAAACAAGAAAACTCACCACTGTGGTATTTGCAGTTATTAAATCTTTGACATGTTCAACCAAGTGGTAGCAGAACTCACAGGTGAGTTCATCATTTACTTTGGGTTCACTGGATTTCTAGGAGGACAAATATACAAAATAAATTATTTTGAGAGGTGCTAGTAAGATGTTTAAAAAAAAGCAGTTGGTCATGTATCTTAAATTTACCAAATTTTTTTAATAGGTTTTCACTTTTATTCTGAAGTTCATTAAAAACTGAATTTCTTAAGTATTGGATATGTACCCTCTGGGTGTTATGTACAAATTTAGAGTTTCATAAATACAGAATGGAACTTTAAGCTTACCCTTAATTCACACTTTTGTTTTGGACAAATTCCAACAGAGCTGCAGAGATCAGCTGGAGTCTGAAGAACATATTAATAATTTTAAAAAAGGAAAAAAAAATATGAAACATGAAAATACTTTATACTATTTCATAACCAAAAACACATTATAATTAATTTTTTAATCCATTCATTTTTAGAGAGTAAACTTTTATTCAATAATCATTAGTTTTGACCTTTGTTTTATTATCTTTCAAACTAAATTAAATATTATCAATATAATGGAAAGCTGGTATTATTTAAAGAAACTTTTTTTAAAAAAAAAATATAAAGAAATAATATCCTAAGTAATAAGCAGCTTCAACACCTTTTTTGGTGTGTTTTTCAATTACTACTTCGTACACAAGCGATCTTGACTTGGCATATAAAGCATATTATGTCTATGTAGCAAAAGAGCTTTAATTTTTAAAATATTATTGCTTTTCTTTGTGTTATTATAGTTAACATAGACACTCAAAATGTTTAAAACCATTTTTAACTATAGTTAAGATAAAGGCAACGCTGTTGTTAAGGTCTAACATGCAAAAAATACTCACAGAGCTTAGGATAAACTTGTATATTTCAGGAAAATAGGTCTTTATTACAATGTTGCACTAAAAAAAGAAAAAGAAAATATTAACTATGCAAATATTTTGCAGAATAAAACAAAAAATAATAAACAAAACTAATTATGTTTGGCTTTAGAACTTTAATTACAAAAATCACTGGGGAAAATGCTCTAAAATTTATACATTATTACCTTTTAAACAAGTTTTATTTTATTTTATAAATAAATTTAAAGAATTAATATTTTAAATGCTATTATTGTCCTTCCAGGATTATCGTCTCGGGTAAATGTTATTTTCCTTTTGTGCATTTTAAATGTTATGGTATTCCTTCTAGGATTCACCACGACATTAGACAACTATTTTATGTGCACCAGTCACACATACACAGTGTGGTAGTGGAGGGATTTTTTTCTCCCTGCACTATCTGTTTATAGGATGGCTAAGACGAGAATGAAACCCTAGAAGCAATCATTATTATAAAACCTTAACACACCATACTATGCCAGTACAACTAAATTTATAGCTGAGGTGGTGTGCTGGTTAGTGCGTCAGACCTCAGAAAAAAACTATTTAATATTCTTTTTTAAAAAAACTTTAGCATAACGCTATAAATAATACTTACCAAGTAAGATGGCATCTTCTCATGACAGAAACTTTCCAAATATGTTTTAACATCATCCTGTATATACAAAAACAAAAATTACATTAGACAACAATAAAAAAGATTACATTTAAAACCATATGCATGACTCAAAATTGATATAATAAAAACTATTATTTTACACACCTCAGGCGTGTCCTTAAGGAATTTTTGAACGTCTGTCAGCATTTGTGTGCACTCAGAACACTGATCATCATTTTGGCTGACTAAAACAGACTTGAAAAAGTTGAAAAGATGATTCTGAAAGAATACAAATCCGGTTGAAAAGATGACAACATAATGGAAGATATAAAAACAATAACCAAACTTGAGATATTTAGACAAAAAACACTTAATGAATGATAAAATCTTTATATACATAATATTTTGTAATGATACTAAGTAAACCTCTGGTCCATGGGAACTTTTTCCGGAATTCCTAGTTATTAATTAAAAAATTTCTTAAATTAAAATTTTTCAGTTGTCGGAATTTGGGGATTTTATGATCGGGCAATTTATAGCTTGCCAAAGTTTCACAATTTGTAGATCGGCGAAGTCTCGCATCAATAAGAATGATTAATTTTCGCAATTTTTTATAGATAGCAGTTGTGCGATTTTAACTCTGTCAAATTTTTGTGATTTTATTATAGCTGTAGACAGTTTAACAAATTTTTCAGAATAGAAAGGTTGATAAATTTAGGATAGGTAAACATTTGCAATTTCAAGATGATTGTTTTCGGCGAAATCATTGGAAACCATCTGATGATAAAAAAACATTGACCATATGAAAAAGTAGTTGTGATAACTGTGACTAATTTTTTTTTCTTTTTCGCATTACTGAAGGATTCAGTCGCATTTTGCAAGTAGCAACCGTCAATTTCAAACCCAGGTTCTTATTGGTGAATGAAATGGTGGAACAAGTAAAATGAACAATCCCTGTTAAAATTAGAATATTTTCTTCCTTAACATCATTATAATTAGGGATGCACCAAATATTCGGTTACTATTTGGCCAGTCTAGCCGAATATTCAGTTTGGCCGAATAGTGAAATTAAAAAAATTTCAAATTTCTGAATCAAATTTTTTTTCTAAATAACAAGAAATATATATAGAGAGAGATTAATATAAGAAAATGTATATATAGATTAATATAAGAAACACCAGAAAAATGAATGTTACAGCGTTTTAATTTCTCATGTACATTCACATTTTCAATATACATGATATTATTCATGAAAAAGTATTTTTATGAATCAAATGAAGAGATATATCAGTTATATTAAATGGGTATAGATATGATTAATTTTATATTTAAAATTTAGTAGAGGCTAATTATGATGTAAGAAAAAGAGCTGTTCAGCATTTTGGGGAAGTAATGTATTGCGTTTTGGTTCACACTTCTGTTTTTGTTTTCATGTTGCGATTTTACCAAGTTATTTTCTAAAATGCTTGTTTAAATAACTAACGAGTACTACTTTATTGTGTGTTACTTTAATTAAAAATTTAATGGCTTTATTGTATTAAAATTATTGCGTGATTGTATACTTATATGTTTATGTTGAATTGAAATTGATGAATAATAAATACAACTTACTTAGATCTGGCAAAAAATAAAAATTGGTTTAGGTAGGGCGAATATTAGTTATTCGGCAGAATATTTGGCTATGACTTTGGCTGAATACTCGTTATTCAGCTTAATTTGGTATTCGGTGCATCCCTTATTTATAATTCTCTAATATAATTCATCATAATAATCTTATTTTTTGCAGTAATATCACAATTTGTCACACTAACCTCGGCAGATGGTCCATTTCTACTTGCAAAGCACATTCCAGAAACAGTGCAAACCATAGTCGGGTCCTAAACAGTGAAAAAAAATTTTAATGAACCTCCTCACCTATTTTTAGTAGCAATATACCGTGTATGTAAACATCACATTTTATCAATTTTGTATATTTTTAAATTTGACAAACATACTTATTTCTTAATGCTTCGAACTTAATCCTAATCCTAGATTTGCATTAATTCTACTAATTTTAATGATAATTATTCAATTAAATTTTAAAATAATGTTCATTCAATAAAATAATAACTAAAAAAATTAATAAAATATCCATATTTGCAACCAAACTCACCATTCGAGATGCCAACATTTCCACTAACTCAGGGATAATCTCATCCACAATTTTGATGCACTGTAACAGAAAAAACACATTTATTAATTCAACCCAAAATATATTTCCTAATACAGATAATTGTAAAAATTTTAATTGACTACTTACTCCTTCTGCTATGATTTTAACAGGCAAAAGTTTGCAACTGCCTTCAAATACTTCCTTAATTTCCTCCTGAAATTAAATATTAAGTAAGAAGGCAAGTTTTAGATGTACTACATGCTTTTTCAAATTAGTCAAATATTACAATAACTATTTATTAAAATGTGGTTCAGACTGAAAGATAGGGGATTTTTCCATGCTTAGATTTTGTAGCTATCTATGTAATACAAGCATAGTTTTAAAGAAAAAAAATAGTCTATAGTTTAACCATTTTAAGTACGCTGAAGACGATTATTTATTCTTAAAAGGTTTTTAAGCTTTGAGGATAATTTGTTTTTTAAAAAAAAGTCTATAGTTTAACCATTTTAAGTACACTGAAGACGATTATTTATTCTTAAAATGTTTTTTAAGCTTTGAGGATAATTCGTTAAAAAAACAGAGTCTATAGTTCAACCATTTTAAGTACACTGAAGACGATTATTTATTTTTAAGTTTTTAGCTTTGAGAATCGTTCTTACGACAGTACTTGTGTCAACACAAATGACTTCAGCTGAATTGGTAAGGGAATTATTTAAAAACATTTAATGTCCTGACATGTGCTGAGCATGGTCTCTAGCTTCTTTGACCATTTCTTTGCAGATGTCACAAACTTCATCCCAATGTAGAAGATTATTAAAACATATACTAATTTCTACAGTTTCCCCCTGCTCCCAAACCTGTAAGAATGTTTAAATGTAACGAACTATTAAGAAATAGGATAATAATCATATTAAAATATACAGGTTCGGCTTTAAACTTCAAAAATTAAGACTATTTGTTTTACTAATTAGTAGCCCGATTTTCCTAAACTTAATGTATTTAATATTCTTCAATATGATTTTAGATAGATTTTTATACTACTATTTTATTTTAGTAGTATGCTAAAAACTCAAAAGAGCACATAAAAATATTACTTTTTGCAACCACCATAAGGAAATAATTTATATTAATTATTATACTCATTTTTATACCTAATACAAATCTGAAACTACATAAAAACCAATTGACAAATGTAAAGTACCAACACTCAAACTTTGGAATGCTTCCTTAATATTCTATTCACATGCACAAATCATACAAAGCAAAACCTATGGATAGACTTCCTTTAAGCCATATAAATTAACCAGGAAAATGCAAATAAGAAAAAGTTGAAGCAGTAGGCTTGAAAGGGCAATGCTAGATTTTTAACAAACATTTGTAAAAAAAAAAAGCTTCAACAAAGATTATAACTTCAATAATAATATAGTTTAATACCAAACAGCAGTTACATATAAGAATACTTTTAATAAAAAAATAACCTATATCACCATAGGTAACTGGTAACAAATACTCTTTTAGATAAATGCAAAAGGCTATCAAAAAGGATTTTTCAAAAATGGTCCTTTGCAAACACTACTATATAGAACTTTTTCTGATCGAATTATTTTGTCTCTTTTTAATAAGTTTTTAATAATCCCAATTCTTAGAAGTTATATTATATTAGCTTTGACAACTAATAGAATAGGTAATTTGATGAAAGAAATTCTCCTGATACTGTGGAATAGTCCAAATAGTTTTGGATTATGAACACATTTTTTCTGCCTTTTTTTAAAAAGTTAAAAACAATTCTAGTCGTAAAAGTTGTTAGTCAGAAGTTTTATTAAACTGTCTAACCTTGTTAACATGAACTCAAAGAGATATCCATAACAGTCCACCTTAAACTTCACACATTTTATTTAAATATTACTAATTACTATATAATAATATAATTAAGATGCGATTTAATTAAAAATGTATTGCATAAAAATTTTTACCATTGCATTTAATAAGAACATCTGTTGCAAAAGTTACAATATTTAATATTGAAAAGGTCTAAAATATATTAAACCAAAACTTCTTATCAAGAGAGTTCACACTCACTAAGTTTAACAACTATACAATAAAATACTTGAGATAACTCAATGAAAAAAAAGCACTTTCCATAGGACTGCAATGGTCCTAACAGTATATATTTACAAAAAGGTCACCAAAAAGGCACTTACGTTGTCATCATCAGGAACAGCCATGTTGGCCCACACATCGTGGATGCAGGACTTGACCACTTTGCACAGCCGGGCACTTTGGAGATCTTGACAAGCGAAAGTCGGGTCGCCACATTCCGAAGGCACAGAGTGGTGCGGCGTGGGAAAAGAGTTCACAAACGCAACTGGGAAAAGTAACAAAAAAACTTTTAGCAAGATACTATAACCATTAAAGCCTACTGCTATATCCTCTTTACTCCAGAGATACACCTGTGGATCTTTGTAGAATTCATTTCACAACTTTAATTTACAATTTTCCTTGTTCTATTTAAAGTAGAGCGTTCAAGCTTTCCGAAAATAGTGATACAGAAATGGCTGATTCATTATCTGTATTCAAAATGATGTATAACCCAAGAAGATCAAGTAGATTTAGAAGGTTTTAATAAAACAATTTCAGAAGTTAATTTATAGGAAAAGGAAGATAATGGACTGTTAATCCCAAACAAGTAGGTTTGTAACAGAATCTGTCATTTATAACCCGCTTCCACACAACAGTTGTGTTTAACAGTTAAAAAGGCGCCAAACACGGCATTAATTCTATATTAAACATTTACATGCCAAATTTGGCTAGTTTCATTTATTTTATTTCGAAAATTCAATAATTATTACTTAACGTTTGCAAAAATTAATTTATATTTCATAGAATAAATATGTAATATTCCTCGCTTTTAAATAGAATGAAAACATGTCATATCAACATACAAAAAATCTCGTAGTGAAATACTTGACGTCATTTAAAACTGATCGATGTCGCAATAATACATTTATTTTAATTTATTAAGAATTAAAGTTTCTCAGGCGATTGTTGTGAATGGCAATAGTGATTTAATTCTAATAAAAATGGCTTCCTATGCTTTTTAAATGAGCATTCAATTTTGCAGTTTTTTAAATAATTGAAGTACTTCGAATTCGAATTATTTTCTGAAATTTTCAATGTATTCTAATTTCGATGCGCTGAATTTTTTGACGTATCACACTTGTCCGTAGCATTTGTAGTTTGGGCTATGAAAGTGGGTGACAGACGGACAGACCGACTGAACGATTATAATACCTTCTACTTTTTACATTATAAACATAGTGTGGAAGCTAAAAATGACTAAGCTTGTTTGCTTATTCATAGCGCACTAAAAATGTGTATTTTTACCACTCAAAACCTCAATTTCCACCAAATTGATGTGACCCTCAGCAAATGTTAAAAGCTATTTTTTCCAAAATTTCTTGAAAAACGCACTTTAAAAATATAATTGTTTGAAAAATATGTTTGTATATAGAAAATATGGATAGGATTTCAGGAGTGAAAAGGATACAGTCATAGCAAAAAATTATTTACTGCAACCATAAAAGCACATCTATTGTTCCCCGGTTATCTTAAATTGTTTCGGTTTTGCAATTGTAGGCTTGGTAATAATTTAAACTGTCCATACCAAATTTCTCATACCAGTCTAGGACTTTTTTGGGTTTTTGTAATTGGCTTGTTTCAGATAACGTACTCTTTCCATGTTTCCATTGGTTATTTCAGTTTTACACTTGATGCATGTTTTTCGCCTGTTGTGCTCTATTTTTCAGTTCTTTATGTACCACTTGTTTTTATTCCTGCTATTTATAAAACTTCATCGATTTAATTTAATAAAATTTTAACTATGCAAAGCATTAGCAAAACGTCAATGTTGTTAGAAGACTTTAGTTTAGATGATATTTTATCTTATGTGGATAGATAAATTAAGCAAAATTGTGGGACAGCAATAATATAACATGATTCACAAACAGAGAAAATATATAGTTTTACTGAAAGTAAAGTTTGTAAACAATGTACTAAAGCACACATCATGAATTTGAACTTAGAAAACTCACTTAATCGTGAATACAAAAAACAAAAAAAAAATGCAATTCCAGAAGAATTACGAATTAAAACAATACTGCTGGAATCATTGCCACTCAAGACGTGAAACACACAAACTGTTTAAAAATTCAAAGCGGAAAAATAATTCAGGCTATTACCGACCTCAACTAAATTTTAGCTTAATTCACAATAGCAGTTATTTTAAGGTATGTGACTGGGGAAATACTAAATCCTAATCCAAACATTATGTTTTTATAGCTATTGTGACAATCCTAAACTAAAATATCAAAATATATCTGCTATGTTTTTTTATTTCAAAACAATTCTTTAGAAGTTTGGCGAAATAAAATGCCTATATCTTCATTTATTGTTTATTTCATAACTTTTTTTTTTACTTAAATAGAAATCAAATGTTTCCTATACTCTATAGAATTTTGTGTTACTGATATTTTCATTTATATATAAACATTCCGATATTTTCTGCCGAACAGTGCACTACAGTACCATTATCAATCTGACAGTTTCGATTTATATACGCAGTTACCGCCAGACAGCCTTTGCTAAAAGATAGTAATTAGAATAAGCCCCTACATAAACAATTTTTTTACACAAACAAATTCAAAGGTTAAACGATCATAAGAAAATTGGCACACATTCCAAATGCGGAGTTTTCGTATTTAAAAATAAACTCACCACTTAGCAGTGCCCAAAGGGCACACAACAAAATCTTCATTTCGAAACTGCTTAATAGAATAGGCACACTCTAATAAACGGACACCAACGGAGTAAATTAAAAATCAAGCTTAACGCCTTTTTCATATAATCGAAAGTAGTTTAATCTCTCTTTCACTCATATCAGCGTGATCTGATTTCTGAATCACAAAATATGAAAACAAATTACTGATTGTTTGTTTATCACGTGATGGACACCGTTGCCATATCTGATACACAAACTTATCAACAGTTCTTGATGAAAGATGTGAAATGCTAAGTTTGAGCAATGTTAAGAAGTTTGAATTTTACATAAATGGCATAAGAAAAAGAATTAACTGATAAAATATGTTAAATGTCTTCAAATTTTTGTCTATAAACAAGACAACTATGACCTAAAAAGCAACAACTATGACTTACTTATAGGTTTTTTATTTTTTTAAAAATGGAGAATGTCTCGGACTTTAAACAACAAAATGTTTAGTTAAGAACTAATTTTTTAATGCGAAAAAATCCCAGGCTCCTGGATTGTATACGAAAATGACTCCTGATTCTGATGACTTGTCGCAGAGTAAACACATTCGGGTGGATTGAAAAGCACACGAGTTGGAATAAACACATAGAACTAGAGATTTTAGATGTCGCGAAATCCAGAAATTTGACAGATTTTTTTTAAATGTTAATCAATGCAATATACAGTCATGACCTACCCTGTGCCATTGTCGTCTAAAATGGGAATGGGCATGAGAATGGCAAGAAAAATGCTGAAGGAAAATTGAGAACAGAGCACGGATCAAATAAGGAAATTCAGCAATGAAAGCTGTAAGGAGAACGTCACCTACTAAAGCCGATTCCAACCAGTCGTATGCAATAAGTATAAGTTATTTTTAATTACAATTATTTTTAATTACAATTATTTTTAATTACAATTATGTTTAATTACAATTATTTTTTATTAACATTGTTTGGATTAAAATTAATTTTTAATTTATTTTTCCATTGGTTGGATTGAAAAAAAATGCAGTTTTTTACTATTAATTTAGTATGTATTACTAATTACTTTTTATAAGCATTAATTAGTTTGTATTTTACATAACAATGCAAGTTTTCCTTGATAAATGATTAAAACAACCAACAGTACAGCAAGAAGTTGTAATTTAAAAAATAACAAAACTTAGAAAACTCAATTTCGAATAGCAACAAAAGTAATTTGAGAGACATGAAAACAAAACCGCAGAGCTATTGCCAGATCCTCCGTGAAACAACCCCATTAATAGTAACAATTAAGAAAAATTTAATTATAGAATATTTTTATTTAAATTTAACTACTTAGATAATTTAAATCACCTGATTTGTTGTACAGAAATTAAACGACAAGCTTCTATTATTAAATTTAATTGTAAAATGATTTGTGTATAAATCATTTTACATTTACTTAGTTTATAAAAACAGTAGTATATTTAACATATTTAAAAACTTAATTATTTAACTATACTGGTAGTTAATGAACACATTTAATTAAATAGTAATTATTAAAATATTAATCAATATTCTATCTAAATTTTTAAAAAAAAACCTTCTTGATTTGTATGAGAAGTTTATATATCCATTTTAAATAACTACAACTATGGCAACCAGTCGCCAATAGCCCTCCTATAACTCTAGTGCGACGATAATTCAACATAACCCTAATCATTTATGTCGTTAACATATATAAAAATAGTAGCTAGTTTTTATAAAACATGTACTTAAATTTTAAACAGCAATTAAAATGTAATGAAAACAGAAAGCTTATTATAAATATTAAATATAAATACATCTATGTAATCCATAAATGTTAATCGTGCAACAAATTGCAGTTTTGATGCATTATCATTAATCTCGTTAATCATTTTAATATCATTGAGTACAGGAAATGTCAGAAAATTTTATAAATCGGAACTTACTCATTGATTAGATGAAGAAACCCCCTGAAAACTATTCTTCTTACTCTTACTCGCATGACATCTATTTTGCTCCTATGAAATGTAATTGAGACATACGAGACCGAAGGCGCGAAAAACTCCGATTGAAGCATTGAGTCACCTGCTTAGACGCCACATTTATTCCAAAGGAAAAAAACAACCAATATGGTCTCTTTGGTTATCAGTTTAAAAAATCCAAGTAAAAAAATCAAAATCTTGTTTGCACGAAACAAGTAACTCATAAAAAAACAACAGTACAAATGAAAAAAAATCGACGCCACACCACACGATATTTTTTCAGACTTGCGTTTTCTTATTGTAACCGATCCGACGCGTTTTTCCGTTTTCTTCGCTTTAAAAAAAACACAAAATTATAGTGTTATACAAAAGCCGTAAGATTTATTACGCCAGCTGCAAATGTTTAGACATTTTTATAATTTTATAGAACGATTTTTAAATGAAATTCATAATATTGGTCATGTTGGCTCATCCGTTCGTCATCGGTAGTTTGCTTTTTAAGTATACTATAGTTTAGTTTAGTTTGAAAGCTCTAGTTAGTTTGTTAAGTAGTTTGTTAGTTTGTAGCTCTAGTTCGTCGCACTAGAGCTACACGAGCGCTATTGGCGACCGGCGTCATAATTTAGAACCACAGTCAGGTGACGGAGCCGACATCTGAGTAGGCACCCAACGCAACCGTTAAGGTAGACATCGTACGCAGCGTCGGGATTTTGGAGCATATTTAACGTGTACCTCCTCTACACGGGGTATTATACGTCGGACATTTTTGGCTGCGCGGGCCGTTTATAGGTCGGCAGATATTTTGGCGATGTCCGGACCCGAACCGGGACCTTCTGTATACAAGGCGAACGCCTTAACCGACTGGGCTCCCCAGCCCCTTAAGTATGCAATAACTTTAAGGTTTCGGTTAACCGTCTTGTACCTTTATGGTCAAAACATATATTATTAGGGCTCTTTGGAAAATTTCTATTGTTGACAAAATTTTAAATTGACTACATTAATTTGTGTCTGACGCGTAACAATAAACATACTCATTCATACTTACTACAGATACTTTACAGTAGAAATTACGATAGAAAAAAGCGTGAAAAACTCCTAACTTATAGTACACTTATTTCACTTGTATTGAGCAAAATAAAAACCCTAAAAATGAAATTAAAAAAATAGTCATAGTGGAATTTCTTTGATTTATTAACGAACAAATTGCACTATTATACTTGAAAACGAATTCAAATATATCTGTCAATATTTTATTTCTATGTTTTTTTATACTTCCTTCCTATTCGAGAGGATAGCCGAGCCGTCGTTTATCGGCGCCATAAAAAATGTATCTAAAATCTTATTCCCGCCAAAATTGCGATTGGCTTAAAAATAAATCCGAAGGGAAGGGGGGGGGGGATAGTTTTTATTTCTTTTTTTTTTAACATTGCGTAATAACCTGTTCCCCCAAAGCGCCCGAGCTGTAATATTTTTTTCCATGTTCTAGTTCTAAGTTGAGAATGCAACGAGTTGTAGTATAAATATAAATATTTGTAAAAAATAAAAACATTTCTTTACAAGTCGATTCTATCTAGTATGAATTTTAAGATTTTGGGGGGGGAAATTTCCCCTTTTCCCCCCCGTGGATCCGCCACTGAGTATAAGTGTATAGAGTTCTAAAAAGAAATCATTAATAAAGGTCAATCTGTCTACATATCTTGTCCAAAATGTATGAATTGAAGAGATTTGGATTATGACTGTCAATTTCTCAAATTTCTGTTTTACTACGTATTTGCAGAACAAACTCAAAAACAAGGGCATTTTAAGTATTTACGGGCTTTAAAAATTCTGTACTGCAAAATGAGTGCAGTACATTTTGGCGAAAGAAAAGCGTTCGATTGCAATAACTCTTCCGTACGTTCTAGTACATATAAATGAATATTTAATGACTGTAGTGTAACTACAACAGTTAATATGATGGGGACTACCTTCGGAAGAAAATAAGCAAAAAAATATAAACGGGTGTTCAAAAACTGTTTTGCCAGTTAGATTTTTCTTCTTTTGACAGAACATGACAAATAGAGTTATATATATATCTGTTCCTAAACGCAGACGGGTTTTTTGTAAAAATCGATTGCCCTTCGTTCTGGAAACGCGTTCTACAACTGTCAAACGATATGATGAGAAATTTACGAAAAGATAGAATGTTGAGTCATCATCCCTCAACCGAAGCGCGACGAAGATTGCGAAGATCAAGGTGAAGAAAAAGAATAAAAAGACCGGCGAAAATGAGAAAATAAAAGGAATGGCGAGATGCCGGCTTTATCCTCGCTTCGACGGGTGGCTGTCCTTCCAAGCAGAAAAATAGCTCGATCTAGAATACATAAGAACAGTTTCTGGAGTCCATGGATGAGTTTGTACGAATTTTTGTTCCGATTGAATTTTTCTTAACCCATTTGTTTCCATGTGATCAATTACAGCTGGCAAAATCCGATCCAGACTGCAGAACAAGAATAAACTACTAACTTCCTCTGACCCCTCTCCCCCCTTTGCAATTTTGCAGGCTAAATACAATAGAATGCAGAATTTCCAGAATATTGTAAATAACAAAGGAATGGGAATGTTTCAGAAGATGTAACAGTAACGCTCTCGTTTTCATTTTTCCGTGTCCTGCTATTTCATTATATTTGGGCTTCACTCTCAAATTGACCGTCATGGATGAAAAGAAAGTTTTCTTTCTATGCAAGCTTTCTTTAACAAATGATTTGAACAACCAACAGCAGAGAAAGAAGTTGGCATTTTAAAAATGTAATGTATAAAATGTTCTTAGAAAACTCATTTTTGAATACGAAACCAAAAGTAATTACAGACAGAAAATGGATACAAGACCGCTGGAGCTGTTGCCACTCACGACATGAAAAAACCAAATTAATATTTCCGTAGAACATTCAAGGCTTTTTTTTTTTGGTAATTAGACAGTGACTGACGGATGTATAAATTCGTAGAAAAATAGCGCGATTGGCAAAAGCTCAAATAAATGTTCGTACCCCCTCTAATGATTACAAATTGGAACATGATTATGAGACAAAATGTTATCGCAACGCTTTTACAATCGACAAACACAAAGGGCGATGAGCTCATTTATTCGTTACAAAAGGATTGAGATAACGGCCTGATTATCAATTTTTCCACATCGTTTTACAGCACTATCAAACATTAGCTGTTTAAAGTTAAATGTATTTTTAAGGGTTATAATGTGTTCATATACGGTTAAAATTATGTAAATTGTACCAACATGAAATTCTTTTGCAGCAAACCCACTTCCCTTGCTAAAGTATTCTCCACACACTCCTTGCTTTTTATCATAGCAGTTGGCTATTCATGGATGACTATCAGCTTTCGAGTACAATTATAAAATAACTCCAATTCCTGTGTTGTTTTCGTTTGAAACGGAGGGACGGGGTGGGGGGATATCATTATTATTTTTTTTATTGCTTTTGGAGATATTTTTCGAAAGAGATGACCAATGCAATAACTTACTTTTAGTAACAGAAGAATGGTTTCATGATTTCATAACCATTAGCTTCGCTTTACAGATGGTTTTTGGAATATCGAATAATATATTTAGTACAGATGTAAGAGTAAAAATTTGTGGGAGTTATATTTGGTTTTGTGAATACATAGTTATGTAAATGACTGCAATACTATTATTAACTTGATCCTGATATACTTTGTCTTTAAGTGGGAATGGGCGGGCTGGAGCGGGGGTCTCCAAACTCAAGTGCATCAGTGTTAATCCAATGGCGAAAAAAATATTTTCTCTGCCACATTTCTCCGGCTGTATTGAATATTTTTACAAACTTTTTTTTAAAATAATAAATGTAGATAACTTACAGGTCTCTATAATCTCACTTTTTGAAATTGCTTCGAATATTTTGTGTAAAATTATTTATTAAAAATTATAAAAAATATTCGAACCCATTTCAAAAAGTGGGATTGTCCGGACCTGTAAGTCAGCTACATGCATCATATAAAAAAATCCGCTTGAAAAAATATTCAATACAGCCGGAGAAATGTGGCAGAGAAAATATTTTTTTCGCCATTGGATTAACACTGATGTACTTTGCTTTGGAGACCCCCGCTCCAGCCCGCCCATTCCCCCTTAACAAGTGGATCTGGGTTTCTTACGATTCCTTAGATTACAAGAAAATTTACGTAATATCGGCTGATCGTATTACATTGAGCTACATAGATTTAAAATACACTCAAACAAAATGCATCGAAAAATTATCGTAGAGCTAAATGTGGTTGTGCTTGAACTAAAAAATCAATTCAATGTTTTAATTTAATTATCAAAACGACCTATATTTAATGAAATAAAATCTATGTCAAAATGTCACCTAATTTCCTTGTAAATTTAAAATCCTTAATATATTTCGTCAATAGCCTGTTATAGGATTTGGACAACATTATTGACGTACTATGAAATTTTTATTTTTTTTAAACATTTATCAAAAACTACCTACAAATAAGAAAAATGCTTTTGACAACTTATAACACGTGTTATCGCTTTGTATATTGTCACACAAAAATATAGCCTCTTATGTAATTTATGTATGGTAGACAGAATAAAAAAAAATAATAAAAATGACCAGTAATTTTGAAGAAATATTTAAACATACAAAAACTAAAATTATGTAAAATAACTAACATTTATATATAGAATCTTTTGAGAGATATGAGCACTCAAAGAAAATAACAATCCTTTCTTGCGGTTAATAATGGTATAATGCCTCTAAAATCTTTAGGTTTTTTTTTATAATAATAAAAGTAAACGAAACATTCTGGTCATTTGAATAATTGTATGAAATACAATTCGTAAAAAAAAAATTGCGAATTTTTTTTTATTGGTATATAAATTTACGTATTTCTTAATTCATTCTCTAGTTATTTCGTAATAATATATAAGAATAAAATATTGATTATATGCATAATGATATAATAATAATGATTGATGATAATATAAATGTATTTGTGTTTTTTTGTTATTACATTATTATTATTATTATTTATCATTTACTATTGATAATAATAATAATATAATAATTAATATAATAATCTAATAATTAATAAAAATAATAATAATAATAATATATTATAAAATATAAATTTATAATTATATATATATAATAATAATATAAATAATAATAATAATAATAATATAATAATGATGATGATGATGATGATGATATAATATATTGTCATTATTGTTGTTTTTTGTTATTTTTATTATCATCATCATTACTATTAATAATATTATTGTTATTATATTAATAATAATAATAATAATATAATAATATAATAATATAACATATATATTTAATATATAATAATATAATATACATAATATAAAAACAACATAATGAATATTATTATTATTATTATATATTATATATTATTATATTATCATTACATTATCATAAACATTATCATTATCATTATCATTATCTATCATTATCATTATCATTATATTATCATATCATTATTATTATTATTATTATTATTATTATTATTATTATTATTTATTATTATTATTATTATTATTATTATCATCATCATCATTATCATTATTATTTTTTTTTTAATTATTCTTATTCTTATTATTTAAGTCTAAATACTTCATCGACTTTTAATAAACGTCAATGGCGCTCGATACAGCAAGTGCTTTGTTTGTTTCGTGACTCAATGCATTTGCTCAAACACAATTTTGCTGTTTCTATGGTAAACATTAATAATAATCCATATATTTATGTCGTGAGAAGAGTAAATCTGCTTTTATTCATTCAAAATCAGGTGATTTGGGACTTACACAGCTGTTCGTACTGATAGGTATGTTAAAGTTATACTTAGGCAGTTTGTCTGTTATTATCTCTCTCTGGAAAGCTAAATGCCATAATTAAATCTAAGAGTTCTTTCTTTCAATTATTTACAGTATTTCAGCATCGAATCATAGTTGACTCTAAAAGTAATATATGAGAATTAAAAGTACAATTAATGATTTTTGGAACAAAAAAAATTATTCTTCATATATAAGTTAAGAATTACATATATAAGTTAAGAATTAGTTTTACAACCAAATAGAACTTTGTTGTTTCCGGATTGCTAACTTGTTATGTTATGAAAGGGGGAGATTTCGAATGTTCGAGCGCTGTTTACTTTAGATCGAATTGTAGAATGGAATAGAATGGATCCAAGAATTTCGCGACTTTAGGTATTGCTCATTCTACTTCTAGCTTCTAGTTTTGATAATAGACTTCTGGACTTTTCGAAAGTAGTGAGACACCATTTTTATGCGTAATTGCTTATTGTTGATCATGTATAAAATTGAGGTTTGTTTAAGTGACTCATTAGGCCGCTGGCGGACATGTTTTCGATGACGGAGACTAAACTTTTATAGGAACTTTTATGGTGTAAGTTTTAAAAGTATCAATACAATTTTTTAAAAAATTGTTTTTTTTGGATATCTATAAGGAATACTTTACTGAATCTGAAAAAAAAAATTCGGTTGGTTCTCAAAAAGCGAAAAAAAAATAGGATTGGCTGGGCTCTCAGAAAGATATATCAAACGTTTCTTATGTGGAGAAATGTAAAAAAAAGACGGTTCTGTACAAATTTGAAAGAAAATTTTTACGAACCCAATTTATTAATTTAAAAAAAAACATGAACATTAAGAACTTCTTTCCGATCCCTTTCTTGAGGAAGTAGGAAAAGTGCAAATCAAGACATTTCCTGGTCAAAAGCTCATATCAATGAGTCCGCTGATCAACAGTTCAAACTGACCGCAATTCGTCATTTTATTTAGACAACTTTGAAAACCAAACAATTAGTTTATAATGTGAATGCTAACCACAAAATGTAAAAAAGTGCATATTTTTCCTAGGTAATAAATTCAGAATATAAACTTAAATATTTTCGTTCCATTTATTGACAATATGTTATAAAAAGTACGAGTAATTCTGTTGCTTTAAAAAAAAAATTAAAAAAATAGACATTCGTTTCTTATCCTTGCAACTACTATACAACGTCTGCTTTACTGCACTTACACATAGCTTAAAGTTTTGGTTTAAAGCCCCAAAAAACTCAATCTCCTCTAAATAATTGTTTTAATTAATACAACTTATTAGCTAAATTTGGATATCAGTATTGCTCTTTTCCAATTGGCTTTTTTTAAGTATTAATAATCGAGTTTTTAGTTTCAATGGCCACTATAGTTACAGCTGTTTAAAAAACGAATGATTTCATCATACTAAACATCTTTTTGTATGCATGGAATAATAACATGCCATTTAGAAATGCGGTTTCGCATCATTTTATTTTATCAATTAGGTGATAAGTTATCTACGTTTTCACAATATCGGAAAATGACAGATAAACATGCTGTCGCAAAATCTTCTAAATTCCTTTTTACCTTGTAATCTTTTGAAAAAAGTGTCGAAATAGCAAATTCGAACAATTCACGTTAGAAATACAAGAAAAATCGATTTTGTATAATCCGTTCCCATTCTCTCCTCCCCACCCCCACCTTTTTTTTCTATTAAAACAAGGGATGTGTAACACTACACGACTTTCCGATTACTACTCTCAATAAACCAATACATTTCAAAGTAATTAAATGACTTATTAGGTAATTTCCATAACTTTAAAACCAAAAACGTTCTATGTGAGATATACCATTTGCGGTTGCGATATTCTTTCAAAAATCTTATTATGGCATCTGACAGGTACTGGAACGTCATTTCAAACTTATTTATCTCCTCAACGGTTTTTTGCCATTAGATAAGCGGTCCTTTATATTCATATCATTGGTTTAAGTGGCCCGGGTGGCCTAGTGGGTTTGATCGCAGCCCATTACGCTAACAGTCTGTCGATTCCCTCCTTCGCCCTGAGTGTACTTTCTCTCTCTGTGTCAGTAAAAATTCTGTCTGTGTCTGTCTTATGCTTGACGAAGGTTTATAAGCGGGTCTCTGATCAAGCACGCTAGCCGAAAAGTACATGTATACCAACCAGCTGACAGGTATTGGGACGTCATTTTGAGAACTGATTCATCTCCTCAACGGCTTTATTTGCTATTAGATTAGCGGCTCGTTATACTCATACTATTGGTTTAACTATGTTTTTGGTCAGTTTAACGTCCCACTAGAGCTACGAAACAGCTGTTGGGGATATATCTGTTCGTAATACTTAATACTGATTTGTGTTCAAGTGACAAACCGGCCACCAGAGCAAAAACTTAAATGATTGGTTCTCCGTAGTTCAATCGTCAGAATATTGGTCTCTCATACAGAGGGTTCCGCGTTCTAAACCCGGCCATAGCCGGATATTTCTTGGTAAAAAAAATCGACTTAATTACGGGGTTCTACGAGTACATTGCGACTGGCGTGCTCGCTAAATATGTCCATAGTCCCGACGGCGATAGCGTACCATGTCGTTTGAAGTCCAGCTGGGTGCCAGCTCAGGTGTCAGTTGAACTCGTCACTTGATCGCGGTTATAAATTGCGACTGCGAGACGTATTTTGGATGTGTTAAATCTCCTTGGAGGCCAGAAATAGACAGCCGTAAACGGACAACCTAACCTAACCTAATGAAGGAGGCTAGAAATAGGCAGCCGGAAACGATTACCTTACCAAACCTAACCAACCACCAGACAGCAGGGCCGGATTTCTAAATAGGCTAAGTAGTCTGTTTCTAAATAGGCTAAGTAGGCTGTTTCTAAATCGGCTAAGTAGGCTGTTTCTAAATAGGCTAAGTAGGCTGTAGCCTAAAGCGGAGAATTTTTTGGGGCGGCAAATTTTATGACCAATTAAAGCAGCATTCGGTATAAAAAAATTACAATAATGATACGAATATTTTTAAGAAAGAAAACAAATAATTTGCATTAATGCGTAAGCATACATTGTGACAGGGGCGGCAAATCAATCGTAGCCTTACAAGCGGCAAATCTTTAAATCCGGCCCTACCTGACAGGGCGGTCCTTGGGCTATTGCGAGGCCGCGAGTACATATCACAAGTAGTAAAATATTTCTTAGAATCGTTAGGCCCTAGACTGTCGAAAACGCTGGAAAAAGAGGACGTTTTAAAATAAAATAAATTTTAAGTCACGTGGACGTCACTTGACCGCTATTCTACAATACGAGGCGTAATTAGATGTGTTAAAGCCCCTAACGTGTTAAAGCCCCTAAACGATTTTAGAAATAGACAGCCGAAAACGATTAAATTACTATATACCGATATACCAAAGTCACACCCGGCGCACAGGCACAGTGTGGTAGAATCACGATTTAGCTGGCAAAAAAATCAGAAAATAAAAATGAAGCATTCAGCTGCGAATCCTTTATAAATAAACAATATAGTTCGGGGCACCTGGTGTTATGACTTATTCTCGGTTTTGAGAGCTTCCCCCCCCCCCCCCACCACCACGAATAAAGCACTTTGTGCTGAGTTTTAATCGAGTGAAGTACTTTCGCAAATTGGTCTCTACTTTTTCAGTTTGTTTGCAATAAAAATAGTCTTTCTAAATTAAAAAAAAAGATGGATCCTGAACCCTCAGATATGATATTGCTAATATAAACTGTTTTTCTAAAGTTTATGTAAATTAAAATTATATTAAAAAAGTTCTAATTGTAGCTAAGAAAATTTAATTTTTTATTGTTAATTTATTTTCTCTTAGTGTAAAAGTAAACTTCCCCGTACTTTCCCGCGGAGATTTTTGCAGGAACTTGTAGTGCATACTTCATATATTGATATCCAACAAGAATATGTTGCGCAAGTTTGCGCCATTTTGATTTATTCACTTTTTTATATGGCTCCAAAAATTTAAAAAAAAAACGCATTAAAATACCTTTTTGTTTGAAACACATTAAACTGGAAATTTCTTTTGTGAAAATTCTGGTAAAATATTTTTAATTATAAAATATATTATCAGGAAAACCTCATGCAACTTGATTTTTGTCCGTAACTAGTGTAGAAAGTGGAGTTGTGACGATGTCTCAAAACCTGTCTCACCATTCTCAAAAAAGCTTGGATCTAGTGGGAAATCTATAGTGAATTTTTTTAATTGATAATTGTAAAATTAGTTCAGCAGGCTTTCTTTCAACTTATACGATATATATGTATGTATTGTATATATGTCTTCATAATGTTGAAATGAAAGCATAATGTAACTTCTTGAGGTTTTTTTATTAATTTTTATTTCTTAGGCGAGTCTCGAATATTGATGTATTGTATATTTTATTGCAGAATTACGTTCAAAAGAACTTGTTTTAAAAAGAATGGAATTATATAATTGAATGAGAGATAATCTTTGTATAAAACCCTATACGAAAAATTAGGTTTTTTTTTCAGAACATCTTAAAAAGTGTGCAAATGGCCCGGAGAGTGAATAAAACGATTTAAATAAAACTCTTTGGCATTTTACAACGCCAGCTAATTTGGTATCTTGCCACACTGTGCGGCTCCTCTGGGTTCGGGTTCGAATCCCGGTAAGGCATGGATGTTGTGTTTGTCGAGGAGTACGTGCTCGTTAAATCTGTTGGGTCCGAAAGGAAAGTCCTGTGGGCGGTCATTGCGCAGTTTCCCACGGGTACAGGTCCCTGGAGACTATTTCCCTCCCCTTCAGGGACATGTTTAAATTGTGGAGATGGCGATAGATGGCAGCATCTGTCTGATATGTGTGTGTATGTCGTGTCCGTCCTTCTTGACGATGGTTTATAAGCGTGTCTCTGTGACCAAGCACACAAGCCTGAAAATATATGTCCACCAACCTACCAAATAAGTCACGATGATATGCTAATAACCCATTTTGGATTAATGTGAGGAATATTTTCACCTACATACATTTTTTTACAAGTTTAATTTGATATCATGTGCTAATAACATTACTTTTTACAGCCTACTTTTCCTTTTTTTTCTATTTTGAAATAATTATAAAAAATTTTTAATTAGGTATTGACAATGCGGTGATTTCTGACAGGCCGCCGCCGGTCTATCCGTACTCCCCTTCCATATTCCTTTCGAACCGTCCAATTTTAACTTCTTTTTTTTGTTAGAAAGGTATGACATCAAAGACCTATCTTTTACACTTTTTGTCCGTCCGTCTGTCTATATTTTATTTACAAGACGGTCTGTTATAGTTTGTGTTCTAACCGCTCAATTTTAAAAACTATTTTTTATTGAAAGGTAATACATTAAAACTAAATCTTTTATACTTTGTATACGTTTACGTATGTCTGTACGCTTTTCCATCCTTCCATCATATGTCCTATTTCAGACGGTTTGTTACAAGTTCTGTTCTAACTGTCTTATTCTAAAAATTATTTTTTTTATTAGAAAGGTAAAAAAGCAGAGACCGATTTTTTTTAGTTTTTTTTTTTCAATTTGTCTGTACGCTTTTCCTATGAACAATTTCGGATCAGATCCCTCTGACGGTTCTAACAGTCCTAACTTAAAAATACGTTTTTACTTTCAATTAACTATTATAAAATAAATATAATGACATTATTGCAATAATGGCAGTGCGGATTAAACAGTGCGTGCTTGTCCATTCGCAGTTGCGGTTGCCGCCGCCATTGTAGGCAACAGTGTAGTAGCAGACCCTATTTTGAGTGCGCTTGTAACAGTATCCCTAATAGCTACTATACTTATTGATACCATTTCGTTTAAATGTTCATTTAGCTAGATTAACGTCACACTATATCTACATAACAGCCGTTCAGAACATATATATTCGTAATACGTAATACTGATCCGAGGTCAAGTGACGAACCCGTCACCAGAGTATAAATCCGAAAAAAAAATCCAAAATTGAGATTTCGGACGTACGGATCACGTTTAGGAAGGTGCTGGTCCTAAAAAAAAGGGTTTTGAACTTTGGTCCATCTGTCAGTCTGTTATTCTCTCTGTATGAAATTACTCTAGAGCTTGAACTAAAAGAGCTATAGACTTCAAACTTGATATGCAAGTTTCTAGTACCTGCCGAGCATCCTAAGGGGTTTACGAGAAAATTGCTCATGCGCAAAGGGTAGCTGCCACGGATCTTTTTAGGTGTTAAAGGTATTGAAATTAACGTGTGTGATGACCTTTAAAGTTTATTTCACCTTTTAATTTATTGATTTACTAAGTGGTTTTTGAAAGAGTGTCTTCTAAATACCTAGTTTTGTTTGAAAGACACGACATCAGATACCATCATTTGTACTTTTTTGGTTGTCTGTCTGTTTATTCGTAGTATAAGAACTTCAAGGAATATTAAAGTTACAGGAAAGTCAGCTATCCTAGTTCTTACTGGACTTATGGTTTTTATTTTTTTTAAAAAGTGTATCATAACCTTATATTTCATATTATAGGTAATTGAAAGTAAAAAAAAATTATAGAAGGTCTGTGTTACCATCGTAAACCAGTCGATATTTTGAAAAAAAAAAAAAGTTTGTACACCGTAGGGGAGAGTGGGGGCTAATGATACACGGGGCTAATAGGACAAGGTGCAAAGGGAGATAAAAATATACTTTTTTACAAATATTTCAACACTTCAACATTGTAACAGTTGGACTTCACATTTTAACAACCATAGATCAGTCATTAAAAACATGTGTTGAAGTGGAGAGAAGAAT
The DNA here is from genome assembly GCA_019343175.1 of Oedothorax gibbosus. NCBI lineage: Eukaryota > Metazoa > Arthropoda > Arachnida > Araneae > Linyphiidae > Oedothorax > Oedothorax gibbosus. Next base: position 40,663,591 of record CM033280.1, read on the forward strand.
TGTTGTTTTGGGGAATCCAAAGTAAGTTAACAGTGTATCTTTTATTACACTTTTAAAGTATTAAATACAAACTTTTCATGAACTAAACTTAAGTTTTAAGTCAAATACATACCATAGATTTGTGTATTATATGTCAAATACTGTGGTGAAATACACGTGGTTCTGTGTTGTATCATTTATAAATAATAACACGGTGGTGGGGTTTAATGGGACAGAAACTGTGGGGTCAAATGGGACACGAATAAACCTAGATTTGTATGTGTCTCTTGAAGAATCCATATAAATCTCTAATAGCTTATTCAGTCAAGTTGCCAAAAACTCTTTAAAACTCTAATTTTGAACTTTTTTCGTCGTATAATAAGTGAAAGTTCAAGTAGCTTCATTGATGACATATTTTCCCACCTGCAATTGCAAAATTATCATTTCTGTATAGTGTAAGTCACGTTTATAAAAAGTGATTATCACTGCAACTTTTAACATTAAATGAAAAAAATGTGTGGAATAGTTGATCTACACTTATTATAAGTAAATAATGTAACTTTATTTCATTTGATTTATTTTTTATTTTTAAAACGCTTTTAATCTCTTCTTAAATCGTGACTTACAATACAGTTATACAGTTACATGGAATTAGTCAATTTCATTAATTACATATGAACAGAGCTTTGTGAAGGTAAATTATTTGTTGTTGGTAAAATTTGCTAGAAGGCAAACTATTCTTTATGACGATGGATTGATTTCTGAAATAGAAAGCGATGAACGCGCGAACTCCGGGTAAGCTATTTAAAGATAAAGACGGTCTTTTTCGGATAAATTTTAGAAGATTTAGTTACAAAACTATCTTTTTCCAGTGATTGAACAAAAATTATGGGAGCATCTTCGGTTTTGAGTTATAACTTTGATATTTCGCCTTTCAATGGGAAGCAATTGTTTTTTACAAAAATAAAATTTCATTTAAAATTTCATTAAAATAGAATATACATTATGTAAATGGTGTTTGCTTTAAAATTTCATTTTCAAGTCATTTTGGGATAAATTTTCCATTTTTTGAAATTTTATTTTAGGCAATACATTTACCATGTCCCATTAGTCATGCACCCTTTCCCATTAGACCCCACATATGGAGGCTAATGGGACATTTACATGTTAAAATGCTAAGCCAGTAAATTATGGTAATTTTTTATTATCTGTCGAATGAATTTTTAAGCAAACGAATGTTCAGTTTATGAGCTTGTAAAAAAATAAATTAAAATTCTTGTATTTTTGCTGAAATACAAGAATTAGTTAATAAAAAATTGTCCCATTAGCCCCCACCCTCCCCTAATTTTTTTTTTTTTTTTTTTTTGGGGGGGGGGGTATTTTTAAATACTTGACAGATAAATTAGAAACTTTTGATAACCACATTTTTTAAAAATAGTTTTCCAAGTATTCGGGCAAAGTGAAGAAACTAAATCCCAGTGTCTGTTCTCAAAAATATTGTCCGGGATCATCAAAAATATTGTCCGGATATATCAGTGGAGTCCTAAAGAAAAAGTGTATGATTTTCAAAGATGTTAAACGCTATGTAGAAATTAACTTGCTGTTCTTTCTAGACGGGTGGACGACCTGTGCCGCTTGAGCGGACATATAGAAAAGGAGATCTAACATAAAAAGGCAAAGCGGATCACAAGACAACCCATCTTCCAAGACGGACGCAAGCGTTGTGCCAGTAAGCAGGTAAGAGACATTTTGACTGCATTTTATGTATCTATAATTCTTAACCATACCATTGACATTTTTCCTAAAATGTGGATAAAACGAATAAGTAAGAATAACTACGGTTAAACCTCGTTTAAGAAAATAGTTTACAACTATGCAACAATGTTTAAAAACAGTAGGTTCAGTAGGACGAAGGAAACGAAGAATGGATATTTGTGATGATTTTAGGATACTGTATATAATACAGTCCCTGTAATAGAGTCCCGTAAAAAAATTTCGTTCTTGACTATTGGTAAAACGGTAAAAGAATCTATTTATTTAGAATAAAAAAAACTCCACCCTGTAAAACGGTTTTCTAGTATATGAACATTTAAAGCAGTGAAATATTATCCAGAACACAAGTGCTTCGCGTTTCAAGCTACATTTTAAAATATGTATTTTAGGGACATACACTATTACTCCTGCCCCTGTAATGGAGTTGGAGTCCCGTAAAAATTTTCGTTCTGATTTGTCTAATCAATCAATAGAATCGAGTTAAGCACATATAGGAGAGTAAAAAAAAACTTGGGTAGACATCACCATATAGTGGAAGAAGTTTTTTAAACGCCATTTTCCAAAAATGGCGGACGCCGATATTGTTTTGGATGTATTTCTGCTTCTGTGACAGTTATACTCATCATTTAGGTATCTAATAATGTTTTTTAAGGCAAGGAATTGACTAAGATGATTTTAAAGATACCTGACTAATGTTTATCAAAGAAAATAAGCTATTTGCGATTTTAAGCAAAATATCGGAACGAAAATTGATATACAAGCAATATTTTATTTGAAAGGTAATCTTTACACTTAACGGTTCAGTTGCTGGTAGGAATTACTTGCACGCATCATAAGCCCAAGTTCGCGGATTCATGCCCCGGCCGCGAGTCAGCATATTTTCAGGATGGGGAAAATCGTCGACAAGCCTATTCCTCTATTGTCATATCACACGGAAGTACACAATCCCTCTTCATAAATGATATTCACAATTTTCTCGTGCTAATAAAGTTCGTTCGGGCTCAGGATTCCAGCCAGAAACCATGGTTTTCGTAAGATTTCAAAATTAAGGAAGACCTGCTTTGTAATGGAGACAGCCATAAAAGATACATGGTGTAACAGTTTGCGACGATCTCTTTAATTAAACGTGAAATACTTTTAGAATGCGCTGACAGTATCATTGTTCCAACTTGAGCTAGATATCGTTCTCTGATATCAACTGCGACTACCACTCTCATGCATGTGAGACTTCTTCAAATTCACTCCCTAGCCAGTTATAAAACGTGTAACAGTATTTTTATCATTAAAAAAAATTTCAGAATATTTTCTCGTAGATGAAATGACAAGGTTTTCCAGTATTTGCAGACTAGCAATATGTATCCATATAATTGACAATATATAATAAACAAGCCATCAGAATTCCCTGACGAAAGTCCCTTGATCGGAAACTTCGTTATACAGAATATTAGAAAGTTTCTTCAAGGAAATCGCATGAAGGAAGCGCTAATTGAGTGCAATGTATTTGGTGTAAAAACAGCCAAATCAGTTAACACTTTGACTGCTAATCACGCCCCAGCGCGTGGCTTTTTTCCGATTCACCGATAACAGCACATTCTGATGAAATTCATAGTACCATTTCGCCAACCGTTCTTATGAGTTCAAGTTCGTTTGAAAACTTGATAAACATGATGATCTAGTGGTTACACAAACTACACGATCTAGCTCTTTCATCTACCCTTTTGTATGATATTTTACACATTCGCTGCACTATAGCGATGGCAAATTTTCATCGATAGAGGCTGATGTGAAGTAGAAGAACGTCCTGTTTTTTTTTAAACCAGTTCGTTACAATGGAAATGAACCAACTCTTCTTCATTTTCGAACAAGTACAAATCTTAGTTCGAGGTCGTAAAATTACAAGGTTAGGTTGAATTAACGTCGCTAACTAAAGCTACACGACAGCTAGTGGTAAAAATACGAGAAAATGTTCCTGGCCTTTTCCAACTAGATGCCAATTAAATATCATACAAAAGGGTAGATGAAAGAGCTAGATCGTGTAGTTTGTGTAACCACTAGACCATAATGTTTATCAAGTTTTCAAATGAACTTGAACTCATAAGAACGGTTGGCGAAATGGTACTATGAATTTCATCAGAATGTGCTGTAATCGGTGAATTGGTACCACGCGACGCGCTGCCGCGTCATTGGCAGCCAACGTGTTAATTGACACCTAGTAATCCCAGATGTGACTGGTGAATTTCCATACATAGATTTTAAAGCTTATGCTGTTTTTGTGTTATTGCGAAGTGTATCTTTCGCCTATTGACGACAAATATAATACTATCTAGCTATAACTAACTATGTCAGATCTTAGATCTAGTCAACTTACTGATTCTTGAAGATGTCATGATGAAGATGAGCGTTTTAGAAATTTAACAAGGAAACTAATAGGTTACACTTCAAAATTCACAATTCTAAATTAAAATTAAGTTTTTCAAATAAAAATGTGAATGCAAGCCCAACAGATTTTAATGAACTTTTACATTGCTTGAAGTTTTGGGCAAAGACTTTCACAACTTTAGTAGTGTTTGCATGTGCTATGAATTCCGAAATGTGTAGGTACTGGGATACATTCCTTTACTTTGTAAACTTGTTGAAATTTCTCGTAGCGTCGTCTGACAGAAATAGTTGTTGGGATATCCACCTTCAAGCTATTCAGAAACTTTTATCTGTATTCCTTAAACTTGACAGTATAAACTGTTTACGATATGCATAATGGTACCTGGGTTAATGAGATAGTTTGCGCAAGAGCCTCTGAAGTGTATCAGAAATTCAAAGCAAAGAATTAATATTCTGTATAAATTTATAAACACTACGGGTAATAGTCCATACGAAACATCCAAACTCATCTTCCTAATTTTATAGATAACAAATTTGTGTTTATACACATAAGATGCTCTCCGTCTGATGAATGTCAAAGTGTATGGAGACGATGCGTATATGAACAATTTAGAATTTACCGTTTAGTAAATAAAACATAAAAACTTTCTGACGCTATCAGAAACATGACAAGACTCCCAACAATGGAACGAAAAAATAATAGTTTCAACTGTGAGATCAAAGGCAATACTGCCTTCTCAAAAATAGTATTGCTACACATAATAGAAGTATTCACATTGACAAGGCAAGAGGAGAAACTATGAAGGACATTTTGCAAAATGATCTATTGTTATTGCAAGCATGTTCTTGGACAGCAGCGACTACTCAAGTAAACTTCTAAAGCATCTTCTTTTGACTGAACTAGAGGAGAAACTCGATCAGACGCAGTACCGTTTTTAACTGTGTGACGTCACGGGTACTGCTTCCATTATTTATTTTATGTCATAAGTTTGATAACTCAGAACTAAAGAAAGGTGAAAAAGTTCGGACCTTCAACCTATGTTGAAGAAGCAGACAGCATAATTATAATAATCTAGTCTGCCATATATTTCTGAGTTTGGTATAAAATGCCGTATTAAGTGACACTGATCACTGAAATATCAACTGACTCTAATGTTTTTATATACATTTGAACTATTCAGTAAATAATTGTAAGAATTTTGAATGAAAGTGAGAGTTGGTGATGAAATGCTCTGTGACCTGGTGCCTTGTTGCCACACTTGACAAGATAACTCGGTGCTGCAATTAACAATACTTTAATCTAGGACCACATACTTAAAGGTTGTGATGTTATGTGTACGATTGGAACAAAACTATATGCACTAAAAGCAGCACCAAAAACTAGTTTAAGATACGATGAACTTTGTTATTTATTAAACAAGCATAAACACATATAACTCTCGTCTTTTTAATAAGAAATGGATAGATCCGACGATGCTTTATTTTTGAGGGAATATTTAAACCTATAGCAAAACTATCTTCCTGATACTATTTTCCTGATAAAACTATTTCCTTCCTCTACAACTGACAGAATATAGATGGAGCAAAGATGCAAATGTTGTGCTAAGCTTCATTTGTGCCTTAACAAAATGTCATCTGTAATATTAATACAGTACAGCTTGTTCTACTAGTAGGTGAAAATGAAAATTCAAATCAAATCTTTGACATGTATTTAGAGTACTACGATTGTGGTGAACAATGTAAAAGTTATTCTTTTATGAAGTGTATTTTTTTTTCAACAGGGCTGCTTTGTTGGCGGATCAAGCCAGACTCCCTTGTACTAAGGGCCATTTTTCCTTAACACCATCTAGATGGCTCTCGCTACTAATGTTTGCGTTCGGATTATAATGAATCTGTGGCTGTTAAAGCATGCCGAGATATGTTTTTCCCCAGAGAACTCAAGCCATATATGTACTCAAGGTATCTTATGCATGCCTCATAATCCTATGACATGCGTGTCAACGTATTTCCCATCCTGAAAATCTGCCTGCCCATCCGGGTCTTGGGCTTATGAGGCGGGCACGTATATGTTACATATACAGAGCTGTGAAGTGTGAATATTACTTTCCAAATAAAACATTGTTTGTTTACCACTTTTTGTTGCGATATTTTGTTTAAAATCGCAAATAGCTTATTTTCTTTGATACATATTAATCAGATAACTTTAAAAATCATCTTAGTCGATTCCTTGCCTTCAAAAACATATAATTAGATACCTAAATGATGAGTATAACTGAAACAGAAGCAGAAATACATACAAAACGAAATCGGTGTCCACCATTTTAGAAAATGGCGTCTAAAAAACCCCTTCCACCATATGGTAATGTCTACCCAAGTTGTTTTGACTCTCCTATATGTGCTTAACTCGATTCTATTGATTCAACAAATCAGAACGAAAATTTTTTCGGGACTCCATTACAGGGACAGGAGTAATAGGGTATGCCCCTAAAATATATATTTTAAAATGTAGCTTGAAACGCGAAGCACTTGTGTTCTGGATGATATTTCACTGCTTTAAATGTTTATATGCTGAGAAAACCGTTTTACAGGGTGGAGTTTTTTATTCTAAAAATAAAAAGATTCTTATACCGTTTTACCAAAATCATAAATCGTGAATTTTTATACCAAGCAAATAAAAGAGTAATCTTTTTATATTGTACTTAGCAAATTTATACCCGTTCTTCGCACGGAATAAAAAAATATCAAATAGATTCCAAATATGTGTACCATATACCCTGTTATAGGATCATAAACTTATTATTGTTTCCGCTCGTTATAAATTATAAAATCCCGTTTCATTGCCATAAAATTCCAAAATGAAAAATACGCTATAAAATGCACTCATAAATGTCATCACCAATTCCCTCATAAATACATAAAACCTTTTAGCTCATTTGGCGCGTTTTGGGAAATAATTTGGCGATAAAATAGATATAGCTACCCACACCCATTATACAGCTCTAACACAATGACCTTTGAACAACCGACCAGCTTATAAATTATTTATAAAAGAAATTGTCTATTTAGCGAATTTTAGTTAATAATTTGGCGAGTTTGGCAACGTATTTGGCGAAAAAATAAAGACATAAAACACTAATAGCTCTAGTGTGATGGCCTTTATTAACCATCATAGTTCAGCAATAGCTTAACTATATACATTTATTGCTTAAATATGCATACATGCAGTCAACAGAAAAATCAATGAAAATATCATCAAATAAACCCACAATAAAATCCGGGAATGAAGACTGGCAGAATTACGTCACTTGAAAGATGTCAATTATTTTCCAAATAATGAATTTAGCTTCTGAAAGTAATGGCAAAAGAATAAAATAAACATTTTGAATTTTAAATGTTTTCGTTAAAAGGTTTTATTTAATTTTTTCAGCCGATGCCGATGGCATCAGGAAAGAGAAAAAATGATCGGATTTGAGCGAAAGTGGTGTATTTTTTTCAGAAAATTCGAATTTTCTCTAAAAATGGAACAAATATGAAAAAACTAAGCCTCAGGTACACACGTTGGTATTAAAGGGAATCTATCTTAAAAATTTCGAATTTCTGAGCGCAGTATAAGTATGTCTTTTACGACCCGAAGACAAACAGACACACACACACAGACTCTTTCTTTTATTATTATAGATTATAATACATTGAAATGCATAAACTTTCAACACATTAGTTTTTAAGAATGCAGTTTTAAATTGACTTGTTTCAAGTGACTTATTAATTGCTTCTTTCATATTCCTCCTTCCTTCGATTAGTGAACTGTTTCCACGTGAAATTGATTCACCAATCGAGGCTCGAGAAATAATTTATTTTCATTCAGCATTTGTGTTGCACTTAATACCTGAAACATGCCCATTATAATTCTATTAAAACGATTCATCAAAATATCAATAAATTCACCACGTGCTCTGATTGAAAATAGACACTGTAGCGAAGCATTAAACTGTACCTAAGAATTGAATATAAATTCTTGTAATATTTAAAAAATGTAATGTTCTGTTTAGGTTTTAGAGAGGCATTAAAGGCAGGATGCCATACAAAATTGTAGACTACACCTTCACTACGGCCGCCGAACTGGCTAGGGCCGTACTGGAGTACGCAGGGGAGAAATTCGAGGATGTACGGCTGGACAAGGGCAAATCAGGCGACGCAGAAGCAAGTAAGTAAGAAACAATGGTTTAAAATATTACAATCTTGTTGAAATGCTTCTATTAATGCAGCATTCCATACACTCACACTGTAAAAAAAAAACTGTTGTTTTTACATTTTAAAACTGTCAACTTTGACGCCAGTTAATAACTGTTTTTTTACAGTTTAAAACTATAATTTTTTTACATGAAAACTAATTTTAACAGGGAGAAACTGTTTATTTAGGAGGGAAAAACTGTTTATTTAGGAGGGAAAAACTGTTAATTTAATAGTTTCCCCCCTTTAATTTAACAGTTTCTCCCTGCTAAAATAAAATACCCAATACTAGCCTTCGCGACCGAGTAATTACTTTGTCGCAGACGGTTCAGTATTGGGCTCGCACGCAAGAGGTTCCTGGAAGAGGTATGGGCCGGGCCTGGTTTTGATCCAGGAACCTTTTGTGTGCGAGCCCAATACTGAACCGTCTGCGACAAAGTAATTACTCTGTCGCGTGGGCTAGTATTGGGTATTTGTGCTGACCGCCACATGGTTACAAATACAATTAATACAACTAAGTTGTTACAATTAATAAACATTAACGATACAGAAACCCAATGCGCGGGAGCGAATCAGAACGATGATCTCAATTACGTGCCTCGTCTTCAAATTTCCCCGAGAGGCAGATGCATTTGATGGGTTGTGAGGGTGACGTCATGTTAACGAAGATAAAAACAGTTATAAACTGTTTTTAGAACAGTTTTTAACTGTAAAAAATATGGTATTTAACTGTAAAAACAACAGGTTTTTTACAGTGCAGAAAAAACTTCTGTCAATTTTCAATGCAAAAAACTGTGTTTTTCCTGGTTATTACAAGTTGTGTTGAAACAATAAAAAAATTGGGTTAAAGAAGCATTACGCATACATTCTTCAGAAATGTAGTTCAGCATCTGTTCTTTAATGTTTCAGATAAATAGCTATATTAAAGCTTAAAAATATGTTACAAGTAATGAAGTACAACAGGTTAAGGTACTTTAAAATGAATGTTGTAATGTTGTTTCTAGTCAAGTCAAACTAAAGGGGAAAAAAACCATCAACCATCAACCAAAAAATCATCAATGCTTCACAAGCATTTTAAATGGCATTCTTATCAAAAATGGTGTATTTTAACATAACCAAAATCGGACAAAATCCGAGCCCCCATGGGAAACCCCCCAAAAATGCAATTCAAAATGGCGGCCATTTTTCCATGTTATCGCATTTCTTAGTATCAGATTACATGTATTCTAATGGATAATTTTAATATGACAATTACTATATAATATTAAAATAAATGTATTCGGCTTATAAGCCCAAGTTTGCGGGTTGGAGCACCGGCTGACAATATATTTTACATTTTTTTGTTAATCGCGTATGGATATAATAATCGTCTCCTCTCGCGATAGCCAAATTGTGTTGGAAGAACCGAACTTTGTGCTTGTATGTCTTCAACACAATATTGCAATGTTGCTATTCGTACACAATACTAGTGTTCCACTTGTGCTGTTTGAACAAGTTTTCTGAGTTCTTAAAGTTTTTTCTTAGTGCAGTAAAGATTTACGAACCAAAAACTGCTAATGACAGTTTCTAAACAAGACGGCCAAATTTGGCAGACTGTTGTTAACTGCCTTCAAGCAAAGCTGTCAATTGTGGAATATTGTTGTCTGCCAATTGATATATTTGGTTAATTTTACTAGACAGTGGGATTCAGCTGAAGACTATATTAAATTATAGCATATCAATTGAAAGATACAGATTGTCATACTTTTATCTACAAAACAGCACCATTATTTTTTTTAAAGTTAATAAAGCGTTTGCCAGAAAATAGTATAAGTGTTTGAGTTGGAAATTGTGCCCTTGTTGAAATTGTGTCGTTCCTTCTTTTTCGCCCTCTAGTTTACTTATTATAACTCTATAGTCTAGCCACTTCAAAATTGTATCGCTTTCTTCAAACATCCCTATCTCTGATAGGTCAAATATAGCTCTTAAAATATTTCGCTCCCAAGTTATTAACATCTTCTTTTGCTTTTGATTCAAGATCCAGGTCTCCGACCCATATATACTGTTGGATACATTTACAACATCACTTTCACCAATGTTTCCCTTTTTACGTTCGGACCTTTAGCTAAAGCGCCATGAACTGCCTGTTTAGATTCTAGAGCACCATATATACATTGCAGTGACATTCCATGATTTCGGCTTTTACAGATACCCCTTTTGGAATGCTGCCCGTTTTAGAAGTAGACGGTAAGGTGGTTGCCCAGAACCAGAGCATCTGCAGGTACCTGGCAGCAAAACACGGTGAGTGGTGAAAATTACACTTGTTACACTCAGAGGGCCCGTCCGTGGCCGAGTGGTTAAGGCATCAGCCTAGAGGTTCGACCTTCTCAGGAGTGCGGGGGTTCGAATCCCACTTACTGCCAGTCATCCTATAAATCGGTTCTGTGCTGGAAATAGTAGAAAATCCTCATCACGGATGGGCCCGAGTACACAGGGACAGACGTGCTCGTTAAATCTGTGGAGTCCAAAGTCCCGACGGTGTTAGCGTACGATGTCGCTCGAAGTTCCGTTGGGTGCCCGCTCAGGTGTCGACCTCGTCACTTGACCAGGGTTCTAAAATACGAGGCGTTATTGGCTGTGTTAAAGCTCCTGAAGGAGGCTAGAAATAGGCAGCCGGAAACGTTTACCTTACCCTTACCCACTCAGAAAAAACTTGTGTAACGTTCAATACAAAAATTGGGTTTTCCTAGTTATTACAAGTTGTGTTATAAACAATACAAAAATTGTGTTGCGACCCAATAATAAAGCCTGGTAAGCACAAAAATTGTGTTAATAAGGTGCGGAAGTATTCTTCTCTTCCGCAATGTAGTACAGTATCTGCTCTTTAATGTTTCGGATATATACTAAAACTTAAAATATATATTACGCTACTTTAAAGTGAATGTTACAATTTTGTTATACATATTTTAGAAAATAATATAATAGTTTACAGTGTTTTCGCGAATCGACAATAATAATCGTCTCTCCCCGCGATCGTCAGTTGTGTTGGAACAACACAAATTTGATTTCGTATGTCATTAATACAATTCTTGTACTGAAACAACACAATATTGTAATGTTGCCCTTTTTACCCACTTGTGCTGTTTGAATACAAAAAAATCTGAGTGCATAAACTGTGATACTTTTCTCTGTTACTAACGAACCAAACACTTGCCAAACTACCTACCAATATAATTCCATAATGCTAAAAAAAAATGCTATCCTGTAATTTTGAAAAGTAGGAAACAAATATACTTCTTTGGTTTAGGATGTGCAACACTACTTGTTCATAACAAAATTACCATTGAGTGAGCGATTTGCAAGAGAAAATCAAAAGAAAATTATCCCCTGAAGGAAAGGTCTTTCAATTGTTAGTTGACTCCATTTTGTGCTACAAAAAAAAATATCGAATCGGGTAATCGCTGGAGCACGACCGATCATCATCTAGTTGTGTAATGGATGTGCGTCATGTGTTTATCTGGGAACCGTGAAAAGTTGAAGATTCAAGAAATGGTAACGCTTCTTTGGGGGAGGTCATTGGGCACACTTTTTAAGGCAGAATATAGAGATTTTTTTAGTTTAGTTTAGTTTGAATTATCGTCGCACTAGAGCTACACGAGGGCTATTGGCAAAGGACGTCGTAATTTAGAACCACAAGTGACACCCAACGCAACCGTTAAGGGCGACATCGTACGCAGAGTTGGGACAGAATTAGAACTTGGAGCATATTTAACGTGCACTCCCTCTACACGGGGGAGTGCACGTTCGTCGGCTAATTCGGACTGCACGGGCCATTTATAGGTCGGCAGTTATTTTGGCGATGCCCCGACCCGAACCTGGGACCTTCTGCATTCAAAGCCAACGCCTGAACCGACTGGGCTCTCCAGCCCCTATGGATTTTTAAAATGTCTTTATAGGTAATTCTTTTATTTAATATCACATTTTTAGCAAAAGAGTTGAAGATATTACTGTGGTGATCAGCACAAATACATAGTGCTAACCCTCGCAACCGAGTAATTACTTTGTCGTAGACGGCTCGGTATTGGGCTAGCCCCCCATGCAAAAGTTTCCTGAATCAAGACCAGGTATGCTCCTCTTGCATGATAGCCTAATACCGATTCTTTTCTATAAATGCGTCGGTCGTTTGAAAAAACTTTTCGACTCCAACTACATTTACGACCGTTTTTCGACGTTTCTAAGACGTCCAACTTTTACGTCGTAATCCATAAAAGACAAATTCAAAACTAACTACTCTTTAGGGCATTCATTCCATTGTAGTAGATTTTGTTTTTTTGGTACAAAAGAGAAGAAAATCGTATCGTGAACTCGCTGGAGCAAGGCAATGGGTATGAGTCACACACATCTTGTTCTTCTGGGACATTATAACGCGGGGTCATTGGCAGCTTCAAGCCCCATGACCAATGACGTACATCTACAATACATTATAGGCTGTACAGATGTCCAGAATTTTGAGAGACTGTCCTGTATTTAATTAAATTTGAAGGGTTTTTTATATAAATAAAATTGAGAATTTACAACAATTTTGTGAATACTTTTTCTTAAATACGTCGAAATAACTTTAAAATAGTTATTAGTCTTCTAATTTTATGTATGATTAATCAGGATAATGATAACTATCTGCTAGTTTTCTGCTTATTATTAGTCTTGCTTTATTAAATAAGCCATTGTTTGAAATTTGTTGGGAGAGGGCATTAGATAAAAATTTGTCGGAAAAATGAGAGTGGGTCCTGATTTTTGGGTTTGAAAATCTGGTCACATTATACAGGGTGGCCCTAAAGTAGGCTTAAAGAGTTAGTTAGGTATTCAGTTATTTATACAGAAACGGTTATTCATACTTTTAATACAGGTTTAGTTTAGTTGAATTATCGTCGCACTAGAGCTACAGGAGAGTTATTGGCGACAGGCATCGTGATTAAGAACCATAGTCAAAAGTGACATACATATATTTACATACTTAATCCCGAAGGTGCTCATATTGTCTACCTTCGACATTGATGCATTCTTGCAACCTATCCTCGACACTCTCACACACGGTACGACACAAGTTATCACGAATGTCCTTAAAAGCATCATCGATGAATTTCTTCAACTGGCGTACTGTAGCGGGTTTTCTGAAATAAACATTATCCTTTACAAAAGAAAAAAGAAGAAAGAAAAGAAATCCATGGAAAGAAAATCCATCTTCAAGAAAAAGAAATCCATGGGAGTTAAGTCCGGGGATCGTGGTGGAAACTCAATGCTCCCCCGTCTCCCTATCTAATGATTCGGGAAGGTCAGATCCAGGTATCGTCGGACCACCAAAGAATAATGCAGTGGGGCACCGTCCTGTTGAAAAAACAACTCCGCAAAGTCGGGCCGTGCTTGCAGTTGTGGAACTATAACTTTATCAACATATCCAGATACCTGGGGCTATCAACGGGTCCATCGAAAAAGGCAGGACCCACGACACCATCGCAGGATATGCCACCCCACACTGTGACGCCTGGCTGATTCAAATGCGTAGTCAAAATGACAAGTAGATTTTCGTCGGCCCAGTACATAGAGGTATGTCTGTTGACGTGGCCAGACAATTTAAAACTGGCTTCATCTGTCCACACTATTTTCGAAAGCAGGTCTGGTTGTTCAGTCAGTTGATCTCGCATTATCTCACAGATGACAGAACTATAAGCTGCGGTCAGGATCGTCCTCAAGAAGGCCATGTAACAGTCTTGGGCGGTACGGCTTAAGGTTCAGCTGGTGCATCAGGTTATAATGATGCCCTCGGAATCATCAGCTCCCGAGACGCTTGTCGCGTAGACTTCTTTGGACTGTTTACGAATGTAAGGGCTACATTCATCTCATTTTTCTGTGTCAACGTCGTGCGTGGTCGTCCAGACTTCGGTGCATTGGCAACGGAACTCGTGGTCTCAGACTTGTCTCTGATGCGGTAAATCGCTTGACGGGACGGCGCAGGCAAATTACACTCATTTTCCCATATCGTACGCACAGTCTCCGCATTTTCGTACTTCCAGTAGGATCCTTAAGGATCCTTTGTCGGTGCTCTTCGCTCAGATTTCCAGCCATGGTTTACACTTATAAACAAAAGTACAAATTTTCCACCAGCATAAATCCTTTTATAGGATGTTTGGCAGGTGGCGGGATTCGAAGTTACGTCCTCTGGTGACATTATTTGCATATTTCTAGAGCATCAAACAGATAAACCGAAGCTTTCTCGAAACTAAACCAAACAAAGTCCACAAATCGACACTCTTTGGATTCGATACGCTGTAGTAGTACGGCTGAATTTTAGCCAACCAACAAAACTAAACACGACCATGTCAAATACCTGTTCTAAATAAGCCGAAGTTATCAATGGTACATTTGGGCCGGAATTAACTGTAAGCCTACTTTTGGGCCACACTGTATATGCAGCTTTGTGGTTTCAGGTCTGGCCGGAAGTGACGCCTTGGAAGCCGCCCTGTGCGATCTGGTGATGGACGGGCTGTGGCACATGTTCGCCAAAATCAGGAGGGCCGAGATGCAGCAACTCTCCAAGGAAGAGAGGGTGAGCACAATTGAGAGAAGAATCCAGAGGAAGAACCCCTTGATTGACTAGGAAACTTTCTGTATTCAGGTCTGTTTGACGGACATTGGTTGCAGGAAACCGGTTTCTTCCTCGGTTCTTCTCTCGGTACAAGCTTTTCAGGATTGCCGCTAGAGAAGAACCAAGTGGGAAACTGGCTTCCTTACACCAGTTTAGGCGATGAGTCGCTATGGTCGCCAAAGAGGCCTGATACGGCGGGATATCCAGTCGATGAAGGGTTTTTCCCCCCCAGGACTCTTCGGTTGAATTGTCATTATCGCTAGACAGTATGTCAATACCTACTTTTTAATTTTTAAAAAAAATTCTTTCAAAAAAAAAGTAGGCTTAAAATAAGCACTTTTAAGGTCTTTTTATTGAAAATTACCCGATCGTTAAAGGTGGTTAAAATATTCTACAATAAAAAATTATCTCATGTTCTTCTTTACAGACTTCGATCGTGAAGGTCATGCTAGAAGAAGACGCTCCTAAATACCTGGACGCGTTCGAAAAGATGCTCAAGGACCGAAAAGACGAGGCACACTACATCGTTGGACCACAGGTCAGTGACCCCAGGGCCATACTACTAGATTCCCTCAATATTAACTCTACTAACGTAAACAGAGTCGTGACAACTTGGCGATTAAAGTAAAATGCGTCACCCCACCTAGGTCATTATTCTGATGTACATATTGTCTATATAGGGTCTTGAAATCTTGAATAGGCACTAAACTGCCTCGAATGGTGAAAAGAAGCCTTTGCCAATTAGTCAAAACTACTTGTTGCCTTGACTCTGTACATACATACACAAGTCGATATCGAGTGAGTTTGGGCAATGCCGTCCGAATCAAAAGGCCGTCTGACTAAGATGAGTGACTTCCAATTTCTTAGAGGTTTTAACGAATAATCGTTCTTGACCATATCCCGTCTTATTTTTTTAGATAAGCAGTATTGAAATTTAGAGCGTGGAAGCTATAGATATCATAATTAAAGTATTAGATTGGCTGATCACGTGACCTCCGATGCTAACGACGGGACGCGTATGGAGGCTTTTTTGAGGGCTTAATGACCAGTGTTGCTGCCACTTTAAGGAGAAAAATACTACGAAAAAAATATAATTTAATTCTAAAATTACAAAAAAAAAACTAGAAAAGGATTTCAAGTCACTGTAAATATTCCAAAATGCAGCTAGTATTTTTACGATATTTTTTTGTAATTTTAGAATAATTCTAAAATAAATTCTAAAATTAAGTTTTAAAGTTTAAAGAGCATATTAGTACTTTAGAATAATTCTAAAATTACAAAAAAATATCGTAAAAATACTAGCTGCATTTTGGAATATTTATAGTGACTTGAAATCCTTTTCTAGTATTTTTTTTGTAATTTTAGAATTAAATAGTATTTTTTTTCGTAGTATTTTTCTCCTTAAAATGGCAGCAACACTGGCCATTAAGCCCTCCAAAAAAGCC
Source organism: Oedothorax gibbosus (assembly GCA_019343175.1). Lineage (NCBI taxonomy): Eukaryota > Metazoa > Arthropoda > Arachnida > Araneae > Linyphiidae > Oedothorax > Oedothorax gibbosus. The sequence continues at coordinate 40,680,019 of CM033280.1, forward strand.
TCCATGCGCGTCCCGTCGTTAGCATTGGAGGCCACGTGATCAGCCAATCTAATACTTTAATTATGATATCTATGGTGGAAGCTAAATTTAGAACCTTTGTGCCTCTTTCTAAGCAATTAATAATACAAACAATAAAAGAATCTCATTGTGGCATACATTATGAGGTCATTCCAAACTGACTGAGATCACAAAACTAAATTTCCTTTAAATTTTTATTTAACATGAATAAATCTTCTTGTGAGATTGTTGTGAGTGGCAATGGTGATTTAACTAAAAAAAAATGGCCTTCTTATGCTTTTTTCAGGAGTATTAAATTTTGAAGTTTTTTTTATAATTATTGAACTACTTCGAATTCAAATTTTTTTCTGAGATTTTCAGTGTCTTCTAGTTTCGATGCGCTGAATTTTTAGACGTCTAACACTTGTCTGTAGCATTTCTAGTTTGGGCTATGAAAGTAGGTGACGGACGGACAGAAGAGCAGAGGTGAATCTTAGGTGTTAAAAAACAAGAAATTGCAGAATGTTAATATAGTTTCGTTGTTCGTTTTGATATCGGGTACAGTAAGGGTAAGGGTGGCTAGTGAGTTCTTGGTAATAGGAAACTTGCTCTGCTAGGATTTGCAATTGTGTTTTGAAATAAATATACAGAATTAATGCACCTGCGTAGTCGTAGCGTAGTCGTTTATTTGACATTTGCGTCTCAATCACATAAATTCCCCGAAATATAAAACCGAAATGAAGTTTGAATACTTGATTAATATGTCAATAAACTAATAAGAACTTAAATTTTAAGACTTCTTGACTAACAACTATTTTAAATAAAACAAGTAGGTTTGTAACAGAATCTGTCACTTAACCTGCTTCCACACAACAATTGTGTTTAACAGTTAAAAAGGCGCCAAACACAGCATTAATTCTATATTAAACATTTACATGCTAAATTTGGCTAGTTTCATTTATTTTATTTCGAAAATTCAATAATTATTACTTATCGTTTGCAAAAATTAATTTACATTTCAAAGAATAAATATATAATATTCCTCGCTTTTAAATAGAATGAAAACATTTCATATGAACATACAAAGATTCCGTAGTGATATATATTTGACGTCATTTCAAACTGATCGATGTCGCAAAAATAAATTTATTTTAATTTATTGTCTAAAAGAATTAAAGTTTCTCGAGCGATTGTTGCGATGGCAATGGTGATTCAATACTAATAAAAATGGCTTCCTATGCTTTTTAAATGAGCATTAAATTTTGCAGTTTTTTAAATAATTGAAGTACTTCGAATTCGAATTGTTTTCTGAAATTTTCAATGTATTTTAATTTCGATGCGCTGAATTTTTTGACGTATCACACTTTTCCGTAGCATTTGTAGTTTGGGCTATGAAAGTAGGTGACGGACAGACAGACAGACGGACTGAACGATTATAATACCTCCACTTTTTACGTTACAAACGTAGTGTGGAAGCTAAAAATAAGCGCACAGATATACTATCAACATACGTGTGCTTAGATAGCTTATCCACACGGAACCAAGATAATTATGATGCGATATCATTCTAGGCAAAAACCCATCCTATAATTCGCTTACCATTTCAAATACTTTGATAAGTACTGAGGATAATCTAATAGTATCAGATAAATTATCATGTTTTTGAACATTTTTAATAATTGTCATAGATTCTTATCAAAAGAAGAACAATGAACCGATAAAAGAAAATGAAAGGGCATAAATTGACGCACTAAGCCCATTGTTCCTATTTAATTTAAACTTAATGTAGGAATGGAAGTATGGAAGGAAGAAAAGATTGAACTATAGTTTTTTTATCGTTCAAAGAGCATCTAAGAGTTTAAAGATATTTTAAGAATTATGCGATGGTGACCTGGTGTTATCATAGATATTATAGTTAAAGTATTAGATTGGCAGATCACGTGACCTCCAATGTTAAAACGGGACGCGCAAGGAGACCAGAATAAGAGGGCAACAGTGGCCCCATTGCCCTCTTATTCTGGTCCTCCATGCGCGTCCCGTCGTTAGCATTGGAGGCCACGTGATCTGCCAATCTAATACTTTAACTATGATGTCTATGGGTGTTATATAGAAATAATGATCAACGTGTTTTACGACATTTAGGGCAATTAACCACAGCAGAAACTGTACATAACAGATAAGAGAATATCAACGTTCACAGGACATCACATGTTCTTTGTGCTATGCTTGAGAGAAGTGGAAAAAATGATGTCTTGCTCGGTTCGAATCTCTCTGGGAATGAATTTGTCCCGCCTTTAATATACAGAAATTGGTTAAAAGGATTTTGTAAAATTTATACTATTGGGTGAGAAATTTGAGTGACAGATCTTTGGTTTCTACTTCGTGATTAAACAGGATTTGCGTGAACGGAGAAGAACCGTGTGTAAAAGTTTCACTTCCTAAAATGGAGTGTCGAAAGAAAATTAAATCATAGTGGTTAGAATGAACTTAGATTGACTAAGACATCTCACCACAGCATATTAAAACATAAATTCTCTGTCATTAGTTTAAATGTAAACTAATTGGGTTATTCAACGATTTGGGTCAAATTTTTGTATAAAAAATATATTAAATTATTTAAACAATTCGGGTGTCAGGGGCTCAGTAGAAGAGTTTAAAATTCGTGATTGGGAAAGGTTCACTCAGCCTTTCATCCCTCCATGTAAAATAACACTGTGATGTGTAACCCTGTAAATTTCAAAATAACTCTCTTTTATTGAAGATCTATAAGAACTTTTTGAAGAAGGTAGACCGTTTGAAATTCTTGGCGTAAGCCGACAAAAAAGATCACATGTAAGATTTTTACTTTCATTTACCTAATATGAAATGCAAAGTAATGAAAGACTTGAGATGGGGTCGAAAATCCGAAATGGAGATTTTTTTTTAGGGTTCTCATTCCGAAAAATTGAACATTGGTCCGTCTGTTTGCATGAAACCACTTTACGGATAATAAAAAAATGAACTGAAATTTGACACACGAGTTGGTAGAACCTGTCGGACGTCATAATTAGGTTTTCGAGAAAATCGCGCATGCGCAAAGGGTAGTTGCCACATACTTATTTTGGTTTTAAATGTATTACTTACCTTTAAAGGTGTATGGAATTATTGAATGGTAACTGTGCCACATATTTATTTTGGTTTTAAATGTATTAATTACCTTTAAAGGTGTATGGATTTATTGAGTGGTAATTGAAAGTCATGTGGTGTTACACACCCCTAGTTTTTATTAGAAATATTGATAATACCATTACGTTTAATGTATAAAAGTGAATTTTTCTTAGGTTTCCTTTTTGAGAAATAAATAATTTGAAACTAAAATCAAATCCTTTCCATCCACAATATATTCCCAACCCGCCAGTAGGATAAAAATGTATATCTCTAACTGTAACCAGCTAACTCGCTACATCGTCGACTCTGTTTCTTGTTGCGTCAATTAAATGGAGATGGCGCCACTATAGGATGTTGTCTCTGTGCATAGTAATATGAATATTCTAGTTTGGAAAATATAAAAAAAACCTCGAGAAGATGCTCATTTTTTTAAAATAAACATTATCCAATTACTAATTGAAAGTTCTTGCCAATTTATTAATTTAATAATAATTAGTTTTTAATTCTTAATGGGAATATTTCTTATGACGTCACGCTCTCTATACTGCGCTGTCATTGGTTGTTTTGTTTTCTTTGACAAAGTGTTGAAACAAGCCCATTATAATTCTAATATTTATTCTTGTTAGTTGTTAGGCATATTTCAGCAAATAAAAATCTATAATAATAAAAATGAAGTTTTGTGTGTTTGTGGGTGTGTTCCTTATAGACTCATAAAATGGACATCTGTTTGGCTCGTAACATGGCACAAATATGTAGTTCATACTTAAGTTACGATTGTTGAACTTTCAGAGCTCAAAATGTTCTATTTGTAGTGAAAATTCGAATTTTCTTAAAAAACTACACCACTTTCGCACAAATTTGATCATTTTTTCCTTTCTTGTTACCATCAGCTAAAAAAAAATTAAAATAAACTTTTACGAAAATAATTAAAATTGAAAATGTTTATTTAATTCTGTTGCCATTACCTTCAGAAACTAAATTCATAATTTGTAAAATAATTGACACGTTTCAAGTGAAGTAATGGCCAGTCTCCATTCTAGGATTTTATTGTGTGTTTATTTGATGATTTCTTCATTGATGGCTCTGTTGACTGCATGTATGTGTATTTAAACAATAAATGTCTATAAATGTATAGTTAAGCTATTACTGGACTAAGATTTTTGATCAAGGCCATCGCACTAGAGCTGCATATTAGGGTTTTATGTCTTCATTTTTTGCCAAACTCGCCAAGTTATTACAAAATACGCACCAAATGAGCAAAATGTTTTTTTTTTTTTAAATAATTTATAAGCTGGTTGGTTGTGCGAAGGTCATCGCGCTAGAGCCGAATGGGTGTATTTGTAGCTATATCTTTTCCTCGCCAAATTAGCAAAAACGCACCAAATGAGCTAAAAGGTTTTTATGCTGGAAATTACGATGATATTTATCCGTGCATTTTATAGAGTATTTTTAATTTTGAATTTTTAAGGTAATATAAGTAACGGGTTTCTATACTTTATAACGAGCGGGAACAGTAACATAAGCTTATTATCCTATTATGCTTATTATCCTATAACGGATTAAATGGTACATATACTTGGATCGATGTGTTTTTTTTTAGTCCGTGCGAAGAAGGGTATTTATTTACTAGTATGTAATAATTATTCAAATTATTCAAGTATTTAAAATTAAATTATTAAGAACGTTAGTTTAAAGAGTTCTTATAGATAGATAGTTAAGCTTATTTCATTGAAGATATTTTTTGCAACAAAAAGTAACTTTAATGTGCTTTTTTTTATTTGAGATTCTGCTTTAAAAGTGAATATACCTGATATACCACATTCTTAAATCAATGAAAAAAATAAAAGTTCGAGTAAATCAACTTCGTCACATTAAGGATTTCAAGCATTCGGGCACATTGACAAGTTGAGCACATTGACAAGTTGAGCACATTGAGCATGACAAGCACATTGAGCAAGAACATCTTACCAGTATTTTCCTTAGAGTGGATAAAAAAATGATTTTTAGCCTACTTTTCTTTTTTTTAATTCGAAAGAATTAAAAAAATGAAAAAGTAGGTACTGACATGCGGTCGATGTCCGTCTGTCTGTCCGTCCGTCTGTCCGTCCGTACCCCCCTTCCAAAATCAGTTATATCCATCGGATCTTAAAAATTCTTTTTTTTGTTAGAAAGCTATGACCTCAGATACCCAACTTTCATACTTTTTGTCCGTCTGTCTGTACGTCCGGACGGACATAAATCTACTATCTTTCGGCGAATTTCCCATTGAATTAGCATTGAAATTCAATTTTGAGTCATTTAAATCACTGTTGCCAAATCAACAATGGCATGAGAAACTTTATTTATTTAAACATATTTGAAGCAAAATAATATTTTCATGAATCAGTTTGGAATGACGTCATAAAATGTAGCACAATTTGATTCTTTGATTATTCATTAATTATCTACCAAGAAAGCGGCAAGGCATACTTTTGCATGCAATTATGCTTAGTTTTAATTTATATTTCTTATTTTTTAATGCAGTTCGGAGTAGTTTCATTACTTTTGTTATTAATAAATATTTAATTATTCTTCGAACTACAAATAAATCACGAGCAGATGATAAATAATATTTAATTAATTTGCGAAAGAATATTAAGGAAAATAGTTAATTTTGGCTTTTAGAAGTTCAAATTATAGCTGCGGGCTGTGTTTCGATTTTTTTTTCTAATGTGTATAAATCTAGTGTAGAAACGGCTGTTGATGATATTTACTTTAGGAACCTAGTTTTTTTTCCCGATTAGAACTTCAGTAAGTATTTGAGTAACAGGAAAGTAGGCTATTTTAGTTCGTTATGAACTTCTTGTTTTTTATGATGCCTTTGGGGTATAGCAGAAAAGTTGCATAATTTTATAGATAACTTATGTTCAAAATTTCACAACTCCAGCAGAATGTCCACTGTTCTGGCAAAGGACGTGAAATTTCAAAAATATTGTAAAATCTCCAAATTTTTAAAAAATAAATTCAAATATCACAACGCTATCACGGTAATGTCCAAAAGTTGCACCCATGTCTGGTTAATTACTGTGCAAAATTTGACGTCCCACGGACAATATATATGTTAGCATTTTGGTGATAGCATTTTCGCATGGTTCCATAGAGGGGAGCACCTGATGGGAAAAAAAAAAAGAGTATTTGTCGATTTAAAGGAAATTTCAGGCTTCTTGCCAGAACAGAGCATATTGTCCGTGAAGCGCCAAATTTTGCACAGTAATTAACCAGACATAGGTGCCCCACTTTATCGCAATGTGCTGTGACATACATTTGAAAAAAAAAGTTTGTCTGTTTCACTAAATTTCTGAAAATTCACGTCCCTTGCCAGAAGAAAAGACATTATCGTAGGGTGGCGAAATTTTCAACAAAAGTTATTTATTTTCTTTTGCCATATTACTTAAAGCCTCATAAAGAATTAGGTTTTTTCGATCCTTTCTAATTTACATATACAACTTTTCCTTTTTTACGTAGGTGACGTGGGCCGACATCGGACTAACGCTGGCCCTGGCCGCCCTCAAGTACCGCCACGGACTCAGCCTGGAATCGAGACCCCAGCTGCACGGCTACCTAGGTCGCATGCTGGAAGTCCCGCAGATAGTCGATTTCCTCGCCAAGAAAGCCAACGAGGAGGCCGGCCTGTGACCGTCGCACCATAAGAGTCCTTTATATTTTGTATTGTAACATGGAGGTCGGAATATGACGGAGGGGCTTGGCGTGAAACAAAGAGAAGGCTTCTGAAAGCGTTTAAACTGATTTGGTAGGCCCAAACAATTCGCACTCTGAAGGATACAGACGTACAAACCCTTCACGTGATTTTCAGGTTTTCCAGCAACACACATATTTTTTTTTAAATTTATATTTTCTCATTTAAATCAAATTTTAAGACTTAAAGTATGGAGCAGTCATTTACTATCATCTGCTACAGAAATAATTTTTTAAACAATTCAAAGAAATTAAATTTTTAGTTAAAATCGTTAATTTTTAATTTCATGCAGTGGAAACAATATTACACTTTAACAAAACCGCATATCCATCAGAGGGATGATGGAAAAAATTCTATTCATTAAAAATTATAATTAATACTAAAAAGAACTTTTTAAAAAGGATGTTGTAATGAATATGAATTACCTTAAGGTTCAAATAAATCTCTTCATATACAAGATTTTTTTTAAAACTATTAATTATACTACATGCACGTAGTTGTCCAAACGGTTATTGCATTGGTTTTTATTGGACAGCATCTCCATTGTATTCTTATCTCCATGATAGTAGCATAACCTTCTAAAATAAGATGCCTGTTCAATTCGTCAATAACTATGCAGTCGGTAGTTAACCAATCTATATCAACGCAGATGGCGCTACGAACTGGAAAATAAGAATAGTCCAAAATGTTTTCAAATCACTGATGACAGATGGCGTTACGCACTTGAAAACAGATGAATTTTTTTTAAAAATATGTTTATTATCGATATAGCATCATTATAGATAACGTCACGCACTAGCAAACTTGTGACGTCATTTATTTCCCTCGGCCCTCAAACCCCTGTTATTTTTCAACTGAACATGCATCTTTTTTAGGCGGTTTTGATTATAGATGTTTTTTGTGAAAATACAATCCTATTTTTCAAATGTATGACCCAATAAAATAACTATTATACTGATAAATGATTCTTAGTTTTTTTACCGATTAAATCACAATAATTTATCATAGAAAATTTTTTATTTGAAGCATAAATTTCTTGAATAGCTAGGTGGGTGTACACTTGATTTTAATAAAACTTTAAAAGATAAGTAAAGATTTTTCTGCTTCTCTAAAAGCATTCATTTTATATTCTTTTTAAATTAAAAGGGGCTTTTAAGGAATGCAAGGATTTGTCAACTAATTATGTCAGAAATTGAAGGCTTAAAAATTTTACAGCAAGGAAATTAAATAATATTGAATAAAATTTGACTTATTATTTATTATTGTAGCAAGGATTTATTTTAAGTACAACTAAAAACAGTTCATAATATGTACGATCATTGGCGCGTTAACCCTTATTTAAAAAAATTTTAATGGTAAGTTTAAGATGATATTCTGCCTCCAACATTCTACAAAGATCGTTCATAATCCATACAATACTTACACTAAACATAGACAATTTTTTCATATTTGTGCATTATGACAATTTTTAACAAAAATTGATGACTTTTTCTACAATATGCAAAATAATAAGATGTAGGTAGGGGGGGGGGGGAGTGAAATTCTTTCGAGAAATTTATTCTTCTATATCTTTGTTAAAGATTGAGAACTGACTGCAAAAGATTTAGACACTTTTGAAATCATAAAAGAGGACTAACTTTTAGGATACGGCATTAAGTATATCAAAGACAAAAATAAGAAAAGCTTTTTAAACGAAGCTAAATTAATTAGCCCTTCACCCAAAAAAAACCCTACAATATACAAGTCTGATTATGTGTGTAACTTTTAGCAAGACATAAATTCTTGATGAATTTTTTTTAACAATTTCGGAATATACATTGTAAAGTAAACGTAAAATATGTTACCAAAATCTTTACAGTTTTTGAAATTTGCAATCTTCTCCTACAGAATAGTTACCGTGACGTTAACACTCATGAGTTAATGACCATTCATGTCAACAACTATCTTCATAAATGGAAGATTTCTCATCACTGTCATCTTGTGGCTGAGGGTCCTTCCCTTTGTTTTGCGACATCGTCAAAAATCTCCCCAGAAGCCTGGCGAAATCGACATTCTGTACCAACTTCTGGACAGCCCTCAGAAACACCCAGTCACTGTACGATGTCCGGGCACAGACGTCCCGAACAGTGGACCTGCTTGCCATGGGTGATGACAAACGTAAAACCAGCGACCTGAACGGTGGCAGCAAGAGGATGGTTCTGTAGACCAACACCAAGAAGGTTGCCAGCGTCAGAAAGACGTACCAACCCTTCAGGAAGAGGAACATGTACATGTGGACTTCGTTCAATGGCAGAACGCAAATGGCGTCCAAGGACAGACGCTCACCCGAAGTTGTTCGCCTAGCGACAGAACACGAACCTTCTGAAGGAAAGTAGAATTGCCGGTAGCTGGTCCAGGAGGATAGGTCTGTTCCAATCGGTGTACTTGTGACATCGAAGAACCTCACCAACCATATAATCTGACAGATGCAGATTAAAAAGTTGCACGTTTCGAAGAGGACGCACATGGAAGAAAATAGGTAGTGCTTTCCTTGCGTCAGCAACAGATGCTTTGCAAGACCGTGAATCTCCATGGAACGTTTCTGTTCTTTCCTGAGAGACATCTGCAGTCCGGATGTGAGTCGGCTAACATATCCACGCTCGTATGCACTGCGCAGCAAATATGGAATATAAAATACCACGGCTTGAAGCAGGAACACTACATTCACAAAAGAATAGTAACCAATTCGTTTGCTTTCATCGCTTTGCACGAATCTTGAGGACGGATATCGAAGTTCGTCCCTTGACAGCCTGTACTGATCGACGAAGACTCCCTCAGAGTAGCACCTGGTTTCTAGGAACTTTTCAGAAACTAACTGTGCATCTCTGATGGTGGCACATGCAAAAGAGTGTCCTAGTGCCAACTTGGCAGTGATGATCAGGCTGAAAGCCAGCAGTATACATGGTGTCCAGCGGGTCACTAATTTAAATACGAGGTTTTCTGTGGGTCGGTTTTTGCTGAACGTAAGGTTACGGAATCGGCTATGTTCCATTATTAAAAGATGATTAGTTCACAGAACAGTTGTAGGATATGTGAAACTCTGTAGAACAACCAAGTGATTCAAAGACACCAATTACACTTCAGGTTAGCAGTAAAAAGATAAAACTTTTTCCAAAACACTCAAGACGTAAATGGAGTTGTTTAGACACTGAATAATAAAGCGATAGTTGAAATAGAATAAGCAGAAATTTACTCAATGCTCAAAAGAAGCACTCACTCGCGCCGCGTCGTAAATTAATATTTGACATTTCAAAGGAGAAATCTAACTAGATTCGCAAGCGCAACCTCACGAAAATAGTTTCGTTTGCACGCTTCGACGGTCAGAGGCACAACAAACGGCTTTAAAGAATAAAGAAAAGGATGTACGTGCGGCAATTTTTTAGAATTTGCTATGTCGTACTGAAAAGTGAAAGTTTCATATACTGATTTCAAATGAGTTTGTATTTTGGCCGATTTTTTTAAAACTTATCTGCTTGAGTTTTCCGAGATTTTAACCGTAATGCTATTTATCACGAGCCCCTATGATGAACTGCATATAATAAAAAAACAATGTGAAATTTACATTTGTAGCAAATAAAAAACACACAAACATTTCAATTTCTTTATTTTTACTATAAAAATTGTTGCTTTGAAAGAGTTGATCATTTTTTATACATAACTTTACAAAACATCTGGTCTTTTCGAATGTTATGATGTAGAAGGTCTCACATTTCCAACCAGATTATTCGAAAATGAACTTTTTCGTTTTAATTTACAAAATGAAATGATTGTCAACTAATAAAGTTCTTAGAGAAATATAATTGCTCGAATTGTCAATATTTACACGAGTTGTACACCATTTTGGTGATAGGTAAAAGCTTTTTCTCTCCGTCAAAGTAATTCATCATGATTATACAAAACAAAAACATCAAACAATTATTTACAAGATTGAATTTTTTATGTAATTGGGCATCATAGGTTAATAAAGAAAACCAGATGAGAACCAGATACAAGAAAAAAAACTCATGATTTTTTTTTTTAAAGCTAACAAATATATATATTTTTTAAAGTCAAACTTGAATATGATAAATAAAAAAGTAATGTGAAAGCAATTTATATACTTTTTAGTGATTCATTTATAGAAGAATTTTTTAAATAAATTTCATCTTAGTTACTAATATGCTGCAAAATTGGCCAGGAACTTTTTTAATAAAAATTAATAAATTGACTTCTCTAAACAAAACCCCTATATTATTAAGTATAATAATTTAAAAGTTGTGTGTTTTTGAATGACATTTAATTTGATAATCCAGACACTCCAAAGTGGGTAGTTTGGCTTGAGTAAACATGCAATGTCAACTGAATTATCATACTTGAATTTTAACAACCAACACACTAATAGAAATGCAATTTTTCATATTCATAAGATTTTTTAAGTAGGTTTAAAGAATATATATAATCAAAATTTCATTTGCAAATTTAACCAGTGAAACAACATAATTACTAATGTTAACACAATATTGTTACATAAACAATTTCAATTTCTAAAACAAAACAAAAATATCCATGGGAAAATTACATGAATCCTTATAGTGTATAAGAAATGAAGTTCAAAAGTAAATTTAACAAGATAAAAAAAATACTTTAGGTAAAACACGCTTTTGTTACTCAACTATAATTTTTTAATATAAAAAGAACTCACAAGCTCTTAAGAATAAGCATAAGTCAAAGCATAACTAAGACATAGGTTCTGGCCGTCATTTGGCGACTTCATCCAATTGAGTTTACACTTATCAACAATCTCCAATGAACGAACCCCATACCTTAGTTATGCTTTGGAGAATGCACTACAGCCTTCATCTGTTTGTGAACTTCAAGTTTATAAAGAAACTCTTAAGATTTTATTTTCCTTGAGAGACTTTAAAATGAACAACTAAACAGAACTTCTGTATGATATTTGAAAATTTAATTACTACAGAAGATCAAACAATGGCAAAATTAATTGTTAAAAGTACATTTGTAAAAAAAAATGCTCAAAATCATTAAAAAGTTGACTAAAAACTTAATTTGCTTGTTATCAAAATTAAACCAACTAAAATTAAGTAGCAAATACCTTTTGGAAAGTCATTCACATTTAATAATTTACGCATTAAAAGTTGTTTTTAACTTAAAAATAGATGTCTCAAACCCCATTTGTACTAAAATACATGTTTGTATAAATTGAATAAAAGTTTTTGGACTATATACATAAAAATCATAAGTATTATTTCAGAAACTCCAACAGTCAGTAAATATGAGGTTTTTTTAAAAGAAAGGTAGCGCCATTTGGAGTAGGATTTTCAAAGACTAATTTTTAATAATTATTTTTCCACCATTTTTTTTATTAAATGTAAAATACCCAATGCATGCCAGTAAAAGCTAGCAGCTAGCTTCTACTGCTAATAAGGATTTTAAAAAAAACTTGCAATCCTGTTTAAGAAAGACAATTTAATTTTTTTAAAGCTGAAATTTACAATATAACAATGGAATCTTCAACATTCTGCACCCATGTTTAGTAATTTTCACTTTTAGTTTCGAAATAATTCTATTTCTTGACATAAGAAATATACATTATAAATAAAGTATTATGATAGTGTCAGAATTCTTTCAAATTTAAGTAAATAAATCATTTGAGTTTGTAAGAAATTACGACTACCAGGAATTTTCTTTCAAAATTATAGATTTTTCTTAAAAATAGTGACTTACGGGTTTTCTGATATAATTCAAAGAAATGCCACATTGGATGCCCAAAGCTCTTCGAGTTCGCCTTTTGTACAGATGTCGATGAAAGTAATGAAAGCATAAATACTTATGCAGATATTTGCCACAGATGAAACAACTGGAAGCTCTGAGTTGATGAATCAATGGGCACTTGGATAGTTATTTACAAATGAGTATTACAGTTAATGATAGTTATTTACAAGCTACTGGGAATTTTTTTGTTGTCTAAAAACCGATTCTTCCTAGGAAAATGGCATTACTATTCTGATATATAGTGTTTTCCCACAACATATTCCACTTCAATATTTCTTAGTGTTGGCCAAACATAAAACTAACTGCCCAAGTTACTTGATCAGTATTTTTTTTAGCATGCCAATTTTAGAAAAGTTTAAATTCTATTAAGATACTATTGTTACGATCCGATTTTCATTTGGTTTGATAGTCGGCAGTTTTTCCCCATTTTGGATAAATTTTATAATATAAATGAATCTGAATCGGTCAGTTGTCAATTTTGAAAAATTAAAGTTTGCTTGCTATATGCATCAATTTTTGATGCAGATAAATATTTATCAGATTTCATTACTTGGCAACGTAATCCAAATCATCAAATTTAGACCGGTCGTTGTATCATAGGTGTTTGATGCATTGCATTATTAAGGGTACAGTCGTGTAACACTGGGTATATAAAACTACTATTGTGAAAGCTTGTCAATATTGCAGGCTGATTAGCTGTTATGTTTTTCAAGGGAGGTTTATAATAATGAGGGTTAGAGAATTTATTTGGATACTACTAATGTTTGGTTTTTAATTTAGTTGTTATTTTGTTTTTCAGAAAAAATAGCAACAAATTGAATTATATGACAAAAACTTGGCAAATATTTTTTTTAGTTACATTACCTCAGCTAATCAGCAAAAAACAGCTTCACAATAGACAGTACATAGACACAACTTATGATTAAAAACCATGCTGGTGTTTCCACCAAAGTAGGTTTCTGTTGCCCAGTAACAATTTGCACTAAAAGGCAGGACACAACATGTTTCGAAAGTGATGGTAGATCACAGTTATGGCAGAATACAGCACTGCACTATGTTAAATCCACAGTTTGTGGTGGGTGTGACACCTTCATTGACTGCAATGTTTGGGGCAATCTTTGCAGATGGGGGTCTTTTGCGGAAAGTGAGAGTGGCAGTTCCTGATCAGTCGTTTTGTGCGATTGCTGCAAGTCTGTTAGTGGACCTGCCGACTGGTTCTGATGAATGTCTTTGCCGTGATGCATTTGTGACAACTGATGTGTATCCTTTGATTGTAGCAGTTCTTTGGAAGATGCAATGTGGTTGGGCCTGTATGACTGATGATTGGTTGGTTGGTACGACTGTAGCTGCCCGGTCTCTTTTGAGCGATTAGACCTTGATTGCTCATTATTATTATTAATAGGGTATAACCCTGGTAGCTGAGGATTTGTTAGGTGAAACCTTGGCAACTGAGGATTCGTCATTTGGTGGGGTTGTATTAGGTGAGGATCTGACACATGGTTCATTTGTTGAGGATGAGGTTTGCTGTGGTATGACTTTTGAGGGTCTACCATAGTCCTCGAAAGATTCTTGCTGTGATAAGATGTCTGAGGATCTTTTGTAATTGGAATTACAGGAGCATCCTCCAAATGACAATTGGCTGAGGTCCGAGGAGGATCCAAAACATGATTAAGATGTCGCAACTGAGAATCCTTGTTGTTGTACAGTACCCGAGGTTCAGTCATCGTTCTTGACATTTGAGGTTCTGTCATTGTCCTTGAAACTTGAGGATCTGTCATACAATGTGTCACCTGAGGATCTGCTGTTCTTTGCAACATCAGAGGATCCACATTCTTTTGCGACATCTGAGGGTCTGCCATTGTCCGCGGCACATGAGCATCTTTGGCTTGCTGTGACAATGAATGATCCGTCCCTGTCCTCAACATTGATTGTGGATCTGACATCTGACCAAGCCTCTGCAGATGCGAATCTGTGGTTTTCTGTGACATCTGAACATCTGCCATCGGCACTTGGTGATCTTTTGCTGTCCTCGACATCGATTGTGTATCTGACATCTGACCAAGCCTCTGCAGGTGAGACTCAGTGGTTGTCTTGGACATCTGAACATCGGCCATCGACACTTGGTGATCCGTCACTGTCCTTGGCACATCGGACATCTGACTCAGCCGCTGCAGGTGCAAAGAGGACTCGGCCGGTCTGGTGGACATATGCGGCTGGGACAACAACTGAACATTAAGTGGATGGCTGCTCTGCTGAGATGGTGGACTGCCCAGAGGCTGGGCCTGTATTCGATCCTGTCAAAAAAAGTGAATGTTATATATTTACCATATTTACTGATATTTGTCAAAAAAAGAACAATTCCTTTAATTTTTTTCCCCAACAAAGGGATTCTTTATTTCTTCCCGAGGTTAATTCTTCCATTTCCCCTAACTCTTATTTTTAAGCTGTAGTTCAGTCATGCAGTTAACTCACTTATATTGCATTCTGTGTTGTTTTTATTATGAAGTAAAAAATTATGGAACATCAAATACAAAATAGTATACTGTTAATTTACCTTTTTTTTAGTTTCAATTAAATACCTTATTTTAAATGTAAGGTAATGAAGGTATAGTAATGTGGTCTAAAATCCACAATGGACATTTTTTGTTCTCTACACCTTTTGGAGGGTGCTGACTCTAAAAAAGTGGTTTTCGAGCATTAGTCTGTCTGGCTGTCTGAAACCACTATATAACTCAGACTAAAAGATACAAACTTTAAAATTTTGTAAATGAGTTCCTAGTACCTGTCAGACGTCATAATAAGGTGCCATAAAACTTTTTAGGTTTAAAGCTATTAAAATTATATTGCAGAGTATGCACTTAACTTTAAATGTGCATTGATTTTTTTAGTGATACGTCATGTAGTGTTACACATTGCTTGTTTTATTTTAAATTAAACTTAAATATTTTCAGGACATGTGTTACTTATCATTTCCCACTACTGTTATTATTAAGCTGTAGTCCAGTCTTTCATACTTGTTGAGTTAGTTCACTTATAAGTCACATTCTGAGAAGGTAGCCTGAAATGTGATCTATAGGACTATTGCCTTTCACCACTGCAATTGACTTTCAAAATATCCCCATTCCGATTTACTACAACTTACCAAAGATGGCGGCCTCAGGGGTGGGCTGGAGAGACTGAATTCCGAAGAAACGTCGTCCTCGTTTCCAGAATCAGTGTCATCCGAAACATCATCATCATCTTCTTCTTCAGCCCCATATCGTGAATCTGGTGTCTGGGCCGATCCGACGCTACCGACGTTGTCTTCTGATTCGCCAGCCGTGTTGTCAGATCCGCTGCGGTACCGGATGCATTTCTTCTTCCGCCTGAAAGATTTAAATTAGATTTTTTGTAACTGGGTCTATTTGTACAAGAAATAGAAGAATGTGTTAAAATATATCATTTTTTTATTACCGACTTTCCTGAACTCCATAACATCAAGTTAAATAAAAAACATTAAGCGCATTTACTATATCACACAAATCTCTAAACTGTTATAATATTAAGTTCATTTTTAATAACTCTCAGTTAATGTCTTGCCGATCCATTGAACAACTCCCACATTCTAATAGGCATCAATTCATTCTATCCCAGAGAAATTGCAAACGCGAATTTGTTTTGACTTCACCCTTTTCCCAACACAACGATTGAAAATAGTCACTTTTTAATTAGCCCTCGAGATGTGAGGCTGTGTGCTGGGAAAGATGATTAGGTCAGTGTAAAATATGTGCTGAGATGACAGTTTCTGTGAAAACGATTGATCTAATCTAAAAAGCGTCCCCATTGTTGGGATGTTAAAGACATTAATAAGTAATATTAAAGATACATGAAACGGGTAATTAATTTCTGAAGTTTAAATTGGGATTAAAATTAAAAGTTTTTTGAGGGGTTTAAGTCAGAATATGTCATGCATAACAAAGACAATTTAAAAGGGTTCTTTTATATGTTCGAAGTCCATATTTACAACTCCAAAACACAATATCAAAACACATTAAGTGAAAATGTAATACAAGCCTCTACTGAGCGGCACTTTAGTCACCTAGCATTTATTAAATTATTGCATACCTTGAAAATACTACACAAAATCATATGGGTAATACCATATACTTAAGAAAGTAGGTTACCAAACAATTTTCAGAATGGACTAAATAGAAGCATATACACTTAACAGAGTTTTATAAAGCTTAGAAATTTAAAACACTGAAATTATTATTATTTTTTAATTTTTGTAGTATGAATACTAATTTCAAATAATGTTTTATTTGGACAGTAAAAGTTTACAGAAATATAATGAGTGGAAGTTTTTTGTGTTTTAAGTTTAGAAAGTTTATTTAGCAAATTTCAAACTCACAATTTAAAAAACATTGAAACATTAACATGAGTAGGTAAAATTAAGTTACCTGCATGGCTTACACCAACTGCTCTGTTTGTCTAAACCAAACCTCGCTCGGCATTTCTTTGGATTATTTCCATCTTAAAAAGATAATTTGCTTAAAACATTTATTTTATAAAACAATAAAATAAAATAACTGTATTTTGCAAATAAAATTCTGCAATTTTTCTTTCAATTAATTCTCTCTTAAATAATACAGGTTCATAAAGTTAATTCTCACTTCAAGATAAATATTAGACACATATATACCCAGACCTGCGAACTCTCTGTATTAAACCTGGCAGTACTGGATTTTTAACTACTTTTCTGAATTTCCATGTCATCTGTACCAATTACCGGATTTTTGGAGGGGAAACGTTAAACTCCCTTGGAGTCCGGAAAATGGTTAAATCTGGGAAGTTGGCAGGTTTGTTATTCGAATTAAAGTCGAACTATAGCCACAGTTGCAGGTTTGTATAGATAAACATGGATATCTTGCTCAATGTTAAGAAAAATGTCAGATTCCATGCAGAAATTTACTTGGCTTCTTTTCAAACTCTTGATTTTTTTTTGTGCTCCCTTATATGATTAACCAACGTTCACACTATTAGTGGAAATAATTATCATTCGGCAGCCAAATAATTATCATTTGGCAAGTTTTATAGCCGTTGCCAAGCTTTTTTTTGCTATTGCGCATAAGCAGGTATTAAAATGACAAACTGAAAGAATACTTCCTGTTGAACAATCAAACCTTGTTGAAAATAAATGAAACAGTTCAAATGTTAATCGAATTTCATATTAAATGTCTGGAAAACTATGACTTATAATTAATAAATACTTAATGTATTTCAAAGGGGAGAATTTTTTCAAAAATAATATAAGATAAAATTTACAATGCTTACCTAGAGGAATTTTAGTAAATGCAATTCATGAGAAAATAGTAAAAGCAATTTATAATTTTTTTAAAAAGTTTATCTTCATCACCAACTTTTAATAAAAAAAGAAACTTTTTCAGTTCACACTAAACAGAATGTTGTGTTAAGGGAACATGACTTTCCGAAACCGACTTCCCCTATGTTAACCAATGGAGAAATTGGATAGTGTTTCAGAAGTGAAGGGGAAGAACAACTTTATTTATTAGGAGTAGTGCCATAATTGTATCTGCTTGGCGGGCGACAGAAAACCGGTTTTCCTTTCGGTTCTTCTTTCGCAGTACCAACGTGTGACTCGTGTCCGCTGGTCTCTGGCGTGAATCAGGGTTGCCGCGAGAGAAGAACAAAGTGAGTAACCGATTTCCTCACACCAGTTTAGACGATGACTCGCTTTCATCGCCAAAGAGGCCTGATGAGGAAAGTTTTCTACGAAATTAAGTGGTTTTTCCCTTGTACTCTTCAAGTAGCATCCACAATCTTGTATCTATTCTAAAATGTTAATCAACTTTCCCACCATTAGTGGAAATAATTATCATTTAGACACTAAGTTTTATAGCTTATGGTTTGGTATTTAGAGGCCCCATGTTTGTGCATTTTAAAAATTGTCTTAATTGTCCTGGTCAAAAGTTAAGTAGAATGTTTCTTATAAGCAGGGAAGCAAAATAATACTTTACAGTGGATTAAATTAATTTTCAAAAATAATATAAGAAGTTTTGCCTTACACAAATGTGGGGCTTATCAGTACTTAATCATTACCAACAAGTTTAGAAGCAATAGGTATAAAATTGTGGATGCTAGTCATGAAAAACTATCCAATTTCTCCAAAGGTAACATTGGGGTTTAGTTTTGTTTTCGGAACTCCATGTCCCCTTAAGTGATCAGTGATTCACACTAAACAGGACAAGAAAACACCCTTGATATACAGTCCCTGGACAGATTATTAGACGCACTGCAAGATTTCATGTAAAATATTAATTACCGGGTGATATTGTGCCTACATATTTGTATAAATACAAATATGTAGTCTACAATATGTTAAGTCTACGTAGGAGGATCAGTGGCTTAGTGGTAGTGCTTGGCATTGCCATGCCACAGGTCCGGGGATCGAAACCCAGATTGGGCGAGGTTGACCCATCCTTTCATCCCTTGAGTGGGTCGATAAAATGGGTACCAAGCATGCTTGGGAACTAAACACTGGGGGTTCCACGTGGGGCTGACCACCTTACTAGGACATATGCCTAGCACCCCAGAGCCCTAGATCACGAAAGCTTAAATGGGCACGGCAGGCCTTGGCCCAGTAATGGGTTGTTGCGCTCAGGAGGTTTTTTTTTAGTTTTTTAGTCCACAAGAATTCTTTTAAATAAAAATCATTAATATTGTAGTTTAAATATACCATTATTGCATAAAAACTCTTAAGAAACATAAAATTACTAAAAAAAAATAGTGTGTCTAATAATTTGTTCAGGGACTGTATACTAATAAAATGTCATGTATAAGTAATATGAGGTTAAACTGTATATATTTTGATGGTAGCACCAACCTCCTTCTGTGGACTTATCCCTCTTCCTCTTCTTCTTTTTGGCATTGATGGCGTAGTTGTCTCTGGCCGTCCATCCAGGATATCGCTGCATGTGCAACTGCCTTTCGCTCCTCGCCATCTCATAGTACTTGGACTGTTCCTCCCTGGATAAGCCATGCCACTGGTGAAAAATGCAATCTTATTTTACATTTTTGTAATAAAAAAAAATTATTAGTCTGAAAACACTAAAACAGTCATGAAATTGCAGAATAGTGTCACTGTTGTGCATTTTGGGAAATATGTAGACAGAAATTGGCTGAATTAAAAATTGGAAAAAGTTTTAAGGAAGAAATTCTCATTCCACTTCTTTCACTAAGCGAAACGAGTCAAAGAAGAAATTTTAAGAAAAAGTAGCCTAAAATAAAAATTGTTTTTATTATTTAACAGCAATTTTTTTATAAAAATGAATGGTTCGATTATGTTCTTAACATGTTCTAGAAACAAAATATATGACTTTAAATTTTTCAATTATCTCATTACTCTTAAAGGGGAAAAACCAGCAACTGTCTAGCTCCAAAACCACCTTAGGCCAATGGACAGTTTTGTAGGTGGACGGTTTTATGACTGACAATTTGTTATATCTCTTTCTCCTTACTATAGAGAGCTCTATACTCTTTCCGATCTCAATGCAAGCTTCAAAAGAGCTTTCTTCCCCTAGCACTTTGTGTGGTTGTCCAGGAAACGACATGAACTTCACTGTTCTAAACGTACCTAGTATGAGGCTCTGCTATGAGTATAGTTACAATTGCTTTCCAAACGAAAGAAGAAAGGGGAAAAGTGAAAACAGCAATGTTCACACCCTTCCCTAGACAATAACACAAGGGTGTAGGGAAAGAAAATGTTTTCAAAGCTTACTTGTGATCTGGTATAGTACTTCCCGCTGCACTACAAAACACAAACCTACCTTCTTCCCCAGTATCTGATTAATGGCCGCACTCTCCTTCAGCGTACACTCAGACACCACCCTTGGCCTCTGCTCCTTCATGAACAGCATGAACGCGTTCAGTGGCTTCTTAATATGGTTTTTCTTCTTCTCGCTCATGCCGTTGCTCCTAGGAGCCCTTCTTTGTTGTGTTTGTTGTTGTTGTTGGGGCTGGGAGGGGGGCATCTGTTGGGGCTGGTGGGTGTTGCCGTTGGTGACTCCGGAGAAGGGCCTGTAAGGGTGAAAATTGCACATGTCACTGTGCATGGGGAGGTTTAAAATAAATTTGGTAATGGTGGGTAGTGAATGTTACTTAAACAGTATTAATGATTTGCTATATTTTAATAATATATTATTACTGTGGTATTTTATTAATGTTGAAAGAGAAATTCGTAAAGCTCAATTAGTCTGGTTGAACATCCAAGTGACATGGTCAATACGCAAGAGAGCATCCAAAGCAGTATAGCAAAACACATCTAAAGACATCACCATAACAAGCAGTGCTAAAGACACATACACTATACCCCAATCCCAAGTACATAGTTTGTCATAGATATTTTTTCCAGCACCATCCATTTATAAGATGGCTGGTGAAAGGACAGAACTTGCAAAATTTAACCTCTCCAGCTTGCCCCACTGCCATGACAATCATAACTAATAGGCAACACCATATCAAGGTTAACTTGTCGAGCGGCTCATCAGTCGTCAGTCTTTGCATTACCTATAGATCCGTCTTAAAGGGAGAGTAAAAGCTGTCTTCGTGCATGTCTGCCTAGGCAGACATGCACGATTCTTGGACAGGACGTAAGAACACTTGTGAAACTTCAAACCGGCAACTGTGAAGTCAGAGTGATCAATGGGAAGGGGACCTTCCTCAATAAGTCTTACCTGACTGTCACACAGCCAATGCCCTGGGTAGGAACCGTGGCTGCATTCAAAAAGTTAGTGCTCGTTAAGATATATTGATTTCTAGTATAACTGCAGTTTTACTCAAAAAGAATTTTCTTTTACAAATAATTTTTTACATGATTTAATATTTGTTATTTAAAGCCCTAAAAAATGTCGAATCATAGTTATTTATTTAAACTAAACAGTACTTAAACCCCCATTATTTTATAATTAAAATCAAAGTTGCCAAATCAAATAGGTAAACTAAATTAATTTTAAATAAGAAGCTGTAAGACTAGGTCATTCATTTACCGTCCATCTTGGTTGTCTGGTGTCCTTTCTTGTTTGTTAGGAACAGGTGGCATCAGGGGATGGATAAGGGGAGATAGGGCTAGGGGGTAGGGAGGAGATCGGAATCCAGAGGTCACTGGGTACATAGAACTGGGATGCCTGCAAAATAATGTCATTTGTGAAACTTAAAGTGATAATATAAAAATCAATGCTGGATTATTAATTTAAAAATAGTATTTTAGTTTTTCTCTTAAAAATTCTGAATAAGAAAAGGGTATAAAACTTTTGGGACAAAAATAGGGTTATAAAAATTTTAATAGAATTTCAATAAATATGTAGTTGTCATCCAGCAACTTTGGAAATAGTTTATTCATATTATGTATTTGAAAACCAGCAAGTATTTTAATATAAGAGCTTGCAAACTATTACAAATAGAAATTTGTTGGTACATCAACTATTTTAACAATGTTATGTCTGACTGCATTTCATTTAAAAAAAAAATACAAGATATGTATATAAAATAAAACAAAAACTACAAAAGCAGGGTTTTGTGTAAAGTAAAGGTTTAATGTAAGAGCTTGCAAACTATTACAAATAGAAATTTGTTGGTACATCAACTATTTTAACAATGTTATGTCTGACTGCATTTCATTTAAAAAAAAATACAAGATATGTATATAAAATAAAACAAAAACTACAAAAGCAGGGTTTTGTGTAAAGTCATAAACATAAAGCAAATTTTTAGCATTAGTTAGAAGCTAAACATGAGAAAATGCATTTAGAGTTCATTTAAAAAGAAATATCATGTGAAATAGGTTTTTAACTGTAAATATTATCTTAATTGTGAAAATTACAACAACATTTTATACCAGACGGATCTTAAAGGTAAATATTACATATATCTACAAATTTAGAATCTATACTTGCATATTTGAGAATGTAAGTAGTCTAGATTTCAGATTTTTTCTGATATTTAAGAATCAGAATAAATCTAAAATCTATACTTGCATATTTGAGAATGTAAGTAGTCTAGATTTCAGATTTATTCTGATATTTAAGAATCAGAATAAATCTAAAATCTATACTTGCATATTTGAGAATGTAAGTAGTCTAGATTTCAGATTTATTCTGATATTTAAGAATCAGAATAAATCTAAAATCTATACTTGCATATTTGAGAATGTAAGTAGTCTATATTTCAGATTTATTCTGATATTTAAGAATCAGAATAATAATACCTACCATGAATATTGCTGAGTGTATTCAGGTGGGAATACATGAGGTGGGTGAAACTGACTTGGTGAGAGGGGAAAGACTGAAGCTCTTGGCATCCCTAAAAAAACAAATAACTCATTTAACAGGGAACTATTATAGCAAGTGAAAGTTTATTAAAAATATAATAACTTATAAATGACAGAATAAAAACTTAATTTTTTTAATTAACACAATAAAGTATAGTATGCAACTGCAAAGATTACAGACTGTGAAAAAAATAGTGTTAAATAAGCAAATAATAATATCAACATTGCTTCATTGAATAAAATAGAAGAATCATGTACTATGGTAAATTTTGTTTTAGACAAGCTAGCTATTCAAGCATCAAATATAATGTTACTGTCTTTTTAATCAGAAATCAGCAAAATACCTATGGGTTTCTTTTCCCAAGAAATGCATAATTGTTACTCACTTGAGCTATTGATTAGATTAGCAGAGGCTGATCTTGGAAATGTCAGGCTATAAACAAAATTAATTTTTGGGGTTCTCTTTATGGAAAATGTTGTATAATATTGCCAGTAATGATAGCGTTAGTCAAAAATATGATACATCGGCTAACTGCCATTTTATCAGCTTCCTTATAAAATTTTTCAAACCAACATGTTAAGGTCAATGTCTGAGTGAAACTCAAGCTAAAAGAAATATGGAGTTTCAGAATTTTTTTTAATTGACTGAAATTTTAAGGGGTCAACATATAGCATAATAGAAACTAAAATTTAGGGCACCCTAAAATTTGGGGGGCTTAAGGACCAGGTATAATGGTAGATCTGGCCCTGTGGGTTATTGTGTCTTACTCCTAAACTACTGATTTGTGACTGTAAACAAGTATTGTAGCCAGACAAGGCTCCCATTCCTTCAGAATCAAGCTAGCTAATTTGCTACAATTGCTATACCTTGTCTATCCAGAATGCGAGCCTCGAAAGTATTTTCCTCCCCCATCCCCGCATGTGGTTTTCTTCGAAACGGCGTGAGCATGTTTTTCCCCCACCCTACTTGGGTTTGAACTGTTCGGATTGTTAACCTCACAACAGAACCTCAAACGCGTTAGGTTTAGAAAAGCGATGCTCCCCCCGTTTCTTAGAAAACCAAGCAAAAGGATGGGGGTGAAAGTCTTTTCGAGGCTCGCATAGTAAATAGACAGACTATAGTATTAGCACCTCAAGCTAAATAGTTAAGGAAATGGAAATCAACACTCAGTCACGAGTTATCAAACCAATATTATATCTTGTAAAGTCTACACATTTAAATTAAAGTCCTTTTCAGATTACACAGCTTTCTCAATGTTCTTTAGTTAATAAAATGTATATACATTAGTATACTTGATAGTAAATTGACAATACAAGTTGACTAAACTGCAAGTTCTATTAATAATGTTGGTACATTAGAAGTTTGCAATTCGAATGTAAGGTATAAAATGTACAAATACCTTGTCTTAGGTTTCATATAATGCCATGTGTTGCTGGAGGGGCTGGAACTGCTCTGCTGCTGAGTACATCATGAGGGAGAGGGGGGAGGGAGGGTGGTTGGAGGGGACCAGAGGAACTCGGCCCACCTGGAAAAGACAATGTCACATTACAGGGTGTCCACAAGGAGTTATTTTAAATTACTTGATTTTTATAGACTGCACATAAGAAATAATGCTTTTTTTTAATGATAAGTAAAATTGAAATAAATGCTTTTTTTACCAAAAAAAATTAAGCTATAATGAAAGTATGCTTTTTTTTTTAAGAACTAAAGTAATAATGAAATTTTTAACACTATCTCTTTAGGTCTAGAAAAAAAAACTTTCTTGTAAAGAAATATTTTATTTAAAAATAATAATCATTTTTTATGCCTATTAGTAATTATCATTAACATGCATCATAAGACTCAATAGGCTGCAAAATGTATGCCAATGAATCATTAAATAAAAATCTATTACATTTATTTGAAAATAAAAATTCATACAAGCATTCTTTTTAAGTATGATTTTAATAGGGTGGCTATCAATTCCTCCAAAACAGAAAACACGAAAATCATTCAGATTAAAGAAAAACCAGCAGAAAAATAGCTTTTCTTGCATTGCACATTTAAAAAAATATGCTCACTA
This sequence comes from Oedothorax gibbosus, assembly GCA_019343175.1. NCBI lineage: Eukaryota > Metazoa > Arthropoda > Arachnida > Araneae > Linyphiidae > Oedothorax > Oedothorax gibbosus. Next base: position 40,705,097 of record CM033280.1, read on the forward strand.
TTATTATTTCATTGAAATACTCTTCCAATTGATTTGGTTAAAAATTTGCTCTGAAAAACTTTTCATATAACATAAATTAATTTTAAAAAACATATGAAACTGAACACAAATAATTATAATGAAAGTACTATGTTATTTAGTTTGATAATATAGATGTAAATAAATTGTCGGTGAACAGCATTTTTTTATCATAAAAATTCCCTTTTTGTTCAACATTTTAAAATAAATCATTGGATGAAAAAAGTACTTAGTCAAGTTTTGCAGTGAAAACAACTCACTTTTCCAGAACGTCGCCGTGTAAGGCCGGGAAAACAAACCAACACAGCACACATCGTACGAACGTTACGTATTATTTTGGAACGGAGAAAAATAATCAAAAGTATAATTAAACGTGATAGAATAAAATAATCATATTTGGGATGGAATTAACAGAAAATTTCCATATGGTTTGTTATTATGCAAACATAAACATGATACTCCACATGAAGACGCCATTGTTGACATTTGTGTTGTGAGGAAGAAGCGACATCTGTGAACGATAAACGAAAATAATTTCTCAAGTGAATTAAACGTTACCGGTAAAAACCATTTTAGCCTAAATCTGTAAGGATTTAAAGTATAAGAAAATAAAAAAAATTGAACTAAACATTTTTAAATATTTATATTTTTAAACACCTTATTTTTCTACCTTGTTTCTTATGAATAAAGAGCGGAAATTCAAGAAATAATTTAAATGACTGATTATTTGTTTTAATTTTAATATCACTCTTTACTTAGTCCTAGAAAGAAAAAAAAGTGACAAAGTTTTAAAAGAAGTGTTATAGAACGTGGCAACAACTGGGGTATCATTAAATAATTGTATGAAACCAGGTATAGTAAATTTGAATTTTTACATTAAAAACATTATCATTAAATTCAGAAACTACTAAAGCAGATTTAAACCAATTGCCTTCACGTAATTAGAATAGACTTTAATTTCAAAACAGAATTTCAGATACACAAAAAAAATGGCCACCCTCAAGATGTGGTTGTTAAATATCCAGTTTGTATCTGTCCTGCATTTGGACTTGTTATAGAAAATAGAATATGAAAGATCTTCAATCATACTGTGAAACACAACACAAGTGTGAGTTAGCTGAATCATGAGTTAGCTAGAAAACTGAAAATCGATAAAAAAAAAAAATGCTCAAGCACACTGCTAGAGTCACCATATATTCGGGACCTGTATGTAACATTGTTTTCATTTGAGGTTAGGTTAGGTTTTGAATTATCGTCGCACTAGAGCTACACGAGGGCTATTAGTTTTCATTTGAGCAACATGTTTTTCGAGAAACATATTTAAGGATAAGATGAATTTAAACAAGTAGGTTTGTTACAGAATCTGTCACTTAAACCGCTTCCACACAACATTTGTGCTCAACAGGAAACAAACTATTTATACACCTCAGAAAGAAATTCGCCAAAAAAAAGCCTTTAGCTAGTTGTAATTAAACATTTAAACTATAAAATTAATTATTTTCATTAATCTTCTTTCTCAGATTTAATAATTAGACTTTATCGTTTGCTTAATTTATTTGAAGTTCGAAGAATAATAATGTAATCTTTTTTTAATAAATATCTTTGTGTCGCCATAATTTACCATTTACATTTCTTTCGAAAATTCACTTATATATCGTTTGTTAAATTAATTTACAGTTCGAAAAATATACAATTAGTGCAATTGATGCTTTAAAAATAAAAGCGAAACTTTACATATTTTTTTTATGCCAAGTTAGAATTCTCTATGCATTTTTCTTCATACATATATAATAAACCATCAAAAGAACTCTATTGTGATTTTACAACAATCCAAACTGAATTATATCGCATAAATAAATATTCTTTCAAAAATTATTTTATTTTAAATAAAGTTTCTCGTACGTTTAACGAAATGGCAACAGTGAAAATATTGAATAAAAATGGAATTTGCATGTTATTTCAATGTAGATTAAATTTTTAATTATTTAAATTTTAATTATTTAAATTTTAAATAAACTTCTAATTAAATTTTTTTAATGAAATTTGGAATGTAGCCTAATCTGATTTTTTGCTTTAAAATGACGTATCCCACGTCTTGTCTGTGGGACTTGTGGATGGCAACAGTGAAAATATGAATAAAATGGAATTTGCATGTTATTTCAATGTAGATAAAAAAATTTTAGTTATTTAAATTTTAAATAAACTTCTAATTTTAATTTTTAATGAAATTTGGAATGTAACCTAATCTGATTTTTTGCTTCAAAATGACGTATCCCACTTGTCTATGTAACTTGTGGTTCTTTCTGTGAAAGTGGGTGACGGACGGACTGAACGATTATAATACCTTCCACTTTTTACGTTATAAACGTAGTGTGGAAGCTAAAATGTATAAAATACAAGCTGAACGATCAACTTTATATAAATTCCTTTCTAGCATTCTGTATGTTGCCAATTACAGAAGTAACTAAAACTTGCGAATGTATTTAAACTATTTTTAAAATATGGAAGTTGTTTCATGTATATAATGACCATGAAAAAAAACCCTTTAAAAACTATACAACGGTCATTAACATCTATTCGCTGAAGTCTCGTAGTTCATTTAATTATTTTTTTAAAAATACGGAAGCTTCGTTTCATTTTTCTTATATAAACACTAACCGTATGCATGTAATAAAATAACTCCTTTCGTTTTTTATTTTACAAAATTCTTTAACAAAACTGGTTTTTCTATTTATTTATACTAAGAAAAAAGCTTTCTACATTACACCAGCATAAGAAACTATGAAATTCCAAACAGGCGTTATAAAATAATTGCCAAGAGAATAAAGGACATCCGCATTCGGCATATCAAACAAAAAAAAATCTGAAACAGTATAAAGAAACCTATTTTTCTATATCATGGGGGAAAGATTAAGACTGTGTTTGGAAAATATTCCTTGAAATATTGTTAAAAACTCTAGAATAGAGTTTTTAATTTTAATGGTTAATTAGAGCTTGAAGCCCGACTTATTGAAGTTCAGTTTTGGTCCCCCATCCTCAGAAGATATTATCGATTTACTCGAAAAACTTCAGAATATGGTTACAAAAATGATTATAAAGTTTTATCTGGTATCGATTATGATAACAGATTAAGATATTTAAACAAGTATTCCCGGGAAAATAGGCGAACAAGAGGTGATTTAATTTAGTTATTTAATTTCATCAAGCAGGGAAATACAGGGACAGGGAGACAAATACGAACAAGAGGACATGGTCAGACATTTATCCTGCTTCAAAAAGGAGATAAGAAAACATTTTTATAGTAGAGTTGTCAATGAGTGGAATGCTTTACCAGATTATGTTGTTCATTCGAAGAGAGTACACTGTTAAAAATTTTGTGCTTGGTTTCACCATGATATTGGTTCCTTTCACAATTCACCATGATATTGGCTCCTAGTAGCTGCAGCGGCTGTGTGGTGAAATTTTTCACTTTTTTTCGGTGTTTGGTTGAACCATTTTTCTGAATTTGGAAACAAAAACATGAAATGCACGAATACAATAGGTTTCACCAACAGCGTTGGTGAAACCAATTTGTGAAAATATGGTATTTTAACGTGTAAATCAAGACAGACCGATAGTTGCAGACTGTAGGATACACCACTCTCTGGTTTGTTGGTCGAAAAGACTGAAAGATCTCCAAAATTCAGATACTATTTATATTATGTACAGTGAGAAGAATTCGAGAGAGTAATCTCGTAGTAAGTTTAAATTGGAACTTGTGTAAAATTTTACTATATTTTTTGATCAACTTCTGGGGCACACTATAGACATTTGGTTGTTAGGTACGACAAGTTTTTTGTTTTGTATTTGATTGAAAGAGAACCACAAAAATTCAGCATCACTATTTTTTTTTGTAGCGTGATTGTCACTTATCTTTGAGGAATTGTCGTTGAGTTGACATTTATAGTGTGGTTCTCATTGTCCACGAGTCAATGTATCTCAAAATTATGGTAAGCTTTTTAACATAGATAAATTAGATATTAACAACAATATTAAATTAGTTCTTCTAATTCAAATGTTTCAATAAGGATATACGAGTTCAAAACTAAATAAGTACAAGTACTTAGGTTTTGGACATATCAAAAAGCGTACACAGTTTGTGAACACACACCAGTATATTAAACTTCTGTTTTTTTTAGCCAATTAATACATCATCGCTTGAATGAGTCAACAACAAGTAAGAAACCTCTCCAGAGAAAATTTACTACATAATTGTGGTTCCTTCTTTTAAAAAAGAAGTAGCTAGCTGATTGTTCTATTTTTTTCAAAATGATCAGAAAATTTTTTGTTCCTAGAAGCTAATGCATTCTATTTAAAATTTTAAGTCTGAAAAGAATTTCTTTAATATAATGTTGCCCTGTTTTCACCAGGGTATGAGAGATCATCATACTGTTTTTTTAATTTTTAGTTTTGGAACTTTAAAAGAAGACACGAAAACACTAAAACAGATGCGCTACACTAATTTTTCAATACTTTATCCAAATGAACATGTATAATAAACCCCATAGTGATTATTTAACCAACACAAATTTTTATTTTGAAAAAAATTTGTCAGATTCCTTATACCCGGCGAGAAAAGACATGACTACAAATGGCAAAATAATACTTTTTTCATTTTTAAATTCCGATAAAAAAAAAATCTTTTAAAAAATATAAACTCATTCAAGAACAAGTTAAAACCATTGTACACTTTTAAACATGGATAAAATTGAACGAATCGTTATTTAGTAACATCTTTACTTTTCGAAAATCACATTGGAGGGTGGAGGTTGAGTTGTATTTCATTTCGAATGGGGCTCACGAGCAGCCTGGCGAGATCTAATTTTGAAGCCCCCGTTCGAAGCCAGTTTGCGGATTCTACATCAGTTGCGGTTTTTTGTTCTGTATTTGTGGCGAATTTTTCTTATATTCTTTTTATTCTATCTCCCCATAACGCATTTGTAATAAGGAGGTTTTATTGAAGAAAAAGGGCGTAAGTCAATAAATGTTATTTACGAAGTGAATAAGATTGGATACCTTCTCAAGTTCTGTCTTCGTCTTAGTTATAGCTTAAACCATTGGTCTTAAAACTTCGTCTTAGTTATAGCTTATAGCTTAAACCATTGATACATGAAAATATATGGATTGTGCTAGTGGACAACAACAAAAATCCCCCCAGGCCATTTATTAGGTGATAAGTGCACGTTAATCCATTACAGACGACTTTGCAAACACCATTAACACCTTCATTCCCGTATAAAAACGTTAAATTTAAGTTTTTAAAATTCGTTTTTCGTGAAACTTAATTTATCATACATAAATTGTCCCTGAGAAGGGGTTTTCCTTTGTCTTATATTTTACTTAGATAAACTTAAGCATACAGTTCGATTTCAAGTGGCAAATTTTCTTGACAACCGTCGTCGTTAATGAGTAAATATGTCGTGTTCTAAAGCCCTGACATCGCTTACGGTACGACGATATAAGGTTGCGTTGTGTGCCGCAGCGTGTAATATGACCGCGGCACAAATTTTCACCAATTTCCCTGAGGTAGCTCTAGTGCAACGTCAACCAATAAACTATACCAAATGTGATTCAAGTCACTCTTCTGGCACCTGACATGCTTGATCTTTTACTTTACACGTAACGATATGATTACGATATATAAGGTGGCTTTGGGTGCCAGATCTTGTGTCGAACTCATAACTTGACCGCGGTGCAAATTTACACTAACTGTTCTGAGGTAGCTCTAGTACAACATTACCCAATAACCCATACCCAAAGGTGACTCAAGTCACTTTTCCGGCACCTGACATACTTGATCTTTTATTTTACGCGTATCCCTCACCCCCGTAGATCAAAGGAAGCCGCCGCACCGTAAAGGGACCACCCCCGCACTACGGAAGATCCTCCGCGCACTCCTTTCTGCCTTCCTGCACCCCACTCTTTAATTGCCTGAACGACGACACCTCACTTTCACTACATAAGGTCGACCTAGAGCTGGGAAATGGGCTACTAAAGACCTTCTGCACTTTATCGAGTAGTATCAATAATAAATTCAGACAAGGAGCAAGAGAATCTAGTTTCAAGTGTGAACTTCGTCACTTGACCAGGGTTCAAACCAGGGTTACGAGGCGTAATTGGCTGGGTTAAATCTCCATGAAGGATAGAATTAGATAGCCGGATAACGTACAACTTCAACTAACGAATCTAGTTTAATTAAACCCTATGAATCCCTCTTTTATTGTTTTAAAAAAAACTTTTTGCCGACAAATTTCGATTGTCGACCTTAATTTAAAGAACAAAATATAGATAATTTCAATTAATTTAACTAACTTTTATTAACTATTTGTTCTGCAATTTTGTTTCTGATGTCCTTCTTTATGAGTCACATCATTTTTTTAAAGAATAAATTTGCTTTCAACTTGAAATTTAAATGACTGATTTCATGTGTTCAACTAAGGGGCCATAGGGGTTAAAAGATCTTAGTACTTATAATAAGTTGGAAACTATTATTTGCTGGACACACGACAAGTAAGAGAGGTAGCAAAATAATTTCTAAACTCATATATTTTCTCGATTAATACAATCGTTGTCTCAAACCCTCATGACAAACTTTATTTCAAAAGCTAGCGTTGATAGCCGTGAAAGTAACCATAAAAGGTCTCAATCCAATGGAACCAGTCGTATTCCATGCACACACCTATAGCCACTTTGTCCTTTATAGTAGGAGGTAATGCACTGTGACTTTTTTTGCCCTCATGCCATAAATATAATCTATTTTAACCGCCCCCAAACTCCGCTGCTCCCCGGACATTTTTTTTTTATATAAAACGGGGTGGTAAAATAAAGATGTGTAAAATAAGAATACTACCCGTTCTTTGACAGGGTGAAAAGAAAATTGTAAATCGATTCTCAAAAATCGTTGGTTTGCCCCTCAGTTATTAAGTTGAAGATAAAAATTTATAGGGTCGATTTTTCAAAGCGAGCTCAAATCAATATATTAAACTTATTTAGGAACACTTTGGATGAAATTTGAATATATTGGGACAATTCAAAATTAAAGAATTACAGAATAATTGGGAGATTGTGGAACAATTTGGGAGAGCTATATATCTTTTTATACTCAAGTTAGTTAGACCAGGATTCGAGATAGTGGTTAAATTCTATTCGTCGATACTTCAATTCTAATTTATACAAGGCTCTTTATGATTATGCACGTCCAAATGTAAGATTAAGCACAAAATATATCGAAGAGCTTTTCTTATCAGGAAAATATTGGGGCTGGGGAGCCCAGTCGGTTAGGCGTTCGCCTAGCATGCGGATGGTCCCAGGTTCGGGTCCGGGCATCGTCAAAAGAACTGCCGACCTATAAACGACCCATGCAGCCAAAAAATGTCCGACGAATAATACCCCCGTGTATAGAGGGAGTGCACGTTAAATACTTCAAAGTCCTAACGTTGCGTACGATGTCGCCCTTAACGGTTGCGTTGGGTGCCAATTCAGGTGTCGGCTCGTCACTTGACTGTTGCTCTAAAATACAACGCCAGTCGCCAATAGCCCTCGTGTAGCTCTAGTGCAACGATAATTCAAACTAAAACTAAACTCATGAAAATATTTTCAATAACTATTTAAAGGTTAGTCTCTTTAAGTCTTTATTCGATGAAAGCTCGAGGAAAAAATATTTCAAGGTGAAGTACAGAAAAAAGGAATCACTGTTCTTCGAAAGAGAAAAAAAATAGTACCATGTATACACACAAAGTCCCTAGCCTCTTCCGAAAAGGGGATTATCCCCTCTCTCCAGAAAGTGAGCATGTGTTGCCATTTGCCGGAAACAAAAACCTGTAAATCTTTTTGGTGGCACGAGAGGCGGCACCGAATCCTCAGAGTAAGCGCCACTGTTTTTTTAAAAATCGTCCACTCGTCACTAATTAGGATTTTTAAAGTATATAAAATGGAGGGTAAAGGAGGGTGTTTTTACTCCGACCGAGTCGTAAAGTTTTTCTGTTTGGTTGGATTTTCGAGGCTCGAATGGGTTTTAAATCTGCGTATTTTGAATATTTTAAAGTCCTACTTTCGGCTGATTTTACAGAAGAGCAGAAATGGACAAAGAAGGGATTTGGACAACGGCTGGGCTGGTGAGCTAGACTGAAGGCCGCCCCTAGGGATATGGCAAAGGCAAAAAAAGGGAAGGTTTATCGCGTGGGTTAACCTACAAAATATATGTATCAGCATTGCATACATCTTTTGTGATTGATTAGATTAGACTTCTTTGACGAAGTCACTATTTGAATGCATGGGCCTTCTCTTACAAGACGGTGTTGCCTTAGTATTCTGGAAAATTTTAATTGCAGTAACAATTTCGAAACATTCATGGTCCGATCCAGACTTCAGCACAAAAGAAGCTAGCCGTTTTCTCCCTTGCAAAGTTGTCCACTAAAATCTTTCTTAATTTCTATAATATATTATCATTATCGTTACATTTCCTGACTTATGATGAACTTTGTAATGTGTTGAAGTTCAAACTTCTATGGCCTTAATTTGTTATAATTGAAAACATCTTATCTATCTAATTAGATGTTAAGATGTCTAAATATTTAGATTGCCCGAACCTCATTTTGCGGTCCCTTGAAAAGCTTTTTCGGGTCTATCTAGTATTCAAGAAATAACAGGGCCTGATCTTCCATAGGGCCGGCCCCCAAATTTTAGGGGCTCCTAAATTTCAGTTTCTTTTATGCTAAATGTTGTGGCCCATTAAAATTTTAGTAAATTTCTTTATGTTTTTAGACCCCACTTCTTTTTAGCATGACTTTGACTCAAGACTCAACATGATTGATCTGATCAGTGTAATAATGAAAATAATAGAAACTTAATACGTTAGCCAACTATCAGCATAATTAAGGGTAACCATACACACAAATTTTCGTAAGAGGCCCCCAAAATCTGTTGTGCCTACGGTCTGTGTTTTCCTAGATCAGGACCTAAGAACTAGATACATTTTCACCGTGTCTTAATTCCAAAAAAAAGGCAGAGCCAAGGGTCATCGGAACTGGATATTATTGATTTGACAAGCTTCCGAAACAGCGCTGCTGTGCACTGATGGCTAATTCAGAAGAACAGAATTTCAGAAAAAAACTCAAAGGAAAATCCTAGCGGTAGAAGAACTAAATGTTTACCATGTTTTTGTAAAGATTTCAGCAATCCGACCTGCTTCAGCTCCGACCTGCTTCAGCGGAAGGCGCAGATCTGTGGGAAAGATCGCAAAAGAAACCCGAGCCATCGCATCTGGTGCATTTTTATCTCTTGCTTTTTAGGTGAACAACCGTAAAAAAAGAAGACAGTTCCGACACCATAAAATTGCTTTTTCTTCCCCGAACAATGTACAGCCCCTTGTTTGGAAATAATTTTTACTGCTGTTGCTTAGCCTCGCGTGGCGTGTATTACGCCGTTTTTCTCGAATTTGCCTTTTTTTATGATTATTCATATTTTTTTTTGTCATCTTATGCAGATGAACTGTTTTGTTAAGTGGCGCTTTTTATGTCCCCGTGCTAGTATTATTGCAGAGGCGGTTAATGACATCGAACTTTCTTGGACATTTTATTGCTATTGTTGCTCCAAATTTGTCTTTGGCAGTCAGGAAATCTTCAAAAATTGTCCTTCGTGCTGTGGAGTGTTTACACTCCGTAACAAGTGCATGTTACGGTCAGCGAATGTAAAATTAATACGATGTGGTTCAAAAATATACCTGATACTGCCCGAATCAGAAATACTTCAAAATAATAAAGCACTCTTTCCATATTTTCCCTTCGAGGTTCTACAAATTCTACTACAACTACGTACTCTTACAGGCCACATTCAACTGCACGAAGAGCTTTTAGTAGAATACTGTGTCGAATTAAGTTATGTATGTATGAGATTATGAGAAGGAGATATCAACAGTACCTTTGTGACCAATAGTAAAAGGGTTCGATGTCAATAAGCATGATCTTAATACTCCAGAGAGATTGGGGATTTCTTACAAATCCTTTCCTACAACATCATCTCCCCTATTCCCTAGACATTCACATCCATACACAAATAAAAGGGTCTGATAACGCAGAGGTGCCGATCCCCCCCAGAGCTAACGACGCACCCCCCCCCCCGCTAGAAAATTATTACCCCCCCCCCCCCCTAAAAAAAACCGGTGAGGATTTTTTATTTATATGGGCAAATGGGAGTACCTAACCAAAGTAGCCTCTACCTACATCTTTACGGTGTATATAGAAAACCTTATAGTAAAATGATATTTCAAGTACCATCGAATGGGGTAACTTAACTTTATCCCAAGAATTTAAACCCCAGTACTGACTTTCTTCTTAAATATTTTTCTACTGATAGGTCAAAGCAGAGTTGCCCCTAATCGAAAAAGGGAATCACCTTTTGGAATATCTTTTATAATACGGAATTACAAGCTATTTTTAATTTTCCTTTAAAAAGGTTTTCTTTACAGCCAAAGCTATCGGAATCTAAATAATTGGTAAAAAATTCCGCTCAAAATTTATGTAATTATATTATTTTTTAAAACAATAAAATAGCCGGACACGTGATCCATTCAAAAACGGCTTCCAATTCATTCCCTCAATTCTTAATGCATAAAAAAAGTTTATCTTGGTATAGCTTTTTATTTAATACAACACATTTGACATTATCAAACACATCAGAATTATTTTATAATGTTTACAGAGATTGCTTCACTTAAAAAAAACCTAAAATTTAAAAAATTAAAGTTAAATATAACAAAATTCTTACCGTGAAACTCGGAATTGCACTATTTAATTATCTTCAATTACCCAGACCCGTCACATTTGAGACAAGACGACAAGTATTTTCCTACTGATTCTAAAAAGCAATCAGTTATTTTGGCTTCGAGTCTAATTTGGCGGGAAAAAGTCAAAAATATTATCCGAAGGTCATTAATGCGTAAAAATGTTATACAAAGTTAAGTTCGAAAGATTTATGAGCCAGCTGCAAAATATGGCGGGAATATCTCATTGATTCCATTGGCAAACTATAATGCGAACGTCATCAATTCACCGAAATGTTTTATAAACTGCGTGCGATTTATGAGTGTTTACACTTTGTTACAGTGATCGGATTGTTTATCTATAATAATAAAAGAAAGAGTCTGTCTGTCTGTGTGTCTGTTATCGGATCGTAAAAGACCTACTTATACTGCCCTCAGAAATTCGAAATTTTTAAGATAGATTCCCTTTAATATTAACGTGTGCACCTGAGGCTTAGTTTTTTCATATTTGTTCCATTTTTGAAGAAAATTCGAATTTTCTGAAAAAAATACACCACTTTCGCTCAAATCCGATCATTTTTTCTCTTTCCTGATGCCATCAGCTGAAAAAATTAAATAAAACTTTTAACGAAAACATTTAAAATTCAAAATGTTTATTCTATTCTTTTGCCATTACTTTCAGAAACTAAATTCATTATTTGAAAAATAATTGACATGTTTCATGTTACGTAATTCCGCCACTCTTTATTCCCGGATTTTATTGTGGGTTTATTTGATGATTTTTTCATTGATTTTTCTGTTGACTGCATGTATGCATATTTAAGCAATAAATGTATAGTTAAGCTATTACTGAACTATGATGGTTAATAAAGGCCATCGCACTAGAGCTATTAGTGTTTTATGTCTTTATTTTTTCGCCAAATACGTTGCCAAACTCGCCAAATTATTAACTAAAATTCGCCAAATAGGCAATTTCTTTTATAAATAATTTATAAGCTGGTCGGTTGTTCGAAGGTCATTGTGTTAGAGCTGTATAATGGGTGTGGGTAGCTATATCTATTTTCTCGCCAAATTATTTCCCAAAACGCGCCAAATGAGCTAAAAGATTTTATGTATTAATGAGGGAATCGTGCTGACATTTATGAGTGCAATTTATAGCGTATTTTTCATTTTGGAATTTTAAGCCAATGAAACGGGATTTTATAATTTATAACGAGCGGAACAAATAATAAGTTTATGATCCTATAACGGGGTATATGGTACACATATTTGGAATATATTTGATATTTTGTTATTCCGTGCGAAGAACGGGTATAAATGTGCTAGTTGGAAATAATTGTCAGAAATCGTATCGTCTGGTAGACGCCAACGAACATAATTTATAACTCCTTTTTTCCCTGGTGTTGCTTTGAATTATGGTTGCCCATCCCTATTCTTTGAAGGCAAAAATAAAAAAAAATTGGAGCCACTTTTGATTATCTTGCCACTTTGTGTTTTATTTTAAACCAAATAAAAAATTCGCCAGAGGACAAGTTCTGAGCCCAGTCATATGTAACAGTCATATCCGTTGCATAACTGTTGTAATGTAATGCATATGGCTTTTCTGTGTAAAATAAAATTAATATTGACGGAGAAATTAAGAAAACAAAAATCAAAAACTTTAATTTATTGAAAAATTTGACCAAATTTTAATAACTGAAGAACACATACAGGAAATGCGGGGGAAACAAGATAAGGAAAAATTTAGCTTCCTTTAACAAGACAAGTAACAGAAGCAAAACAAACACTATTCAAAAAGAATAACTTTCTTGCGAATAATACACTATACAGCTATAAAAACTTAGCATTAGATACATCACAAATTAACTCCGCCTTAAGGGAGGCGTAAAAGGACACCTTGTTGCTGGTTCACTCGTCTTGGGAAAACGGGCAATGGAGTGGGGGATATGAACCCGTGTTGATCTTTGGGCTGGGTGGCAGGGTCTTGGAGAAGATGGTCATGTAGAGGGTACCAGAGATAAACTTTTTTTTGCGTCTCAGGCCGCCAGATAGTACAGGAGCCCGGGTATTCTAACCAACAGGGTCTGGCTGCTCATCAGCTGGTGTATAATCTTACATATCCACTCCTGGTGGTGCCTGGGTGGGGTCCTGGGCTCTCTTGAGGCCATTGAATCCGAGAATCCGAGGCTAGCCCTGCTTTTTTGGCCTAGAGCTATTCGTGGGGAATTGTCCTCCTCTCCAAAAAAAAACTTAAAACAAACCATGAGTGACAAAACAATAGTTGTTCGTTCTAAAAACGCATAACCCAAACCCCCAAACTTCAACTGACTCTTCGGAGAACATGGAAGGAGTGGAAGAGCTCTGCTCGGACGCTCCTCTCCAACCCACAACCGGAACTTCTGGAGGAGAGGTGGAAGTGCCTTGAATCCGGAATGGAAGGATAGACCTACCGAGTGGATGAAAAAGCCGGAAACTTCGGTGGACGGCTCGACACCCAAGCCACTGAGCAAGAAAGCCTTGAATAGGCATAATCAAAAAGCCCGGAAACAGGCTTTAGGTGCACTGAGCAGGGTTTCGCTCTCGCAGGATGAGGGATTGAAGGAGGTACAACCCGGGACCTCTGGAAGTCCCTCGGACTATGGAGCCGTCGAAAGGAGAGGAATCTCGTAAGAGAGTCCACATTCCTGGAGACACCCCTGAAATCACCCTTAAAAAAGCAAGGACTTACAGCCAGGCAGCCAGAAGAGGCATAACCCTGAGGGTCACCTGTAAAGATGACTGCAGAGATGTCTCGGAGGCTGACTCTATCTTCATTGCTTCGGCAATTGAAGAACACATGTTCTTGGCAGCTGGCAAGATTCAGCAACAGGTCGAGAGAACAACTCTGAGGTCGGACGGTCTTTACATCTCGTGTAGGGACTAGAAGACTTTGGACTGGCTCAAGACCGTGGTGAATGATCATGCCCCTCCCGAGGAAGACCACCCGGGCTTCATTGCACCTGACACCACTGCAAAGGAAGCTTCACAGCTTGCTGTTAGTAGTCCTGACCCATTCTACCCCTTGTCTTATCAGTCTATTAAAAACGATGTTAGGAATTGGGTAAAGAAAAAACATGTTCTCGCTTGGCATAGCCTCGCTGACTGTAAACATACCAAAATGGTTCTTAAATTGATGGATTTGGAAGGCAAACTCCTTCACCTCAACAAACTAATTCTACGACAGGTAATACAGGTAGGTACAGGTCACGCCAACTTGGCTAAACATCTTAACACCTGTGTATACGTTGACTCCCCCATCTGTCCTGTTTGAGGAGAGGAGGACGAACCCCCCATACATTTTCTTGGGAAATGCCTAATTTTCTCTTCCTCTTATAGGTATGAGTTTTTTTGGTTACCTATTATAAGCTTTGATCAAGTCCTTTCTTATAAAGGTCTTATAGGGTATTTAAACTACACAAGACATCTTGTATCTTAATACGCAAGATTGATGCATTGTGTCCATGGCCCTCTGTGAGAATTAGACCTCACATAGGCCATTTTCTAACTTAGTGTTACATTGCCCATTTTCCAATTTTTATTTGAATATTGTTTTAATCTTACCTTCCAGGATTCTCTCTCCGACTAGACGGACCCCTAACCTATGACGTTCACTGTGACAGAAGGAGGGTGACCTGCCCAGTGGAACTGCAGAGTAACGAAACGGATTGCAGCCTACACCGTTATATCGTATATAGGAGGGTGGCATGCAATTTTGCTATGATACCCTCCTTATCATCAGTACCTTTCCCCGCCTTTCTTGTTGAGTAAATGGACCACTAACATTTTTATGTCATTCTAAGCACATAGAGTAATGTAATGGGCTACATAGCCTACACTATTCCCTTATTGGGCGCACTTTCTTTGTTATGTTACATCGCAAATTATTAAGAACACCCTGCTAGTATATTCTTAATTTTTCCAAAAAATATTTAAATAAGTAAATATCAGTCCTACACTAAAATATGCAGAAATCTTATGGACAAAAATCCAGGTATCCTTTAGATACAAGATTTAAGAGAAATAAAAATTGCGTTATCATCTGTTTCCCCCTTTCTAGCTTCGTAGGATTAAAAAAAAAAATCCGGACTCCAACCCTTGTCCATCTCTCGCCGAGACTTCAGGGACGTCCCTAGCCGGACATTCCCTAAAGACACCTCCCTTATTCATGAATCCGGGAGAAATCTGGAAAAAGTGCGCACTTTGACAAAAATGTAACTAACACTGGATTTGGATGGTAATAACGTCGCACTAAAGCTACAGAAGGGTTATCTGCGACGTAATTTTGACGACGAGGCCGACATGGCAACACCTGATTTGCACTTGATAACCAATATACTTGATTAGGTTAGGTTAGTTTGAATTATCGTCGCACTTGAGCTACACGAGGGCTATTGGCGACGGGCGTCATAATTTAGAACCATAATCAAGTGACGAGCCGTCACCTGAGTAGGCACCCAACGCAATCATTAATTTGACGACCTGAGCTAACATCATGCATCTTCAGCGGAATCAGGGCGTCAATGACAGAGTCAAAGTGCACTAGTTGCATATACACGGTTTATTCAGTGGCAGGACTTTTAAAACGAACTTGATTCAAGCTATTAACTAATTACGGGATTTTTTTAGGATGGCTAAAACGAGGACAGAACTTGCGAATGGGGAAGGTACCCTCTACCCTCTGACGACGTGAGCTAATTTCAAGTCGGCGCTTCAAATTAATAAGAACTGAAATAGCTGACTGCACAAGTTGATTTTATTCTATCTAGCTGACGATTGGTATCGATCAAAAAAAATTTTGGTATAAGTATAGCTCATTTGCTGATGCAACAATGTCATGACTCGAAAACTAAGAAATTTGAATTATAAAATATTGAATTTTTGGAAAAATTGAGAATCTTGAGATCAGAAATGATACTGAATATTTACATAAATTTACTTGTCCCTATTTTAAAAAGTACTCAATCATAATGATATTCGAGTTATAACCCAATTTCAGCAAATGAGCGATTTGTTTTTGGTAATGTCGATTCAAATCTGATATATCTATTTTTTTGTAATTTTAAATGTCAGTTACATATTTGGCAAACCAAAATGGTGTTCCGTTGGATTTTGCAGTGACGTCCAATCCGTTCCTATTTGAATAAATCTTTTAATGGTATGCATGATTTTGGTGCTTCCTTGACCGGTTCATCTGCGTATTTATAAAAAAAAAACAGACATGTAAGTCCGGGAATGAGGAGCAAGGACATCATAAAAACTTTAAAAGGAAGGTTTTTTGAAGAAATGTACCCAATTTTTTTAAAAATGAGGAAAATCCAAAAGCTTAACGAAAAAGTCTTGCATCCAAGCTCATTTTTTGCTTAAAAATTGCGAAAAATCGTAGTTTTGTTCATAAATATACGTTCGTGTACCGGAAAAAAGCAATAACCGGAATACAAACTTCGAAATTTTAAATACAGTACATATATTTTTGAATTAAAATTTTATTAAAACAATTTCTTCGCAAACTAAACGTCAAAATTGCAAAAAAAAACTTTATAAAGCATCAGAAATAAACAAGAAAATACGTTGAAGAACAAGACAAATTTTATTCCATACAAAATAAAATTCAATTTTTTGCCCACGACATAGGAAAAAAAATGATTATTTCAGAATTCTGAAACGTAAGGCATCATTTCATATACCCAATCGATCGAGACCTATAGGAACGGTAGAGGAGAGCTTGATCAAAATGCAGATCCCATTACATAAAACGAGTTCTGTCCCTCGGAATAACTTCGTTTGTGGAGAAACACACATCGAAGATATGGAGAGCTTTTTCTTTGGCTGGGAAAAAATTGAAGAATGGCCCAAAGTACCAAGGATTCTCTATTTGATGAAAATGTTGAAAGAGCATATTGGATAGTAACGAGGAATCGCATTAGGTCCTTGGTTAAAAACACAGATTGTAGATTCGATAAATAAAAGTTGCCGTACCTCAACACAATTATACTTTGGGGGATTTTTTTAATAGGGAATTGATAGGTCAACCAAACCCCCATCTCTCCGATCCACGAGCTATTTATCCTCACCGCTCCAGAGGTATACACAAACGTGGACCTGAGTAAAATTTACTTCACAACTTCATTTTACAATTTTTCTTAATACTTTAAATTTTCTATTATAAACTAGAATGTTCAAGTTTTCCATAAATACCGATACCTAAGCAGCTTATTTGTTAATATTATAAAAAATGACATATCAAGAGGATCAAGCAGATTTCGTAGGAAAAGTTTTTTCAGTGGTTAATTTATAAGACATTTTGGTTTAAACAAAAATTAGAATGGACTATTAATTACAAAAATGTGACAGCTTGTTTCTTCATAGCACACAATGTATTTTTACCGCCCAAAATCTCAAACTCTCTACTAAATTGACGTGACCATCAGCAAATATTAAAAGCTCATTTTTCAAAATTACTTGCACAAAACATACTTAAATTCTCCATACATAATTGTTTGAAATAATATATATACTAGATAAAGAACATTTCATTTCAGATTTTCGACCCCATCGCAAGAGCTTACATTTCATAATAGGTAATTGAAAGTAAAAAGATAAATATTTAATGTATGCATGAATTTTCTGGTCCATACTCTGATGAGGATCGCCAATCAAGAAAACCATTTTAGCCGTCATATCGGTTGAAGCATATGTCCCATCTGATAGCTTTTTGCTGCTGTTAATCCCTATTTACTATTATAATCTGATACTTCTGCCACTCAAAACTCTACCAGCCATGCTGAACCCGGCTGCACCTCAATATTTCGGACTATGTTCCAACTCTTTTTGTACCTTGTGGCTTTCTCTTTGGACCAGTGGCGTGTTTCGAGAATTTCCGAAGCGTAGACCCTCGCGGCACTTCTCACGCTTATTTTCCGCACTTTACTTTCCTCCTAAAGCTTCCATCACCCTCCATCATCTGGACCCTCCATCATCTGATAGTGATGGTAATGTGGGAAGTGTTTAACTATGTATCAAGATTCTTCGGAGACGATTTTGTGGAGTAGCTAATTTGCGAAAAAGGACTTTCCCTGATTTTAATATGAATGTTCTAAAGTAGCTTTTAAGCACTTATTTTAGGATTATAAGAAGTTTTACAACCCGATCCAGACTTTAATAAAAGGGAATCGCACCTTCTAAGTCGTCGAGGAAAAATATCTCTAGTTTTTCAGAAGAAAAGAAAATTGTAAGGCGTTGGCGCCAGAAGAAGTCCGTATAATTTACAGAAAATTAGCTTAATTTAATTAATAACACAGTTTAAAATTTTAAAAAATTATTCTCTCTAAATTATACGAAATTTTTTTGGCACTGACCAAATTTTTTCTGTAAAAAGCAATCAATCGATTTTTTACAATGTATGCAAAAACAATATTCCGCACCAGAGTTTATTCACTATTAAAAATTGGAACTCACGGGCTTCACGTATTCAGTTGTTGAACCCAGTGGAAAATGAAAACTACATTTTCCCCTTACTTTCACTTTAAAATTCATTGAAATAATTTGGGATTAGGAATATGGGAGAAGGTTAAATAAAAAAATGACATTTTATTTAAAGAATACTTGAATTTCATGATTTACGTGCGTGCTCCCATGAATAATGCTATTCCCCCTCCCACTCATTAACCCTTCACCTTGTCAGCATTTCCCTTTGTTGAAGCCCTTATGAAAAAGATTTCTCCTCTTCAACACTCACGTGAGTGATAATTATCAAGATTTTTTTTTTTACCCTCTCCTTTCTGAGCACAACGGTGAAACCCTCTAATTTTTTGACGAAGTAAGGTGCTTCTTAATTCTGAAGTAAAAAAAAATAATGGTCCTGCACGAGATTGATGGCTAAATGTTGTCCGGCTACAAGTATCCGATACGAAATTTTTCTGGAAGAATAGTTTCAAAAGTTTAGATTTCTTTTATGTATCTTGCAAAAAAAGATATACATCGCGTCTGTTTCAATGTAATTAAGTAAAATTTAGCATTGTGTCTTATCGTGTGAGCTGTTGAATACTGAAAATATCCGTCTGTTCGTACCCCCCTCACAAAATCGGTTCAATCAGTCGTATCTTAAAGGGTTTTTTTTTGTTAGAAAGGTATGACATCAAAGACCTAACTTTTATACTTTTAGTCCATCTGACTGTACATCCTGACGGACATCTGCCTAACTGTCTGTCGACGAACTACTCATTTAATTAGCATTTATTTTTTAATTTTTGGTCATTTGAATCGCTGTCGTCACATCAACAAAAGCATGAAAAACTTCATTCAAAATTAATATTTGAAGAAACTATATTGAAGAAATTAGTGAAAGAAGGTGCTAGGTGACATTTTTTAAAAAAAAAATGAGCTTTTTGTGTCAATAAACATGTAATTCCCTCCTTTAAAGATCCCCCCCCCCCCATTTTCATAAACCTTAAGTGAAGTGGATTCTTTACCTTTTGTAGGTGTCATTTAAAACATATCTAAGTGCAAAAGAAAAATTTTAAAGCTCTATTCTCGTTTTCACCTTTTTGTCACTTAGCACGGTCTTCCACCAAGCTCTTCATTTATTTTTATCACATAAATCAGTTTGGAATGACGTCATAAAGTGTAACACAATATAACTTTCATTTGCTCATTATTTGTTTACTAAGAAAGCAACAAGGGTTAAGACAATAAGAAAAACAAGATCCCAAACAAGATTCACCAAGTCGAATTAAGACATTTGCAAAAGGCTACTGGGTAGACTGTCGGTCTCGTTTCCATGCAAATGGGGTGCAATCACGCACACTCTGCGAGGAGGCTCGGCCCACCAGAGCGAGAAATCGGGAGAGCACACTTCTTTACAAGAAGACAACCACCCCTCTACATCGCACGAAAGGCACTAAGGGCTCATTAAAAGGCGTGTAAGAAACACGTTTCGATATCTTATATTTCGCGTAGGTAGGGTATTGGTGAAAGCCGGTAAAGTGAAATTCCATGGTTACGTATTTTTGTTGTGTTTTAACATAAATTTACTTTTTTTTAAAGAAATTAAACAGATCTGCTTACTAAACTGAAATCACTACAATTTATATGCTTTTGTAGAATTTTTTTTACGTAACTAATAAACGACGATTAGCAAGAAAATTTGTCATGCGAAAATGAACTTTCTACTTAAGTTTATCTAAATAAACAAAATATAAGACAAATGAAAACTTAAAGAATAATACCTCTCAAGATGGATATCCATTTTATCATTGTCATAGGTATGCCTTTAAGTAGTTGAAAAACCAAACAACTTACCTAAAAAAAGAAAGGAATAGCTATAAACTTTACATAACTCGACCACAAACATTTAAACTTACTAACTAACGGTAATAAAACACATACACAGTTATGCAAGGATAAAACTAAATAAAAATTAAACACACAAGTAAAATAGAATATAACTACAACTCAATACACATCTTTTATTACTTCTGGAAATTTGGTACTAAATGACTAACTCTTCATATTACTTAATTAGACTCTTCTTTTATCCTAACTTCTAAATAATGTGGTTAGTCACCCATTGCTCGTACTTCATTTATAAATTATTTTAATAGTTCTTTAATAATTAGTTTTAAAACTGTTATTGAAGTGTTGCACTTCTGCAATAATCACAAAAAAAATTGTACCATTACTTACTAGATGCCATTAATCAGTGATAATTTTAACACCAGCCAATGTGTAATCAAAACGTTTTCTAAAATAATATTCTACTAGGTGGCACGCCCCCTGCTCGCTATCGCTCGCCAACCCCCGGGAACTGCTTGTGCAGTTCCCTTTGGATCGCTTTGCGATCCAGGCTCGCTTCGCTCGCTCACCGTTCATTAAAATATTTTAGTCTAGCCTTTGGTATCCTTTTAAAATAAAATAATAACAAATTAATGTTTATAAAGTTATACGCCTGTGTTTTTTATTAACAATAGTGTTTGGTAGTTCAGTCAATGAAATTATAAGGTAAACCTAAGAGCTGGTTAACCTAAAGAAGCATGGTTAACCTAAAGAATCGTGCCCGGCAATTTACGTCAAATCTGGTAGCCCCGAAAATTGGTGTTATGGCAACCTTTGGCCGAAATTAGCAATTGCATTGCCAATTTCTAAATGTTAATCCATTTAAATCTTAAATGTATATAATTTATTTTGAAGTTTTTTACACCAATCTTCTATCAATTATATGCTTAACGATTTTAAATAACTATTTACTTTTTTAAATAAATTCTTCGTCATTTTAACGTTCCACGTTTTCCATAAATCTGGTCTGCAATGTAATGAATTTTTCCTGTTACGTAAAAGTTTATTTTCTGAATTTTTCAAAAATTAAAAAGAAAATATTCATTTCATTTTCATTTTTGAAATTTCATTCGAGATGGCAACCATCTCGGCAATTGCCGGAGTTTGTTGTCATTTCGACTTGGCGAGAGTTTCTAATGGTCGCCAAATCCGGGCACGATTCTTTTGGTTAACCGAAGCATGTCCGGTAATTTTTTTTTGCCAAATCTGGTAACCCCGAAAAATCAATTTTATGGCAACCCTTAGCGACAAATTTTAGACGCAATCGCCAACTATCGCATTTTGGGCGAATTGTGAAAAATATACAACGCTTCGCCGCTACTTGTAAAATTTCAATCCTTTGCAATCTACAAATTTCGTAGTGTTTTTAGTAAAAAAAAAGTATTTTCTATTTTACTGCCATATCGAACAACGTTTGGCACATAATATTTATGGTTATTTTTCATTTTTGGACATTTTACAGCTATTCCTGAAATTGCCAATTCTTCGTAATCCACTAATTTCGTAGTGCTTTAAAAAAATGTATTCAATGTTTTTCTGCTGTATCGAACTATGTTTTGGGCATAAAGTTTATTTTTTCCTTTTTCGCCTTTTTAAAACCATTCCTGAAAGTACTTGTTTTCAGTCGGCCATTTTGAAAATGGGTAATATTTTTGGTCACTTCAGTCGACCGCGTTTTGAAAGAAAGTCGCCAAATCCAGACAGGGTCCTTTAGATTAATCAATTATAATTTAAATTTTTATACATTAAAAGCCCCTAATATTATGCATGTTTAAAGTTAAACTTACTGATTATATCCTAAAGTTGTTGTTCTTTTGGCCATATTGCAGTCATTCCCGAAATTGTCAATCCTTGTGTTATTTCGTGGTGCTTTTCTCAAAAAAATATACATTCAATGTTTTTCTGCCGTATCGAACTATGGTTTTGTGCATAATATTTATAGTTATTTTTCCCTTTTTCAAGCCATTCCTGAAGAAACACTTTTTTGTTGTTTTCAGTCGACCATTTTAAAATTAGTAGTATTTTGGTTCATTTCGATTGTTGCCATTCCAGAGTTAGAAATATAAGGAAATTTGGGTGCCGTATAAGAGTATTATATATATAGATTGTTAAAAATACAACTATCAACCATTACCACTAATTGCAGTAGTTAATAATATATACCGTTATAACTACATTATTATCGTGTCATACAAAAGCAAAAGAGTCGCTTTAATATCAGGTTAGTCCCCTAGAACACGTTTGACATAAACTATTAACGTGTAACAGATTACTATGTCGCCAAATTAATTTATAATCTCGCCAAATTTACATTAAAACGAATAAAAGTTCCGACAAAACACTATACGATTTTTTGATACAGATTAAGTAATTGAATTCAAATTTTCTCACCATTCAAAATCAATTTTGGTTTTGAATAGTTTAGTAGAACCATTTAAATACATTAAGAGTCTTGGGTTTATATAGTTGGTAGTTAAATTCATTCTAGTTGGTAAAGAGTGAATTCCAATTAAAAATGTCTTTTGAAGATATATCACTAGAATACTGTGAACCCGCCTTTAAATTATCAATTGGTTTAATCAAAAATAGTGTCTAAAGGGAGCGAGATTGAGCTGGTCACACTGTACTTTGAAAATGTTTTTTTAATTTCCTAACACATGCTTCCCTTAGTTTCTTTTAAAGAAAACATCTTATGCTATTCGAAATGGTGTTCGAAATGATTTCGAACCAAACATAATTATTCCACCCAAATACCCCCAAACCCTTGCATCAGCACAATCACGTCAAAAAAGAGATATAATATCAAGTAATAAAGCCAAATAGGGGATTATCTGCCAAATGCAGTGCCAATTGGCGTGGGGCCGGTCAATGAGGTAGTGATTTATGTGAATACCCCCTCCCCACATTAATTACAGGTGCGGTAGCCCCCCCCCCCCCCCTTCTACAAGCGAGAGGCAGGTGTAACAGGTTTCAACTCTAGTTTTTTTTTTTTTTTTTTTTAAGATTCCAAAGTCGCCCTTGTTATGGCGAGTCTGCCTACCCCCACATGCGGGCATGTCCCCCATTTGTTTTGGCTTACACACTACGTTTATAACGTAAAAAATTGAAGCTTTTGTAAGGGCTTCATCCGTTTGTCCGCCACCCACTACATATACTACAGACAAGTGTGATACGTCAAACAATTCAGCGCATCGAAATTAGAAGACATTGAAAATGTCAGAAAAAAAATTCAAATTGGAATATGGAAATGTTTCAGATGAGGAAATATTGGTTGGATAGAATTCATTGGTTGCTTGACAGTTGGTTAGACGTACAGACAAATTTTATACTTTGTTATGATTTGTAGAGGTAAATATGTCAATGCGAAGACGATGAGAGTTGAACTTAAAATTATTCTTATTTCATAACAAGTTTTAGGCCTAACTTTTGTGCTTAATACTTAGAATCAATTCCAAAAACTAAACTAAAATACACAGCTCAAACACCAAGAAATAGCCCTCGAGTAGCTCTAGTGCGACGATATTTCAAACTAATCTAACCAAACAAAAAGAAGAGATCACTGCACATAAAATTCGTAGTGGTATAAACGCTTTTAGGTAACACAGAAGACGTGTTGACGTTATTGTTTTACAAACATGTTTCTCGTCCTTGTCTTATTATCCTCAACAATTAAATTCTGTTGCTATGGTTTGGAAACCATTTGACGTTTCAACATCAGAAAGCATGCAAAATGGCTTTTTAAAAATGCCGAATTTTTGTCTCTTATTTTTAGTAAGGTAAGGAGTAGATCTACGGAGAAAAATTAATTCCATAATATTTAGGTGTTTAGCATTTCCGAAAAAGGGGGAAATATCCCGAAGCCCCCCAGTTTGGGGTAGTATTAGTTGCTCTAAAAAATATTGGAACCTTTAAGGTATTTAGAAAGCGGTGAAACACCTAAACAGTTTTGGTCCAACACCAATTCCGCTAAGCAGCCTCAAAATATGCGAGAAGCTTCATTTATGACTATCACCTTAACAAGCTTCCCATGCAAACCGGATTCGACGCTTCTAATTAGGAGACGAAACGGAGTACAAATCATTTTCACACGAGGCAATCAAAAAGAGAGAAATAAGGCAGCAACCAGGGATGGGCAAGAAAATATCGCATTGGTATCTTTTACCAGCTCTTTAGCCACTCAGCAGTTGTCCTTACCTTCATTTTTCATACCTGCCGTGGGCGGGTAAACGGCAGAATCTAAACTATAATGACTTGGACTATTGTTGCAAGAACTCAATAACTTTTACCAACAAGAAAGTATACTACTATATAACTGATTATATCAGGGCAAAAGTAGTGCGATTCATTGTTGTGGTTACTGCAGTTTACCTATACCCACGGCAGATATCTTAATTGGAGAAGCAAAATAGTGTCTAGAACAACATATGATCTGATATCCGCTTCGACAGATCTTAGGAAGTGTCACTATCATGGAAGATTATAACATTCGTAAACATGTGTAGAATTCTTTTACATTTTTTCTTAATAGTAACTTTTCTATTGGTTATTGGCTGGTTTATTAATTATATAAAAAAATTGACGAACCAAGAGAGTCAAGCAGATTTTGCAGCAGTTTATAAGACATTTTGCTTTAAAACTAAAGTTAGAATGGATTATTAGTCATGAAAAGACTAATAGTGCTTGTTTGTTTATTCATAGCACTAAAAAAAATTTGTCCTCAAATTCCACTAAATTGACGTGACCCCGTTGGCAAAAAAGTTCTCCAAACAAGAAGAACAAGAGCAAACAACTGTTATTCAAAGACAGCGTAAGAACATCTCAGGCAGCAACCCTGGTGAGGAGCGAGTGAGGGGTCAAGTGCAGCAAAAACCCACTTTTTATAACAACGTGACGAATTTCTGCCCCCCTCTGAGGGCGGGGTCCCATGTCCAGAATGGAGAAGAATCATCAATTTTTAACGGGATGGAAAGTCACGACGTAATCGGGGGATCGGCCACATATTGAATTAGTGGCTTTATTTTAGTTCGGGGGCCGTTGCTTGGAATAACGAATGTTCAACGAAGCCTTTGCTAGAGTTTATCTATGGACATGTTTCTACTAGGGATGCACTGAATACCAAATTTGGCCGAATACCGAATATTCGGCCAAAGTCTAAGCCGAATATGCAGCCTACCTAAACCAATTTTTATTTTTTGTCGGATCAAAGTAAGTTGTATTTATCATTCATCAATTTCAATTAAACATAAACATATAAGTACACAATCAGACAATAATTTTAATACAATATAGCTATTAAATTTTTAATTGAAGCAACACAGAATAAAGTAGTACTCGTTTTTTATTAAAACAAGCCTTTTAGAAAGTATAAATTGATAAAATCACAACACGAAAACGAAGGTTATTTAATATAACTTGAGTAAAGCTTGATTTAACATTATAAATAACTAAAACTTAAAAATTTGAGTCTATTATAAAAGAAAACAAGTCCTGTTTGGGAATTATTCGACGTTTTATAAGATGATAACTTGAAAAAATTTGGAATTTTTTAAATTTCACTATTCGGCCGAATAGTTAAGCTATTCGGCCAAACCGAATATTCGGTGCATCCCTAGTTTCTACCAAAGTGAAGCATTTTGAAAATTAAAGGATGAATTGACATTGAAAATTGATTGATTTTTATTAACTGTTAATAATTTGGCTTTGTTTGGCTTGCAATTTCAAAATCTAGCAGAATAAGTGAGTAGAGGTTAGTAAAGCAGAAGATTTTAATTAATTACGTTGCTTGAAATGCCAATTAAATTTAGATTTCAGTAACGTAGTGGCTACATTAACCCTTTCAGTCCCAATGGACAATTTGGCATCATCATTTTAGAATTTTTTTTTCTGATCGTCTATAGCCATTTATGATATCAAAAAGCACATCATTCGATTCTTCAAACTTTTTTCTGTTAGAAAATATTTGTTATTAATCCCAATAGATATCAGCCCTATTATTTTTTTTAAAATTATGATCAGAAACATGATGATGCCAAATGGCATCACTGGGACTGAAAGGTTAAAAAAAAGTGAATGTTCAAAAAGGATGTAGGAAAACTTTACTATGGTCCAATTTGTCTCAGGAAATTTTTGCACTTAAAAATTTGAAGGATTTTTTTTTTATTAACTGTGAATCATCTGGCTTTGTTAGGCTGCGGTGGCTTGAAATTTAAAAAACTTGCCGAATAAATTCAAAAACTTGCGTTAGCAAAATGGTGAATGATCAAAGAAGTTGTAAGGATTTGAGTAGGGGTTTTCGTTATATTGTTTGTCTGAAGAAATGTAGGATTTTCCTTGATACATTTTTCTACTATAATGGCGCATTTAAATTGCTGAAAGAACTTTAAAAACTGTTCCGTTAAAAACTGCAATGTGCTCACAGCTCTTTCAAGAACATACTAATTGCAAAATTAAATTTATATTTTTACACTCGCACTTACCAACATTCAAATGTTTAGAAAAAAAAGCCCTAACTTCTCTATTTTTATAACAAGCAATGGAAACTGATTAACATATGAAAAATTGAACATCATTTCACCCCTATTTTCTAACCCGCATGACGAGGTTACAAAAACCATGAACAGCTCTACCACTTCAATTCGCACAAAAGGCGCGAAAGACATATTTAAAAAAAAAAAAACTGCCGTGTGTGTGGTCGTGAATTGTTGGCACCCCCATTCTCCACAGGCGTCAATCGACTCGATCACGGGCTTCAACACAAAAACCGGACTTGCTAAAGGAGGGGGGAGGAGGGGGGTCTGCTTGTATTATAATAACGAGTGTAAAGGAAGGCGAGGATGGTTTGGTCTTATGCCGGTGAATGTGAGAAGTGAAAGCTTGTTTTCTCCTCAACTTCGAAACCACGGAGAGAGAGTTTGAGTTTGGATTAACTACAGAACTTTTTTTGGTGCCCTTGTAGAATCGAGATTATCTACAGTATCCTCTTCGCTCAAGAGGTACACCATACGGGATCTTATGTAGAATTCACTTCACAATTTCATTTTAAAAGTTCTTAAGTTTTCTTATTACTAGAACTTTTCTATTATATAAAGTGGGATGCTCAAGCTTTCGGAAAATAAAGATACGGAAATGGCTGATTTATTACTTGTATTAAAAAAATGACGTACTAAGAGGGTCAAGCAGATTTCAGAGGTCTTGCAAACAAACCCATTTTTTTTAGCGGTTAATTTATAAGGATTTAGATTTTGGATTGTGCCTGTACTATAATAACGAGTGTAAAGGAAGGCGAGGAAGATTTGGTCTTATGCCGGTGAATGTGAGAAGTGAAAGCTTGTTTTCTCTTCACTTCGAAACCATGGAGAGTTTGAGTTTGGATTAACTACAGAACTTTTTTTGGTGCCCTTGTAGAATCGAGATTATCTACAGTATCCTCTTCGCTCAAGAGGTACACATACGGGATCTTATGTAGAATTCACTTCACAATTTCATTTTAAAAGTTCTAAGTTTTCTTATTACTAGAACTTTTCTATATATAAAGTGGATGCTCAAGCTTCGGAAAATAAAGATACGGAAATGCTGATTTATTGTATAAAAAAATACGTCTAGGGGTCAAGCAGATTTCAGGTCTGCAAACAAACCCATTTTTTTAGCGGTTAATTTATAAGGATTAGATTTTGGATTGTGCCTGTACTATAATAACGAGTGTAAAGGAAGGCGAGGAGATTTGGTCTTATGCCGGTGAATGTGAGAGTGAAAGCTTGTTTCTCTCATTCGAACATGGAGAGAGAGTTTGAGTTTAGATTAACTACAGAACTTTTTTGTGGTATCTTTGTCGAATCGAGATTATCTACAGTATCCTCTTCTTCGGTACAGAGGTACACATACGGGAACTTATTTAGAATTCACTTCACAACTTCATTTTACAATTTTTTTTAATACTAGAAATTTTCTATTATAAAGTGGAATGTTCAAGCTTCCCAAAAATAAGGATACGGAAGTAGTTGATTTATTAATTGTATTGTAATTATAATAACTCCTTGTATTATAATAACGAGTGTATAGGAAGGCGAGGATGGTTAGAGCTTTTGCCGGTGAATGTGAGAAATGAAAGCTTGTTTTTTTTCCTCAACTTCGAAACCATGGAGACATAGTTTGAGTTTGGATTAACTACAGTTCTTTTTTCGGAACCCTTGTCGAATCGAGATTATCTACAGTATACTTAGGGCGACCAGATATTTTCAACATCAATGCAGTACAGTGTTGAAGAAGCAAAATGAAAAATATAAATTTAATTTTCCATTTAGTATGTATTAAAAAGAACTGAAAGTACGTAAAAGTTATTAACGAAAAAGTTTTAAAATTTCAATTTCCAAATGCACCACATGCCACATCAATAGAAAAATGTCTCGTGATCAATTGAACTTTAGGAAGATTTTCCCACAGATTTCCAGACAAAACATGTAACGTGACGGAGGCCTGTTCAAATCTTCCCAACTTCATAATTACACTGGCATCACGTTAATTTTATATTATTACTGTAGCTTCAGTCTTGTAATCAACTCAAATCTTGTAATACGGTGCAAGCCACTTAAATAGTTATGAAACAAATAAAGTTTTGTAATCATTTAATAACTTTTTAGGTTACAATGTAAGCTTTTGCGTGCCATTTATGAGAGACTACTGACTAATTGACAGAATTTAAAGTATTAACGTCATAGTTATCTCATTTTATTCTGGTCGAGTTAAGAGTCGTCGACAAAGAAAATCTCCAGCTTATGGTTCTAATGAAGAAATGTTAATCATCATGCAAAAAAACAGGACAATTTACATATTTTAGGAGGCAGGACAAAAACAAGGTAGTACTGTACTGCTAAATGCAGTACGTCGGGTCACACTAAGTATACTGTCGCCAAAAGAAACACCATCGAGTACTTTTCGCAAAGTAATCGAAAATGGTTGTTAGATAAGTTTTTTAATTGTGAAAACACTTGAGAAGTAAGAAAATTTGAAGATGGGGAGATATTGTTAAGTTATTGGTAGATAAACTTCAAAGTATTTTATACCGACGAGCCCGGAAGTCAATATATAAACCCTGTGCTACCCTTATGATTAAAGGTTTCAAGATCCTTCTATAAAGCCACATAACTGTCTCATATCTCTCGAAAGATAATTCCAAAATCTCTAAACCTCTTCACTCCTGGAAAATATTTTACACACCTATTCTTTATAATGAATATTTTTCAGACAATTATATACTACTTAAAAATATCGTTAGCACGGAATTTTTAAAAATTAACTTTTAAAATTTGCTGAGGAGGTACGTCAATATAGTGGAATTTGAGGCTTTGGGGGGGGGGGGATGGGGAGCCCAGTCGGTTAGGCACTCGCCTAGCATGCGAAAGGTCCCAGGTTCGGGTCCGGGCATCGCCAAAATAACTGCCGACCTATAAACGGCCCGTGCAGCCAAAAATGTCCGACGAATAATACCCCGTGTAAGGGAGTGCACGTTAAATATCCTTCAAAGTCCTAACGCTGCGTACGATGTCGCCCTTAACAGTTGCGTTGGGTGCCTATTCAGGTGTCGGCTCGTCACTTGACTGTGGTTCTAAAATACGACGCCCGTCGCCAATAGCCCTCGTGTAGCTCTAGTGCGACGATAATTCAAACCTAACCTTGAGGCTTTGGGCGATAAAAGTTACACATTTTTTGTATGCTATGAATAAACTGAATAAACAAATAAGATTTGTCAGACTTTTTTGTACTTAATAGTCCTTTCAAACATTTGTTTTAATGCCAAATGTTTTATAAATTTGGAGTTGTCTAATTGTTGATAAATTGTCTGTTCATGGAACTCAGTTGCACATTTGAAAAAGTTTCTCTTTTACATTCAACACGCACTACAATGTATATTTTAGCGCCTCAAATTCATAAATTTGCAGCAATCTTAGCGAGTTGTTTTTCAGTAATAAAAATCGTGACTTATTGCGTACAGGCTAATTGCAATCGAGACGTTAGTTGTGCACGAAAATATGCGTTGTGTTGTAAATATAGTGCGCGTTACGTTACAAGTCATCAAAGGCAAAGAGCATATTTCAAAGTAGTTTTTAAGAAATGCCAAAAAATCAGACAAAAATTCATGTAAAGATAATTATGGATAACAGTATAGTTATAAATCAAAGAGATACTGTAAACCTGTATCGATTGATAGCCAACACTTTTCAATTGGCAAACTTTGGAGAAAATATTAAATATCAAATATAAGCATGGGAATCCATTTATCTCAACTTGGAGGGGGAAAAATCCCACCAGAACACGAAACCTTTTTCTAACAATAAACATTTTTAGATCTTTAGAACATTATGGCCTAGGCCTAATATCCAAAATTGGCGAAATAGACATAAAAGTTTCAAAAAGTACAACCAACCCAAGTACAAACCCATCCAATCGTGCCAGGGGCATTAGCGTAAAAACTAGCAACAATGACCAAGGAAAGTAAAAGTCGTGAATGGAAAGGAGGGGTGTTGTATGAATGAAAGAAGATTCGAACCCACAGGGGTAGAACGTCTGTTCCAACAAGAAGACTTCGGCAACAATGGGCACGGAGGGGTCTTCACAAGTGTCAACTTTTATGTGGGGACAAAGACGGTCGAACGGGGTGGAAAATTGGTCATCAATAACATGGGAGTGTTTGTAATTGCAGGTGGCAAGGCGTGACTGCGGGCAGGAGAGGACAAGATGGTCCCTCTTTTGCAAACAAGGGAGTGTAAAGGGGCATGTGTGTATCGGGTGTCTAAAAAAGCATGATTTCGAGCTTATAACGAGGAAGGTGGTGATTTGGAATGATGGAGGCGGTTACCTAAACATGTGGTTTGTGTACTGTAGGACGCGCATAACCGGCAGACGGCAATATGCTACAAGTTAGAATAGGGATTGTAACTTCTCCAATACATTAAATTTGAATAAGGATTGTAACTAACCTAATACGCTTAATTAGAATAGGAATTAAAATAACATCACCAATGCTATAAATTAAAATAGGGATTGTAAATTTACCAATACGCTAAGTTAGAATATGGATTGTAACTTTAATTATAAATATGGGAATGTTTGTAATTGCAGGTGGCAAGCGTGACTCCTTCGGTCAAGATGGTCCCTCTGCAAACAAGGGCAAAGGGGCATGTGTGTATATCAAGTGGCTAAAAAAACATGGTGTGTACTACTTCTTTTGAGCTCATAACGAGGTAGGTGTTGATTTGGAATAAAGGAAGCAGGGACCTAAACATGTTTTTTGTACTGTTGTAGGACGCGCATAACAGGCAGACGGTATGGTATTGCGCTAAATTAGAAGAGGGATTGTAACTTCCCCAATACACTAAATAAGAATAGGATTGTAATTTCCCAATATGCTAAATTAGAATAGGGATTGCAACTTTATTTTACAATGATAGCCATTTCACCGTAAACTGGTTAAAAACTAAGGGTGTAAAACACCACACGGCTTTCAATTACCACTCAATAATAGATACTAGGAACTTGCATAACAAATTTGAAGTCTATAGAGTGGTTTCGACAGATAGAATAACAGTCTGACTCTGAAAGACGAAGCAATTCAAAAAAAAATTCTGAATTAGCACCCTCAAAAACGTGTATAAAAAAACCAAATCTTGCATTTTGAATTTTCGACCGTATCGTAGTATTTCATCACCTTCCATTTCATATTGGAGAATTGAGAGTAAAATTTATGGTAACATACAGAACAAACTAGTTGACAATGATACTAATTCGATCTGGATTAAAAAAAATAATCTTAGAACACCGCTATTTTATTTACACTATTTTTAGTACGTAATGGAATCACCAAGAAGCCATTACAGTATGGCAATTTCGAAATCGAGACCTGGAGCACACAAACAACAACCATGTAAAACATTCTCAAGATGTACTCAACCATAAAAAGCTGGGGCAAATAATCTCCTAAACACCATACTGTGTACTTTAGAACGAAGCAGACATACCAATTGCGATTGCCAATATCGTCTGTTGAGGAAGTCTCGTCTAGGAATTTGAACATTGACGGGGCGACTACTAATAACCTGGTTTCAAGAACAAGGCCCCTAACAAAAACCCGAATTATCACTTGTAGAAACCATCATCCGCCCTGGTATCTCCAAGGTCACGCAAGGCCCTTCGTGCCCCCATCGCTTTTGCTATAACGACACCTCGTTCCTGCAGTTTGATTGAAATGAGGGGCTGTGTGCAAAAGAAACTCATGGAGTAGTGCGTTTGCAAGTTCTGTTAGGTTTGGAAGTCGTTCCACTGGATTAACACATGACTGAAAATCGAAGCTAAAATATTATCGTGTCAAAATTATTGGCGACTATAAGTAAAATTTAGATTGCATAAAACGATAAACAACAAGTTACATTTCAAAATATCTTCAGCAAGATCGTCAAAATTTAGCACGGAGCCAGGTTTCGATAACAGTAATTGTCCCATTGATACCGTATGTGCAGGCTAAGTAATGAAACCGTTTGAGCTTGAAGTAGTACAAATTTAAATGTATTTTTCTGACCTTCCATCTTCATATATGGTACTTTTTTTTCAGTAGGTCCAGCGTAGAAAATATTTGAAGGTGAGAAATGGAAAGCGAGAGAGAGGGTATGGGTTGAATTAACGTCGCACAAGGTCTACACGAAGGGCTATTGGCGACGGACCTCGTGTTACAGAACCACGGTCAACTGAAGAGGTGGATACCTAAGCTGGCACCCAACGCAGTGACATCACACGCGGCGTCAGGACCCCAACAGATTAACGAGCACCATGTATTTCCGGCTTTATTTATCCTTATTTTTTCCCCCAACACTATTCCGTTTGTAGGATCCAAGGGAGAGGGAGAGGAACTGTACCGCAATGTGCATATAAACTTAAGAACTGTTTCACATATTCTTAGACCGCATCCACGCATCTCAATATGTAAAAGACCCCTAGGAAAAAGTGTCGGAAGGAGCGTGTCAACAGGTATAGAGAAAATAGGGGGGCAGAGAAGAGACGCCAGCATAATCAGAAGCGTGAAACGAACGAACCAGCACGCGGCAAACAGCGAAGCCTCATTCTAGGAATACATATCGGCCCCCCTGCATCATTTGCATCGAAATTTGTAGGAACGCTTTGATCATGATAGTATCGCAAATATGGATAATGAAGGAAAGGCGGAATGAGTTTTTAATTTTTGCTGACGTTTTTTGCATTAACATTTTAACTTAAGACTTTGAGAATACAACTTTTAAAAAATAACACCGGAATTTAATTAATTACTTTTTTTTTAAATGTTTGATGTGTCTCAACTTGTGTGCAGGACTGTACTGCCGCTGTAAGAAAGACCGTTCTGCAATTTTGGCGTTGTTGATTTATATTAGCATTAATACACATAAAAGCAATAATCCATCTTATTTCGTAAGTCAGTAATCGTAACTACATTAGAACTATGTCATCTACTTTTTACTTTACTTGCGTTTATTGAAACTTTTTTTTTTCAATTTCTCAAAACTCAGTTCTTGCAAATACGGTCTTTTAGCTTCACACTACGTTATAACGTAAAAGTGGAAGGTTTATAATCGTTCAGTCCGTCGTCTGTCCGTCGTCCCACTTTAACAGAAAGAACCAAGTCCACAACAAGTGGATACGTCATTTGAAGCAAAAATCAGATAGGCTACATCAAATTCATTAAAAATTTAATTAGAAGTTATTAAATTTAAATAACTAAATTAATTACATTTAAATAAGCAAATTCCATTTTATTCAATATTTCACTTTTGCCATCCACAAGTCCACAGACAAGTGGAATCGTCATTGAAGCAAAATCAGATTAGTACATCCAAATTTATTGAATGTGCGAGGAATATTACATATTATTCTTGAAATATAAATTATTTGCAAACGATAAGTAATAAATGAATTCGAAATAAAATAAATGAAACTAGCCAAATTGGCGTGTAAAGTTAATATAGAATAATGTGGTTGGCGCGTTATGCCTGTTAACACAAATGGTGAAGGGTTAAGTGCAGATTCTGTAAACCTACTGTTTCTTACAGTACTACGAGTAGTATAGTTTACTTAAACAATTAGATAGTATCCAATTCTACATGTTTATAAAGCTTAAACATAAACAACAATTAATATTAACATCCAAAGACTGAGAAAACGCAAGGGTAAGAATCGTTGCCAGTGCAAACGAGACGGCAAATGAAGGATGACGCTTATTTCTGAGCGACCTTTTCCTCACAGAAGTCATCTTCATCAGGTAAACATAGCTTGAGATCTTTATGAGAGCCGTCATGGGTTGTTTTGAAGGTTTTGCACCCTAAACAAACATTTATGGCTAACCTAGAGGTAACTCCCACGCTTTTGGGGAAAGAGTTGAATTATTTGATGTGTGAAAGGTGCGTTGGAAAGAATTGGAGAAATAAGGGTGTATAAGACTAAGTTAAATTTAACGGGGCTATAACTATATAATTATCAGTTATGTTTCAACAAAAAGTCGGTTTGATAAGATAAATAAATAGACTAATACTGAAATATTTTTAAGAAAACAATGGATCATGAATGGAAGAGTTTCTAGTTGTAGTTTGGTTTCTTTTCTATAAGTAACGGGATTTTATTCTTTATAATGAACGGGAACAAAGGCAAAGCTTATTATCCTATATCAAATTAAATGACACATATACTTGGATCAATTTGATATTCTTTTAGTCCGTGCGAAGAACGGGAATAAATTTGCTAGTCCAACTATTAATTGATGCACCACGATGAAGTGCCTAATTAAAAAGTTACATTTTCTGAAACTTTGACTTGTGTTATCTATTAAAGATTTCATGACCGTGAACATTAATTTAATCAAATGATTTTATCAATTTACATCATCTTCTGATATCTTGTTCAACAAGATAGATAGGTTAAGACATACAGAACGGAATCATTTTTTCGAAAAGAAATGTTATGCAGAAGAATGCAGATTATGGTTGATAGGAAATCGCACAGACCTGTGGATATTCCGCCCAATTGAACACTCCCCCGATTTGTATCCCGAGTAAGTTAATATGGATGAAATGAACCGGCAAATGCTTAAATCATATCTGTGGCGGTTACCATGCAAAAGCAGCAATCGATATAAAGTTAGAACTATGTACTTACAAAAATGATTAAGATTCATAACGCATACGTCAACGTATAGAATTGTTTTACAGAATACTTTTACTTTATCGTGATGCATCTATTAGTGTGTGACAGATGTAAGGGAAAGATGTCAAAATATGCATACTGGAACATATAAGTTATTTCACTACTTCAAAAGTGTGTCCTTTTATTCGAAAGTAATGAATCTGTAAGTCGATTTCATGGACGAAGCATGGATTAATTTTGGGTTATTTTTATTGTTTTATCAATGTAAAAAAATTAAGTTTCTTAGTTGTTCAAGATAAAGACCCGTGAGAGCGTGTTAATAGGTTTAGGATAAATTAACAAGGGAAAACCCAAAAAGCCAAAGATGCACACGAAAAAGTATCCAAACATACAGAAAATACAAAAAACTATCTATAAGAACACCTGAACACATAAAAATATCTACGAATCTAAATTTAACTGGTAAGTGTTCAATTCACTCATAAAAATTAACCTTGCTGAGATGTAACATCAACAGATATTTTTTTTTTTAAATAAGAAAGGTGCCATCAAGTTCCATCTAAAATAACTCGTACAAAATTACGAAACTAGTAAACTTTTATAATCATGTTGGAATACCTAAACAACCTTGCCAGCCTGATAGGAAATCAAGCCTTGCAAAAAGTTAACCGCAAAATATTCATCTTAAAACAACGTTACCCATCTTTTGCATTGTAACAAAATAACGGTTTATAATCTGTCAACAGGGTAAACCACTGGGTAAACAAACCACCGGCCTAAATACTTGCAGGCAGCATTGACCGAATTGCCGACCTCCCTATACTTCGCAGTTCTCGGAACTTCGGGGGGGAGACTAACTCCCCCACCTACTTCCGAGAACGATAGAGTGTATGGGGGGGGGGGGAGAATGTGGTCGCACCCCCATTGTTCTCACATTCCAAAAGGGGCCTGCAGCAACGGATCGTAAACACCATGAATCGCTTGGTTGGAAAAGTTATGGACGATGTTTTTCGAATGTAGGAAGATCGCGGTAAGAATGTCGTTCGTCAAAAATTGAAATGTCGTTCGTTGAAATTTGTAGTTATTTTCAAATAAACTATTATTTATATCTGTATTAAATACCAGAATTTGGAACTATTCACAATAATTGCATTAAAAATCATCTAGCTGGCCGATTAGCTTTTAGCATAAACGAGGATTCGTAACTTTTGGAAGTCTAGTATATTAGCGGTTGAGGTTGTATTCGAAATTTTTAAAATATTCACCACAATAAATAAGGTCTAAGAAAATGATACAATTTGTAAAAATGGACTATAAGGAGGCATCCAAATGTAAACAGAAGCTATCCCTTTTGTTTAACAGACGGCTAAAAGCGGCATACTGAAGATATTTTTGTACTTCTACTTAGAGAAAATATGGTTATGTGTTGACGTTTGACGAAATGCTTAAAAGAATAATAATGCTGCCCTTTTTCGTTTCAAACAGAAGACCAAAGAAACTTGAAACATTAAGCATCAGACTTTTACACTAAAAACCGTAATTTAAGTTTACCTCTCCTTTTCAACCTGATAAGCATGTCTAACACAGCGATAAGCTCAATTCTTATCGCTTTCATAGCACAGTACGTATTAAAAAAAAACAAGTATGAGCAAGCAACTTAAATACAATAAATGAATGATTGACAAGCACAGTGTGGACATTGCACAGTTCCATGACTCCCAACCAAACAAAATTCCAATACGATTTC
Source organism: Oedothorax gibbosus (assembly GCA_019343175.1). Lineage (NCBI taxonomy): Eukaryota > Metazoa > Arthropoda > Arachnida > Araneae > Linyphiidae > Oedothorax > Oedothorax gibbosus. The sequence goes on from CM033280.1 coordinate 40,742,203, forward strand.
TTTTAGAAAAGAACAAGCGTAAGGAAAATCGTTTGCACAACGTAAGAGGGGGGGATAAAAGAACATGCCAGGCACACCCCCGGGACAGGAGGGTGCCACAACAATAAAAAATCATTCGAAATTATCCCCCTTTTGGGGACACAATGGAACATTGCGCCACGTGTTCTTACAGCGTTGCCACTTCACTTTTTTCTAATGATGGTTAAAAAAAAAAGGTGCTTATACGGAGAAAATATTTTTTATCGCTCCCTGCACAAATGGAAGTAAAATTAAAGATAACAGTGAGATTCCTTTTTTATTTTTAAGATTTTACTCACTGGTAATTTGATGACTGAGCTGGAATATAGAATGGGTGTGATTTTTGAAAAGGTATAAAATGTCGATTTAATTTTATTGGAGAGGGTAATCTTAAACCAACACTTTTTAATCAATTGAATAAAAAATAATTTTCTTACATTGGAACATGAAATTTAAATGCATATAAAACATCTTAAAAATCATACAAAACAACTTAACAAAAGTACTGTGGTTTCTTGATGTAGAGTTGAGCCTAACAAAATGAAAACATGAGCATGATTTTTTTTCTCTACATTTTATCATGACAATCCACATAGTTTCAAGCTATATTGTTTCCCCATTAAAATTCCACTAGTCTTCATAAAAGAACTGATTGATCTATAAAAGCCATACATCACAAGACCGCAAATGCCAACCACCTAACTTCTGCTTGTCACTCGATTGGAATGTAATGACTTAGCAAAAGTAAAATAATACCTATGTCTTCCAGAAATAAAAGCCGGCACAATTTTAGGAAATATACTAAAAATTCTATAGCTACAATTAAAAAAAAAGAATAAAATTGCGTCTCTGAATATTTAATTTTTTATAATTTTTTTTATGCAAAATATCAAAATCTAAGTCCCTAAACTTTAGTAGTAGTTGTGACTAAAATTTTAAATGAACAAAGATTAACAAGGTTTATGCAGCCATTCTTCTATTAATCAAGGTGTACTGACTTTTGTAGTTATCGAATTCCTACATATATATATATATCTATCAAGGAATCCAAAAAAAATTTCTTGGGACGATTTTCAAAAGTTAGGGTCTTTTTCTAGGAATAAGAATACATGGGTTTTTTTTTGCAAGTTCCGTATAAACAGAAATAAAAAATGAAAAATTGGTAACGTTAAAAAGGAGGTTTTGGAAGTTAAAATTACTGAAAGAAAAGTGTGGATCAGCAAACACTATTACTAAAACCGATTTGTCTTTGGCTTGTGTGCATATTTATAAGGTGTTGAATCCAAACACGGGCTAATTTTGAATGCGCCAAATAAGCGAAACAGTTCTTTCACTTGATTTGTTCCAATTTAGGAACCAATTTTAAAACTTAGGGTTTTTTTAATAAGTAATGTGAATCGTGATAGGTCATTAAATCAATTTATAAACAAGGTGGGGATAGCCCAAATCCTATTCACTCCCAAAAAATGGTACACACATGTTCTTTATATATAAACATATTTTTCAAATAATTGTATAATTAAAAGTATGTTGTGGAAGTAATTTTGAAAATGATAATGTTGAACATTTTTGGAGGGGCACGCCAATTTAGTGGAATTCAAGTATTTGAGCGGAGAAAAATGCACATTTTTTTTAATTGCAATAAATAAATAAGCTCAGTCAGTTTTTGGTAAGTAATAGTTAATCCTACAATGCGTCGTATAAATTAAAACGCTGAAAAATATTAAAAACTTCGAAATCTGCTTGACCCTTTTTTCAGTCATTTTTGTCATATAATAAATCATTTGCTTTGGTATTGCTATTTTTGACCACTCTCATTTATAACAGACACTATTAAGAAAAATTGTAAAATGAAGCTGTCAGAGGTCCACGTGTGTGTTTCTCTGGAGCAAAGAGGTTATACTAGCTATTTTAAAAAATTCATATATGTAATAAATATGTAGCATTAAAATTTTTCAAGATAGTATACCTATTATGTACGTGGCTAATTCCATATAACTGTAGTGTAAGTCACAATTGAAGAGATTAAAAGCTTTTTAAATTTGAAAAATAAATCAAGTTAAATAAAGCATGTTACATTATTTACTTTTAATAAGTGTAAATCAGCTATTTTGCCAATTTTGTTTCAGGTAAATGTTAAAAGTTGCAATAATATTCACTTTTTACATATGTGACTTACACTACAGAAAGGATATTTTTGCATGCAATTAGACACGTGTAAAACGTTAATAACTCACCATGGGCAGAGCTCCATAAGGGCTCCTTGCATGTGGATGGTAACCCGGAACATATCCAAAAGCAGGAGAAGGGAAGTAATCAAAAGGTTTTCCTACATTAAAAGAGAATTATCATTAGAATGCTGACAAAGCTAGCTGGCAACTTATGGGTGTTTCCTTCTTGTCTGACCAACCGACAAAATCAGGGTTCATACTCTATCTATGATAGTGAAATTCAGGAGTTTCTAAGGAGATTTTCAGGAGTGCAGCAATGTAAATTCAAGAGGTAACAAGTAATAAAATTGAATATGTTTATTATCGTATTAGTCTAGTGACTTCACTGCACTTCAAATGACGAAACAGAAGAAAAAAAAATCTCCTGAAGAGTTGTGCGGTGCATTCTGAAACATTAACTATTATCGCAATGTCACAATGTGCATGTAGACTTATTCCGAATAAAGTAAAGTCATCAATTTTTTCAGGAGAGGGGGAAAAAATATCAGGAGATGAGGCAAATTTCAGGAGTTATAAGGGCCCTCAAAAGAAAAATTTTTAATTCAGGAGTTTTTCAGGAATTTCAGGAGGCGTACGAACCCGGCAAAATATTTACTGAAAATGTACTCGTCTAGTAAGCTGAAATAGTAAATGAATCACTGAGTTCATTTTAGCTGTTTACATTTAAGATTTTATTGTTAGCATAAGAATGCTGTCAGAGCACAGATGTACTTGACAGCATAGCATAGGAAACTGTTTTACTTTTTTTGTTGGAGTAAAAGTCTGCCTTTATTTGGCTTGTGCCTTCATTTTAGAAGACGACGAAACATTTAATTTAAGACAAGTAGATGAATCGTAACATTGACAGTCACTTAATCTACAATACAAGATTTATACACTTTGGTACAAAATATAACACAATTTAGAGGAAATTAAAAGTTTTCTCCATACTCCAAACTCAGTTTTATATAAAGAAATTAACTTATCTTGGCAAAACAGTGAACACTGTGAAATTTTTTGTGTGCAAAATATCTTAAAATATTCAGCAACGAGTGGTACACAATACTAGAGAGAGAAACACGCATTCAAAGCTGGGGCTAGTAAAGCATTGGTGTTGGGAAAAGTACAACAATACTCTTTGTATAAACTTAAAAAACAACTATGAAGTAAACAGGCATCTTATTAACTACTCTTTCAGGACAAATCATTGGACAGATGTCCAAGTAGTAACGGAATAGACATCTTGGGTTAAAACCACCAAAAAATTTGTAAAAAATGCGTAAACCCAATTTTGCTAGTCTCCAAACACCTAAGTTCATGCTAAAGGTGGAAGAGCCAGCTATAACATGATCATTTGCAAGTCATCACATAAAATGTCTTAAAAAAGTAAATTATTAAAGAATTCTTAATTCTTTGTTTACCTACCTACCTTAATACTATAATCTCATTTTTTTAATCAAAGAAAATGGTCAGTAGCAAATTATACATATTTAGACAACAATTAAACAAAACAGATTTGTAAATTTTTGGAAACTTAATTATCACTGAATAAAAAATAATCCAACCAATCCAAATACTTTAAAATTTTATAAGAAGGAACAAACAACACAACCCCTTAAATGAAAGGGAAACAAACCTGGTCAAGGTCGAATTCGAAAAGAACAACAAAGTGCACTCACCGCTCGGAAAAGCACCCACATGCGGCTGATGGTGACCATTACTGTGGTGGGGCGGCTCGGAATTTGGAATAGAACGGTCGGTGCCATCCACTGACCGGCTTTCCTGCAAAAGATATTTAAATTAGATCAAAATAAATAATCGTTATGATTAAAACTCGATCTGGTTGACAGTATCAACAAAAGAATTTTTTTCATTTGTATACAAGCATGGTTAACTGGTTTAGATATATAATATTTCTTTGATTGTATAATTTTTAAACAATTATTAACGGGTAAGCAAGTTTTTAAATAATTATTTGATTAATCAAATTAATTAGGGGAATTATTGTATCACATTTACCGAAGGTGTACTTAACTTTTACAATAACGCTGCATAATCAACTTTTTGGAAATGGAACTCAAAAGATAAACGACGATTTTTTAGACTTTAAAATTATGTAAACATTCCAAACAATGTCATTGGCTTTTCAGCAAACACAATAAATAAATTCTTTTACTGTCATTATTAATTATACAAACATATCAAAATCGCACTTCTCAAAATAACTTTAAAAATTATGATTGAAAAAAATAAAGAACATCCCACGCCCTTTTAAGAGAGTAAGTAAACAAGCCGCGAGAAGAAGAAGATCGCAGTACCTCCTTGAGAGCGACTTCGGTGACCAGGCTCCGCTTCTCTTCTTTGAGATTTTCGGCCGAGGATTCGTCGTCCACCTCGCCTTCCACTCGATAAACTTTCACCTCATCGTTGGACGACACGTCCGAAGACGCGTGGGGCATCTTTATTGCACTTGTAATCGCGCACTAGTTAGTCCGAGATGCAGCAAGCGACACATGGGAACGCGCGGAGCATGGCAACAGTCGACCCACGCAAATAACAACAAACATTCAACTGAGCTGAGTTGAGTTCTTCGCTTCTCAACTTTTGGGCAAATCAGCGGCGTGCGGAGGGTTGCCGGTCGCCGATGTGGAGAGAGGTTTCGCTCGCCAAAGTGGTTTTCGTTGCCAAATATTAGGCTTCTTGTAGTAGTATTTCTTTTTTTATTAAAGGTTTTTTCTTTCCATGTTCTTTTTAATCATTTTTTTTGTTCGCCGTCATTGCATAATGATGTAGTAGTAATATTAAAAACATAAATAATTATTAAAAAATTAAGATTCAAATATTTGACAATTTATTTTCTACAATTAAATAATACTTCTACCCTGCATCTAAGAAACGAATATTGTACCCCCATATCTAGCGGCCCCTAAACTAAAAACTCCTCGGTGCAACAGCCCATTACTGGGCCAAGGCCTGCCGTGCCCAATTCAGCTTTCGTGACCAAGGGCTCTGGGGTGCTACTAGGCATATGTCCCGGTAAGGTGGTCAGCGCCTCACGCGGAACCCCCAGCGGCCTCTAAGTAACGTAATAAAAATATCTTGTGATTTGCATGTCGAGTCAATATCGGGAGGTGATCGCTTACGATCTAGTTTTATAGTACTTTATATCATATGATCCGGGTGGGGGGAGACACTGTTTCACAGTGGTGTTAAAAAGTGGAGGTTTGAAAATTTATTAATTTTTTTTAAATTTTAATTTAAAAACTATAATTGTTATACAGATCACTTTAAAAGTAATATAAGTTAGAAGATAATGCAATCTATTTTATCTCGATTAATCAAATAGTTTTTTTTTTTTACGTCTGTTTAACAACATCAAGGTAATTTTGAGTTAAAGTCATTTACGAATTTTCAAAAGTCAATAACTCAAAAACTAATTGTCCAAAAATTACGTTTTTTTTCTTGTTTTCTCTGCAGGTATAAAAACGAGCCAAAATACTTAGAAATCCAAATATTCGAATTTTCCCGTGGTACACTAATATTTGAATTTCCAAAATTCGTAAATTTTTGCGATTTGTACATTATCAAATATTCGTGATATTTTAATTTTCAGATTACCAAGATATCGTAATAGAGAAATCATTTTTCCAATGAAGTTATTCCATTCCTCATTTGAATTTGCTAAAAAAAAAAAATTAGGGTATCTTTGTTATTTAATTTTTAATTTAAAACAAACATTCAAAGCAAAAAAAAAATGCCAACTTTGGAATTTCATAGAAGTATCTCAGAAAAAGGTAAATGATTTTAATTTGTTCAACAATTTTTTTTTCTTTCTAAAACTAATGATTTTGTCATAAATATATACTTATGGTTACCCCACGGAAGATGGTTGCCACTGCCACACTGTTAAACATGAAACTCTAAAAAATGAGTACTAGAATGGGTTTGTTATAATCCTTTAGTACTTTTGAGTCGGGTTAGCTCAAAAAGCCAATACACGCCTCGTAATTTTTAGAACCACGGTCAAGTGACGAGGACGAGACCAAGGGCGAGCATCCAACGGAACTTTAAGGGCGATATCATACGTCAGGACTTTGTAGAATATTTAAATTGCACTCCCTCTACACGGTTTATTTATTCATCGAAAACTTTTTGACTGCACGGGTCGTTTTTAGGTCGGCAGTTATATTAGAAATAACTGCTTCAAGAGTCATTGCCATAGAATCTTTAGTGAGAACAATACTTTAAAAAAAATAGTACTTTTAAATTTCAAATTTAAGATCATACCAGTTCTTAAAATTCAATATGTTTCATATTTATCAATTTTCCTCAAAAAATGGGAACATATATGATCTCAAATTCGAGAACAATCAGATTTGAAAAGTACTTGGAACATAAATATTAATTCCGGTTAGCTTTTTAACAAAAAAAAAATTCACTCATTTATTTCATTAAAAAAATGTAAAATTAAAAATTATTAATTTTATGTGGTTATCCGTTATAGAGACCATAAATTAAGAGAGAAAAACGACAATGCGCTCGTAGTGGCCAAATACCGCAAAACTTGAGTGGAAACAATCGCCGCTAAGGTTTTGTTAACATTGATGCGTTTCCCATAAGAAATTTTTGTTCAAATGTTTGGTCGCTGAATATTTATCTAAAGTTCTAAATTTTAAGTTTAAGTTAAAAGTTTTTAGCATATTTTATCAGGATGGAATGTGTTTTAAGTTGTGATTTTGTTAAAATTGATATTTTGGCAGTGAATTCCGAGAATCCGTTTGGGAAAAAAGGTCACATCCATAGATATCATAGTTAAAGTATTAGATTGTCAGATCACGTGACCTCCAATGCTAACGACGGGACGCGCATGGAGACCAAAATAAGAGGGCAATTTGGCCAGTGTTGCCACCACTTTAAGGAGAAAAATGCTACGGCATCATCGGAAAAATACCATTTAATTCTAAAATTACCAAACAAAATACTAGAAAAGCATTTCAAGTCACTAAAAAGATTCCAAAATGCAGCTAGTATTTTTACGATATTTTTGTAATTTTAGAATTTATTTTAGAATTATTCTCTATAAATTAAGTCTCTATAAGGGTCAATGTTAATTTACCTAAATTTAGGAAATTTTTTCTCAGGAACTATATGAGATATCATTGAAAACTTTTTTTTACATTTTGTTCCTTACATATAGCTCTTTGATTTAAACTGTAAAAAATACTTTTACAATGATTTTTTTTAAAATATGTATTGAAAAACACAAAAAAAAATCAGATTTAAAGTTATATAAATTTTTTTGAGTAGAGATTGTATTTAAAAATCCTCGGTTTATATCAAAGAGCTATTATGGGGAAAAATAACAAAACAAAATATGTTGATATCTTTTATAGTTCCTGAGAAAAAATTTTCTAACTGTTAAAAAACCTTATATTTCAGGAAACGCAAAAGAAAAGTAAGGTTTAGGTAAGTCGGTAAGAACTGATGTTAAGAGTTTCTCAAAAATGCTTATAAAAAGAAAACCACTTAACAGAAATTGATAATCTTGGTCTTAAATTAAAGCTAAAGATAAGCAAAATAAAAAAGGAAAAACAGAAAATCGAAATGTTTGACCGAAACGTCCATCCGACCCCCCTTAACATATTTTAAATTTACATTCAAATGTGAAACGCGAATGCCAATCAAATTCTAACAAAAAAATTACATTCATTTATTTAACAAAAAATGCAACTGTAAAATTTAAAATTAGTAATTTTATGTGGATATAAGCGAAAACTAATCGTAATCGGCTTGACATGTTTTAAATTAACATTCAAATGTAAACCACGAGTATAAATAAAATTCTAACTTAAAATTATATAATATTGCCAAGCAAAGCGATACCGATTCAAATTCCAGCAACCCCCACCCGGCGCCATCCAACTCTCCGCCAATGAGGTCGTCGAAGCGATACAGTGGGGGTATTTTCTAGGGGGTTGAAGAAGGGGGCTCGTTTTACTAAAGGGGAAGGGGGGTTGTGGGTCGCAGACGAAATATTTGGGGAAGAAATGTGGTGGGGGAGGTGGAATGACTTCCTGGTGGTTCCGTTCCTGAACGATCAGAAGAAAGGTTAGAATAAAGATGAGAGGCCCTGTGCGCAGAACCTGATTTCCAGCAGACACGTTCCCAAAGCCCCCCAAAATTTTCTTAAATGTATAAATCAAGGGTAAAAAGAGCCAAAATTAGTTGAAAAAAATTACTAATAAATATAGTACAATTGAACCAAATGCCATTAATTTTTCAAAAGCGAGCTACTATATAAATTTTATATCACTTGTTATTTTTTTATAAATTATGCCGTGTCATGATAATATATAATTAATAGTATAATATAAATATATATAATATATATAATATATATTATAATATATATATATAATATATATAATATACATATCATATAATAATATATATATATATCATATACAATATTAATATATAATAAATATAATTATAAATAATAATATAATATAATAATAATATAATAATATATATAAATACTATATAAAAATAATAATAATAAAATATATAATAATAATTATAATAATATATAATAATATATATAATAATATATAATATATATATATAAAATAAATAATAATAAAATATATATATATATATAATACTATAATAATATAATAATATATAATATAATATATTAATAATATAATATATATATAATATAATATATATAATACATAATATATATAATATAATATATAATAATATAATATAATATAAAATATATATATATATATATATATATATATATATATATATATATATATAATATATATATATATATATATATATATATAATCTTACGCGTGTATGTAAGATAATTGTTAGAGATTATATTATTTTTAATTTTTTTTTTAATTGAGTAAATTGTTCCCTGTCTGTGCGAATTTAGATGCGAGGCCCATCTTTGTTAGGATTAGTGCTTGTTTACGGGCATTACAAAAAGTTTGGGGTAGGGGAGCCCAGTCGGTTAGGCGCTCGCCTAGCATGCGAAAGGTCCCAGGTCCGGGCATCGCCAAAATAACTGCCGACCTATAAACGGCCCGACGAATGTCCGACGAATAATATACCCCCTGTGGAGGGAGTGCACGTTAAAATAAGCTTCAAAAGTCCCAAAACACTGCGTACGATGTCGCCCTTAACGGTTGCGTTGGGTGCCAACTCAGGTGTCGGCTCGTCACTTGCCTGTGGTTCTAAAATACGACGCCCGACGCCAATAGCCCTCGTGTAACTAAACAAAAAGTTTGCTCGCGTAAAGTGGAGAAAAAATCAATCCAAAGTTTTTAAAGTTAGTTATTTATTCTGTTTCAGCCCGATCGACAGCGGGTCTCCAAATCAAAGTTCCCCTGTGTAAATCCAATGTAAAAAAAAAAAAAAAATCTAAGTCACTTTTCTCCGGCTGTATGAAATATATTTACAAATGGTTTTTATATGATAAATGTAGCTCACTTACAGGTCTCTATGTTCTCATTTTTTGAAATGGGTTCGAATATTTTGTGTAAAATTATTTATTGAAATTTTTTTAAAAAAAATATTCGAATCCATTTAAAAAATGGGATTATAGAAACCTGTACGCCAGCTACAACCGTTTGTAAAAATATTCCATACAGCCGGAGAAATGATCGACTCAGAAAATAATGTTTTTCCATTGGATTAACACAGAAGAACTTTGGTTTAGAGACCCGCGGTCGAACGGGCTCAAAAACCTATAATTGTAAACATTATCTTAAGTGCTGTAATAATTTTTACATAAAATTATCACTTTTCAAATCTTCTAATTATCGCAACCCTGGTATTTTTTATCAATTGCACGTAATTGTAAAATTTATACTTTACAATATCTACCCTACACTTGGAGAAGTGCATTGAGGGATGTAATTGTACAGTAATTATAATTTAAGTTCTTTATAGTAGAAAATTGCTTCATTGTGAGAATAACTTTTCGTAATAATGTGTTGAAATTCGCTACTTGTGTGTGTGTGTGAGGGGGGGGGGGGGGGCAGGGCAGTGGGAGCATTTTTCTACAATTTTGGGGTCAATAGCATAGATTGTAGAAAAATTCATGGTACATCGACGCTAGAATAGAATAAGACAGCAAAATGTTCCACAATGGCACTTATCTCTTTGATCAAAGGGACGAACAAGGCGACATATATATTTTCCATCCCCATCCATGTAACAAAATATTGGTACAAAGTTACTCCGTAACCCGTAAACGCGGGGGTAGCTCTCAAAAAGTGCTTTCACCTAGTTTTACGAGTAACTTTCCACTAAACTTTTACTGTGCACTTACCATTGCAACATTAATGTTATTACCTTGTCTAGTTAATATTTGTCGAATAAAGTTCCACTTTTTCTCAACAAGAATCATTTTTATAATAAATCCTAAATCTTTTGAACAGCAGTTTTTATTTAACAGCTCTTTGGCTATGTCCTCACTACGACATCAAACGCCACAAAGGTAACAAAATTTGGCGATTGCCAAGGACGCCAAGCGATGCAATAGCATGGTGGCTGACTCTGCCAAGTCGCCAAATTTTGTTGTATTTGTTGCCTTTGTGGCGTAGTCAGGACATAGCCTTTCAGTGAAAAGCACTCTTTATAAGGTTACCTCATGAAAAAATATTAATGCAAAAGTCAGCGCACCTAAATAGTTTTACAGTTCTTCTTTTTTTTTAATTTGTAAAAATATGTCAAATTTCTAGGACAAAATAATTCTTTTTCGGACGAAATACGAATAAAACTGAAATATTATAAAACTGTTTTTTGACTGTTTGCCAAATAGGATACAGACCAACAAAAGTGCACCAAAAATAGTAAAAAAAAATATAAATTGATTATTAATGCAATATTTTTCATTTAAAAAATCCAGTTTTTTAAAGCAAACACTGAGGGGGATAGTTTGATTCATTCATTTTCTATTTCGTCTGGAGGGGGATTTACTGTAACTTACCTACTCTTCGATCTCCTGTTATTGTTTTTCTTCCTTCACCTCTTGCAGCAAAATACAGTATCCGTGTGACGTTGGGGTCTTTATGAAAATAATGTTTCGATTTCTGTCCGAATTCGCTACATCCCGCTCTGGCGCTCTATATAGTCATTCATTCTCACACTTGAAATTTAAAACCTCAATATTTTAAATTGCATTTATCATTTTATTGCGTCCAAATGATAATTTGCTTTAAAAAAATCTAACCAAAATTACTTAATTTTACAAAACAGAATTATGTACTTTGATTACGGTTCTTCAAGCATTAGATGTAAGTATAATTTGCTATCTTTTTATGTAATTAATTTTTCTCTTTATTAGTTTCTGGTTATTATTTTATAATATTATTTGTAGTAGCTAATGACTTTTAGCTTGAATTTGTTAATTAATATCTATTTAAATAGGGAGCCTTCTTAGATTTCCCAAAGACACAAAGATTTTGTTAGCAAATAATACATTAGAAAAGTGCTTATTAATAGTTATTGTAAGTTTAAGATCATTATAATGAAATGTCCGAATTCTAATAAATAAATTTATTTTATTTTTAATAATTAATGTAATTGTTAATTAATAATAATTAATTTGCCTTTTCAGTAACCAATTTAATTATTGATTAAGCATTTTTTTTTAGTTTCGGTAAAGGGAGTTGGCAACACCGAACATTGCTGTTTGAAATTAAATCAACATGAAAAGTGTAGAGAGGGTTTTGTGTGTGTGCGCACGTTAAATCCGTTCTTAATGCTCCAAAGCCGCGTACGATGTTGCCAACTGTTTCCCGCTCAGATTTATAAGCATCTTCACTTGACTGCTTTTTAAAATTACGAGGATCCTCGACAGACAATAAGTCCGACGAATAATACCCCTAAGAGGGAAGTGCACGTTAAATATGCTCCAAAGTCAAACGGATGTCGTTCCTAAAAGTTGCGTTGGGTGCCCATCTCCATTCAGGTGTCGGCTCGTCACTTGACTGCGGTTCTAAATTACGAAGCTTGTCGCTAATACCCTTTGTGTAGCTCTAGTGTGACGATAATTCAGCTCAACTTTACACAAGGGCTATTGGCAATGGGGTCGTAATTTAGAACCACAGTCAAGTGACGAGCCATCACCGGAGTGAGCACCCAACACAACTTTTAAGGGCGACATCGTACGCGGCGACGGGACTTGGAAGCATATTTAACCTGCTATCCCTCTACACGGGGTATTTCGTATGACTTTATGGCTGCACAGATCATTATTTATAGGTCGGCAGTAATGCCCGGGCTCGAATCTGAGGTAAACCCACTAAACCTGACAAAAAATACCTAGATTTTCTTCGTGATATATGTGTGTTGCTTCAGATTTAAAATATGTGTTGTCTCATTACTTAAGAAATTAAAGATGCTACAGTAGTAAAGTTGAAGAGTCCAGGGAAAGAACCCTTTGATTGAATGGGAATCTTCCCGTAATCAGATCTGCTTGGCGGACGTTGGCGACAGGAAACCGGTTTCTCCTTTGCTTCTTCTCTCACGGTACAAACATGGGACTCGTGTCTGGCGTAAATCAAGGTTGCCGCGAAAAAAGAACCAAAAGTGAAAAACCTGTTTCCTTACACCACATTAGGCGACAACTCACTATTGTAGCCAAAGAGGCCTAATAGACAGATTCCTATGCAATAAAGGGGATTTCCCACCTGTTCTCTTCAGTTGTATTTCTTTGTTTCAAATTTAGTTTGGTAATAAAAAAAAGAGTTGCTTTTTAATTTGTGATTGTAATTGAATAATTATTGATTCAAACTGTTAAGATTTTTAAACATTGAACAAATTCAAAATTAAATTTTAATTTTGTTATTATTGCTAGAAGCTTAGATACTTCTAAATATCTGAATTTCAAGCTTAATTTTTTATATATAGTTAAACCTAAAACTATCTTAAGTAATCATAGCAAAAGAAGTAGTAAAAGCAAGTAAGAATGATTATATTAGACAATTTAAAAGCAAGGGAAAAAATATATAAAATTTTAATACGAAGATATTCTTTAAAAAAAAATTTCTTTATTTTATAGATGAAACAAATAACTAAACATAACAAAATAGTTTATCGTCTTTTAAAGTATTATGTTTGTGCTATAGTAAAAAAATTTCCAAAAATTGCATCAGTGAAATAACTGTTTAAATAGGTAATTCTTATTTTTACATAATTTCCACAACACACAAATTAATGTTACATTTTAAGGTTCCATTAATATACATTGAATAAAAATATAATATAAAATTCACACTAATGGATGGGATTTATATAAATATATAGATATATTTATCTTTGGTGGAACAAATTGGAAAGATAAAACTTGTTGTCTTATGGTATTTAAAAATAACTGAAATACTATTTCAGAGATATTTTTAATGCAAAAAAAATCAACCTGTAAGTAGTCATGTTTTAATAGTTTCAATAAATTCCTAATAAATACATCCAATGGCTGATTCCAGTTATTATATTCTTTAGAACTTTAACATATAAGAAACTTGTACTTCTGAGCAAATATTGTGGATTTTTTTAAAAGAGAAAAAGTTGTAATTTCCAAGCAAGTGCAATGACATTTTAAAAAAAGAATCGGAACAGACACTATAATATGCGGGGGCTGTTAACAAGACTTGTTGGGCTTTGCGCCTGCTATTGGTCCTCTCCTCTTGTACTTCAACTTAAATATTACTTTGACATATATATAACATTCACAAGGAAACACAACATATACTGAAATTAGTAGACCCACTCTATGAATCTATATTAGGACAGGAGTTTCATTCAAATAAAATTCTTAAAAAATACAAAGATCCACACAGAAGTTTTTTTACACAAGATAAATAAACAAATATCTGAGGTTGGAATTTCTAGCTCTTTTCAGAGTTGGATTCTGAGTTATCTTCGTTTCCATACAAGCTCTGCAAGTTTCGACCGATGAACTTCCAGTACTCTGCTCTGATGGGATCATACTTGTCAAACAACGAAAAACAGAGCTAAAAAAGATGAACACATTAATTCATCATGAAAATGTGGAAGTTATACACAGATTAATTAAGGAAATTCATTACTTTTTGTAATGTCAGTAGCAATACATAAAAAAAGTTATATAAATCATTATAATTACAGCCTAATACATAAGGCACCGGTTTATTAATACCTTGCAACTATCTTCAAAAATGCACTTCAAACGTAGGCCTACCATTGCCCATAATTTTGAACAAAACTCTTGCTTTTCTAGTATTCTAAAATGTTTTATACATAACTTTTCTAACAAAAAGAATAGTGTATCTAAAATATACATAGTCGACCTGCAACAAAATACAGTTGAATGCGATACCTTTGGCCCCAGCATAAAACCCTAGTACCGATATTCCTTTAGAATATTTTTTACTCCTAGGAGGTCAAGGCAGAGTACCACTAATTGAAAAAGGCAAGCACATTTTTAAAGAGTGTATTTAATGAGAAGTTATTAGCTTGAAAATCTTGGTTTATACTTTCCTAAATTGACTGTAGCTTCTATAATAATAAAAGAAAGAGTCTGTCTGTGTGTCTGTCTTCGGATCGTAAAACACCTACTTATACTGCCCTCAGAAATTCGAAATTTTTAAGATAGATTCCCTTTAATACCAACGTGTGCACCTGAGGCTTAGTTTTTTCATATTTGTTCCATTTTTAGAGAAAATTCGAATTTTCTGAAAAAAATACACCACTTTCGCTCAAATCCAATAATTTTTTATCTTTCCTGATGCCATCGGCTGAAAAAATTGAATAAAACTTTTAACGAAAACATTTAAAATTCAAAATGTTTATTTTATTCTTTTGCCATTACTTTCAGAAACTAAATTCATTATTTGAAAAATAATTGACATGTTTCAAGTGACGTAATTCCGCCAGTCTTCATTCCCGGATTAAATTGTGGGTTTATTTGATGATTTTTCATTGATTTTTCTGTTGACTGCATGTATGCATATTTAAGCAATAAATGTATAGTTAAGCTATTACTGAACTATGATGGTTAATAAAGGCCATCGCACTAGAGTTATTAGTTGTGTCATGTCTTTATTTTTTCGCCAAATACGTTGCCAAACTCCCAAATTATTAACTAAAATTCGCCAAATAGGCAATTTCTTTTATGAATAATTTATAAGCTGGTCGGTTGTTCGAAGGTCATTGTGTTTGAGCTGTATAATGGGTGTGGGTAGCTATATCTATTTTCTCGCCAAATTATTTCCCAAAACGGGCCAAATGAGCTAAAAGGTTTTATGTATTTATGAGGGAATTGTGATGGCATTTATGAGTGCATTTTACAGCGTATTTTTCATTTTGGAATTTTAAGGCAATGAAACGGGATTTTATAATTTATAACGAGCGGAAACAATAATAAGTTTATGATCCTATAACAGGTTATATGGTACAAATATTTGGAATCTATTTGATATTTTTTTATTCCGTGCGAAGAACGGGTATAAATTTGCTATTATAAAATAAATCCGAATGCAAATGATAGCGATAAATTGCCAAAACTAGCAGTTTGTTTTTCAAATTCATCAGTTTATCTTGACCCCCCTACCCAAGCATTCTTTTTATTACCAGAGAGCCAGTAAACTTCATTTATGTTGCTGGTTTTGTTTAATTGGGGTCACACTTTAGGCCTTCTGATTACAACACAAGCTTTTAAAGCACTTTCTTTTCCCCTACCCCCTCGTGGTGTTTTCCATGAAACTGTGAGCATAGTTCTTTTTGTCTCCTCCCACCCAACTTTGAAAGCAATGTCACATCAGAGCCTCAAACAAGGTAGGTTTGAAACAGCGTCTCTCACACCATTTCCGTAAAACCACACAAGGGGGTAGGGGAAGAAAGTGCTTTCGAAACTTGCATTGTAATCAGAAAGAATCTAGAGCTACACAAAATTTGTATCCTCACCTCATATGCTTTGTTGTAAATCTCTTCATTGTTGTTGGCGAGCAGCTCTTCTTCGTAGCAGTCCACAAGGAATCCCATTAGGTGTGGAGAACGGCAACCCTTTTCGTAGAGTTCCTCAGCAAAAGATTTTACTTCAGGTCTCTTTGTGAAGCCTCCGTCTTGCAGGATCCTAGACAGCAATGTTTTTTTCCCTTAAAGCTTATTGCGTTTGAATCGTTTAGACAAGTTATATATTTTATATAAGTAATTTATAATACAGTCGAAACTTGATTACCCGATATAATTGGGACTGGAGGTTGGTCAGATAATTGAAAATTCCGGATAATAGACAATTTTCATTTAATAGTAAAACTTATAGTACAGAAGAGCTCCGAAAGTCTACGGTCCTCAAATTCGGAATTTCTTAACTTCATAAACGCCATAACTTCCTGATTTCAGAATCGCCCGAGATTTCACACTTTAGAATCACCATAGACTTCTGAGACTGGTTTCTTTTGTAAACAACTGAAAATGACCTTGTTTGACAGACAATGTTTTTTTATATTGGACTTAGGGATGGTCGGTTAACAGAGAGTTCTGGATAAAAGGGGAACGGATAATTGAGGTTCTACTGTAATTCTTTTTTTTTTAATTAATGATTTCCTAAAACTGGATGCCAATGTAACATCCATTCATAAAGATTATATGCTCTAAGTAAAACATTAAATATTTTATTGAATTGATAACTAAATTAAATCTACAGTAAAATGGTTATGAAGATATATTTTTAAAATAAAAATAACTTACCCTCTTAAGTAGTTCCACGGACTTTCATTGTTTGGTGCTTTTTCTATGCTTTTAAGAGTGAACCTAAGAATAATATTTTTATAAGTGTGAGCAAACAAAACCAAAGCATTTTAAGGGTCTAGTTGCAAAACTCACATTTTCCAAAGCATAACTAAGACAGGATTCACACTAAAAACTTTCAGCACAATTTAGGGGCTTTTTAGGGACATTTCAAACTTTTTTAGGGCTATGTACAAGGGTTGTTTTTTTTCAACCTCTGAACACACAGTAAGATGGCCAGGAATATTGCAGGTGATAGGTGTGCGTAGTAGGCACTGTGCATCTTCTCCGCTCAAATGTTCTAACACTGGTGATTTCAACAGGTCATTTCCTGTTGAGTTGCAGTCACATAAACATGTTCTCGCTATGATTCTCCCGCCAAGTATGAATTGCGATCTGTTATTTGCTTCTTGCAGGCAGAAGGAAACAGTGCAACGGAAATTCATCAAAGAATGAGTCGAGTGTATGGAGACACCTTTATGAATGATGGCGTTGTTCGTGAATGGTGTCGAAAATTTAAAGATGACCATACTGATGTTTATGAAGAAGGGAGCCAAGGACGCAAATCTGTCGCTACAGACAAGTTGACCAAGCGGTTAGGGGAACTCGAAGTAAAAACAAACTCTGTCATGATATTTTAAATTGAGAGGAGTAGTATTGGTGCTATTTTGCAGGCTGAAAAGCATATATTTAGTTTTAGAAACATTAATGCTTAAATTATTATTTAGGAACCAATTTCGGATTTTAAATAGATCTGAATTAATTAGACTGTTTAAGTCTTCATATGTAGATGAGGATGAATATAGTAAAACAGTATTGTCTGTGAAGCTACTAATTTTTCCATTTATATCCATATTACAGAAATCATTAATATAAATAAGAAATAACAAAGGGCCAAATTGAGAACCCTGAAAAACTCCTTTTTTTATAGGGAGCCTATCACCCAAAACACCAATTACTCTTGCATATTAAAAGCGATTTGCAAAAACGGACCGTAAACTGAAAACATTTCCACAAAAACCAATTGAATATAATTTAAACAATAAAAGATCATGATCTATAGAATCAAAAGCTTTTGCAATGTCCAAAAAAATTCCAATTGTAATCTTATTATTATTAGTACTATTATATATACAAAAATGTTAAAATTAAGCAGGGCTGATTCGGTGCTTGAACCAGGGAGAAAACCAAATTGGTTTTTTGAAAAAAAGATTATACTGTTTAAGAAAGATAAAATTTGTTCATAAATTATTTTCTCAAAAACTTTAGATAAAATTGGTAGGATCGAAATGGGTCTATAATTAGTAAAATTATTTGGGTCTCCCTGCTTAAACACAGGAACAATAATATTATTTTTCAAAATGTCAGGATAAATACCAGTGTTAATTAAGTTATTGAAGATGTCAGTATAAGTTTGTAAATGGCCAGTACTTAATAAAATTTTGAGTAGAGTAACATTCACGTCGTCAATGCCACAACTTTTATTAGGGTTTAATTTTATAATGACATCAACTATATCCCGGGGTTCAGGGAGCAGAAAAATGATTGAGAATTAGTCTTAAAACTCTGTCGGTATTGCTCATTATCGGACACAAGACTTGGAATAGATGCAAAATACGAATTAAAAGAGTTGGCTAACAGGTAATCACTTGGAGAATTAGGAGAATCATTTGTTTTTCAAAACTTTGAATTACTAATTTTCAACAGTGTTAAGCAAGCTCACGTTAACGAGGTTTGACTGTATAAGGATATCATAACAATAAGGTCATGGGCAATCAAGGGACCAATAAATTATAACTGTATTTAAAACTGTTTTCTCACTGTATTTCTTCATCAGAGACTCCTTCACTGATATTGGTGGTGTGGTTGATGACAAAGAAGCGCTGGTTCCAGGCAGAGTTGTTGCGGATATCATCCTCTAGAAGTTCAGTCACAAACTCTAATTCATCATCCCACAGGTTGAATTTCCTGATCACCCACTGTCTATATAAAGGAGCAAATTAAAACGAATTTCAAGGGTACCTACTACAAAGTGGTACCAAATGTTTGTTTTAATTTCATATTCTTACGTTATTTTAACACATTTGAAGAGTAGCGGGGAAGAACTCCTTCATTGCATAGTAATCTGTCTGCATCAGGTCTGCTTGGCGAAGATAGCAAGTCATTGCCTAAACTGGGGTGAAGAAACTAGTTTTGCCTTTTATCATGTGACGCACGTGTTTACTATCTCTATGATCAAAATTAACGCCAGAAATAAGAGCTTGACACTTGAACCGCGGAAGAAGAACCAAGGGAAAATCTATTTTCCGATCGCCACTACTCGCGAAACAGATTTCAATACAGACAGATTCCCTGTCGATGAAGGGGTTTTCCCCCTGTACTCTTCATTTCTGTAAGCATGAAATAGTTGGCAGGCTTGAAAGACAAACATTGGGGAGTTTAACATCACTAAATAGGTCTTTTTAAAACTTCAAAAATATATAATTAAATAACTAGATAAAATTTTTGTGTCAAATTTGTTTCATTTCGATGTTATGTTGATTCCTATACATGGGAAAAAAGTGCTAACATGGCAAAGTAATATTTCTGCGGAAGTTGAGATTCCAAAACTAATGCATTAGCTCTATGAGAATGACAATCCCTCTTAAGTTTAGCAATAAAAAAAGAAAGAAATAAAATTAGTAAAAAATAAATTCAATAAGCAAAAAAGAACCTGTGTTGCCAGGCATGGTAGTTTTTGGGATCAAAGGCCAATATTTTGGCGGTGAATTTTTTCTCTTTACTTGCATCATTTAGCTCTTCAACCACAACTTGTCGGTGATGCCTAGAGGAAATGATAAGACAAATTATTAGTTTAGCAGTTATTTTCCTACCATATTAATAGGTTTAAATTTATAAAAGTGAAATTGCAGACAATGGGAATGTTTCAGATGATGTAACGCTCTTGTTTTCATTTTTCTCCATAATGCAATTTCATTGGTTGCTTCGGTTTCACTTTTAAAATGACCCGAACAGATGAAAAAAAAGTTTTCTTTTATGCAAGCTTTCTTTAACAAATGTTTTGAACAACCAACAGTACAGCAAGTAGGCATTTAAAAAATGTAATAAAATATTCTTAGAAAACTCATTTTCGAATGCAAACACAAAAGTAATTCCAGACAACAAAAGAAAACAAACCGTTGGAGCTGTTGCAATCCACGATTTGAAACAACACCCTTAAATACTATTTTTACAGCTAGTACAATGTAATTTTTTTTATATAAAATATAACTACAAACATGCTATCATTGATATCCCAATGAAATATAAAATTGTTATTAAAATGCTTATACCAATATTAAACAATTATAAAAATATTAAAAGAACTTCCAAAACTGTTCGGTAAACATAAATCACATCCGTCTATTCAACAATTTGTAAAAATTGCTATTGATATTTAAAATATTACATCAAATCAACAAAAATAATTAATTCTAAAGTTTTTGTCATTAGTATAAGGGTAAGACCTACCACACTTGATAGTTTTTTAGTGTATCTTCACAAATAACGCTTACAAATTCTAACTCTTGATTTAAATCTTTCTTTAGCTCTTTCAACAAGATCCGCCTATAATGCCTGGAAAATAAAATCATATAATCACAACTGAATACCAAATATTAGTACACAAGTCATTGTAAGAGTAAGACGTTCCTTACAGATAGTAATGGTAAGCTTTAATGGTCATTACACAAGAGAAAATTCGCTTCCCAATCTGTATTTTATTTGTATATAAAGGTTTAGTAGCAGTAAATTAAAATGAAAATACATGCATTTTTGCCCTGAAAATTAACATGTACTTCTTTAATTCCGGGCTCCCACTCTAAACTTTCTAAGACCATACTTTCTAAGACCATATATTAAAGTAATAAATTTACCAGTTTAAGAAAAAAATCAATGATATTTATATTGCATTTTAAGCTCTAAAGCACATAAACTGAGGTATTTAACAAGATTAAGGATAAAATTAAGTTAATTTTAGGGTCTTCTAATACAGTTTAACAATAAGGGGGCCCTTTTAAAGCAGGGTTGGGTTTTTCCCGTCCAAAACTAATATTTCCCATCCCAGTGGGAAAACTGGTAAATACCGGGAAAAACTGGGAAATACCTCTTTCTTTCGGGAAAAAAACAAGAAAATACCATTCTTTCTCGGATATACCATATCTAGGAAATCCTATTTTAATTAAAAAGCTTTATAAAAGTAGCAGTTTTTCTTTTTTGTTTACATCCTAATTTTTGTATTCTGACAGTGATTGCAATTATGCCACTGTCTGGGTGGGGGAACCCTTGTTTAGCTCATGTTTTTTGTTCCCTATCGTCCCCACTATAGCCATTGTAGTTTGCCAAAGCCTAGTAAAGTCGTTTGATTTTTTTTTCTAGATTTAGTAGACATAACTCAATACTTATTTACCCTATACAATATTTTAATGAATATTTACCACAGACAATACTCAAATAATAATAAACGAGAGTACATGATTATTATGTTGTCATAGAAGTAAAATAACTAAGGAAGATTTGACTATTTTTAAAAATATTAAGGCCATGATAAATATTTATTAAAATTATTTTAATTAGTCCCATTAAATAACATTTAGTAATTAATTGTTGTTTCTATTATTGAGTTTTTCCCAGGTGAGAGAAACATAATTTTTCCCAGGATGGTAAATACCGGTTTTTACCATGGTATGTACCCGGGGTGGTAAAAACCATGCCTACCCAGTTTTAAAGTTTTTCTCAGCTACCACAGAACCTAGTTCCTGTATTGACGTTTCTTCATATAAAGACAATTCTCTTGAAATTGAAGACACCATTCTGGTTGCTTAA
Organism: Oedothorax gibbosus; assembly: GCA_019343175.1. Classification (NCBI taxonomy): domain Eukaryota; kingdom Metazoa; phylum Arthropoda; class Arachnida; order Araneae; family Linyphiidae; genus Oedothorax; species Oedothorax gibbosus. The sequence continues at coordinate 40,764,090 of CM033280.1, forward strand.
CTCTCTAAAGGATACAGGCATATAAACCTGTCCCCTGACTGTGAAGTTTTCCAGCAACACACAATTTATAAATTTTATAATTTGACACAAATTTTCAATTTTAAAGCATGGACCAGTTATTCATAATCACCTCCCATTGAAATAAAATTAAAAAAATTAAGGAAATTAAATTTTTACTTAAAATGTCAAATTTTAATCTTATGCAGAGAAAACAAGTTTACACTTCAGCCAATTAACTTATAGGGTTAAACAGGAGAGAACACCTACCAGACGGTATAGTTTGAAGGATTCACATTGGCGGCATCTTCAGAGAGTTTCAATGCACGCTCGCTGATTTCTCTTTTTGCCAGTACTGCTCGGAAGTAGTTGAAGATATCCTTGACTGTGAAATATAAAGCAAACAAATGTAAAGAATCTTTTTAAATCATAAGAAGAACAAGTAGGTTTGTAACAGAATCTGTCACTTTACCAGCTTCCACACAAAACTTGTGTTAAACACGTAAAAAGGAGCCAAACACAGCATTAATTCTAAATTAAACATTTACATGCTAAATTTGGCTAGTTTTATTTATTTTATTTCGAAAATTCAATAATTATAACTTATCGTTTGCAAAATTTAATTTATATTTAAAAAAATAAATATGTAATATTTCTCGCTTTTAAATAGAAGGAAAATATTTCATATCAACATACAAAGAATCTCGTAGTGAAATATATTTGACGTCATTTCAAACTGATTGATGTCGCAAATATAAATTTATTTTAATTTATTGTCTAAAAGAATTAAGTTTCTCGGGCGATTGTTGCGAATGGCAATGGTGATTTAATTCTAATAACAAACAGGGCCGTTAGCTATTTGTAATTCCAACTTTTAAACGCCAAAATTAACTATTTTCATTAATCTCCTTTCTCAGATTTAATAATTAGATTTTATCGTTTGCTAAATTTGTTTGAAGTTTGAAGAAGAATAATGTAAACTTTTTTAATAATTTTTTTTGTGTCGCCACAATTTACCATTTACATTTCTTTCGAAAATTCAGTCATTTATTGTTTGTTAAATTAATTTACAGTTCGATAAATATATAATTAGTGCAATTGATGCTTTAAAAATAAAAGCGAAACTTTGCATATTTTTTATGCCAAGTTAGAATTCTCTATGCATCTTTCTTCATACATATATAATAAACCATCAAAAGAACTCTGTTGTGATATTACAACAATCCAAATTGAATTATATCGCATAAATAAATATTCTTTCAAAAGTGTTTATTTTTATTTTTAATAAAGTTTCTCGTACGTTTAACGAAATGGCAACAGCGAAAGTATTGAATAAAAATAGAATTCGCATGTTATTTCAATGTAGTTTAAATTTTTAGTTATTTAAATTTTAAATAAACTTCTAATTAAAATTTTTTAATGAAATTTGGAATGTAGCCTAATCTGATTTTTTGCTTCAAAATGACATATCCCACTTGTCTGTGGGACTTGTGGATGGCAACAGTGAAAATATGAATAAAAATGGAATTTGCATGTTATTTCAATGCAAATAAAAAAATTTAGTTATTTAAATTTTAAATAAACTTCTAATTTAAATTTTTTAATGAAATTTGGAATGTAGCCTAATCTGATTTTTTTCTTCAAAATGACGTATTTCACTTGTCTGTGGGACTTGTGGTTCTTTCTGTGAAAGTGGGTGACAGACAGGCGGACTGAACGATTATAAAACCTTCCACTTTTTACGTTATAAACATAGTGTGGAAGCTAAAATAAGGTTATTTCTATTGGCTTAAGTAGCCTGAGACTAATAACTAAATTTCTTGGAGCAACAGCCCATTGGTGGGTCAAGGCCTGCCGTACCCATTTCAACAGCTTACGTAACAAAGTACTCTGGGGAGCTAGGCATATGTCCGGTTAGGTGGTCAACCTCAAGTAGCCTGAGACAGTACAAGTAAAATTTCTAAAAAATTGAAAACTGTTATACATTTACTTATTTTGTTAAGTAAACTAATATTGTTAATACCATTTATAAATTACAAATTCAATATTGCACACAAATCCATGTTTGCAAGATTTAAGACAATTTTAGCAAATTGCATACTTAAGGTCACGACTGAAAATATTATTATGCAAAAAGAAAATGTTACATAACTTTGACAGGTAACATGTGACCATGGCTTATTTTTTTACAACAATTATGAACATAGTCTGTTTGAAAGTATTTGGTACTTTAATAAGGTAATCGTTTTACTTAAGTGGATAACATTTATATTTGGTAATGAATGTTTTGAAAAATGATAGTACAGCTCGAGTACACTGTAGGGCATAGTGGAGAACTATGTTTTGTGGCCAAGCCGCAAAAATGTTCAGATATGGGAAATCTTACTTTTGCAGCTCTAATTTTTGTTGTATCTTACATTATTAAAGTCAACAACCAATTACAAAGAAGTGAAACATCTAGGGACTGGTTTTAATTTCGTGATTTATATTTATTTTAGCAAGGAAAATGCACAAAACTGCTAAACATTCCAGTTCAACTTCAATAAAGCATGTCAGCTGTATAACAACACTATGTTAATGTTATACGAACACCAACATAGAGACTGTCCCCTATGCAGGGCTCGGAAAAACTCAAAATTTTACCCGTCCCAGAGGACGGCTTGTCTAAAAATGTACACGTCCTCCTTTGAAACTGACTCGTCAAACTCTAATTATATAAATAGCTTCTAAATAAATACAAATAAAATAAAAATACCATTTTCTTTTATTTATTACAAACTTTAATATAAACTGCGCAATGAATTAGTAGTTGCTACTTGCTAAAATTACTTTATACAGTAATAAAAGAAATACTAGGTTACTAATACTAATAGTAAACTAGTATTTCTCTTAGGAAATAATTTAAAATATATTTTGAACATTAACAGGGAAATGGCCATCCACGAGGACGTCGGATTTGAGAAATCCGTTGTCCTCCGAGAATTTTTGACCGCCGAGGGCCGGAGGACGGGTGGTTTATCGGGCCCTGTCCCCTATGTCACAGTCGCATTATTAATATATAAATTTTTTCTATAACTGTTAACTAGAAAACTTAAACGGCAAAAATACAATATCAATAACATACATTTATCAGAGTAGGCAATCTGTACCACAGGAAAAGATCCGTCATTTTGGGGAATGGGTGTGACGTCTTCCCACTCGGGTCGGTCACAGTAGAACACCCAGTCAACATCATTGCTGTTTGATTCCGACATTGTTCTCTGATTACTGAAATAAATAACACTGTTGAGGAGTCAAGTGTACAAAGAAATAGAGAAATTAGTCAAAATTACTTTATGCACTTGACATCTTGAAATGGACCAATTTTTAGGTAGACCATAAAACGGTTCTTGGCTTTTAAAAGCAAGCAACATTAGTTTGGAATCTCCTTTTCATTAGTTGGAACAGCTATGATATAATGGCCGGTCTCGATTTGCGTTGTCAAGCAACAAAAATGCCCATTTGGTTGTGGCAAGAAGCAGCGAAACTACTCAACTATGTCTCTCTAGAACCAGAACAACAATACTTTGAAATTTACTTTTGATACTGAACTGATCGGCATTGACTTTTTCTTTTACGAAGGTTGTAAAAAATTTCGAGTTGTATGATTAATTTCCACGTAATATTTTAAGCTTTAATGTAAATTCTGTGAATAAATAGAGTAGGAGTAAACGTTGAACTGTGTTATAGGTATTCATCATCTGTGAAGAATCTGTTTTATCACACGAACTGAGTTACCTAAGTATTCGGAATTCTCTGTTAATTTTAGATACGTTGGGTTTTCGTGACAGTGGTAAACACACCTTACTATCATACTTCTTACAACTTGATACGTATGGCAAGCTCGCCAAAAATCGCCGATGAACAGACCGACAATTATATCATAGCTGTACTCTTCAGTGTTCATAGTTGAAAGAAGAAGTTATTTATCGCTTATAACTGCGTGAAAAACGATTCAGAAACTTATTGATAAGGCGTCGGCATAATACCTTGCCGGAAATACTTTTAACGGATCTACAATAATTTTAGTATTATAAAAAGACATAACTTTTTGACAAATTGCAACAAATAAAGATACTTTATTACCTTTTTTTTTTACTTAGTTTCCTTGCAAAACTTTCTAAAAGGCAAGAATTTGTTGTTTATGTTTTATAATTTTTACTTCACTTCACTTTACAAATTTTTTAATGATATTTTAAGAATTTTATACTAAATATCAATATTAAAAATTTACGTTTATGCATAAGAGGTGATGTTATTACTTGTAGGGAATTATTATCATTTGATAATTGGGAGTTTGACTAATTGATAACAAAACACAGTTTTATTATAAAAAACTTTTCAAAAACTAAGATTTGAAGTGAACGGAAGTTCATTTTCGATATTGCAAATTTGCAAATAAATGAATGTTATGATTTGTCTGCTAAGGCAAAAGTAGTTCACAATTTTTTATTTTGCATTTATAGGTATCAAAAAACAATATATATACTAATTGAACGATGTATATACTTTGATATTTAAAATGGCGATTTAGCATGTGCATTTATCGAGGTGAATGTGTATGTGTGATACAATTTCATCATATTTATTGCCCTTAGCCGAGTGATCTAGATTATTTCCTTCATGGATGGAAATAAAGATGAAAGCGAACATTGTATATCGATTGCGCAAAAATATATTAATGAAGGCGATCGTACAAAGGCATTAAAATTTTTGTATAAAGCTGAGAAGTTATATCCGTCTCAAAGAGCTAAGGGTGAGTTCAAATACTATGGTTACATGAGAAAATAATTTTTGTTGTCTAGAGTATTATTATTTTTAAATTACATTTTATGCTTGCAAAAAAATGACAAAATGTTTTTATTCAATAATAACCCCTTTATTTTTGGTAAGATCAATAATTAAAAATGCATTGTGCACTCATTAGCACTATTAAGCAACTTAAATCCAATTAACCTGATCAGTTCAATTACTCAACTGTGGTATTTTACTCTTAGAAAACTCAGTTCAAGGTAAAGCCAATAGTGGTATTTTGTTAGATTCATGAATAAGAATAACAATAAATTCCTGGATTCATGAAGGAGGGTTGTGTGACCTTGAGAGAGTGATGGTCTCTGTAACCCATAGTCTACCAAAAGAATCCGTTGTTGTTGTGTCCAATACTTTAGGATCTAGCACCAGGTAGATCAAATCCTTGAGACCATGAACTCTAGCAAAGTCAAGCAAAAGGAGTAGGGCTGGATAGCCCAGTCGGTTAAGGTGCTAGCCTTGCATGCGGAAGGTCCCAGGTTCGGGCCCGGGCATTGCCAAAATAACTGCCGACCTATTCCTGACAGTTATTTTGGCATCCCTATGTTGACCCCGTAATGTCCGACAAATAATACCCTGTGTCGAGGGAGTGCATGTTAATATGTTACTAAGTTTCAACGTTGCGTACTATGTAGCCCTTAATTGTCGTGTTGGGTGCCTACTCAGGTGTCGGCTCATCACTTGACAGTGGTTCTAAGTCAGCAGTAGTTCTAGTGCAAAAAAATTCAATCTTACCTAACCAAGCACCTAGAGGGGGTTATCATGGATATCCGCAGGAGCGAGCACCAAGCAATCAAGGATATGTTTGGGAGAAGTCGACATCAGATGGTATTTCGTACAGGTTGGGAAGACTTTGTGGTTGCTTTCATAGAACTTTAAGGTGCCCACGTGGGAGAGGATCCACTGAAAGTGGATCTCCCTTACCCTTAGCAAGTATTTTAATCACATTTGCTATTTGAATGCCTATGAGTTTATTTACACGACTCCAGTCCTGTAGATGTTATGTACGGCTGTGGCTATTTGTAAAAAAGGATCTTCATAGTGGAAATGAGTTACTTCAACTTTTATACTTCTTTATTCAGTGTGATCTATATTACTGGTAGGAATAAGCAGCACCATCTACTGGTGGTCTTTTTGTGGGCATCCCACAATACTCCTTGAATAGAAATTTGTCGAATATAGAATTCGATACATGATAACATCAGTTGATTACCAATTTGCCATATTGTGAGTGTCTCAGCATTGTTGGACATAAATGTTGCGTGCACATCCCTATCACGGTCACCTATGTAGCCTCAGATATACATGGTACCGAAAAGATCCTCTCACCTACCAAAAATGTCCTCTCGGTGGAGATGAGTTACTGTGGCCTTTATACTTCTGTATTTGTTGTTAACTTGATAACTAGTAAGAATGAGCAGCACCATCTATTGGTGGTCTTTCTGCGAGCATCCTACGATACTCCCTCCCCAGAATTTTATCGGAGATAGAATTCGATGAAAGATAACACCGATTGGCTAACAATGCCATATTGTTAGTGTCTCATAAGCAAAAAACTCAGTCGCTGTGCTTCAGCATTCTTTCAATTGTGTATTTATCGCCTTTCAGATCTAATCGAGCTACTAGAAAAGCTCAGCGACTCGGCAGGAGATACGAGCCAGGGTGGTGGCAACCGTAGCCGTAGTGCGAGCTTTGAAGCGGGAGATGCGAGATCTAGGAGCTCGTCAGCTCGCAGGAGATCGAAAGGAAGCGAGCCCAGGGGTGACTACACAGATGAACAATTGCAAGCTGTTCAAAAGTGAGTTAATTAGTATTTTAATTTTAGTTACAAGCTCCATTGTTATGGTAAGGTTTTGTAGAATCTCTAAATGTAATTCAATGTGTAAATAGTCCTAAAAAAGGCGCTATGTACGGGTTACCACTTATAAAGTACGGGCATACCTGGTTTTGATCCCGGCACCTCTTGCATTCACACCCTATACTGAGCAATAGAGTAATTACTCAGTCAGGAGGCCTAGTATTGAGAGCCACAAATCCATTAAATGATGACTTTTTTCTTCAAGACTCTTATTCTAGGTTTTCTTATGATAAAAATCTTTTGGTTCATTTTTTTTCCTTAATTTTGATTAATGATAGTTTAAATAATTTTCTTATTTTTTTACATTGGGATTGGGTGTGTAAATGCATTCTTATACATTTTTAAAATTCTTTGTTGCAGAATCAAGAAGTGCAAGGACTTCTATGAGATTTTGGGTGTCTCCAAAGATGCAGGGGAGTCAGAAATCAAGCGGATGTACAGAAAACTTGCCTTGCAGTTCCACCCAGATAAGAACAAGGCACCAGGAGCAACAGAGGCATTCAAAGGTACTTAACATTTTTTACTGTTTAATCCCATTTGTGAATTATTAAAGCATTTGATTGGGAAGGGATTGTCTGGTTCGAGCCTTGCTGCCTGAATGAGGCAGTATCAATTTCTTCGCTGCTGAAGACCCCATGCTGAGTGGTGCATGTTAAAATCCATCGTGGTCAATAAGTCCTCCATTTGGCCATACTAAATCAATACCTCTGAGGTGACAAGCCAATTCTGGGATCCTCTGGTTGGCTTCTGTCTCTAATATTAGAAGTATCAACTTACAGTTGGTAGTGCTTCCCTCTATCTTGTGCTCTTAAACAAGGTAACCTGAGTAGTAGCTCCGAATGAGAAAGCACGGTAGTGGTGCTGCCATCTAAAAATCTAATATTTTACCGCATCATTCAATTCGTAATGGAAATTACCTTTTTGCTTGTACCTGATATTTAATGCGATGTATGTTATTTTTTTTATTAAGATAAATAATTCATGATTAAGATAAATACTTCGTAAATAAGAAATACTTTGGTGTCTTGTAGCTATTGGGAATGCATTTGCTGTTTTGAGCGATGCGGAGAAGAGGAAACAGTACGATGCATTTGGATCCTCTGACAGTAAAAACCTCAGGAGGTCATCCTGCCATCGAACGCCTGGTTACTATGAATATTCACGAGGGTTTGAGAGTAAGTATTGTTCGTTGGTTATTGTTAACAGGGTTGGGGTTTTCCCGCCCAAAACTAATATTTCCCATCCCAGCGAAACAATTGGTAAATACCTCTTTCTTTCTGATAAAAACTAGGAAATATCATCTTTAATTTCATCTTTTAATTACAAATTTTAAAAAGTAGCAACCTCATCTTTTTATGATAGTTGTGATTTCAATTGTGCCACTGTCTGGGTGGGGGATCCATTGTTAAGCTCACACTTTTTGTTCTCACTCATCCCAACTCTAGCCGTTATGTTTTGCCAAAGCCTAGTAAAGTTGTCTGATTTTACTTCTAGATTTTATAGGTACTCAAGAATTATTTATCTTATAAAATATTTTAATGAATATTTACCATAGATAATGTTTTAATAATTATTCATGTTTATGCATATATGAACACGTTAATAATAAACAAAATTAAAGTACATGATTATTATATTACCATAGATGTGAAACAATAAAAAAAGTTTTGTCAATTTTTAACAATATTAAGTCCCAAATAAATATTTATTAAAATACAAAAGTAAATAATTTTAATTAATCCCATTAAAGAACATTTAGTAATTGTTGTTTCAATAATTAAGTTTTTCCTCAGGTGGGGAATACATAATTTTGCCCAGGACGGTATAAATATCCGTTTATACCATAGTATTTCCCAGGGACGGTAAAAACCACGCTAATCCTAATTGTTAATAATCATCTGAAATCTGGCATCCATTTAAATAGATATTTCGTTTTTTGTTCTTGTTGCTTCAGATTTTTTAAAAACTTTTTATATACTGTAATGGTTCGATAGAAGAGCATATGAAACTCTCTTTTCTTGGATAAAATGAAGTTAAGTACATAAAAAACGAAACCAGTCAATTTTTTTCCGTGGTAACTTTTAAAAGCATTTTGTATTTTAAAAAAAATGTCAGACTGGACCACGGCAAAAAGCTGATAAAGCTTGTTTCTGCATTCATAGCACAAAACAAATGTGTGCTGTTGGGATAAAGACCTCAAATAGTGTAGAAGTAAATTCTGAAATCTTTTGTTATTGATGCAAACATGTTTTGTTAACTACAAAGAAGTTCACTTTTGCAGGTGATATTTCTGCTGAAGAACTCTTCAATATGTTTTTTGGTGGAGGATTCACACCTGGTATGTCAGGTAAGATTCGTAGAATGATGGCAAACCAAGATAATGTTAGTGTAGTTTGTTATTAGCGAGCTGATAAAGTAAAACAGTGTTATATTTTACTAGTATTTGTAAAAAGTTACAAGTCGAGAACCATTTGTATTGGTATTTTATACCAACACAATTAAAAAAAAATTAAGAAAGTTTGTAGTTTGTGTAATAGAATAACTAAGCCAAGTTTATAATTAAAAAACAAGTTTTTATGCATATTTTTTTTTTAAATTTGTGTTTATCATGCATTTTTTGTGCATACAATTTAATAAAAGAATTTTTTTTAAAAATCTTTATTCATTTGAAGGATACAAGCATTCATGGTATCTGTATTTCTCTTTATTAATTAACTTTAATTATAACTGAGATTTATGAATTTGTATTAATTTTTTTAATAGTAGCATATGTTAACTTTGCATATGCTTTCATTTCAGCCAATGCCTACACTAGAAGGCCACAACGAAGGTTTACAACGAGGGAAGCCCATGCTTCCAGACAAGAAGTTTGTTACCCTTTTTATGACAATATATTTCTACATGGGAACTGTGCATGCTTTCTGTACATATATTTTTATAGTATTACTCCATATTATGGGGGCTGGGGAGCCCAGTTGGTTAAGGCATTTGCCTTGCATGCGGAAGGTGACAGGTTTGGGTCCGGGCATCAACAAAATAACTGCCGACCTATAAGAGGCCTGTGCAGCCAAAAATGTCCGACGAATAAGACCCCATGTAGAGGGAGTGTACATTAATTATGCTACAAAATCCCAATGTGAGATGTAGCCCTTAACTGTTGTGTTGGGTGCCTACTCAGGTGTTGGCTCGTCACTTGACTGTGGTTCTAAATTACAATGCCTATCTCCAATAGCCCTCATGTAGCTCTAGTGCGACGATAATTCAAACTAACCTAAAACCCAGTAATACTCACTATTATGATTTTTTGGTTGTTTGACATGTTGAGGTAACCACACTTCTATATATCGTACACTTGCTGATTTATAAGGGATAAATCAGATCAATAAGTTCTATTTTTTGGGCATAATTTTTTTGTCTATTGATTCAGAACAGAAATAACTTACTAGTTACTTTGATTTAAACTTAAAAAAAAATATCCTTTGTTCCTTCTGCTTACCAGTGGAGAAATTCAGAAAATGTTTGTAAGATATTTTAATATATTTTTCTCTTATTGATGTTGGGCATCAATGTACATTCTTTGTCGATTCCTCTTATCATCGTTACCATGCACAGTTCCCTATGCAAGCAGGCACATTGCTTTTTATTCTGTACACTGTAATATTTTTTTTGTTTACTTAAATATTTTATATGTATTTTGATTGCTATTGAAATAATATATGCTGTTTAATATTTATATGGTGTACTAGTTTAACACCATTTCATAATTTAATATTATTTCAAAAGAACATTTAATAAAAAATGAACTTGATTAATCATATATTTTATTATTAAAGAGCATTTCATAATATGAAACGCTCTTTTTTTTAAAAAAAAAGTTTAAATTTTTTGTTATTAAATAAATGCATAGCAACATTTGTTTAAGTAGTAGAATTGCATTTTAATTAATAATTAACTATAGAAGTACCCAATTTAATTATATATACTTTTTTTTTTATTCTAGGCAAATTATTCGGCAATGATGCAAATGCTGCCTATTATATTTTTAGTTATACTTCGGTTAACAAGCTTTTTATTTCGACCCAATGTAATCTTTCTATCAATGTAAGTATATTGGCCATTTATTATAAATTAAATTTGATTATCACATCGCACTTGAATGACATAGATGATAATTGCTGGGTATGTGGGCTATTGTTTAACAGTTTTTATTTGACCAATGTATAGTCTTTCTAAATCAATGTAAGTATAATTGGGTTCATTTATTATAAATTAAATTTGTTTATCACGATCGCATCTTTGAATGACTAATGATAATTGCATGGGGTAGTGTGGCTATGGTTTTAACAAGCTTTTTTCTGACCAATGTATAGTCCTTTCTAAAACATGTAAGTATAAGTGGCTTCATTTATTATAAATTAATTGATTACACGAAACGCACTTTGAATGAATAGTGATAATTGCATGGGGTAGTTGGCTTGGTTTAAAGCTTTTTTATTTCTGACCCAATGTATGTCTTCTAATCATGTAAGTATAATTGGCTTCATTATTATAAATTAAATTTGGATTTATCACATCGCACTTTGATGACATAGTGATAAATTGCATGGGGTAGTGTGGGCTATTGTTTTAACAAGCTTTTTATTTCTGACCCAATGTATAGTCTTTCTAAATCAATAAGTATATTGCTTCATTATTATAAATAATTTGGATTTATCACGATGCACTTGAATGACATAGATGATAATTGCAGGGTAGTGTGGGCTATTGGTTTTAAGCAAACTTTTTTATTTCTGACCCATTATAGTCTTTCAAATCAAAGTAAGTAATTGGCTTCATTTATTATAAATTAAATGGATTATCACGATCGCACTTTGAATGACATAGATGTATTCATGGGTAGTTGGCTATTGGTTAACAAGCTTTTTATTTTGACCAATGTATAGTCTTTCTAAATCAATGTAGTATAATTGGCTTCATTTATTATAATTAAATTTGGATTTATCACGATCGCACTTGAATGACATAAAATGATAATTGCATGGGTAGTGGCTATTGGTTTTAACAGCTTTTTATTTCTGACCAATGTATATCTTTCTAATCATGTATTATTGGCTCATTTATTATAAATTAATTTGTTATCACGATCGCACTTTGAATGACATAGATGATAATTGCAATGGGTAGTGTGGCTATTGGTTTTAACAGCTTTTATTCTGACCAATGTATAGTCTTTCTAATCAATGTAAGTATAATTGGCTTCATTTATTATAAATTAATTGGATTATCACGATCGCACTTTGAATGACATAGATGATAATTGCATGGGTAGTGTGGCTATTGGTTTTAACAAGCTTTTTTATTTCGACCAATGTATAGTCTTTCTAAATCATGTAAGTATAATTGGCTTCATTTATTATAAATTAAATTTGATTTATCACGATCGCACTTTGAATGCATAGATATAATTGCATGGGGGTATGTGGGCTATTAGTTTTAACAAGCTTTTTATTTCGACCCAATGTATAGTCTTTCTAATCAAGAAGTATAATTGGCTTCATTTATTATAATTAAATTTGGATTTATCACGATCGCACTTTGAATGACATAGATGTATTGCATGGGGTAGTGTGGGCTATTGTTTTAACAAGCTTTTATTCTGACCCAATGTATAGTCTTTCTAATCAATGTAAGTATAATTGGCTTCATTTTATAAATTAAATTTGGATTATCACGATCGCACTTTGAATGACATAGATGATAATTGCATGGGTAGTGTGGCTATTGTTTTAACAGCTTTTTATTTCTGACCCAATGTATAGTTTTCTAATCATGTAAGTATAATTGGCTTCATTAGTTAAATTAAATTTGGATTATCACGATCGCACTTTTGAATGACTAGATGATAATTGCATGGGGGTAGTGTGGCTATTGGTTTTACAAGCTTTTTTATTTCTGACCCAAAGTATATCTTTCTAATCAATGTAAGTATAATTGGCTTCATTTATATAAATAAATTGGATTTATCACGATCGCACTTTGAATGACATAGATGATAATTGCATGGGGGTAGTGTGGGCTATTGGTATTAACAACTTTTTTATATCGACCCATGTATAGTCTTTCTAAATCAATGTAAGTATAATTGCTTCATTTATTATAAATTAAATTTGATTTATCACGATCGCACTTTGAATGACATAGATGATAATTGCATGGGTTAGTGTGGGCTATTGTTTTAACAAGCTTTTTTATTTTGACCCAATGTATAGTCTTTCTAAATCAATGTAAGTATAATTGCTTCATTTATATAATTAATTTGGATTTATCACGATCGCACTTTGATGACATGATGATAATTCATGGGGGTAGTGTGGGCTATTGGTTTTAACAAGCTTTTATTTCTGACCCAATGTATAGTCTTTCTAAATCATGTAAGTAAATTGGCTTCTTTATTATAATTAAATTGGATTTATCACGATCGCACTTTGAATGACACAGATGATAATTGCATGGGTAGTGTGGCTATGTTTAACAAGCTTTTTATTTCTGACAATTGTATATGTCTTTTAAATCAATGTAAGTATATGCTCATTTATTATAAATAAATTTGGATTTTCACGATCGCACTTTGAATACATAGATATATTGCATGGGGTATGGGCTATTGTTTAACAAGCTTTTTATTTCTGACCCAATGTATATCTTTCTAATCAATGTAAGTATATTGGCTTCATTATGATAAATTAATTTGGATTATCACGATCGCACTTGAATGACCAGTGATAATTGCATGGGTAGTGTGGGCTATTGGTTTTAACAAGCTTTTTTATTTCTGACCCAATGTATAGTCTTTCTAAATCAATGTAAGTATAATTGGCTTCATTTATTATAAATTAAATTTGGATTTATCACAATCGCACTTTGAATGACATAGATGATAATTGCATGGGGGGTAGTGTGGGCTATTACCCCCATGACTTCTTACTCTTACCTTATTTTTATCACACGAATATCACCTATCTATATTAATTTTGCCCCAATAATCGAAGCCAAAAGTCTGCACCAATAATTATTGTTTGATTTAAACAGCAGTGCCATCTAGCCCATATTTATCAGTTGAAACCCTCAATAAATGAAACTTGCTTGAAAAATTGTGCCTCAATAATGCAGTGTATCTAAAAATAGTGCATAGTATGAGTTTAATTCAATCAAAAACCATATTAATTTAAAGATGAGGTGTCACCATCTACATAACGTATAAATTACATATAATTTCCAAAAAAAATTCTTTCGTTTTAGAAATTTTTATGTTATTTTTCCTGTGTCACAAACCTACCTAGCTTGGCAACTCTCCAGATTTAGCTCAAATTGATAGCGGATATTTAACTATTTTCCAGATTTAGTTGGCAAAAATGTATACCAATTTACTAATTTTTGAAGGCATAACATTAAGAGGGATTGTCAGTCCCATAGAGCTAATGTATTAGTTTTGAAATCATAACTTCCGCAGAAGTATTTCTTTGCCATGTTAGCCCTTTTTCCCCAGGTATGGGAATCAACATAACATCAAAATGAAACAAATTTGAAACGAAAATGTTATCTAGCTATTTAATTATATATTTTTGAAGTTTTAAAATGCCAAAAATTACAGCAGATGGCGACACTATTTTAAAATTTTATCAATTAATAATTAAATAACCGGATGTTATTTTCTTTTCAATTTTGTTTTAAATGGATGTTATGATGATTCCCATACCTGGTGAGAATGGGATAACATGGCAAAGCAATACTTTTGCCAAAGTTGTGATTTCAAAACTAATGCATTAGCTCTATGGGACTGACAGTCCCTCTTAAACTTGCACCAGACCCCTTAACCTGACAAATGGTTTAAAATCTAGTATTCCATGGTCTGATATAAGAAAACTCCGACTATAGGCACAACAAATTTTGGGGGCCCCTTTACAAAATGTAGTTTTTTTGTGTGTGATTGTCCATAATCACAATGCTAATTGGCCGATTTATCATATTTTTTCTACCATTTTATCAGCTTCCTTAAAACCTCTATCAAACCACTCATGTTAGGTCAATGTCTGAGTCAACCAAAGTCAAGCTAAAAATAGGATGGGGACCCAAATTTTTTTTTTAATTTAATGAAGTTTTGGGAGTCTATATTTCTAGTGTATACCATTCAAAATTATAGAAACTGAAATTTAGGGGACCCTATAGTCCGTCTATTTACTATGCGAGCCCCGAAAAGACTTTCATCCCCCCTCCCTTCGCTTGGTTTTCTAAGAAACGGGGATAACATCGCTTTTCTGAAATTCTGAATCATCGCTTGTCTGAGTCAACCAAAGTCAAGCTAAAAATAGGATGGGGACCCAAATTTTTTTTAATTTAATGAAGTTTTGGGAGTCTATATTTCTAGTGTATACCATTCAAAATTATAGAAACTGAAATTTAGGGGACCCTATAGTCCGTCTATTTACTATGCGAGCCCCGAAAAGACTCTCATCCCCCCCCTTCGCTTGGTTTTCTAAGAAACGGGGATAACATCGCTTTTCTAAACCTAACGCGTTTGAGATTCTGTTGAGAGGTTAACAATCCGAACAGTTCAAACCCAAGTAGGGTGGGGGAAAAACACGCTCACGTCGTTTCGAAGAAAACAACATGCGGGGATGGGGGAGGAAAATGCTTTCGAGGCTCGCATTCTAGATAGACCTACTATAGGCCTGGGCGGCCTTATGTTGTCAGGTTTGTGACCCATTTAAGTTTACTAAACCCTTTGTTCTCTGCGTGTTCTCAACAGGAAATACCCGTATGAGCGCCGTACCAGCAACCTGCGTGTGCCGTATTTTGTGAAGGAGAGTTTCACGCAGGATTTCCAGGGCTCCATTCAGAGGCTAGAGGGGCAGGTAGAAGAAGAGTACATTGCCAACCTTAGAGGGTCCTGCTTCAAGGAGAAGAACTACAGTGAGTAGTGGCATTTGTGAGGCTGAATTATATATCTTTGGTCAAATGATATATCATTGGACAAATGATACCATGAATGTGCAAAAACCACTAGGATGGAAAACTGGATACCGTTAAACCTACCATTTTTTAAAAATGTCAATCCTCGGAATTTGTGCATTCGTGGTTTTGTCATTTGACCAACGATATTATGTTTTTTTGTAATTTGAAAGAATTAAAAAATTCGAAAGTAGATTTTGACATTGCGGGGATTTTCATGCATTCGTACTCCCTTTTCCCAATTCCGTTTTAACCATCTGATTCTATCTTTTATACTTTTTGCCCATCTGTCTGTGCTTTTCTGTTCAACTGTCTCTTAATGATGCCCATTTTTAACAGCTCTGTTTTAAAAGGTTTTTTTTTGTTATGGTATGGTACTTTTGTCTATTTTTCTATATTAAATTTTTTTTAAGTTACTTTAAAGCAATCTATTATTTCAGTTTTTTTAAATTTTATCCTTCTACTATTTTTGGTGCCCAATTAGCTAAATCTTTTTTCCTCTAACCTATTTAATGGAGTTTATTTTGAAATGGCACTGTCTTTCTTCTTTTTTTGCTACGCAAGGTCCAATTAGACAAGTACCTGATTGAACCCACAGACTTTTGTTCCGATAGCATAGCACCATCCAGCTCATTTCACTATATAAATGCTATTGTTGTGGTGTAAAATGAATAATAACTATTCAATAATATAATTAAAGATAAAACGAGCTTCTCTGTTATAAAACTTATTTAACTTTACAGGAGAGAGCATGATTTGGCGAGCGCGTAACTTTCGGGACCGTAGCCTCGAAGAAAAAGCCAGGCAGCTTAAAACGCCTTCCTGCGATACGTTGGGGGAACTCTACAACAGCGAAAAAGGGTGGTGATAGTAACCCCAAAACAAGAAAAGGCACCAGGGTTGCCACTCGTAATTACCTATTGGAGAAAGATTTATTGTTTCTGTTATACCTACACTTGCCTCTTAGCAATTTCAGGACTGAAATCAACGCATGGATTTGTTTTTATTATCAGGAAGTGTGTTGGAGTATGGTAAAGGCCCTTTTTTCTATTCTGCCATGGACAGGTAAACTGCAGTATCTTGACTAATGACTTGAATCATTGTTGCAAACACGCAATCACTCTAACCTATAAGAAAGCATTCTTAAGGGCTGATTATTTTAGAGCAAAAATGGTACAATTCATTGTTGTGGTTACTGCAGTTTACCTGCCCGCAGCAGTATTATGTGTAAAGTTATCACTGATAGCCATAAGTGTAGCTGCAGTGTATAGGATATGTATGATATGTCAATTAGTAACAGACAGGAATTTAATTTTAATTTGCCATACATTGTTTATTTTCTTGATGGTCCTTCTACCTGAGGATTCATTATGTTAAAACAAATGTTGTGGCCCTTTTCAAAATTGTTAAAAAGGTGTTATTATTTGAGAGGACTTTTAAATAAACAAGTAATATATTCAACTTATAATGACGAAAATACTTATACCCATTAAAACAAAAATCTAAGAATCCTGCATAGTTTGGGAAATATTAATTATACAAATAATTAGACTTTTACATGAATGCAGTACACAATTTTCTTATTTTATCAAATTTCTGGTTAAGGTAAGCAGGGCTTTTACTGTAAATTATACATTTGCTGTATATAAAATGGTACCTTTGCTTTATTAATAAGAGTTTAAAAATAGCAAGCAACATATTCAAACGACAAACTCAAATGGAAAGTTAAAAGGTCGTAAAAAGCATATAGCCTTTTTAGGGAAAAAAAGTCCTGTGTTAAACTTCATTGAAGTCCTGGAAATGGCTGTATGTTTTTTTAAGATAACTTTACATTTGTGTTTAAATATGTTTCTTTTTTTAAATTCTTATTTTCTGTATAGTTTTCATTAAGTAAAATGTTTTCTTTCATTATTTGGCACATTCCAAAGAATATATCCCATATGGTGAACATAGCATCATTACCCCTATAAAAATATCTTCATGAATTGTTATTGTTTCTCTATTTCAAGGCCAAAATGATGCAAATCTAAAATTGACGATTAATAAAGCTTGATTTAACATTATAAATAACTAAAACTTAAGAATTTGAGTCTATTATAAAAAAAAACAAGTCCTGTTTGGGAACTTTCCGACGTTTCATAAGATGATAACTTGAAAAAATTTGGAAATTTTTAAATAGTCACTATTCGGCCGAATAGTTAAGCTATTCAGCCAAACCGAATATTCGGCTAAAGTGGCCGAATACCGAATAGTAACCGAATATTCGGTGCATCCCAAATGAGTAACACAATTTTGTTTAAATTTTTTTTTCTATTTTTTTATTTGACCATAACCAATAAATCTGTAGTTATAATTCCTATGATTGGTCACTGAAGGATTCTTTCCCTTGTTAGGCCACAATTTTTAAGAGTAATTATTTGTTATACCAAAAGTTCTGAGTTTCCTTTTTAGCATAGTTGTTTTTAATTTCATATTTCAATTATTAAAAATAAGTTTTCATTTTTAGAGTGTTTTGCATTTTGTTTTGTACACAAGGTTTTCCATGTAGACCAGTCGATTGTTGTTCCTTTTTTTTTGTAAATGAACTAAACTAAACTCTAAACACACACTTTTTTGTAAATGACAAGCGTTTTATAAATGGTCCTGAAAGAACAACTATTTTTCACGACATGAAAAATAAGCGAATAAAAACTTTTCACAATTTATCTTGATCAAACTTGTACTTCACTTGTAACTTATCTCTTTTTTATGCTACACACATAAATTTAAAAAAAAAAACACTCAATCTTTCTCTATTTAGATAATTTTCAAAATACAACAAAAATTTTTAAAATTTCCAACTAAGCAATATTAAACTCACAATTAGCAAATATTTTAATGCAAGTTCAGTAACGAACTGTTTGCTATTTCTATTAAAATTTTCCTGAATAGCTTTTATTTTTGTCAATCATTATTTTTATTTCCTTAAAAATTCTGTCGTTCATTATCACTGCTTGCTTGCATTTAAGGTTTTTTTTCATAAAAAATATATAAAAAGAATTAAAAATTACCATATTTTTTATGGGTTTGGTACAAACCCTTATGAATTTACTCATATCTGAGATTATTTATTAATGTTTTTTTTTAACTTGGAAAAATTATATGTTTAATATTTTAAACATTATCTTGAAAATGCATTTGTTATAGTATGTCGTATAGACAGAAATGGGGAAAATATGTCAAGAAATTTACAAGAGTTTCTATTGAAATGAGAAATTTAATTACTCTGAAGAAAAGACGAATATTTTATACTTGTATTAGTGTTTCAAATGGTAATTATGTAGGGCTTTAAAAAGTTATTTATAGATATATTATTAGTTTTTTGGGTTTGAAAAATATTTTTTTGATGTGAAAACATAATTTTTTTATTAAGTTTTTATATAATTATTGTAAACATGAGCATTCAAGTTTGTAAATTATTATAAGAAAGCATTAGTTGTTATATATTTCCCACAGTTATTAGACATTCTATTTTGTTTGAAGTGTAGTATTTTTATTTTGTATTACTTAAAAATTTCTAAATTTAAGAGTCCCATATCAACACACAAATTTTAGAATAATTCTAATTGTATCCTAGCATTACTAAAAAAAGGAATTTTAGCAGAGAAGTATTGTGAAATAACATTGTAAAATTAATCCTCATTTCTTATTAGTTACTTATGTCTTTATTAAAAACTGTTTTAACCTTTTATGTTAGCAAGTTTTAAACTCCATGGTATATTCCCTAGTTGAAAATATCTTAGAACTTTGCCTCTAATGACAATAGTTACGAAAGTTTCACTAAAAAGCCATGTAACAATCTACTAACCAATCATGTCAAATGTATATCTATTATATGAATGCTCAGTATTGAGAAGTGTGTAGATTAAAATAAAAATGACCAAATGAATTGTGCTTAAGAAATAACTTTTCAACTTGATATGCAAAATAAAATGTGAATAAAAAGTTTAACAATCAATGTCTAGTTTTTATTTATACACTGCTCAAAAGAATTAGGGGAATTCATGGTTTAAACCCTTTCACCCCCATTGATTCCATTTGGAATCCTCAGCTTGCGATTCCCCCCCGTTAAGTTGAGCTTGCACTTGTTTATCGTCAGATGGAAGATTCATGTCTTTTGAAGAATTAAATAATGTTTGTTTTAATTAAATGAAAAACATGGTAAAATGAAATCCACTCCCAAAAAATGTTATGAAATAAATTGACCCTAAATTCTTCACGCTTGCATTCTTAGATGTTTGAAAATTGATTTTAACTTTTTTAACAAATAAAAGTTTAAACAAATTATTGTTATAATTTATACAAAAGTTCCAATCCCCCCTCCCCCCTTAAATTTTAGTTAAAAAAATTAAGATTTTCTCCCCTATTATTTACCATAGCATAATGAATCTATTCTACAAATTTTCGAATTTTAGAATAAAAAATAAAACGTTGGAACTGAGAGGGTTAACAAAAGTACGTAAAGTGCTCCTCTAACTGTTTTGAGCAGTATAGTTAAGGCAGGCTGTGGAGCTTAGTCGGTTAAAACGTTCGTCTTGCATGCGGAAGGTCCCAGGTCCGGGCTTCGGCAAAATAACTGCCAACCTATAAAAGGCTTGTGCAGCCAAAAATGCCCAATGAATAAATACCCCATGTAGAGGAATTAAACAAGACGGTGTTTGCTGATATGAAGACAGCTTCTGCCGTGGGCAGGTAAACTGCAGTAATCGCAACAATGAGTTGTACCATTTTTGATCTGAAATAAAAAAAAAATTTCAGTATGTTTTCTTAATTGTTAGACTAATTGAGTGCTTGCAACAATGGTCCAAGTCATTCTGGAAGTTACTGCAGTTTACCTGCCCACGGCAGGCTTCCCCACTAAAAAAGTAACTTTCTCTAAGATAGAAGGAAAACGACGCAGAGGGAGACCACCAACTATAATGGTTGGCATAGATGGTTGGATGTAGTGGAAAGGGACCTCAAGGCGTTGGGAGTAAACCGATGGAGGGCCATTGCGGGGGAGTCAGATGGAGGAGACTTGGAGAGACGGCCTTGGCCTGTAGTTGTGGTGTCAACGAAGAAGAAGTGCACGTTAAGTCCCAACGCTGCGTTGCGTACAATGTCGCTCCTAAAAGTTGTGTTGGGTGCCTACTCAGGTGTTGTGTTGGCTCGTCACTTGATTGTAGTTCTAAATTTCGTCGCCAATTGCTCTTATCTAGCTCTAGTGCGACTCGACGATAATTCAAACTAATCTATTTATAGTTAGTTGGGTGTTATTTATGATTATAAAGCCATTATACACATTAATTGTATTCAAAAAAGGTTTTTGTTGTATAAAATTGTGAGATATATTTCTTCCTTGTCTTTTTGATCTAAATATTTAATTCTAATTTTATTCCTTATTTATATGATATATCATTCATAAATTTTTATTAGTTTGACAAATTTGATCAGACTGACATGTACTAAGGCTATGTCCTAACTACGACATCAAACGCCACAAAGGCAACAAATGCAACAAAATTTGGCGACTGCCAAGGTTGCCAAGCGATGCAATAGCATGGTGGCTGACTCTGCCAAGTCGCCAAGTTGTGTTGCCTTTGTGGCATTTGTGGTGTAGTCAGGACATAGCCTTAAAGTGTTAAATTTCAAAGGCATTTATCAGTTCGTAGATCTTTTAGCTCGAGCTGCAGATTGGTTTCAGACAGACTGGCGGAACAATGTTCAAAAACCACTTTTTCAGAATCGCCACCCTCCAAAATGTGCATAAAACACAAAATCTCTATTTCGGATTTTCACCCTCATCACAATACTTTCATTGGATCATAATTTAAATTAGGTAATTAAAAGAAATTACAAATAAATGATACTTAACCTTTTTTTTTAAAAAACTTTTTAAACTAAGCGTCATAGCTAACATAATTAAAAAATATATATGTTAGCTTTGACGCTTTGTTTAGTTACATAAGAACAGAAGGAATTTTATGATACGTTGTTTAAAACTTTATTCGTAATTTGATTTTAGTTTCTGGTTCTTTAAAAAAAATGCCTCGCATTGTACAGGCATTTAAGATGCACTATCCAAGATGTCCCTGCTTCCGTTTTGTTTTCATATTTCATTCTTTTTTCTTCTCTGTTTGACCTTTCTGCTCTGCAGAGGAAGGGTCGAACTCGAACGCATCCCCCCAAAATCTGGAGCGGATCGAACATTCAAACCGGTCTCCCTAACAAAACAGCAAAAAACGTGAGCCCAGACTCTGGAACGAGGAAAAAGGAAAAGAAAGAAAAAATGTCCACATTAGTATTTGTCTTCCAGTTACGGACGAAGCAGTAGGTTCCGAATAACTCAGCTCGCTGCTGTCGAATTTAATGTCATTTTAAAATGGCGAATTTCTGGATTTTATTCTGTTTGTTCTTTTGTCATGTCTTCGCCGATAGGAGTCCAGATGTGTACGATATTGGTGTTGGAATAGCCGATATTACAGGACCTGCAGCCGACATAAATATGGTATGTACTAATATTTAGAAATTTCAATAAAACTATGTAAAGCCCATGTTTACCTTATTAATTTTGAATGGGTTCCAAAATATGTAACAGACAATCTACTTTTTTTTTCTGATTTTCTAACACTTATAACATATGAAAATTATATATGTTTCGTTTAATTTTTTCCCCCGGATTGAGTCTATAATAGTTTGATGTTCAACAAATACTAATTCACTTTAAGTCATGCAATGTTAGGAAATCATGGAAATGACCAATTATATATTTAAGACTTTGAAAAGGGGTCCTATGATAAGGGGCTGGATTCCCTTGTACTGAAACCTTTAACGGGCACTGCCGTTATGTGAAAATTATCGATTTGAAATACAATAATCAAACCAATTAGATTTATTTTGGACCAACCTTGATGGGCCTCTGGGATGTTGTTGGTCGACAATTTTTGTATTTGTATTGAATTTGGAGGAGGGCTAAAATGAGTTCTAATCAAGCTTGGAAACTAACTGGTGTCTGAACAATAAACCAGAGCATCTGCTGCAACACTAAACGTAGCCCCCTGTGTCGCGAGCTGAAATGGCCAGAGCAGACCTCCATGGCCTGCTACGTGACTAAATTTAATTTTAATATATGTAATTCAAAAAGTCAGCCACAAATTTATCTTATCCTTTTCTGCAAAACGCCACAGAATTGTGTGATTTTGTTACGTTCTTTTTAAAGAACAGTTGCTCTCTTTTCTGTTCTTTTAAAAAGAACAGTTCTTTAACTTGTTCTTTTTACATTGGTTTTGTGTTTAAAAATAGAAAAGGTTTACAGATTTTTAAAAAATGATTTGGCCTTAAAATATATTATAGCAAGATAGAAGGTTTATAGATTAAAATTATGTAAAAAAAGATAGTAAAAAAACCTATTTTAAATAAACATTTAACATAACAATTACTCTGAAAAATTTTATTAGGTTAATTCTGCTAAACTGGAATAAAATGTTTAAATTTTTTTTATAAAAGAACAAAAAGTTTTTTTTTTTTCGGAACAGTTACAACTATCAAGTAATTTTATCTTTTTCGTCCAGCTGGCCGAAAAGATCGCGTTGTTCTTCTTTAATCATTTTTTTTCTTCTTCAGCTGGCAGATGGCTTTCTTTTTTTAATTTAATCTTTTGGTTTTTTTTTTAGTTTTTATTATTATTCCCAGCAAAAACACGGTGAAAGAATTTTTATTTTATTTTTTATTTATCCTAAAAAATGTATTCTTATGCGAATAAATAAAATTCGTACACTCGAATATGCCACACATATTCCTTTTTGTTTTTTAGAAGAGTTTTAGAATTAGAAAGATTTTTAATTATGGAAGTGAAGTATCAAGATATGAACATGTTAATTACTTTGCAAATTTAGAAATAAACGCTTGTTAAACATTGTTTTATGATTTGTTGTATAGCCAACATATTAAGCGAAATGTTTTTTTAGCTTCCACACTACGTTTATAACGTATAAAGTGGAAGGTATTATAATCGTTCAATTCGTCTGTCTGTCACCCACTTTCACAGAAAGAACCGTAAGTCGCACAAACGAGTAGGATACATCGTTTTAAAGCAAAAATCCGACTAGGTTACATCCCAAATTTCATTAAAATATTTATTTATGTGATATGATTCAGTTTGGATTGTTGTAATATCACAATAGAGTGAGATTAGAGTAATAATGAGTGAGAGTGATAATGAGTAAACATTAATTTGCGAAAGAAGATTAATGAAAATAGTTAATTTTGCGTTTAAAAGTTTGAATTAGATATGAATTATAAGCTGAAGGCCCTGTTTGGCGAATTTCTTTCTGAGGTGTATAAATAGTGCGTTTTTTGTTGAGCACAAATATTGTGTGAAAGCGGTTTAAGTGACAGATTCTGTAACAAACCTACTTTTTAGTTTTATTTTTCGTTGTGAGATGCGTTTTTGCAAGGATCTCCCTACATGTTACGTTTCACCATTTTTTGTTTACGCAAATGATAGTGGTTTTGTCTTTATGTATCTGTCCATGGTCTACTCAACTTTAAGGTCACAGAAGCTCTTTAGACGTCTCAATCCGACCGGTCCGAAATGTAAGCAATTTCAAAGGAAAAGTACGAAACCTATTTGCGCACAGCTTATCTGGTTGCGAACAGGTTTCGTTCTCTCTTTCGGAACAGCCAACAACCTGAAAAAAATTAATTTGGCGAGCGATAGCGAGCCGCAAATGCGGCTATGCAAAATATGCATAGCCGCAAAGCGTCCAATGGTATTATTCTTAAAAAAAGTCATACAACTTAAAAATTTTGAGTTAGCCATTGGGTTTTTAAAAAGAACCTAAGAGTAAAAACAGGTAAGGTTAATTCTGCGAAATTAACGGGGGTTGGTGAAAAATTACTGAAAACAGTAATACAATATTAATATATTTTTTTAAGTAATATAACATAACGACCGCGAAGCGGTCCAATGGAATTGCGCAGCAATTCCCGTGGGTTTGCGAGCGATAGCGACCAGAGGAAGAATCCAAGAATGCAAGCTTGAGACCCAATGAGATTGTGCAGAAATATCCAAGGTGCGAGCTTGTGGCTGAATATAACTATATTACCAAGGATCGACATAATTTTGTCATAGATACAGATCTGGATGGCAAAATATCATAGGCATGTGCAAAGTTGGGTTTAAAAAGTTACGTTCACCAGCGAGCTGGCCGCGAAGCGGCTTATGGGAAACCGGGGTTGGTAAGCCATAGCGAGCAGGGGCGAAGCCCTCTGCCGGCGCGAAGCGGCCAATGGAATTGCGCAGCAATTCCGGTGGTTGGCGAGCGATAGCGAGCAGGGGGCGGAGCCCCCTAGTTTTGTAAAATGAAAATGGCATCCTTAAGAAACATAGAAAAATATTAATTGGCTTCAAAGGTCACAATTGTTGACGGTCATGCGTGACACTTTTTGGAAGCTTGAAAAGGAGGAGGAACTCTTTTTTTTCATTTACAATTAGAGCGTTTCTCAGGTGTTTGGTGTGTTCCTTGGTTTCTGTATTGTATGTCGGAATATAACGGACACATCCGGATCTGGGATTTTCAAATTCCACAATAGGAGTGGTCAAAAATTATTATGTTGCTACTTTATTTCTAAACTAGCAAATTTATACCCGTTCTTCGCACGGATTAAAAAAATATCAAATCATTCCAAATATGTTTACCATATAACCTGTTATAGGATCACAAACTTATGTTATTGTTCCCGCTCGTTATAAAGTATAAAATCCCGTTTCATTGCCTTAAAATTCCAAAATGAAAAATAAGCTATAAAATGCACTCATAAATGTCATCACAATTCCCTCATAAATACATAAAACCTTTTAGCTCATTTGGCGCGTTTTGGAAAATAATTTGGCGAGAAAATAGATATAGCTACAAACACACCCATTATACAGCTCTAACACAATGACCTTCGAACAACCGACCAGCTTATAAATTATTTATAAAAGAAATTGCCTATTTGGCGAATTTTAGTTAATAAGTTGGTGAGATTGGCAACGTATTTAGCGAAAAAATAAAGACATAAAACACTAATAGCTCTAGTGTGATGGCCTTTATTAACCATCATAGTTCAGTAATAGCTTAACTGTACATTTATTGCTTAAATATGCACACATGCAGTCAACAGAAAAATCCCCCCCCCCAATGCAAAAATCATCAAATAAACCCACAATAAAATCCGGGAATGAAGACTGGCGGAATTACGTCACTTGAAACACGTCAATTATTTTTCAAATAATGAATTTAGCAAGAGTTTATAGTAGGGTAGAGACTGAACCTTTCAACAGCAAGATGGACCAACACGGAGACAATATAGGGTGGCATGTGGGGCCCGATGGCCGAGTGGTTTGGATCGCAGGTCATAACGCTAGCAGTCCGCGCGCTGTAACGGGTGTGGGCTCGATTCCCGCTATTCCCTGGGTGTACTTCCTTTCTCAGTATCAAAATTATAGATTAACTAGCACTTTTGCCACTCTATTCGGGCTCCGTAGTGAGCCATGGCTGCCGATGGCAGCTCAGTACGAGTCGTTCCTCTACCCTACTATAGAACTCTTTGGAATTTAGTTTCTGAAAGTAATGGCAAAAGAATAAAATAAACATTTTGAATTTTAAATGTTTTCGTTAAAAGTTTTATTTAATTTTTTCAGCCGATGGCATCAGGAAAGAGAAAAAATGATCGGATTTCAGCGAAAGTGGTGTATTTTTTTCAGAAAATTCGAATTTTCTCTAAAAATTGAACAAATATGAAAATTCTAAGCCTCAGGTGCACCCGTTGTATTAAAGGGAATCTATCTTGAAAATTTCGAATTTCTGAGGACAGTATAAGTAGGTCTTTTACGGTCCGAAAACAAACACACAGACACACACACAGACTCTTTCTTTTATTGTTATAGATAATTAAACGTTACAATAGGGGTACAAAACGAGCATAGGTGCCGACTTCCAGATTCAGGCCGATTCCAGGACATATACTGTATCTGTAAAAAACAATCCGAAACGTTCCACGAAAATTTTGGGTAGCTAATGGGCCCAGTTTTTATCAGTAGTGTTCCTAGAATATATCAATAACGTTTCCCAATCTATCTGTCCACGGTATACTAACTTACAAGGAAAGAGAAGCTTTGCTAAGCAAGTGCGTGGACGGGAAGTTCGACGTCATTGTTCCTAAGATGAAAAAACCTGATCTCGAAACCTCTCGTTTATGACTGACCATATTTTTAGGGTTCCGAGTGGTTCCGAATAGGTTCATCTTAGGAACTCTGAACAGTGACGTCAAACCTTTCGTCTACTCTCGTGTTTGGGAGAGCTACTCTGACTTTGTATGTTGAGTATAATACAAAAAAATGGAATGTTACGTATAATTTACGAGGCCAGAGAAGCTGCCCCAAACACAATCGAATACGGAACATTTGGCGTCTCTGTTCCGAGTGCGGCAGATGAAGAAACCTGGACCCACCAAAAACTCTAAAATTACAGTCAGCCGTGAACAAGTGGTTCCGAAAAAGTTTCGAGATCAGGTTACTTCATCTTAGGAACAACGGCATTCGAAACAGCGACGTCAAACTCTCCGTCCACGAGCTTGTTTGGGAGAGCTTCTCTGGCCTTGTATGTTAAGTAAGCCATAATCTGTTCTCTTTTATGTATTAAGTAGTTTTTTTATGTATTTTCAGATGGGCTACGCCAAAGTGTCCCAAGTGACTCGGGGTATTCACATCCGCCAATTCAGCCGCGCTTTTGTGATCTCGGACAACAGTACCCGTGTGGTCTTGATCACCATCGACTCGGGCATGGTCTCGCAGGTTGTCAAAGACGAGGTGAGTCGAACTGTAGCAAGCAAAAAATTAGTTTTTTCTGTTACAGTATAACTAGGTTATAGCGTCATTCAAGGGACCGGGATGATTACGTCGATAAAAACAAGTAGCGTTATAAACAAGGTTGAATATTAAGTGAAGTAAATCATGTAAAATAAATGCGCACTAAATACATGCGCACTATGTAAAATTGCGCACTAAGCTGCGCAGATGGCATATCTGGAAATTATACTTTCAATACTGACCGATTTCAACCGAGTCTTTGGGGAAAATCGATTCACAACCTTTCCCTATTTTGAAAGTAAATATTATTTGAAAAAAAAATTACAATCCGAAGTTCTTGACTGAAAAATATTGCGAAACATAATATTTGTTGTTTACACTAGCAAAATATACTATAAAATTTCAGTAAAATTAAGTATTGCACTTTTTGTAATTTCCGGAATGAAACCTCAAAGAACGGGGAAATCTGGTAAAAATCGGTAGAAAATGATCGATTTCATCCGATACGCTCCAAGTTTGGCCGATACTCATGCGACATTGGCCAAAATTGTTGTGCTACCTGGGTAGATGACGACACATTTGCAAAAAATATGTGTAATTGTAAAAAAAATTCAATGAAGTTAGGCATAGTACCTACTACAATTTAATAACTGTTGTAGAAAAATTCACAGGTGTTACTTAGATTTCAAGTCGCAAAATCCATATAGAATAATTGAACATAGAAAAACTTTATTTTCGAAAAAGAAAAACCTCAATGTTATGCTTAGTTGTAATATTCACCTTACTAATATTGTAGTTTAGAATAGTTTTTTTTTGTCACATATATATGAATCAGTTCACATATATATGTACTGCTTTTATAAGTAAATCAAGGATTATTTTTGTACCAGGCAATTTTAACCTTTTTGAAGTTATATTTAAAATGTTTCATAAAAAGTTGTCAACTATTTCAACAAAGTTAATTAATAATTGAATAAGTTGATTAGACAATTTAAAAATTATAAGATATTTCAAAATAATTTTAATGTAAACCTAGATTATTCAATCCTAACATTTTATTTACTTTTTAAATTTTTATCCTGATTGTTTTCCTTTGGCATTTCAAAAATGGAATTTTTGCCTTGGAATAATAAAGTTCTAAACCTTTGAAATGGTTTGCAACTTTGTTGTGATCAAGTTGCAAACATCGCAAAATAACCCATGTTATTTTTATTTGTCGTTCTCAAATCCACCCAACAAGAATATAGGTAACTAATTAAACGCAAACAAGAGAGAAGAGAGGTGGGATATAAAGAAAAAACGAAAGCAAAACTTTTACTTCCGAACAATGTTCGTTCTGCTTCCGGTTCGAACTGGTTCCCCACGCGAGACGCACGACTGACCCACATTCCACACGTGAGAGAGCAAACGATTATTGTTTACAAATATACATATCCCGTTTGTTTATATTTTATGTCTATATTTTATATTCTTCTATTGTGTGTTTGCTTTTAGAATGTAAACAAAACATCAGTGTGTAGTGAAAAGTAAAATATTTGAAGTTGGTCGTAACTGTGCGATAGATTTACTTACCTTTCTAAAAATCTTATATTTGAAAGGCTTTCAAATTTGATTAAGAATTATTTTATTCCGAAAAATAACGTTTGTTTATAAACAAACCTGAGGGGAAAATATAGAAGACAAATAGTATATGGTCTATTGCTTCTTGGTCACCGATTCGTTTGTAAATAAATAACTTTTGGGGGAATTCGAGTGGTAGCCGGGTCTCGAAACCTCTTCTCTCTGGTTTAAAATAATATTTTCTATGCCTAATTACTCCGACTGTATTGATTATTTTTACAAACAGTTTATAATACCTTTATTGCAACCGGTTCTAATATTTTTTTAAAAAAAAATTTAATAAATAAATTTACAACGAAGTATTCGAATGAATTTCAAAAAGTTGGATTATAGAATATAGAACCCGTTAAGCTAGCTACATTTATTATATAAAAAGCCTTTTGTGAAAATATTCAATAAAGCCCGGAGAAGTTTGGTTTAGAAAATTATTGTTTCCATTGGACAGATAGAGGCAGAAAGATTTCGGTTTGGGGACCCGCTCCCATTCCCCAGTAAACGAAGTCTTCTGTGCATAAAAACGTATAATGAATGGAAAAAGAAAGAACAACCCTGCTGTTTGACTTGAAATTTTAGCTTCCACACTACGTTTATAACGTAAAAAATGGAAGGTATTATAATCGTTCAGTCCGTCCATCTGTCTGTCCGTCCGTCACCCACTTCCAATAAACTACAAATGCTACAGGCAAGTGCAATACGTCAAAAAATTCAGCGCATCGAAATTAGAAGCCATTGAAAATCTCAGAAAAAATTCGAATTCGTAGTACTTTAATTACTTAAAAAACCGCAAAATTTAATGTTCATTTAAAAAGCATAAGAAGCCATTTTTATTAGAATTAAATCACCATTGCCATTCTCAACAATCACTCGAGATACTTTAATTCTTTAAAAGAATAAATTAAAATAAATTTATTTTTGCGACATCAATCAGTTTGAAATGACGTTAAATATACTTCACAAAGAGATTTCTTTGTTTGAATGTTGATATGAATTGTTTTGGTTCTATTTAAAAGGAGGAATATTACATATTTATTCTATGAAATATAAAATAATTTTTGCAAACGATAATAATTTTTGAAGAAATAATTATTGAATTTTTTAGAAATAAAATAAATGAAAATAACCAAATTCAGCGTGTAAATGTTTATAATAGAATTAATATTGTGTTTGGCGACTTTTTTTCCTGTTGAACACAAATGTTGTGTGGAAGCGGACTGAGTGACAGATTCTGTTACAAACCTACTTGTTTTATCTTAATTTTAAGCTAAGAGGAAAGAAGATTGATTGACAATTGCCAATTGACGAATGAAAACGTATGAAAATTTCGAACTTATATCTTATTTTTCTTGTACATAAAGAGATTAAGTTTCAGAACCAATCTGTGAGAATGACTCTTATGTAGGCTAAGCTATCTCAAATTCACTTTTTACGTTCGTGTGTGTGTTTCTTAGATCTTCTTTCTAAAGATCTTCTTTGTTTTTGTCGATAACAATGCAGTTTTCGACCTTTCACATTGACCCACTTATTAGTGATGCTCCACTTCCCCCTAATGCGGTAGATCTAGTTTAGAGCCAATTGTTTTATGTTTACTTATGGCAGCATTAAATAACTTTCACCACTTGCCAGTACGTACAGGGTGGCGCAAATAAAAGTGGCCCCGGCATGGAGATACGAATGCAAGAAGATGCTTGGCGAGAAAAACTATGGAAGCCATCTGAAAGCCTCTAAGTCGAACTCCTAAATTATTTAAGCGTTAATAGTTTCACTTGGCACACCTGCTTTTTCATTGGTTGGTTTGGTTGTTTCTACACTAGAGCTGCACATGGACTATTGGCGAGTTCAGATCTCAGTTTGAGCTGTGTAAGTGTGCGTTGATCAGATTAGTGCAGATGTAATAATGGCATAGTTACCGGTAAATAATTCGACAAGCGTATGTTTCGGCTTAATATTGAAGCGATCAATGGCTTCACATGGCAAACCTATTTTTTCATTGGTTTTTGACTTCATAGCATTTCCTGTCTTATTCCTTCTTCTAAACCGGGCCACTTTTATTTGCGCCACCCTGTATTATGTACGTTCTTTCTCATCTTTTCTATTTCAGTTGCTTGTGTCGAGGGCAAATTCATGGATTTTACTCTCTACTTAACGTAATTTTAAATTACGAAGAATTGTATGAAATTAGTTAAATTTATAGAAAACTTAGGCAGATTTATAACTATTTTTTTTATGTAAGGAATGTTCCTTAGAACATTGTGAAAATTTCTCTTGGACTCTTCGAAATATAGAAAATATGTAAATAATATGGAACTTAATACAGTAAATATGCTGTTTTTATTATAAATTGTTTAACTTTTCCATCAAAATGGGATCTTTTTTTAAAAAAATCTTGAGTACTATTCTCTACTTTTTTTATAAATGGCAGCACGAAGAGAATAGTTACGTGAAAGTATAGTAGATGGCAGCACCACCAAAGTAGTTACATAAATTTGTTGTAGATGGCAGCACTACAAAATCTGGAGGACCCATAATAGCAAAATATCATGAAATTCAAATAATAACAAGAAGTTCTTAAAGAACAAAAATAGCCTACTTTCCTATTACTTAAATACTTACTGGAATTCTTATCGGGAAACAACTAGGTTCCTAACAGTAAATATCATCCACAACCGTTTCTACTCAAGATCTATACACATTAGAAAAAAAAAATCGCTAAACACAGCATCCAGCTATAATTTAAACTTCTAAAAGCCAAAATCAACTATTTTCCTTTATATTCTATCGCAAATTAACTTAATATTATTAATCGTCTGATCGATTTATTTGCAGTTCGAAGAATTAATTAAATATTTATCAATAATAACAAAAAACATGAAACTGCTCCAAACTGCATTAAAACAATAAGAAATGTAAATTAAAACTAAGCAGAATTGTATGCAAAAAATATGCCTGGTAAACAATTAATGAACAATCAAGAATCACATTGTGCTACATTTTATGACGTCTTTCCAAACTGATTCATGATAAAATTATTTTGCTTCAAATATTTTTAAATAAAGTTTCTCATGCCATTGTTGATTTGGCAAAAGCGATTTAAATGACTCAAAATTGAATTTCAATGCTAATTCAATGGGAAATTCGCCAACACATAGTAGATTTATGTCCGTCCAGACGTACAGGCAGGTGGACAAAAAGTAGGAAAGTTGAGGAGCCCAGTTGGTAAAGGCGTTCGCCCTGCAGCGCCCGGTCCCAGGTTCGGGCATCGCCAAAATTACTGTCGATTTATAAACGGCCCGTGCAGCCAAAAATGTCCGACGAATAATATCCCGTGTAGGGGGAATGCACGTTAAATATGCTTCAAAGTTCCAACGCTGCGTACGATGTCGCCCTTAACCGTTGCGTTGGGTGCCCACTCAGGTGTCTCACTTGACTGTGTTTCTAAATTACGACGCCCGTCGCCAATAGCCCTTGTGTAGCTCTAAATGCGTATATAATTCAAACTAACCTAACCTATTTATAGTTAATTGTATGTCATTTATGATCATAAAGCCATTGCACACAATAATTCTATTATTTTTTTTTTTTTAAATTATGAATGCAAGAAATGAATGTAAGAATTATGAATGTAAGAAATGAACGTAAGAATTATGAATGTATGAAATTATGAGATGTTTTTCTTCCTTATCTTTTTGTCTAAATATTTTATAAACTGTGACTACCCGACCGTGGTTCTAAATTACGACGCCCGTCTCCAACAGCCCTCGTGTATCTCTAGTGCGACGATAATTCAAATTTTAACTAACTAATATCCCCAGGTATGCCGCGCTCTTCGAGATAAATTCGGCGACCTGTACACGGAGGAGAACGTTCTGATTGGTGCCACTCACACCCACGCCACTCCAGGGGGGTACCTGCAGTACCTCCTGTACCTCATACCCTCACAGGGGTTCATCAAGCAGTCGTTCCTCGCCCTTGTCAAGGGCATCGTCAAGGTATGTCCATTTATCAGTAACGAAGATGCTCTCCCAAACACGTGCGGAAACTTTGACGTCACTGTTCCGAGTGCCGAAGATGAAGAAACCTGTTCGGAACCACACACACTCGAAATCCTGAAGATATAGTCAGCCGTGAATGAGTGGTTCCAAAAAGGTTCCGAGATTCGGGGCGAAATTTAAGTGAAACGCTTCGAATTCGCACACGTTGGCTCTGCAAATGCGATCGGTTTAAGTTCGTTACTTTTAACGAATCGTTCAAAAGAACAAATCTTTGATTCGTTCTTTTTTGCCAAATGAATAAGCACGATTCTTTATCCAACAGATATTTGCTGATAAACTGCTTATCAGACAAATCTAATGGGTTTCCCTGGACATCTAAATATATTTCCGGTTCTGGTTTCCTCCTTTCTTGTAGAAAAATATGATGCCTAGCTTTTTTTTATAGATATTAAGTGTCAAAAAAGTAAATAAACAGTTCGCGCGCGATTGGTCGAATGGCCTGAAATCAATCGTGGGGTGACGTCGTTCGCGCGCGAAGGATTTGTACAGTTCAATTAAGAAACGCTCAAAATCTTTGTAACTCGACATATTCGCAGGCAAATCGTTCACATCTCGTTTCAGTTCAATTTCGCTCTTAGTTAGAAACAACGATGCTCGGGACAGTGATCGCACGCATGTGTTTTTGAAAGCTTCTATGGCCTTGTAAGTTGAGTAGGCAGTGATTTAACCTAGGTGAAGTGTCCTTGTGAGTTCTTTTGTGTGCTTGCAGAGTGTAGAGCGTGCTCACGACAACATTCAACCGGGGCATGTGTACTGGAACGAGGGGCGAGTAGAAAATGCGGGCATCAACAGGAGCCCCACGGCATACATCAACAACCCGAAAGAAGAAAGAGACAGGTCAGAACAAATGACATGCTACCCTTTATCTTCTGTTTTTATGCTATTAACGCATTGACTGCCAGCGACGAGATATCTCGGTGAACGGTTTAAAAAACATGATGTTTTCTGCTTCGCATCACTATCGATGACAATTTTCTATCGAGAGCCGGGCAGTCAATGCTTTAACTTCTTGTGTATCCTTTGCTTAACTTTTGTTATTGTTGTGTTCACCAGATATCCAGACAACGTAGACAAATCCATGTTTCTTCTCAAATTTGTGGATTTAGAGGACAATCCTTTGGGAATGATCAAGTAAGTATTTGTGGAAACGTTCGGACTTTACTAAAATAGCCCAAAGCTGTATTATTAAACGTATACTTCTCCATTACTACAGATGACAAGACTTGTTTTGAATCCCTAAAAGTTATTTGTTTGTTATTATTTTTTAAAAAATTGTTAAATTTCATTGTGTGTTAATCAATTCGAGTTTTTGACTATTTTCGTATTGTTTGGAATTTTACGGGGATGACACCGGAATAATACTACATAATTTGTAGTAATAGTAGCTTACATAAAACACATTATTTATTGGTATCCTCTAATAGCTCTGTCAATTAAGATCTAGCAAGTAGATAACCCATTAACGACGTTTAAATGGGTTATCTACTTGTTTAACACTCTGAGGGATAAGCAAATTTACTGAAGTGTAAACTTGTTTTCACTGTATGAGATTTAAATTGAAATTTGTAAGTGAAACTTTAATTTCATAATTTAAAAAAAAAATTATATTACGGTAGTAGATGGTTCAAATGTCTCCGTAATGCTTTAAATTTTAAAATTTAATAAAATTATTAAATTTCTCAATTTTTAAAAATTATGTGTGTTGCTGAAAAACCAGATAGTCAGGTGACAGGTGTATAAGTCTGTATCCCTCAGAGGGTTAATGTATTCTCTTCATTTTGTTTATACCATTGACACCTTCATTTACGAATATAAAAAGGTAAACTCGGTATAAAAAGGTAAAAGGTAAAAAGGTAAGATTTTTTTAAATTCGTTTTTCGCGCAACTTAATTTGTCCTACATTAACTGTTCTTTCTTGTCTTATACTTTGTTTATTTGTCTTATACTTTGTTGATATCTGTCTAATACCTTGTTTATTTATATAAACTTAAGCAGAAAGCTCATTTTCGCGCGGCAAATTTTCTTGTCAATCTTTGTGATTGGGTTAATGTATTGACTCTGTCTTTGCAGCTGGTTTGCCGTGCATCCTACGAGCATGAACAGCTCCAACCAGCTGATCAGTGGCGACAACAAAGGGGCAGCATCGCTCATGTTCGAGGCGGAGATCAACGGACACAAGGCACTGCCGGGAAAGGTATAGGACAATGATCAAGTTTAGTTTCAAATTCTTTTGCAAACAATAGTCCTTTCAAAAACACGTCGGAAATTAAATGAAATTATTCATTAATTGACTTTAAAATAAGCGAGGCATTATTTCAAGTAAAAACACTCTCAATCATTTTGCATGACGTCAGAGTTCATTCTTTTCTCTTCAAGGTCCATTCCTGTCTGCATTAGCATTTGATGATTGAAGAATCCTCAAAAGAGAGACTTTCACTTCTGAGAGTGATTGATCTACAATATAAATAACGATTGAGTGAGCAGAATGCGTTCTTCATCTCTGAATTCTTTTCCCTACAGATTCATCAGTGTCTGCATTAGCATTTGAGTATTGAAGAATCCTCAAAAGGGAGACTTTCATTTCTGAGAGTTATTGTAAACCTTACTGACGTAAATAACGATCGAGTGAGAAGTTATGTGTTCTTCATCAGTTCATTCTTTTTTTTTTGCAAGGTCCATTCTCGTCTGCATTCGTATTTTAGGTTTGAAGAATCCTCAAATGTGAGACTTCCATTTCTAAGAGTGATTGTGTAGCTGCCTCAGTACGCCATTGTCTACCAAAAGGATCCCCCAAGGTGGAGATGAGTTTCTTCGGGTTGTATACTATTGTTTTCATTGTTATCTAAAATACTGGTAGAAACACAGTGGTAAATCAGCGCCATCTAGTTTTGGATGGTAAATCAGCGCCATCTAGTTTTGGATGGTAAATCAGCGCCATCTGATGATTGCTGAGGTTGCGCGCGTTGTGAACCACCACAATTGTAAACCTGATTTACCAAATGCAAATGACGGTTTAGTGAGCAGTATACGTTCTTCATCTGCTCATTCTTTTTCTCCTTAGGGTCCATTCGTGGCTGCATTCGCGCAGTCGAATGCAGGAGATGTGTCCCCGAACATCCTGGGTGCCCGTTGTCCTGGTGACCCGAACGATGTCTGCGACGTCGAGACCAGTACCTGCAGAGACGGGGTGAGTGATTCGCACACACATCTTCACTTACACTATTTATTTACTTAAATATAAAATGGTCTTTATATTGTGTTATTTTGTTCAGTGTCTCATAAGGTCTGTTACCTGTAACCAG
The DNA here is from genome assembly GCA_019343175.1 of Oedothorax gibbosus. Classification (NCBI taxonomy): domain Eukaryota; kingdom Metazoa; phylum Arthropoda; class Arachnida; order Araneae; family Linyphiidae; genus Oedothorax; species Oedothorax gibbosus. The sequence continues at coordinate 40,800,645 of CM033280.1, forward strand.
ACTGTCAGGTTTTCCAGTAACACACAACATTTTTGAAAACTTGTACATTTTATAATTTCACGAAATTTTAAAATTTTAAGCATGGAGGATAAATTTATAATCATCTGCAACAAAAATATAATTGTTAAAAAATTTAAAAAAAAATTTCAGCTAAAAATTTTAATTTTAATCTTATGTAGTAAAAATAAATTTACACTTCAGCTAATTTGCTTAACCCTCAGATGGTTAAGATATCCGGGTTGACCCAATTGTGAACTCTGAACCTTCCTGCATGCTAGCCCAATACTGAACCGAATGCGACAAAGTAATTATACTAGGTCACAAGGGTTGTAATGGGTATTTATGCTGATTACCACATTACTCCCTTTCCAATGAGTCGGAGGAAGACGATTGATGTGGTACTGCTTGACGTGAGTCTCAGGACTTATCCACTTGCACTGAAGCTCAGGACGTAGTTGTACAGGTTATCATATGTGTGACCTTAGATGGCACTACGTCCGATGTCACCAATAAAGAGGTTGACAAGTTTTTGAGCTTTGAACCTCCTGCATACTAGCCCAATACTGAGCCGCCTGCGATAAAGTAATTATACTATGTCGCAAGGGCTAGTGGCTAGTAATGAGTATTTGTGCTGATCATCCCAGTACTTATAGTGAGTCCGAGGAGGAAACCATTGATGTGGTGGAAACTATTGAAGACATGTTTTTATGTTGCAGAAGGAACGCTGCATCGCCTCTGGCCCAGGAAAGGATATGTTTGATAGCACATGGATAATCGGAGAACGACAGCACAACGTTGCCATGGTGAGAGGCACAGACGCATATTCTTTACTTATTCAAACAAATAATTGGGCAATGTGTGTACTAAATAATGGGGTAATGTGTGAACTAAATAATGGGGTAATGTGTGAACTAAATAATGGGGTAATGTGTGAACTAAATAATGGGTAATGTGTGAACTAAATAATGGGGTAATGTGTGAACTAAATAATGGGGTATTGTGTGAACTAAATAATGGGGTAATGTGTGAACTAAATAATGGGGTAATGTGTGAACTAAATAATGGGGTAATGTGTGAACTAAATAATGGGGTAATGTGTGAACTAAATAATGGGGTATTGTGTGAACTAAATAATGGGGTAATGTGTGAACTAAATAATGGGGTAATGTGTGAACTAAATAATGGGGTAATGTGTGAACTAAATAATGGGGTAATGTGGGAACTAAATAATGGGGTAATTTGTGAACTAAACAATGGGGTAATGTGTGAACTAAATAATGGGGTAATGTGTGAACTAAATAATGGGGTAATGTGAAACTCTCAATGTTTAATTAATTTGCGAGAACTTTTTTACATTGGAATTCACTGCCATTCTAGTAAAAATTAGTATTTTAATCTAAAGGGATTCTTGGGAATAACCAAAGGATTGGACATCTTTACTCAAGATTTAGAATGCAACACATTTTGGCTATTAGTTTAACCTTGGATTGATGAGACGCTAAATCAGTCAACATGTTCTGTGCAGTAGATAATTTTTTTACGGAACATGTTGTGAATATAAACGTCGTCTAGCTCGTGGCACATGTTGGATTCTTGGATTGCCAACGGATCGAGTAACAAGTTTGCCATAATATCTACGACATATCTATACTCAACATTTATAATGGAACACATTTTGGCCATTAGTCCAATTATAGATTAATGACTTTCAGCAGCCAACATGTTCTGTGCAGTACATAGTTTTTTTACCGAACATGTTGAGTATAAACAGTTTCTATCTCTATCAACAAATGAAATTACTGATTGAGTTAGGCGTTGGACTGCGTGTGTGTGGATGTATCTTATTACAAAATACATTAACCCTGAAAGTTGATGCTGACCTTAAAACTCATTATAAGCTCTTTATTCCAGGAATTATTCAAGACTGCAAGACGTCGTCTTTCTGGGCCAGTACTATTCATTCACCAGTACCTGGATATGTCCAACGTAGAACTTGAAGGTGGGAACGACACGCATAGGGTGAGTCAAACTTTTCTTTCACATAAGTCCATTTGTATTGTTTTTTATTGTCCGTTTCGATGTTTTGCTGGATTTTAGAACTTTCAGCTGCGTGAAGCAATATATATACATACATACATACATGCATGCATGCATGCATACATACATACCTACCTACCTACCTACCTACCTACCTACCTACCTACCTACCTACCTACCTACCTACCTACCTACCTACCTACCTACATACCTACCTACCTACATACCTACATACCTACATACCTACATACATACATACATACATACATACATACATACATACATACATACATACATACATACATACATAAATATGGCTTTATTGGAATTCAATCCATTATTACAGAGATCTCATCACTGACAGAGAATAAACAACGCAACAAATAACAAAATAAAGAATTTAAAAATAACATATGTACAAATAGCAGAACACAGGAGGCAACCGTAAGTGAGAGTCCGGGAAAAAAAATAAGGTGAAGAGGAGGCAGGCATGTTTCATCAGTCCATTAGTACTCTTGCTTCCCAATAAAGTTTAAAGATGTCGCATTGCTGTTGGGCCACTCCATTCAGTTTTGGGCATACAAGTAGGTGGTCCATGTTCATAACTCCAGCACTGCATAATGAACAGACGCTCGTGTGAAGAATGCCTATTCTATTCAGGTGCTCTGCCAAACACAGTCATGGCCTGTCTTTAATCTGAAGTATGCAACCGCTTCTTTACGTGGTCTTTCACTGAAAATTTTCCAGCTGTTTTGGATATTGTGCCACTTTTTGTTATTGGAGTTAATCATTAGATTATCTTTAGAAGAGTTATTGATATGACCATGGATAAACTTTTTGAAGGAGTTTGGAGGAACTGGTTTCTGATTGATTAGCACATTATTACCCTTTTTGGCTAGCAGATCTGCTTTTTCGTAACCATAGATTCCCACATGGGAGGGTATCCATTGAAATAAAATGTGTATGCCTTTACTTTTTAGATGGATTATGTCTCTCTTGATCTGTGTCACTATTTGAGTTTCAGAGTGATGATTTGTTGAGACTGCCTGGATGGCTGCACTTGAGTCATCAAATATGACAACTTTAGAAAAGCAGTAGCTGTTTATTCTAAAAATCAGATTTTGCAAAGCCAGATGTATGGCGTATATTTCCGCATCAAAATTGGTCATGCACTCTCCCACAGGAGCATACTGGGAGAACAGCTTGCAATAAACACCTGCCCCAGCACAATCGCTTACTTGCGACCCATCAGCAAAAATTCTTGTCCATTGGGGTTCTGGGTAAATTTCCTCCATTAGAGATATCGCTGTAGCCTTCAAAATTGCATCATAGTTATCTTTCTTTGATAGGCCGTTCAGTGTTAGCTGGTGATCTATTCCAGTATAGTCCATTGGGTTTACTTGGTTTCTTGTAGAGTCTATGCTTCTGTTTTCATCGAAGTCTTTCATGATGTTTTGACATTTTACAATAGGGGAAGTTTGTGTTTTGAGGACATCCCTGCAGCTCACCTCTATCCATTTGGCTCTTTGTGAGGATTTTAGTCTGATATAGGTACTGATTGCTTGTTTCTTTATTTCTTCATATATAGGTAGGTTTGAAGTATAAAGTTGCATTGCGACTATAGGGGTAGTCTTTACAGCTCCTGTAATTATCCGGAGTGTTCGGTTTTGTAGTCGCTCCAAAATAGCTATTTTGTCCGGTGCAGCAGTAAGAAGAACCTCGCTTCCGCACATCAGAATCGGTTTAACATATGTATTGTACGTTCAATTTAATGTGTATTGATTGCATCCCCATTTGGCTCCAGCCAATCTTCTCAAGATTTGCAATCTCTTCTCTGCCTTTTCCTCAATATATTTTACTTGCTCTTTGAAGCTCAGCTTCTTATCCAGCACAACACCTAAATACTTTGAGCTTCTACTATTAATCAAACAGCAATCATTAATTGATAAATCAAAGTCAATCAAAGCAATATTAAATCCGATAAAATTAGATACGATACAAGATGCATGCGAACCTGTTTCTCCAATAAAAAGCTCTCGTTAAAATTCGGACTATGGAAATGAGGATTACAAATCAAACTTGATGGTCGATTGGGCTGAATTGCATTACGCTAGAACTATACCGGACAATGGTTCTTCCGACCAACTGGATTCTTAACCATTTTCCAAAATTCCGTTAAAGTTTAACGTTTTCCCTGTTACGTTTTCCTTGTTTAAAATTAATAGTTACATTTTCCCGGATAAAATTTTTTAAAAAATTTCCCGGATCAATAAAATTTAGGCTCTGCAAACTACCATACTAAAATACGAAAGAAAACGTATGGGAAATAATATTCTCGAGAGAGAGATTCTAATGTGGTTTTTTTTTTGCAGCGAAGGACATGTAAACCCGCCATGGGATTCAGCTTTGCTGCTGGAACAATTGATTGCCCAGGAGAATTCGATTTCTTGCAGGGTGAGTAAACAATCCACCTAGAACCATTGCCTACTCAACTAATAAGACAACAGAACCTCTCTGTGACGCCACACTATTCGTCCGGTTCGGGTTATCGGCTGTTCCGAAAGAGAAGAACAAAACCTGTATGGAACCTGATATGTATAATGGGTTGTGCGCGAATAGCTTGAGCTTGTTAGCTAACTTTTTCTTCGGAAAAGCTGACAATCCAAACCGGGCCTATAGCGTGAACCGAGATCTTCTCTGGCCTTATTAATAGAGTCGCCATGCCAGAACGATGGGGAAACAAAACGTTAAAAGAACTTTGGAGTTATGACCTATCTTGATATTTTAAGTTACCCTTCCATCTTGTTAGAATTTAAAATTGCACATTTCAGGAACAACAAAGGGCTCCACTCTATGGAACATTGTGGTGGACTTCATCAGAAGACCCTCCAGCGAACTCAAGCAGTGCCATTCACCTAAACCAATTCTATTAGCAACTGGAGAGGTAAAAAATATCAGTTAAATCGAATTTACTTATATGTGAGATTCATAATACCACCCCTCCAGCGACTTCCCTAAATTGAGGAGATGACGCCCACTCATAGCAGAATTCAGACTTTTACTCTCACGGTGCTCTAGGCCTTGTGCCAACAGAAGCTACTGGACCCTCCTGCCACCCAGGCTATATGTCCTGGAGCCACACAATAACAACAAAATGTATAATGAAACGTATTTTTTTGTAGATGTCCTTACCCTACAAGTGGCAGCCTGACATCGTGCCTACTCAAATAATCAAGATTGGCAATCTGGCCGTATTAGGGCTGCCTGCAGAGATCACGTGAGTTATTTTACGTGTGTGTATCTATATTTGACATGCTACTAGCTGTGATCATATATCATATTCTGGAAGAGGAATCTGCCTCCCTCGGGGGCGAATTCAGCGTAGTGCTAAAGGTTTCTCCCCTTCCGAAATTCAAAATTATTATCTAAAAAGTATTATTTTTAAATCTATTGAATAATAATTGTTTTTCAAACAAAAGTTTGGAAGTCTCAGCTATCTCCGAAAATAATTCTGGAGTGGATAACGCTTCTGAATCACAACTAGTAGGTTCCGGGTTCAAATGCCGGTTAGTAAGCTCATGGATGTTTACCTCCTTGTAAAGACAAAAAGAAAACAAGATTAAGACAATAAGAAACAAACACAAAGGTGTTTGCATTTGTGTTTATTTGTAAATAAAGAAGTCCAATATCTTTGGTGGCGTATTCAGTGTACAACGGTGGCTCTGGCAACTATCTTAATTGAAAACGGACAAGATAACAAAAAGTGTAGTCGGTAAGGTCTTGGACTGGCATCCCTGAGGTTGCGAGTTCGAGCCCCGCTGAATTCCGAAGACCCCCGTGTACGCTAATGACGACTGGTGCACGTTAAATTCCGTCGTGGTCACAAAGTCCTCCAAGTTCCCATACCAAATCAATACCTCTGGGGGTGACAAGTCAATTCTGGGGATCCTCTAGTTGGCCCCTGTCTCTAAAAATTAGATGGATCCACTTACGTGTGTGTGTTGTGTCTGTCTTACTTGACGAAGGTTTATAAGCGGGTCTCTAAGCAAGCACACAAACCTGAATACATCGTCGGTAAAATGACAAAACCACGAATGTGTAAAACCACGAATGTGCAAAACCCCGAATATGCAAGGGATAGAAAACCGGTAACAGTTAAACCGGTTTTTGGCTTCGGTTAAATGGGCGAAAACAGTTCTTTAGCTGAATCGGTAAAAAAGGAAGAACCTATTTGAATAAACATTTTAACCAGTTAAACTGAAGTTTATTGTTAGTTTGCATATCGTCGTACCAGAGCTACACGACGGCTATTGGCGACGTTCATCATAATTAAAAACCACAGTCAAGTGACGAGCCGACACCCCTAAACTTAAGGAAAAATTTAATGCTGTTAGATAAATCAATGGATTATGGAGTCATAAAATATATCTTAATAGATTTGTATGATATGGCGGGTTTATAATTTATTAATACTATAGCTTCGGATAATGCCCTAAGGCATCTAGAACTATGCCACCGGAAATACTATTCCTCGTACATTACGCGGCAACACAAATATGAAGAAAAGGACACAAGAAGTACTACTTTTTAATTAAAAAAACAAACGTAACTTATATAAAATTTATTGTTTATAAATGTAAAATGTCGTCTTAATATAAATTATTACTTCTGATGAGGCGTTTTTGCGATTTTTATGTTTTTCAGGAAGTCATCGAAAATCATACCTTCGAGATATTTTTTAAGTAAAGAAATCGGTATCGATTTGTTATATGATTGGGGTTCTAAATACGACTCCCGTCGCCAAAGCCCAAGTGTAGTACAAGTTAGTACACTTAAATATACTCCAAAGTCCCGGCGCTGCGTACGATGCCGCCTACTCGGGTGTCGACTTGTCACATGACTTTGGTTCTAAATTACGACGCCCGCCGCCAATATCCCTCTTGTAGCTCTAGTGCGACGATATTTCAAGCCTAAAGAGACAGCCGGAATCGTTCAACCAACCAAGCAACTGGAACCGGTTTTTCAATAAGGATCGGTGTTTAGTAATTTTTAACTGGTTCCAGTTGAAGCCGGATGAAAAAAAAGAACCGATTGAACCAAGGATCGGTTTTATTTTTGAAAAACCGCAAATCCCTAGAATCTGCACATTCGTGGTTTTGTCATTTGACCGACGATATAATATATGTCTACCAACAAACCAATAAAAAGTGGTAAAAGTTCAAATGAAGAAATACATCATGGCACAAGCAGGCCTAAGTCACTTGAAAACCTACATGCCAAACTTTTCAGTCTCCTGTCCCATCAGACTGTTATTAGAGATCAAGATTTGGAGCAGGAGCTAATAAGCTCTTCTCTGAATGTCAAGTTGATGGTCAGGATGATGATCAGGTTGATGCAGCAAGCCTGAACACATACTTCAATATTTTCGTCTTAAATTGAAGAGAGCACATCCCTCCAATTTACTCCATGCATCCATTGATTGTTCCCATAATTTCCCATATTACACTGTTAAAAATTTTGCGCTTGGTTTAACCATAATAATGGTTCCTAGTAGCTGCAACGGCTGTTTTGTGATATGTTTCCGAATATTTTCTTATTAGGTTGAACCATTTTTCAGGTTTATGAAACAAAAACCTGCGAAATGGTTTAACTGGTTATGGTTAGGTGAATCTGGAAATGGTTAGGTGAAACATTCCCTGCAGATACTTATACTAGGAATCATATTTTAAGTGAAACAAATATCCAAATATTTAACACTGTACCATATAGTATCATATGCAGAATTACATATTTTCATATAGATAGTTGCATATAGGAAAGTTTTAAATAAAAATTAAATTGATGACCTTTTACGTGCCCAAGTTTGTACTCATCCTTGTTGCTTTTATCTCTCCATTATTCCTATATAGAAGGTTTTATTGATGTAGTTTACAATATTTTTGTAAAACATTTTTTTGCAGGACTATGGCCGGAAGAAGATTGAGAAACGCAGTGAAAGGAGTAATTATCCTATAAATTATTTTATGACATCCTTTAAAAAGTCAATTTCTTGAATCTATGTTTTTTAAAATGTATTACGAAGTAATTGTGAAGTTGTAAAAGTATAAAAATACTGCGCAGCATTTAACAATTATAAACAATTCTACCTCTTAAATGAATTACGAAACTTACAGCGAATACTTTCTACTTTTAAAAGTCTAATGGAGTTTATTGTAATTACCTTAGTCAGATAATTGGTGTTACCTTAAGAGTTATTGCCTCCCAAATCACTTTAACATTTGGAAATCCTTTTTAATTAAATATTTCATGTGTTGCTTCTTGATAACATTTTTCAAAGCAATTAAGCAGTTTATTGCAATGCACTGAAAAAGGGATAATTGGTGTTACCTTAAGAGTTATTGCCTCCCGAATCACTTTAACATTTGAAAATCCTTTTTAATTAAATATTTCATGTGTTGCTTCTTGAAAACATTTTTCAAAGCAATTAAGCAGTTTATTGCAATGCACTGAAAAAGGGATAATTGGTGTTACCTTAAGAGTTATTGCCTCCTGAATCACTTTAACATTTGGAAATCCTTTTTAATTTAATATCATGTGTTGCTTCTTGATAACATTTTACAAAGCAATTAAGTAGTTTATTGCAATGCACTGAAAAAGGGATAATTGGTGTTACCTTAAGAGTTATTGCCTCCCGAATCACTTTAACATTTGGAAATCCTTTTTAATTAAATATTTCATGTGTTGCTTCTTGAAAACATTTTTCAAAGCAATTAAGCAGTTTATTGGAATGCACTGAAAAAGGGATAATTGGTGTTACCTTAAGAGTTATTGCCTCCCGAATCACTTTAACATTTGGAAATCCTTTTTAATTAAATATTTCATGTGTTGCTTCTTGAAAACATTTTTCAAAGCAATTAAGCAGTTTATTGCAATGCACTGAAAAAGGGATAATTGGTGTTACCTTAAGAGTTATTGCCTCCTGAATCACTTTAACATTTGGAAATCCTTTTTAATTTAATATCATGTGTTGCTTCTTGATAACATTTTACAAAGCAATTAAGTAGTTTATTGCAATGCACTGAAAAAGGGATAATTGGTGTTACCTTAAGAGTTATTGCCTCCCGAATCACTTTAACATTTGGAAATCCTTTTTAATTAAATATTTCATGTGTTGCTTCTTGATAACATTTTTCAAAGCAATTAAGCAGTTTATTGGAATGCACTGAAAAAGGGATAATTGGTGTTACCTTAAGAGTTATTGCCTCCCGAATCACTTTAACATTTGGATATCCTTTTTAATTAAATATTTCATGTGTTGCTTCTTGATAACATTTTTCAAAGCAATTAAGCAGTTTATTGCAATGCACTGAAAAAGGGATAATTGGTGTTACCTTAAGAGTTATTGCCTCCCGAATCACTTTAACATTTGGAAATCCTTTTATATTTAATATCATGTGTTGCTTCTCGATAACATTTTACAAAGCAATTAAGCAGTTTATTGCAATGCACTGAAAAAGGGATAATTGGTGTTACCTTAAGAGTTATTGCCTCCCGAATCACTTTAACATTTGGAAATCCTTTTTAATTAAATATTTCATGTGTTGCTTCTTGATAACATTTTTCAAAGCAATTAAGCAGTTTATTGCAATGCACTGAAAAAGGGATAATTGGTGTTACCTTAAGAGTTATTGCCTCCTGAATCACTTTAACATTTGGAAATCCTTTTTAATTTAATATCACGTGTTGCTTCTTGATAACATTTTACAAAGCAATTAAGTAGTTTATTGCAATGCACTGAAAAAGGGATAATTGGTGTTACCTTAAGAGTTATTGCCTCCCGAATCACTTTAACATTTGGAAATCCTTTTTAATTAAATATTTCATGTGTTGCTTCTTGATAACATTTTTCAAAGCAATTAAGCAGTTTATTGGAATGCACTGAAAAAGGGATAATTGGTGTTACCTTAAGAGTTATTGCCTCCTGAATCACTTTAACATTTGGAAATCCTTTTTAATTTAATATCATGTGTTGCTTCTTGATAACATTTTACAAAGCAATTAAGCAGTTTATTGGAATGCACTGAAAAAGGGATAATTGGTGTTACCTTAAGAGTTATTGCCTCCCGAATCACTTTAACATTTGGATATCCTTTTTAATTAAATATTTCATGTGTTGCTTCTTGATAACATTTTTCAAAGCAATTAAGCAGTTTATTGCAATGCACTGAAAAAGGGATAATTGGTGTTACCTTAAGAGTTATTGCCTCCCGAATCACTTTAACATTTGGAAATCCTTTTATATTTAATATCATGTGTTGCTTCTCGATAACATTTTACAAAGCAGTTAAGCAGTTTATTGCAATGCACTGAAAAAGGGATAATTGGTGTTACCTTAAGAGTTTCTACCTCAGCAGTTTATATTGATGCATTGTTTTAAAGTATAAATGCTGATCTGCCAACTCTCTGGATTTAAGCGGCAATACTTGATTTTTTAAAAACTATTTTATGATTTCCAGCTTTTCATCTGTACTAATTACCTGATTTTGGAAAGGGGAAACATTAAACTGATGCCCAGTGGCTTAGCGGTAGTGCTTCGCATTGCCACGCCACAGGTCCAGGTTTGAATCCCGGATTGGGCGAGGTTGACCCATCCGTTCAACCCTTGAGTGGGTCGATAAAATGGGTACCAAGTATGCTTGGGTACTAAACACTGGGGGTTCCGCGTGGGGCTGACCACCTTACCGGGACATATGCCTAGCGCCCCAGAGCCCTAGGTCACGAAAGCTGAAATGGGCACGGCAGGCATTGGCCCAGTAATGGGCTGTTGCGCCGAGGAGATTAGTTTTTAGTTTTTTAGAAACATTAAACTTTCTCTTGGTGCTTGGAATCCGGAAAATGGTTATTACATAGTTAAATCCGGAGAGTTAGCTGGTTAGGTGATTGAATTAACATCGTTCTAGAGTAGCAGTTGGCAGGTCTGTAAATGAATATATTGAAGTATTATCTCATCGTATTATTCCAGGTCCTGGATGAGACCGATTCTCATGATGAAAACCTGGTGGTCCTGTCATCTCTCACCAATGCCTACTCGTCTTATGTGACTACATTTGAAGAGTACCAAGTAAGTTTAACTTCGTAACCTTGCTTGAAAACACTTCAATATCTTTTGTAGTTAAATAATATTTTGTATGAGTTCTCATAAATAATTCATTCAGTTAGTTTCATGTTCCCGTTAGCTAAGCATTTAATATAGCTATGTGACCACAATTAAAGTTGTAACTACAAAACGTTATAAAAAAAGGAACCACCTATCAGAATAACATCAAAATATAAGGGAATATTATTGAGGAGAAAGGAAAGCTTGTGGAATAAGGAAAAATATATCCACATTTTTACGACCGATGGTGCTGTTAGCATCATAATTTTAAACAAGAAGTTCTTACAGAACTAAAATAGCCTACTTTCCTGTTACTTAAATACTTATTGAAATTCTAATCGGGAAACAACTAGGTTCTTAATAGTAAATATCATCAACAACCGTTTCTACACTAGATTTATACACATTAGAATAATTAAATATTTATTAATAACAAAAGTAATGAAACCACTCCAAACTGCATTAAAAAATACGAAATGTAATTTAAAACTAAGCATAATTGAATGCAAAAAATATGCCTTGCCGCTTTCTTGGTAGACAATTAATGAACAATCAAAGAATCACATTGTGCTACATTTTATGATGTCATTCCAAACTGATTCATAAAAAATTATTTTGCTTGAAATATTTTTAAGTAAATAAAGTTTCTCATGCCATTGCTTATTTGGCAACAGTGATTTAAATGACTCAAAATTGAATTCCAATGATAATTCAATAGGAAATTCGCCGACAGATAGTAAAATTTATGTCCGTCCGGACGTTTAGACAGGCGGACAAAAAGTATAAAAGTTGGGTTTCTTAGGTCATAGCTTTCTAACAAAAAAATAATTTTTACGATCAGATGTATAGAACCGATTTTGGAAGGGGGTACGGACAGACAGACGGACGGACAGACGGACGGACAGACAGACAGACGGATATCGACAGCATGTCAATACCTACTTTTTCATTTTTTTTAATTCTTTAGAATTAAAAAAAAAGAAAAGTAGGCTAAAAATAAGGGTACAAATGATAAATAAATCGTACCGAAATGGCTTAAGTGTAATTTATACACACTGGGCTATTTACTGCGATATGTATTATAATCTAGATGGCTGGTAATAACATCCTCCTAGGTAATAACGCAGTAGTAAATCCGCGCCATCTAGAGTGCATGCTATTTGAGGTTGCTGGTACAGCTGGGGAAAAAAAAACGATCCACCCTTCGTTTTTCGGCTGTTATTGGTCAAGGAACTTTGTGAAAGGTGTCATTTTTCAGGAAATAGCGTAAGGAATTGAGAACTGGCAACCAAAATTGTATAAGGGGTCGTCTACATATTAAAATGAGTACCAACTTTGAAAATTCCAATGGCAACACCCATTTTTTTTACATAAAAATGTTTAGCACCTTCAAAATACTCCAGGTATAAAAAAGAATTATTTATTTTGCATTATTTGCTGAAATATTGAAGCATTAATTTCGAACTCGTTTAGGTGGAAATCTCCAAATTGAAAAAGGTAATATTTAGGGTGTCTTTTCGAAACGACAAGCTAACAAAAGGGTTACCATAATCTCGCCAAAGGATGCTAGAATTAAACCTTTTCACTAATATTGTGATTTTTTTTAAAATGTTTTTACCCTTTTTTTTAATTTTGGATTTCAAAATTCTCAGAAATAAAATAAAGGGTAGACGAGAAAAAGTTTTAATTTTAAATTAAGTCACACATACGATTATTTATAACGAACAGATTTTCAAATGCGATTAGTTACAATCAGATAGACAAACATGATTATTACATTTATGTTTTACATTTTATGAAAATTTTTGTTTCATTCATATTGCTACAAAAAGTTTGTTGAAAATTCGGCGCACTGGGTCTGGGACATATCCCGAATGAGTCAAAATCCCGAATGGGTCTAAATCCCAAATGGGTCTAAATCTCGAAAATAGATTTTTGTCCATTTCTCGATTTTTTTTTTTAAATATTAGAGATTATTTATTTAGTTATTTAGTCAGTTAGTTATTTAATCAGTTAGTTAGTCACTTAGTTAGTCATTCAGTTAATTAGTTAGTCAGTCAGTTAGTCCGTCAGTTAGTTAGTCCGTCAGTTAGTTAGTCAGTCCGTTAATTAGTCAGTCAGTTAGTTAGTCAGTCAGTTAGTCAGTCAGTAAGTTAGTTAGTCAGTCAGTTAGTCTGTTAGTTAGACAGTCAGTTAGTCAGTCCGTTAGTTAGTCAGTTAGTTAGTCAATTAGTCAGTCAGTTAGTTAGTCAGTCAGTCAGTCCGTTAGTTAGTCCATGACTAACTAACTTAGTCTAACTGACTGTCAACTAGTTAGTCAGTGAACTGAGTGACTCACTGACTAACTGACTGACTACCTGACTGACTAACTGACTGACTAACTGACTGACTAACTAACTAACTGACTGACTAACTAACTTACCAACTAACTTACTGACTGACTAACTAACTAACGGACTAACTAACGGACTAACTGACTGACTGACTAACTGACTGACTGACTGACTGACTAACTGACTGACTAACTGACTAACTAACCGACTGACTAACTAACCGACTGACTAACTGACCGACTAACTGACTGACTGACTGACTAACTGACTAACGGACTGACTAACATGACTTAATAACTAAATAAGTAAATAAATAAATAAGTAATCTCTAATAAATTTTTTTAATCGAGAAATGGACAAAAATCTATTTTTGGGATTTCGACCCATTCGGGATTTCGTCTATGTCGGAATTATGGCCTTGCGGGATTTCGGCGTTCGAGATACTGGCTTGTCGGTATTTCGGCTTTCGGGATTGTGTCCGGAACCCCGGCTCGCTTTATCAGTAATATAAACCACATATTACAAAACGAGAGTTACGATCTAACACGATATTTAAGGAACGCAAAATAAAATTACGCAGAATGATTTGGCAATGATTTTCAACCAAGGCAGTGGGCACTAATCATTTTAAATAATCAATGTGGTAACAATGAAATATGCTAAACACCGAATTCCAATAATATTTTAGGGTATTTAATTTTTAATATAAAACACTTTTTAAAATTGAATTGGAAATAACACATTCAAAAACATAGTAATCGATATAATTTAATGTTAATTATACAAACAAAATACATTGTATGCACTTGAAACAAGAACAGATTTTTAGACATTTGACAGACATCAATAATTTGAATAAACATTTCCCAAAAACGCTTTTCAACCACCAAACGATAATGCAAAATAGGATCCAATTTGTTAAGTAATTTTTTACACGGTCCCTAAAATTCGTTTTTTTAGTATTTTTACAATAACTCAGCAAATAATTGTTGTTGAATTAAAAAATTGGGGATTTTGGTTCTACTTGATCTACTTTATCGATTTATGTAACAAAAATTTGGGGTTGCTATTCATGTTTTATTTTTTCTTATTTCAATTTAAATAAAAAAATAATAAAAATGAAAAATTGATGAAAAAACTTGTGTGATTTGTTTTTGAAAGATTAAGAAGTATATAATGAAAAAAAAATGGTTTAATTCATTTTATTTGTGGAGGTATGAATAAAAGTTTGTGAAACTTTTTTACATTATGGGCGTTCAACTTTGAATGCTTATATCTCAACAAATAAAGCAAATTCATAAATTTTCTTTTGGATCTGGGGTATTTTGAAGATGATAAACATTTTTATATAAAAAAATTGGGTGTTGCCATTGGAATTTTCAAAGTTGGTACTCATTTTAATATGTAGACGACCCCTTATACAATTTTGGTTGCCAGTTCTCAATTCCTTACGCTATTTCCTGAAAAATGAAACTTTCACAAAATCCTTGACCAATAGCAGCCGAAAAACGAAGGGTGGATCGTTTTTTCCCCCTCAGCTGTACGACGGATTCCTGCATGATCATTGATCGTGTAATTCTTATTCTAGTGCTCCTGAAATAGTATGAGGCTTTGAAAAATCGTGTCTTTAGCATTTGCTATTTAAAATTAATTTCTATGTACAATACTTCCAGAAGACATACAACAACAATTTCTTTAATGTGTTCTTACAGGTTCAGCGATACGAAGGCGCTTCCACCGTGTACGGCCCACATACTTTAGAAGCCTATTTGCGCCAATACGAAATGCTGGCCGACCACATGTTGTTACGTTCTGATAACGACGCGGATCCCGGCCCGCATCCAATTAGTCTACTGGGCAGACAGATGAGCTTCAAGCTCAACGTCATGTTTGATGGTCTCAAGAGAGGGAAGAGCTTCGGAGATGTGGTGGAAGATGTACAGCCAGTGTATCGTCCGGTGAGTACACGATCGGTTTCAATGCTGTGTTGTTGTTGAGTTGAATTGTCGTCGCACTAGAGCTACACGAAGTCTATAGGTGACGGGGAGGACCTGATTTCCGGCAGGGCAAACGGGGCACGTGCCCAGGGCCCCCACTTTCAGGGGACCCCCAAATTTAGTTCAGGAACATTTATGCTCAAAATAACTGCCTCCAAACTTAACTTTCAAATATGATGTATGCAAAAAATCATATAATTTCATAAAAAATTTACTATGAAATTGTGTTCAAACTCAGATTTAATTAAAAAAACTACACACGAATATTTAATAGAGATAAGTTTGGGGGGCCCCTAAATTTGCTGGTGGCTAGGGTACCTAAAGTTGTAAGTCGGTCCCTGGTGACGGGAGTCGTAATTTAGAACCACAGTCAAGTGACGAGCCGACATCTGAATAGGCACCCAACGCAAGTTTTAGGAGTGACATCGTACGCAGCTTTAGGTTTTTGGAGCATATTTAAGTGCACTCCCTCATCAAGGACTTTTTAGCTGCTCAGGACCGTTTATGCGTTGCCAGTTATTTTGGGCAACTCCCGGATTCGAACCTATGACCTTTCGTATGCGAGGCAAGCGTTTTTACCGACTCGGTTCCCCAGCCCGTGTTTCAATGCTGTGTGTTACGTTAAGATGCTAAAGATACTTGATACGCATATTATGGTGATGGTTGGTTGACATATATTTTCAGGCTTCTGTGCTTGGTCACAAAGACCCGCTTATAAACCATCGTCAAGAAGGACGGACACGACATACACACATATATGACAGATGCTGCCATCTATCGCCACCTCCACAATTTAGACATGTCCCTGAAGGGAAGGGAAATAGTCTCCAGGGACCTGTACCCGTGCGCAATGACCGTAAACTGCGCAATGACCGACCACAGGACTTTCGGACCCAACAGATTTAACGAGCACGTACTCCGCATATATTCGATGGGTCTTCAGAGGTGTCGAGACTCGATTGCGGGACCTTCCAATCCCGAGACCGAGATCTTAACCACAAGGCTCCCCATTTGTGGTGATTGTACAGAAAATTCCAAAGACTCGAAATTCTTCCGCAATCTGGTCTACTCAATCTATTTTTAAATGTGTTGCACGAATCAAGATGAATTTTAGATTCTCCGTTTTAATTTACACAAATTTAGTCCATACTATACGATGTTCAACAACTACTAATTCAGCTTTGGTCATGAAAGATAACGAAAATGTAGATGGCCTCGGTTAATAAATTTTTAGATGTACTTACACTAATCAGATGAATTTTAGATGCTTCGTTTAAATTTGTACAAATGTAGTTGGATGTGCAAAGACTACTAATTCCCCGTAAGTCATCAATGTAATGAAAATATAGAAATTAGTTGTAGTTTAGTCATCGACATTGCAAAACATTCCCAGCATCCAGCACGAAAGGTTGGGCTTCCCTTGAACTGAAGACTAGATCGAACCCTGTTGGGTGCAATAGTAATGAAGAAGCACGATAACAAAAATTACAAATCGATTTTAAAATATAAGTAATTTTGCTTTCTTTTAGGGTTCAACAGTAAAGGTTTCTTTCGTTAGTGGCCACCCAAGGAACGACATGATGGTAATTATATCTCGCATATATTTATAACATGTTGTCTAATACTTTAGATGTTTCATTTAGCCCTAGTAATTTGATGTTCGTCATTGAAACTGAAGTGTATATTTCAGAAATTTATATTGCTGACAATTGCATTAGAGAAAACAAAAAAAAAAGCATCATAGATATATGTTGTGGTTAAATTAACTGGCATAATAAAGTATTTGCCTTCAAAAGTTGTTTGTAAAGTCGTGTTAGCGCATCCGTTGCTGAAGATTTTGCTGTCCGTAACCCAGTGGCTTAGTGGTAGTGCTTCGCATATGCCACGCCACAGGTCCGCAGATCGAATCCCGGATTGGGCGAGGTTGACCCATCCTTTCATCACTTGAGTGGGTCGATAAAATGGGTACCAAGCATGCTTGGGAACTAAACACTGTGGGTTCCGCGTGAGGCTGACCACCTTACCGGGACATATGCCTAGCACCCCAGAGCCCTAGGTCACTAAAGCTGAAATGGGCACGGCCGGCCTTGGCCCAGTAATGGGCTGTTGCGCCGAGGAGTTTAGTTTAGTTTTGAGTTTCGGGATATATTTAAATAACGCATTGGGTTGTAGCTTGTTTATGTATTTTTAATTCCAATTACCTGTAATATGATATATAAGGTAATGAAAGCATTGCGATGGGGTTGAAACTCCAAATGGGATATTGGTTCTTCTGTCAGAGTTTCTGTCTGTCATTCTGTCTTAAACCACTCTAAAGTTCAAACTAAAAGAGGTATAGACTTTACATTTGGTACGCGAGCTCCTAGTACCTGCCGTACCCTATAGCAAGGCTGACGAGAAAATCGCGCATGCACAAAGTGTACTTTTAAAAGAACTTTCTATGTTTTAAAGGTATCACTAAAAAACAAAAAGAGCTCCGGACTTCAAACTTAGAACACAAGTTCCTATTACATGTCGGATGTGATCATAAAGTTTTTAAAAAAAATCGCGCTTTTGGAATGGGCAGCTGCCAAAGAACTTTTTAGGTTTTAAGAGTATTGCTGAAAAACGGGAAAAGAGCCAACCTGACTAAATACTTATAGAAATCTTCAACCGGATTGTAGCGTATAAAATATCTATTACTGAGTGGTAATTGAAGTCTTGTGATGTTTCACACCCTTGGTTTTATATTTCAGTTGGAGAGAAGTTTCCTCACAGTTGAGCGGTGGAACAATGACACCGAAGCATGGGATACGGTGGCTTCTGATGGAAACTGGGAGACAAAGTAAGTTCTTCATTAGACTATGTGGGTTTTCTTTTAAACCTTGAGTTGCTTTTTATGCATACTTCGTGAGTAAATGAAGAGTACAGGGGAAAAACCTCTTCATCGACTAGGAATCTGTCCGTATTGAGGTCTGCTTGGTGAGTAGCGGCGATCGGAAACCGGTTTCTCTCTTGGTTCTTCGTCCACGGTTCAAGCGTCAGATTAAGACAGGCGTGAATCTAGATCATAGAGATAGTAAACCCGTGCGCCGCCTGATAAGAAGCAAGGCAAAACTGGTTTTTATTCACACTAGTTTTGGCGATGCCTCGTTATCTTCGCCAAGCAGACCTAACGCAGACAGATTCCCAGTCGATGAAGGGGCTCTTCCCCTGTACTTTTCAAATGTGTGTTTCAAAAATCATATTCTTTTTAACAAAGAAATCACAATATTTTAAAGTTAAAACCAATACAACTCGAAAGAAATAAAAATATTTCAACGAAAATTAAAATAACAGATGGTATATGTTTCGGTGGATGTCTGAAATATTTTAAAGTTTGTGATAGACACCAATTCATAAACACAAAACTTCAACTTAAATCCTTTCATATGACAGTGCCAGGTGAAGCCCAAAATGTTAGACATACTGTTATCTTACTTTTAAAGTATGTACTATGTAGGTTCGAATCCTGCTTTCGAAAAGATTTGTGTAGTTGTTCGGCCAAAGAAATGAGCACTAAATACATCCCTAATTTAGGCAAATATAAACTGTAGAGCTCTTAAAAAAAGTAATCGTACAATCACACCTTATTCATTTAAAAGCCAACTATTATCGAGACACTTGGGACGAGCTTTTCTGTAAGTCCTTTGTCTAAAAAATTAGCTCGTCTTAAATCTAATTCCTCCTATTAGAAAATAATATTTGTAAATAAGTCAGGAAGGGAAACGCAATACAGTTCAAACTATCACTTCGCCTGTCAACTTCTTAGCATCTCAAATATTTTGAGTGTGAAGAGTCCACTTTGAAAACAGGTAAAGATTTAAAGAACTTAAAGGGTTGCCAATCTTATGGAATTTTTCGAGCATAAGGAATTGTTGGGTTAGTTTGATTGGAAATAATGTGTCACACTAAAACTACGCATGAGTTATTAACGGTGAAAAGAAGATTATAGTTGATTGCTGATAGGGCCGTTAATGATTGCACATGCATTTCCTTGCTATCTTAACTTGATCGTCAATCTATTTGCATCTGTAGTATGTAAGACCCTGGAAAAAAATTATAAAGTTGAAGTAATAACCAGTGAAACTTGGATTTATGCAAATTTGTCGGACGGGAAAGCAATTCAAATGCAAAGTATGCAAATGATTTATTATCTTTAATTACAGTTTAATTAATATCTAATTTAAATTAATCGAACATATTACCATATTAAATATGAATCGTTTCTGCTGATGGAAAAAAGTATAAGGTCGACAAGTTTTCTTTGTCGGATATGCAAATTTTCTGTGGTCCAAGAAAGCAGGAAATAAAAAAATTAAACCTAATAATGTATTTAGGGTTAATGTAATCTTCATCTGTGCTATTGTTATCGATGGCGAAGCCGAATTAATTGTCCGACGTAAAACGCCGGAAAATCCTTGGAATGAAAGCGTGTGGAATGAGTGGTGTCGCTATTTCCAGGTCTATCGGTAGGTCTAAAACGGTAGTCAATAATTTCTTAAAAGATCCTTTAAATTATAGTGAATGCAAGCGCACAGGAAGACCAAGTGCACTTTCAAGGCGCTAAAAATCAACCGTTTTCCAATGGGCGGGCGACAAAAAAGTTTCCTTCTGAAATAGTTCGTGATTTAAGCTTAGCATGTATACCAGCCGAACTGTCCGCAATGTTTTAAATTCCAACCCGAGGTCACAGTTCGTAAAATTATGCCCTCGACTAGCCGTGATAAAGATGCATAAATTAACTCGCTTAAAAGCGGCTAAATAGTATTTTAAGTATGTTTCACTTGGAGATAAATGAAAAGATGTTTTTTACTTATGATAACAATTTAAATTTGACGGACCAGACGGTTTTAAAATGTACTGCCATAATATTAAAAAAATAAAACAATTCTTTTCCATTTATCTCCAATGAAACATACTTTTTAGCAAGTTCTGAGCGAGCTAATTTATGCCTCTTTGTCAAGGCTAGTCGAGGGCATAATTTTACAAACTGAGACCTCGTGTTGGAATTTAAAACATTGTGGACAGTTCGGTTGGTACATGCTAAGCTTATAAATCACGAACTATTTCAGAAGGAAACATTTTTTTTTGTCGCCCGCCCATTGGAAAACGGTTGATTTTTGGCGCCTTGAAAGTGCACTTGGTCTTCCTGCGCGCTTGCATTCACCATACTTTGAAGGATCTTTTAAGAAATTATTGACTACCGATTTAGACCTACCGATAGATCTGGAAAAAGAGCTGCACCACTCATTCCACACGCTTTCATTCCAAGGATTTTCCCGCGTTTTACGTCGGACAATTAATTCGGTCTCGCTATCGATATCAATAAGCATAGATGAAGATTAACGTAACCCTAAATGCATTATTAGGTTGCCTTTTTTATTTCCTGCTTTCTTGGACCACAGAAAATTTGCATATCCGACATAAAAACTTGCCGACCTTATACTTTTTTCCATCAGCAGAATCGATTCATATTTAATATAATAAGTTCGATTAATTTAACTCAAGTGTATTATAATAATAAATCATTTATACATACTTTGCATTTGAATTGTTTTCCCATCGGAAAAAAATGCATAAATCCGAGTTTTACTTGTTATTTCTTCGACCTTATAATTTTTCCAAGGCCTTATTATTTAACAATTTTACTCGTAATATGATATCACTATTCATTTGGAAACGCTATAAGTTATATATCTATGCAATAATAGTGAAACCAATGCAAGTTCACGCTACCCTTCAGTTAAGAATCTGTTTTTAAACCTTAAAGAAATATGAGCCCATAAAAGCAATGAATCGCCAAACATAGTAACTCTTGCTTAAACCAAAATCTTCCCTTACCCTTTTTCAAAGGAAGATCTTTTACAATAAAACTTTAAAGAATATAATGAAGTTGACAGCGAATAAATCGCCAAACATAGTAACTCCCGCTTAAACCCAAATCTTCTACCCTTTTCAAGAAGACTTTTTTACAATCAAGATATTTGAGGACTAAGAAGAAGCGAACTTACGAATTCGATTATATCCTGTCGGATTTATGTGTTGGACTGCAACTGTTTTTCTTTTTAACTCATTCCCCAGGTACTCTTGGAACCGAAGCAACTCAATCGTAGCCGAGAGTGTGTCCACTGTAGAGTGGACTATCCCAAACTGGATGCCTGCTGGACGGTACCGGATCCGGCACTTCGGCAACTCCAAGAACATCCTACAGATAGTCAAGCCTTACATCGGTACATCCTCAGAGTTCGATGTCGTCCCTGAGTCTTCAGAGGACTCACAATGACGAAGAGACAACATCAAAGATTGACTGCCACAATCCTGATAGACCGAAGACTGCCAGGATGCTTTGTATTATATAGATTCACTCAAAATTGATTTGGTCAAATGCATAAAAGTTGTACTAGCGAGTTGGCTAACGCTTGACATGATTTATTGCTATTTGAACTTAAGCATTATGTCGCAGTCGCAATCTCAAATATTATAAACACTAGATGGCGCTGATTAACAACTGCGTTACCATAAAATATTTTCTATAACCTAGATAGCTTATGGCATAAGCTATCTAGATTATAGAAAATATTGCATTATATAAGTCGAATCAACTTGGTATTCACCTTGATGTACCTTTTGATATTCAATGTTGTTGTAATGTCTCCTGCAAACACTGCAGGACAATAGGGATCCGCTAAGCGTTCACCATTGGAAGGTCTTGGGGAACGCCCGGTTGTTGTTTCACCAAGAATATCATGACCCTGTCCTAGTTAGTCTAGCCAATAATATCGACTCACAAAAAAATGTTGCACGCGATGTCGCAAGTACAAGTAAATTTATGCAGAACTCACATTCTCCAAATTAAAACTAAGATATACGTATCGGAGCGTTCATTGGCGACTTATTCCCGTTCATTGGCAATACAATTTAATTTTCGATTATTAAAAGTTGCCAACGAACGGACCGGACTCTATATCTTTGTTTTACTTTGGGTATTAGTGACCATTCAGCAGATGAGATTTGCTTTGCGACGTTTGTAAAACACAGATCGCAACCCAACGTTTTTTTTTCTAAGAGGACACTTGAATTATATCGTCATTCACCACTACAGACATGAATTGTTGGCAATTTTATTACCGGGTTACCAATCATCGAATTGGTGGCCAACGTCATCCCCTATATACGCCTCGTATTTTAAAACCTCTATAAAGTGACGAGGTCGACGTCGACACCATACTGTACTGTTTTTTAACTAGCCAGACTAGATTCGTTTCAGTTATGAACTTTTAGAGTGAAATCATCCTTTAATTTTTAAAAATCATATTTTATTTACTTTTTTTTGTATCACAAAACTATAAAATATTGAAACGGAGACTATTTGCACAATTTTTATAGCTACATAATTGAATAATAAACTAAACGGTATTTTTAAAAGAAGTACGTCTGATCACCCTATGTGTTACCATAACATTCAACTCGTAACAGTCTGACTGTTGTCTATATTTTTTGTTTTGTAGCCTGTTTGTAAATGTATATTTTTGTTTTCGTACATTGTAACTTATGTATAATGGCTATTTTGCATAATTCTGTGCACATTCTGTGATATAAAATAATAATAAAAGTTCATCACCTTATATAAGGTTATTTCCGTTCTTTTTATAATATGATATGCGTTTTTTTAATAAAAGCCATTTTAGAAATAATATATCAAGATGAATTTGTCACCTATCTAGAAAACACTGCGTAATTACTTGGGTTACTTTAACATTCATTTTATTAACAACAGATGGCAGCACCACAACTCTGCATTCATCTTTAAGTGGTAATTTCTTCTTTTTTTTTTTAATATACTTTCCTTTTTTTGTTTAATTCGAAAGAATTTAAAAATGGAAGGTAGAATATTGACATGGTAAATATTTCTGTCCTTCTGTCAGTACTCCCTTCCACTGTCGTTCTAGCCGCATATTTTTCCTTCAATGAAGATATGTACTACAACAGGGGAGCCCTATCTTTTACATTTTTGTCTGGCTATCCTTACCCAAGAATTTTGATAAATAAGCATTTAAGAGCCAGTTTGTTTTAAGAGTCAAGCAGGCTGGGAGAGTTGACAATTAAAAAATTTTTGAAAATTTCTGAACGTGTTCTTTATAGACACGCATATTTTTGGTTTTGCAAAAAAGTTTTGGGATGTCAAAGTTAAAGATCGTCGGGATTTTGAAGAAAAACGGCCAACTTGAGGCCGGGATAGCCTGGTCGGTGTAAGTTCTTTTAATGGCATCCCTGAGGTTGCGAGTTCGAGCCCCGCTGCCTTCCGAAGACCCCCGTGTACGCTAATGGTGACTGGTGCACGTTAAATTCCGTCGTGGTCACAAAGTCCTCCAAGTTCCCATACCAAATCAATACTTCTGGGGGTGACAAGTCAAGTCTGGGGATCCTCTAGTTGGCCTCTGTCTCTAAATATTAGATGAATAAAATTACGTGTGTGTGTCTGTCTTACTTAACGAAGGTTTATAAGCGGGTCTCTGACCAAGCACACAAACCTGAATTATATATGTCTACCAAAAACAACCAACCAACGACCAACTTACATAAAGTAAAGACTTGTGTAATTTAAGTAATCAAAATCATTGCACTAACAATTATTTCGTGTTCTACTAGTTCCATAGTACATGTTAAAATATGAAAACTTATGGGTGATTTTAGGCACTAGGTCATTAAAAGTTAACCGAAAAAATGCTTTTTTTACTGAATTGTTCAGTAAAATGTTGATCATCAAAAATTTCAAGTGCCAACAACAGTGAATCAAAAAATATTTAAGCCGGAGATGGTGCAAGTACCATAGGTCACTTTGCTTTTGCAATAGACAAAGATTCTTTTTCGGCTAATTTTATAACTGGTCCCTTATTAGTCAAGCAGTTAATAAACTCTAAACTTTGCAGACATCTCAAAATTGCACGCATTTTTGAGTTTACTGCAAAGTATAGAGCCGCATTATATAAAATTGTAATTAGTTTACCATACGTCTGTGAATTGATAATGTTTCTATACGACACCACTTTAAGCTTCTTTTCCAGCTAATTTGATAAATGGTCACTCTTGGCACAAGCAGCTAATGAGATTTAATGTAGTGCTCTTTTGAGTGTTCTCAATTTCAAGGTCAAATATTTCTGCATGCCAAAGCCAACTAACTACACATATCTTGCTTCTTGCTACTTTGACTTTAATTTGTCTATCCGTACGATTTCAACTTCCGTTTTAACTCTAAATTTCAATATTACTTATTTGTTTGAAAGATTACATCATCAGAGAACTATCTTATATTTTGTGTCCGATGTTCTGCTCTTCGAGACTCAAAAAGTTTCTGCCAGCGTTAAAGTAAAAGGAAAATAGGTAATTGTAGTTCTTTCAGAACTTCTTTTTTTCAATGAAACCAACAAGTTCTAATATGCATGCTGCCTAGCCGAGTGAGTCTAAAGTGGAATGACATTTTAACTTCGTAACAATAGTTAAATTATTTTTGAAGATTAGTTGATCTTGATACAATTACAGGAACAACTATTTGCGATAAGTCGGCAAAGATTGTCAAAAATTGTTTCAGCATGGACGGCAGAATACGGCACAAGGAAATGTTGCGAAAAGTTGCAAGTACTGGGTTTCCATATACAAGCCCTCTGCATTTGAAAGGTTTCGCTGAGGTTATGACTTCTCTATGTGAAAATAATAAGTTATTTTAGGTAAAATAAATATGAATTCATATGAAATTGTGATATTTAATACATATAAAAGTAACCAAATAAAATTTGCCCATCGGCCAAAAGTTAACAAAACCAAACCCATGTTATATTTATAAATTAAACTAGTAATGGCAACATATTCTTCGCCGCATTATGTTTGTTTTGAGAATTTTTGAGTAAAGCATAATTCTGTTTAGAATAAAATTAAAGAATTAATGTAAAAATCTTATATGAGGATGCTCTTTATTTAATTTATCGTTTATAATTCATTTTATAAGAGCGAAAAGAATATATTCGGTTCCTGTATTGTAATAGATCATTTTTAAAACTTGTTTAAAATGGTTCGTATAATCGGTGAATGCCATATTCCTGAATTTTAATATTTTTCATTTGTTTTAAATTAAAAAATTTCTTTTCATAGTTTCATAATTTATAACTTATCCAGAATTTTATGTTAGTTATTAAACTTCAAAATAGCTGGTACTGACATATTTCCTTTATTAATTTAAACCAAGTATTATATTCGTTTAAAAAATTCACCAGCCTTCACCGGTTGATGTTTCTGGCATAAATTAGAGATAAACTTATTAATCCTTTACCTTTAAAGTAAATTAGTATATAAGGTCATATGTAAGTACATATGGGTATATAGTGTCAGTTTTGATAATTTACCACATGTTATTGCAAAAATACAATTTCAAAAATATAAATCGGTTTTAATAATTGCATATATTTTATCAAAGAAATAAATACCTTAATAATTATTGACTGAATAAGGCTGTGTAGAATATAACTAAAAACAGTTCTGCCATTAATATATGTTTAAAATGCAGCTTAGGGGGTCCTTTGGAAAATGGAAAAAGTTATATTGAATTTAAATTGTGTTTGTGTAAAGCCACCACCATTTCTCATAGTTATCATTATAATTTGCAGTGATCAAATTTCAAGTTATAAGAAATGTTTAAATTTAGCCATCTTACTGTTTTAAGGTTTACTGTTTTGTCAAAAAGGACCAAGACTGTTGTAATAGAGGCAATTGTAAAAAGTTAAGAACCTAAAACTCAACATTGTTAAAAGTTACATTTTTAATAATTCAATTTATGCAGAACGCTGAACTGTGCCGAAAATATCCGAGAAGAGGAGCGGTGTGAAAAGTAAAAAAGTTTTTCGTTACATCGTTGCCGATAAAAGTAACTAAGTTAGTTATTTTCTGACAAATCTAACGCCGCTACCTAAAAAAAAGAACATGTACACCAATCCCTGCCATTATGTAATACTGATAACCATTATGGGCTGAAGTATACATTGATGCCCGGCAATTTTGTCGCCAATCTGGCAACCCCGCCAAATTCAGTTTTACAGCAACCCTTGGAGAACAAAATTTGGCGAAATCGCCAAACTGCGAAATTCGCCAATTTAAGCAACTTTTCCCATTGTTTTTTCGCCAAAAAAACCCTGAAATCTGAAGTTCGGCAACCTTGTAGGTAGTTTTATTTTTTCGCAACGGTGTACCGGCATGTGAATCTGAATCTTTATTTTTTAATCTATTTAGATCTTAATTGTTTTTATTTAAAAAGTAAAGATTTTGTGTGCAGGTAGATTTTTAATTCGATGTTTAACTAATTAAAATGATTATTTTTCATTATTTTTTTTTCGACACTTGCTGTATTATGATCCACGTTTTTTATTATGGTGGTAGCATTTGCTTATTCCTGGTATGTAATGAATGTTTTATTAAAAAAAAAAGTTTTTTAGTGCTTTTTAATCTTTTTTTTTAATACTGTTTGAAAAATCTTTTTAGCTATAGAAAATATTTTCCTACTAGATCAGTTAATCGTAAATGTGCACATGTTTTCCTTATTTGATTCTTACTTAAATCACATGAATATTTAAAATAATAATCATAAAATGTTTTGGAACGTGTTACGATTCTATTTTTTTACATTGTTGATCATGAAAAAAACGGGTAAATTCCTATTATTTTTGCTAAAGATCGCTTCGATTGTTAATGCCCTAGTATTAGTTAATGAGATTTTTAATTTTTCCCGGGTCTTTTTGCTGTATATTTTCAGTCTCAGCAAAATATTTTGTAATTATTTGTTGTCATTTCAGGATGGCAATAGACTTGGCTGACGCCAAGTTTGTTGTCATTTTGACTTGGCGACAATTTTTGACTTGTCGCCAAACCAAGGCGCTAATGTATACTTTAACCCCATTATATAATACTTAAACATCTACTTGATTGATAACAACTTTTTGTTTGTTTTTCTCCAGGCTTCTAATAGCCCAAACCACCTGCCAAGTGGGCCACCAGGCACTAGACCCCTTATGATGCCACCTCCTCCACCTTTTGGGGTAAATTGATAGTCTTATTATTTATTTATATGTTGAATTATTATAATGAAATTGCATAGATCCATGTGTATTTTAGTGGAATTCATCTTTTTGCCCTTCCTGCGAATATTCAGTTTTTCAAACAATGTAGTTTGGAAAAAATTACTTTTACTCCCCAATTAGGCCTTTTTATATTATATATATAATTAACACTTCATTTAAGTCCCAAGTTTTTTAAAATTAAATTTTGCATCTTTCCGATAGTTTATAAGAATTATTTATTGATGTGTTTATATTTCGTTTTTCTACTTCTTAATGCAGTTTTTTTTGATAATTTGAAATATTTAAAAAGTCAACGTGGAATTTTATTTATTAAAAAAAAAAACATTTCATGAGATGGGGTAATTCTCCCCCCCCCCAAATAATAATAATTACACAATATTTATCTGGTCTTTTTTTATACTGTACAGTATTATAAGTTTTTAGTTCTTTTCCTATTTGACAACAACTATTATTTAAGCCTTTTCTCAGTAAATTATGATGTTACACTAGCGATAAGTAAAAAAAAATATGGAAATGGTAGATTTTTTTTGTTTCATCTAATACATTTTTGCTAACACTTAAATATATGTTTAAAAAAATCTGCTAAACTTTGTTACTACTATTTTCATATGTAGACATCAAATTTAACCTTTTAGCGATGACATGGTTGTTGCCTGTAACCTTTTAAAAATTCCTTACTGTTTCCTTGATATTACAAAATAGTGAACACTATTTGTTTTTATCCTTAACAAAATATATCCTCTGAATACCTAAACCTTGCAGTTGCAAACACATTCTCCAAAGTGCAACTAAAAGTCGCCAGTGAACGGACTGGTCCTTATATCTTAGTTGCACTTTAGAGAATGTGAGTTTTGCAACAACACCCTTCATATATCTAAAAATACTACTAATGTTGCAGATGATTCCCCCCAATTTCAGGGGCGGTCCCATGAGACCTGGTGGACCCCCCATGCTGCCGCCTGGTGGCACCCCTGGTATGCCTGTGCCAGCACCTTTCCCTGGACCCCCTGGTTTCCCCATGCCAGCATTTAGGGGAATGGCACCCTTGCCTGGCATGGCACCTCCAGGTATGTTATTTGTCTGTTGCATTTGTTGTTGTATGTTATTTGTCTGTTGTTGTGTTGTGATGGTTCTCCGTTACAGCGAATATTTGAGCCGTGTTCTTATGAAGGTAGCTCATCCATAGACTATACTGCCGTCTGGAAAACAACTTGAATTGTTTTCCCTTATACGATTTTTCAAATTTCTGGTGTCTTAAGGTTTGCAATGTGCCGATTTACAAAGCAACTTTCTCCAAATTGCTGAAATTAATAATCCATAAATCATTTTGTTTAGAATTTTGTAAAAATTGCACCATCCCGAAATTTCACTTTGAGAAATTTCTCCCGGAATTTCACTTCCAGAAATTTCTCCCGAAATATTTTACATGTCAAAAGTGTAAGTAAAAAGCTAAGATGTATTTCTTTTATGACTGATCATTTAACTAAAATCAAATTATGATTTCTCACTCCTAAAGTTTTTGTTAGAACCTCAATCTTGTATGAAAAATATGATTTAAATAATGACATAAAACAATTCGGTCTCTATTGAAGCATATGGGTGATTCCTGGAACCAGCCTTTACACATTAAAAAAATTTATCATTAATCAGACTTGATTGTATTGCAAGATTATTTAACATTCATTTGTTATGTTATTGCAGGCACCACACTACCCCCAGCTGTTATACCTGGACCACCCCCAAATTTGGCTGATATTGTGGCTCCCACTTCCCCTTCAGTCAATGGAGTTGTCAGAGAGGTAAAAAGAAGTCATTTTTTTGTAATATCTGATGCTTATCTGTTAAGAAATAAAATGTTTTAGAAAAAGTAAAATATAAATTACTTAAAATAATTGGACATTTTTTTAAAAGCCTTGTTTGCATTTCATTAGTATACTCTGTTTATTATGGAATGTTTAGTTTATATATTTCAAGTTTGCAATGGTATATGAACTTGAAAAGTTAATATTTGTTCTATACAGTATAATTAAGAGTTATGTGCATAATTATAACACTAAATTAAATATCTCAGGGTCTAAGTACTTTCTGATTTCAAACATTTTACCGAACCAGTTTACTTTTTTCTTTCATCTACCTTATTTCGTGTATTTTTTATCAATTAGATATAATATTATTAATTTTTTTTTATTTTCAGGCTGAAGCTACTACCAAACAACCAGATAAGGTAATGTACTTTTCTCCAAGCGATATTCTCTCGATATGCTTAGCTTTATAATAATAGAAAAAGTACATTTTGTTTAGTTAACAAAAAATATTAAATTTTATTTTCGAAAACAAAATAAATTTATTTTCAAACTGCCCAAACTTTATAAAAAAAATAATAGTAATAAATAAATTTAAATATTGTATACAAATACATCATCACTACTTAGTTTTATTATATTAAGAGCTCTGTTTTTTTTTAAATTAAAAACCTAACTATTTTCATAGAAGAGCAACTGGACTGAACATAAGGCTCCAGATGGCAGAATTTATTTCTATAACCATGTGACAAAGCAGTCCAGCTGGGAAAAGCCAGATGAGCTAAAATCACAGTCTGAGGTAGATATTGTTACATCTCTTTAGTTAATACTTAATAGTTATTTATTGTTATTGAATATTTTTTAAATAAATATGTATACAACTACACTGCTCAAATAATTAGGGAGCACTTTTGTTAACCTTTCAGTTCCGACTTTTTATTTTTATTCTAAAAATCTAAAATTTGTTAAATAGATTCATTATGCATCCAGAATGAAATGGTAAAAACAGGGGATCTTAATTTTTTAACTAAAATTTAAGGGGGGAAAATTGGAATCATAACTTTGAATAAGTTATGACAATAATTTGTTCAAACTTAATTTGTAAAAAAAAGTGGTAAATCTTTTTTTAAACATCTGAGAATGCAAGCGTGAAGAATTTAGGGTAAATTTATTCATAAAAGTTTTGGAATTTTATTTTATCATGATTTCATATTTTATTAATAAAGCAAACATTATTTAATTCTTCAAAAGACATGATTCTTCCATCTAATGATAAATAAGTGCGAGCTTAACTTGTAGAAAAAAATCGCAAGCTGATAAATCCAAATGGAATCATGGGGGGGGGGTTGAAAGGGTTTCAACCATGTGCTCCCTAATTGTTTTGAGCAGTGTATTATTACAACATGAATGTGTGTATGCGACAGATATACCACAGACCATTTTTTATTGAAATTAATCTTGACATACTTAATCATTGGTGTAGTAATGAGTGTTCAATAGTTTGTCATTTTTATAGATCATAGGTAAGCTCTGCATATTCTTATAACAAAGACAAGAGCTTGCTTTGTGGCTTTGCAGTGGTAGAAGTTAGAAAAAGTTTTGAATGCCCACGATTTTGCTGCAGTTGGCTCTCACCCCTGAATGATATATTTGATATACATTCACTCATTTTGCTCTATCTAAATAAGTTAAAAATATAATAGTTTATCTTAATTACAATCAATCTAAAGAGAAGTTTGGATAGTTAAGTATGGGGGGGGGAGGATTTAGTGTATTGGAAGTGAAGGAACATATGACCGTCTTCTTGAAAGTGAAGGACCCGTCTTCTATACTTTAGCACGTTTTCGAAGTTTAGTTTCATAAAACTCTAGTTGTTAGCTATTTCCCTAAGTACAGTTTTGTAATTTAGTTTCTTTGACAATTAACTTCTAAGTATCCATATAAAACGGAAATAGAAAGATGGGAGAAAAAAGGAACGGAAAAGAGGAAGAATTAGAAACGGAAAAATTGATCAAAATATGTGTTTTGATATTTGTATTAAATAATATCTGATTCTTTATCTTTAAAATGGTACAGTAGATTGTGTATTATAAATAGTTTTGATTACAGGCAGTCTTGTACAGGGAATACTATTGCTATCATCTTACAATGAAACTTGAACTCATTTTTTGAAGAACGATTTTTTTTTTCATAATATGCTTGAACTCCACACAAGATATCTCAAACTAATATGAAATTAAAGTGCATCTAAGATATGATCAGCATGTGGCTGTACTTTTTAACAATTCTACAAATCATAACTTTTTTACAGACTTTAAAAATCATATTTTAAAGCTTGCTATTTCAAATTATCATGATTAAATAACTACTTTGCTTAGAGTTTAAATTTTACATGATCACATGCGTAGATATTAACTGTTTTCTTTTCTGCAAAAATTGTGTAAAACAAGTAATTTGAAATGCCGTTATGTTGCTCACAATTTGGCACACTTAAATTATTTATTAATTAATATATATTTTTATTGCAGTAAAGTATTGTTATGTGCCCGATCTTCTCAGAACGTTTTAAAAGTATCTCAAAAGTTAAAGAAAAAGTTGTCTATGGTATATGGATACCTTAAATAATAATAACTAAACTTCTTTATAAAAATAATTTCATTGCATTTGTAGTTGCTCTTATCCCAATGTCCGTGGAAGGAATACAAGTCCGAGACTGGACGGATTTACTACCACAACATTCAAACCAAAGAATCCAGGTGGACCATTCCAAAGGAGCTAGAAGATTTGAAAAGTATGTATTAAGTATTTTTAAGGCTTTTGTCTCAACAGACACAATAATTTAGTTAGTTTTTAGGATTAGTAGAAAATAATTAAATAAAAGATAATACTAGCTTTCTGTGTGTGAAATTTTAATTAATCTGCCATGGTGCATGAGTGTTCGAAATTTACTTTAAAAACCTAGAATAATTGTTCCAAATTTTATTAATACTATTCTTGCATTACGAGTCTTCTGTTTTTAACCTAAATTTTACATTTTCATAAAAAAAAAGAGAATTCATTATTGCAATAAAATTGTAAAATTCAATAGTACTATTAAGTACATTTTACTGAAACGTGCGAGTGTTTTATAAGAATTCCTTTTTGTTGTAGATATGGCTGCTGCAAAAGACGAAGAAAGGTAAATATTGCTGTTATTGATTTTCATAAGATTTTTTCAAAATAATCATTTATTTCTTAGATTAGTTTAACATCTGACTTTGTGATTATTACAACAATAATTTAGCGGGAGTTTTATAGTTTTCTACTCAGTATGTGGATTATCTATCGTTAAAATGTGATTCTTTTTGTATTTCCAAGAATTCTTTTTTAATTTGTTTATGGCTCTTCGCCACTTAAAAACTTTTTCAAATCCATTTCATATATGTTTTTTCATTCATAAAATCTTTAACAAACCTTTTTTACCCTTCAAAATATTTCCCTCAACTACTAGATATTTTAAAGACGGTATGATTTTTTTAAACATTAACTTTTTTGTATTAGAGCTAGGTAAGTACATCTCTTGTGTTTTCTTGTTGATTTTCCACCACTCAACTTCAATGCTCCACATTATTGTTTATCAATTAATTTCAAACAAACTTCCGAGACTCTCATTTTATTAATTGATAAAACGAACATCTTAAGGGATGGAACAACCAAACACCAAACATTAACATTATTTTTCTCGCCAAAGTGCTTCTACAGCAGCCAAGAGTTCGCCAATAGCTGCCGTGTCCTCCCCTGCCAAAGTGGGCTCTCCTGCTGTCGCCTCCCCCCTTCCAGATAGTGGACAGAGTATAGCGCACATACAGCTACCTTCATCGGCTCCCCCTGATACACCTATGGAACAAGGAGAGACGGACAAAAAGTGAGTGTTTTTGTTGTTTTGGTTTCACACAAGAGATATGTAGTTGTTTGGGGTAATGTTGGTAGCCCTATGGGTGCCTCTTTGTGATTTGACATTGTTTTTTACCCTTCGTTCTGCTGAATGGTAAATAGCGTGTGGTGGAGTGTTGTAAGATCTTCTAAATAAAAAGCTGTGTAATAAAATAGGTATGATAAGTAATTGGAAGATTAATATATGATACTACTAATCTGTACAGTAACAGTATTTTGTTAATGTATTTTTTTTAACAATATTTTGCTTTAAAATGAAAAATGGCAAAATATTTGTAATAATGCATTTCTTAGAATCCTAACACTTTGAAGTCTTTAAAAAATTCAATAAATTAATTATGTGCTGTCTTGGGTTTGGAAATGAAAAGTAAATCCATTTTTTTAATACTATGATTGAACTTAAGTCTTTCCCCTACACTTTTTAAATAAGAAAATTTATTTCTAGTAGCTAAGTAGCTCACAGTTTACAAATTGAATTTATAAAAAGGCAAATTTTCTATTTTGACTTCACAATCTATTATATGATGAATTCTCATAAGTTCGTAATATTTTTATTTGTTTGAAATCTTAATTTTAACTCTTATCTCTCTCTCCTTCAGTGAAGATGCAACTGAAGAACAGGCTGATCCAAACAAGCCTCTTGTCTTCAAAGATAAGAAGGAAGCTTATGAAGCCTTTAAAGATTTGCTAAAGGAGAAGGTGGGTTTGTTTATTCCTTTTTATATGATATGTGAATATTCCTTCAAAGTGATCAATCTAAATATAAAAGACAATCTAAATTTTGAAGCATTAATGTTTTTTAATCTCTCCAGCAGAAGTTTTCCTTTGAAAGTGTCAGACATAAAATGAGCGGCCATTTAGAATCTATTTGAAAAGTTTTACGCTCTCAGCCAATCAGAACAGCACAAAGCTAGATTACATAATCCTTCGAGTTTTTTTAGAACTGTAAAAATAGAATAAATTGCGGGAAATATAAAAAACTTTTATGAAGGAAACAAATAACAACCAAGTGTGTTTCTAGAAACACAGAACCATTTGTTTGGAATAGTTAGAAAAATTGTTAAGTTTTTTATGTGCCAGTTTGAATTCCATCCTAGTTGTTTTAAATGAGTTTTAAGAAGTTAAATTGGATATAATTTAACCCTCAGGTTGTAAATAAAAACAGACTATAACAAAAAATAACTTAAACTTTATAATGAAAATATAAACTTATATATTATATTTATTATATTAATATATATATATATATATTATATATATATATATATATATATATATATATATATATATATATATATATATATATATATATATATATATATATATATATATATATATATATTATTGTCACAAATTAAGTAAGAACATCGAAAGGAGAAAACTTGTTGAGATTAAGGCAGAAAATTTTATTATTCTGGACAAAGAAGAGTTAAAATGTTTTTTTTCTCGCACATGCTGGAAACATATTTTTGATTAGATGTTAATTCAATCTGCATTTATATTCATTAACAATATTAAGGTATAAATCACAATATCATATTGGATTGCATATCTGATTTCTTCACTGCATAAAATTTGCACCAAACAGTATATCAGCACAACTCTTATTCAAAAGAATATTCTTAAAAATTGTTTTATTTTTTAGAAAAACGCTTTGTCTTTGCTACCACCATTTTCTTGTGTTATTAAACAATTTTAATCTTTCAGAATGTACCAAGTAATGCGTCATGGGAGCAGGCATTGAAGCTTATCGTCAACGACCATCGTTATGGTACGCTTAAGAAACTCAATGAAAAGAAACAGGCTTTCAACGCATACAAAACTCAAAGAGGCAAGGAAGAAAAGGTAACGTTTAAAACTTAAAAGAATTTCCTTGCTCAGACCTGCCAACTGTGGCTCTATTGCGACATTAATTCAACTAACTAAAATAATTAGTTATGAGAACTCATACAAAATATTATTTAATGACAAAATGTATTGAAATTATTTCAAACAAGGTTACGAGGTAAACCTCACTTGATACACTTCGAATGTAGTCACATAAGAAGAGTAGGCATTGGTGAGATATGAGAAGCCCATGTTTTCTACATGTGATTTGTTGTCATTTCGGACCTGGCATAACACAAAATGGGATAATATATTTATATATACATGATATATTATAACTTAACTATCTCTCTCCTTACACCCTGTCGGCGACAAACAGTCACCTAGATCAATCGTTCCCACAGAAACTGTTTAGTCATCAGATTTTACAGTTGACCTTTTCAAACTTTCTCATAACTCTGATTGGTCAGTGGAGGAGGGCTTAAGATTTTTCGCCATTTTTGTGAGCATTCGGTCACACTCTCTCGTTGACTGCAGACGACAAATCAATCGTCTCTTGATGACTAGCTGTTAAATAAAAGAGTCTAATTACGCCAAAGTTTCCCTGTTGACTTATTTTACATACATTTACAGGCTTTTCAACTATGACTCTAGTTCGATGTTAATTCAACCAAACTGCTAAATATCCGGATTTAACAGGTTGATACTTTACTATTTTCCGTATTCTAGGCGTCAAGAGAAAGTTTAATGTTTCCCCTACGAAATTTTGTCAAACACGGAAGTTTAGAAAGTAGTTAGAATTCCGATTGGCATGTTTGCTTGTCTCAAAGTATACTAGTAATTGTTGCGTAAGTAATTTATTAATTTTAAGCTGTAAAGTTTTGGATCTTGACTCACATGGGTATTCATGTCTTTGTAAATAAGTGTGAAAAAATATTAGAATACTTGTCATCTGGTAATACCAAATATACTTTAATTTTTTTATTTAGTTGTTGAATCTATATACATAAAAGGCAACTTTCGTTTGTCTGTTTGTTTGTTTGTATAAGACACAAGATCTTAAGAACTACGGGGTATTGCTCCTTCAACAGCACGTTTTCACGGATTGTTTATTTAGTTTTATTTTGCACATTTTTTAAAAACGATTTTTAAGTATATTTAGTTTAATTGCAGCTAAAAAATTAGAAATAGGCATCTAAAACAAAAATCGTTTGCTAGCTTTTTAGCAGTTAGAAAAATATTTAATATTAAAAATAAAAATCGTTTGCTTTAGTATCTTTATCACAGT
Source organism: Oedothorax gibbosus (assembly GCA_019343175.1). NCBI lineage: Eukaryota > Metazoa > Arthropoda > Arachnida > Araneae > Linyphiidae > Oedothorax > Oedothorax gibbosus. The sequence continues at coordinate 40,837,162 of CM033280.1, forward strand.
TAACAAAAATACAAATAAATATAAAACATGCAAATTGTTTGCTGGAGTAGCTTTATAACATCTAAACAATTAGATCATGTAATTCGCTTTCATTAAGAATATTTTATTTTCTGCACGCAGACCAAGAGTGATCAGTTTAAAGCGAGATGGGTAATTAAATGGAAAATTACTGGGTAATCTTCATATCTTATGTAACTAAAATGAAAGAAAAAAAATAGTTAAATGGACTGTTAAATTATTTTTCCACCTCTACCCGTGCAATGTCGGGTATAACAGCATATAAAACTGGAAATTGGCATATCCAGATATTTTTTAGCAATATTTAGTTCGGAACTTATTGTTTGAAGTTATATTTCTGAAATTTAAACTAATGTTTGTTCGTAAATTTCTGGAACATGGAAGAGAAATATATATATTTATTATTTCATAATATTGGTTATATTTATATTTGGAAAAAAAAATGAATTATAATAAATACAGGAATGGGAAATAAAGCTATTGTTGTAATTAATAATTTAAAATTGGTATACAAGGTTTTGAAATGAGTGTAGTATAAAATTTTTATCATTCCACAGGAAGAACAACGACTGCGAGCAAAGAAAGCTAAAGAAGAGCTGGAAGTATTTTTACAAAACTGTGATAAAATGCACTCTAATATTCGATACAGGTTTGCATTTTTAAATTTATTTCATAAATGTTGTTTATTAAGTTTTGCATCTCTTCCCTCAATAAGTTTTTACAGAATGTTTAAATGATCTGTTCTAAATTTTTTTTTTCAAAATTATCTTTGAAATTTTTTTTTATTGTTATTATTATTTACTTGCCGAATATTGCTTTCTATTGCTATTTTTATTGATACTTATTCTGCCACTAAAGATTTTTCTAAAACTGTTGAAAATATTAGAAGAAAAAAAACATATTTTTTTAAATTTTACACATTTTTTTTTATTATTGCTTTAGGAAAGCCCTGGAAATATTTGGTGATTTGGAAGTATGGAGGGCAGTTCCAGATCGCGAAAGAAAGGAAGTGTATGAAGATGTGGTGTTCTATGTTGCCAAACGGGAAAAAGTACAAAAACATTTTCTGCTAAAGTAACCTATTTGGGTTTTAAAATTTTCAATTGGTTTTTCAGGGCTCTCACTCACTTTGAATACTTTCTAAAACTAAAAGGCAGTACAAGTTCAACTTTTGTTTTTTGTTGTATTTGTTAAAGAAAAAAAACAGTTAAAACACCTCTTTAAACTCCCCTAAAATTGGAAATCATGATGCAAAGTAGAACTGCAATGAAATTCCTTTACTGAATTAAAAATCACAGAACATAACTTGTTAACTGTTTGCGTCAATTTGCACAAGAAATTAAGAACTGATTAAAATCATTTCTATTTATTACCACTACCTGGCGGCAAAACATCAAGTTCAACAAACTAAACATAAAGTGCATAAGAGAGAGGTAAAGCAATCAATCTGTCCATATTTACAAATGTACAAGTCTTCTTATATACTCTCAAAGTCTATCTTCAAATCTGCAGAATACAATTTCTAAATACATCAATTGAAAATATAAGAAGCTACTGAGCGGCACTTTACTCAGTAGCGCGGCTCAGTGGCTGAGAGGTTTAACGTGTCCGCCTCGTAAGCCCAAGATCGCGGGTTCGAGCCCCGGCTGAGTTGTCGAATTTTCTGGATGGAAAAATCTTGGGCACACATGTCATATGATTATGTGGCATGTAAAAGATCCCCGGAGGACCCATTTGGCTTGGGTTCTCAGCAAAATTAAATCTCAGCATACTTTAACATCCACAGAGAGCTCAGATTACAATCTTACTTATATGATTCGAGAGTCACTTAGATGCTGCCCAGAAAAATTTCTAAATGCACTGCAAATTTATAAGCAAGCTACCTATGGAACTTTACTCAGTAGGAGTTGGTTGCTGAAGACCGACACGACTAGAGCTACATGTGTTCATATCCCAACGTTAACAAATAACATGGTAAGCTTTATTGAAAATCAACTGCAGACAATCCTCTAAAAGGTTGGGAGGATGTGCACTTGAAAAAAGGTAATTAAAGGTTACTATGGTTGCAAGGTCCTCTCACACTGAACAAGGAAATTATTTGGTCGTATGTTGCATCTCACATTAGACCTGACCTCAAGGCAGGTCAGGTAAATTATGGCATCCGGCGTTTCGTTACAAGAACAGTACACAAACAATTGTATTATAACCGTTATTGTTATTAGCAGACAATATTTAATTTTTAAATTTTTTTGTCCATCACTAAAAGAATTTAAAAAAATAATTCTACTAAAGTTAGAAAAAGTAGATTAAATTATGCAAAAACAATTATGTTTTTAGCATTTCGATAAATAAAGGTGGTACAAAGTTAATAACAAATCTTATGCTGGATTGTTGCTTCCAGGAAGAAGCCAAGGCCCTGAGAAAGCGCAACATGAAAGTGCTGAGTCATGTTTTGGACTCCATGACCTCTGTCACATTCAAGACAACTTGGTCTGATGCCCAGCAACTGCTTTTGGATAATACACAGTTTTCTGAAGATGCTGAATTGCTCAGTAAGTTTCTTTTAGAAGTTATCAAAGGAATTTTTAAAGTATTATTTTTCATATTGAAATAGCTTAATATAGTTTGAAAAACAATTCTGGTTATAAGGAAGTTAGTATTTAAATTATGATTTGATATAATGTAAGAAAATATTGTGGTTTCATGTGTGATAAATGTACTATAAGATTTTACTTTGAACTTAGTTGATTTTGTTGCCTTCTTGATTGAGCATTGAATAAACATTTTAACCCTTTGAGTGATGAATAAATCATCCAAAGTGTGAATTTGGTTTCACTGTTCAAGTTTTCATTTTATTAGGTTATGATTATTAAAAAAATATCTAAATTTTATATTTGCAGTACAGTTGACATCCACTTAACCTGCTTGAACGGGACCAATTTGTAAACCAGTTAAGCAAAAATCAGATTAAACTGGAGAAGTTAAACATTGATTTTATTTGCATTAGAAATAAATATATGTACCTTAAAATATAATGCATCATATTGTTCAATGTATTAAAGCATTATATTATAAGTTACATATTGTTAAAAGAACCATTAAACTTTTTTGTTATTGAAGTTTAGAAGTTCAAGAACTTGCCACATTGTTCTAAGATATTTTATCAGCATCACATGGGAATCGATAAAAAGAAAACATGCAGTCTCTGAGCAATTTTATTTTAGTCTTTAGACTTGAAGGATAAAAAAAATCACCGGTTCGGTTCAAGTAAAGATCCTATTAAACGGAGTCCGGTTAAAAAGGAGACTACTGGAAATAGTTTTTTAAAAAAACACATAATTTACATACATTTGAATGTTTAGTGAAAATTATATAATATATATTTTTTGAAAAATCTATGAAAAGGGGGCCTATTGTAAATAGTTTAAAAAGGACTTATCAATATTTTTCATACATTTTAATGTTTAATAAAATTATGTAATTTGGAATTTTTGAAATATTATATGTTGCTGGATTGACAATCCCTGGACCGGTTTATCGGGTGTAACTCTCAGGTTATTAATAATCATTGTCAGGGTGGTAACAAAATCCTTAAAAAAAAATTCTCTGATATTTCCCTGATACTTCCATAAAAAATTCCCTAATACTACAATTACTTTCAGACACCCGAGTAGCACCCAACGCAACCATTAAGAGCGACGTCGTACACAGCGTTGGGACTTTGGAGCATATTTGGCGTTTGATAAAAATTTACAGTTTTTTGCCTCTGCATGATAGGAAGAGAGTAGAGTTTACTTTTGTAGCTCTGGTTCAGGCCAATCTGAAATATTTTCTTTTGATCAAGAAGTAACCGCTAGTATAGTGATCGCAAGAAAAAACCTAAACCTACTGTTTAAATAATCCAAAATGGGAAAAATTCCCTGATATTTAGCGAAATTTGAAAAATTCCCTGAGAATTCACTGATATTTCCAGAATTAAAAAATTCAATGAGAATTCCCTGATTTCCAGGTTTTCCAGGTTCTGTTACCACCCTGGATCAAACAACTTTAATTATTATTTATTAAAAACTTGCATATTTCTTGATTAGTTATTGTAAATTGAAACTTTATTTAGACATGGACAAGGATGACGCCTTGATTGTGTTTGAGGAGCACATTCGCCAGCTAGAACAGGAAGAGGAAGAAGAAAAAGAAAGGGAGAAGAAACGAGTCCTGAGACAACAGAGGAAGAACAGGGAAGCTTTCCTGGTAAGTGCTTTCGTATCGCTTTTCCTCAAAATTATATAATAGGACTGGGGCATGTTAAATCTGCTCAACGGCAAATGTCTCTTTGCTTTCAGCCAAAAAAAACTGGTATTTCAGCTAATGGTTGTCTGACGTTCTAACTTTGATAAATATTACATTTATCATGGACTGGACATCATTTATGTTTAAAATAATTGAATTAATGTCGTGCATCTTTATGAACTGTTTACTTTCTCTTGAAAAGGCTTTCAATTATCTTAAAAAATCTTATCTTGTGTTAGGCAGGACATTTATGTCAGTATATTTATGGTAGGCAGAGTATTATATGCTTTCCTCAAAATCTTCAAATTCTATGTTCCATGAAAAAATAACTGGGACTTGTTAAATAAACTCCGTGTCAGATGTTTTTGGGAGCTAAGCCTTATTAAAAGGTCTTTATGGATCTTTAAGGGCCTTTTAAGTTTTTAATTGTTTTCAACGTGATTGTTTATTTGATAAATGAAATGAAAAGCCATTGAACAATCTTATTTTTAAAAAAAAACACTCCTTTGAAGGTCAAGCAGAAGCAAAGCTGTTATGTACACGTTACTTCTTATGAAATATTACATTAAAAAAATATGAATGCAAAGGCCCCAATCTAAGTACATACTAAACAACCAACAAGCCGATTTTTTTTATACAATTCCTTTTGCTTCTATTGTTTAGTGTCAATTCTTCTATTAAAATATCAAACAATTTTTGTCTTTAATAGCGTCTCCTAAATCAACTGCATGAAGCTGGAAAGTTAACTTCCATGTCTCTTTGGGTAGAGCTTTATCCAACTATCAGTGCTGATATAAGGTTCAGCAACATGCTCACTCAAACAGGTAAGGTATTTTTAGTATAAAGCACTCAAAACCGCTGTTTTTGTAGCTTATGTAGCACTTTGTGAATATTATTCATAATTTATATTATTACTTACCTTATTTATATTTTTGGTAGGATCAACACCCCTAGACTTATTTAAGTTTTATGTCGAGGAATTGAAAGCTCGATTCCATGATGAGAAGAAAATCATTAAAGAGTTGTTAAAGGTAATTTTTGGCTATTTACTTATGCACAAGTTCATAAATTGTCATCACTAAATATGTTGTTTATATAAATGTTTTATTTATTTGATTTGATTAAATAAAAGTTCATAATTGTCATCACTAAATATGTTGTTTATATAAATGTTTTATTTATTGATTATATAAAGTTAATTGTCATCACTAAATATGTTTAAATTTTATTTATGATTTGACTAATAAATAATAAGCTTATTGTATGTAAAATTTAAAGAAATATTTCCTCTGTAATACATGTAAAAGTGGCTAAAACTATGGTAAACAGAGGCAGAATATATGTTTATAAGTTAATTAAATTATGTAAAAATTGAAAAAGTTTATAATTCTTTTGTATCAAATGTATCATGGTGTAATTCATAATTTATTATATGTTTTTTGTAAAATTTCTTCCTTTTAAGAGTAATGTTGATAGACCACTCTAATATATATAACATGGTTAAAGTATAGTAAATGGAAGTGGAATATAGGCTTATAAGTAGATAATTACTTAAAAATCATGAAAAAGTATAATTCTGTTTTAAAAAAAAAATCAGGCTGTAATTCATAATTAATGATATGATTTTGTTTAACATTTTCTTTTGAAGGGTGACATTAATCTTTTCTATGTTAATAGGACAAAGGGTTCACTGTTGAAGTATCTACTTCATTCGAAGAATTTGCAACTATTGTTAGTGAGGACAAACGGTCTGCTACTCTTGACGCAGGGAATGTCAAATTGACTTACAATAGTGTAAGTTACTCTTGTATTAAAAAAAATTGCTGAATTTAATATTTTTTACTGATTTATAATGAAATTATAATATAATAATAAATTTTCATTGAAATTTAAAATTAAATATATTACTCAATTAAATAATAATAAATTTTGATTATATTTGAAGACCGTGGTAAATTGAAGAAAGGAACTGACACGACTTTGATGTAAAACTAATCCGTTATTGTAAAGATAACAAGTATATATATTAACAGTAAAAACAGTAGAGACATCTGGCGCAGATAAAATGAAACAAATAAATTCGCATGTTATCAGTGTTAGGTGATGCCAACAATATTATTATTAAAAATTCTATAAGGATTCTTAAAACTAAAAAAAGAAGTCTTAAAATTGTAAAATATTAATACCTAACAAGTTTTGATGCAATTACAAAAGTTAGGTAAATTATAAACTTTGAACATGTGACGACTCCTCTGAAATAGTTAAGTTCTTATGTAATATATTAATAAATTATGCATTTTTTGTTTTCCTGTATTAATATCTGAAACTATTTTTTTATTAGTGAAATGCCCTAAGGTTTAAAGATTTATTTTCAAATTTGTGTAATTTCTTAATTTTAGCTTTTAGAAAAAGCAGAAGCTCGGGAAAAAGAGAGATTAAAAGAAGAAGCTAGAAAGGTAACTCAATACATGTTTTTAACAAATTGTGAGAAAAGCTTTTTTTTTTTAATTTTATTTGACATTTTTTTAAAATTTGAATATAAGTTAACAAGAGTTTTGTAAATTTTGCACTTATTCTTTTGCTTTAAATAAAATCTTATCTGTTTACATTGCAGTAAAAGAATTAAATTTCTCTTACTGTAAAAGTTCAATGGGAATACAAAAAAAAATACTTTCTTCTGCACTGTTTTGAATGCACTTTTTGTAATCAATGTTTGATTTTATTCTTCCAGCAAAGGCGCCTTGAAAATGCTTTCAGAAGCATGCTCAAGAATGCTGTGCCAAGTGTTGACCCATCTGTTGAATGGAGTCAGGTAAGTTATACAGACAAGATTTTCTCCCCTGAATAGTTGAAATTGTAAATTTTTTCATGGCACCTTAAAAAGCCCGTAATTTCATAATCAAATCTTATAAAATACCCTAATTTCTTTCTTATTAGGCTCCCGAAAATAGAGTATCCTTTCATTTTCTTACATGTCATCAAATAATGCATTCAGAGTTTGATTATAATTTTATTAATTGCTTAAATTGGACAATGCTATTTAATTTTTAATTTAAACATAAAAGAGTGCATTATTGGATATATAATTTTAGAAAAATAGTTATTGTCCTTAACTTGTCTAATACAAATACTAAAGAGGCATTATAAGGTCTTTGAATTTGTCTTTAATATTTATATAGGGCCCTTAAACTTTAGACCTATTATTGTATACTGTATATAGTTAAATGTCATACTTTATTAGCTTTAATTCCTTCGTATTGGTTCGTAAGCAGTGTAGATAATGTCATACTTTATTAACTTTAATTCCTTCGTATAGGTTCGTAAGCAGTGTAGATAATGTCATATTTTAATAACTTTAATTCCTTCGTATAGGTTCGTAAGCAGTGTAGATAATGTCATACTTTATTAACTTTAATTCCTTCGTATAGGTTCGTAAGCAGTGTAGATAATGTCATATTTTAATAACTTTAATTCCTTCGTATAGGTTCGTAAGCAGTGTAGATAATGTCATACTTTATTAACTTTAATTCCTTCGTATAGGTTTGTAAGCAGTGTAGATAATGTCATACTTTATTAACTTTAATTCCTTCGTATAGGCTCGTAAGCAGTGTAGATAATGTCATACTTTATTAACTTTAATTCCTTCGTATAGTTTCGTAAGCAGTGTAGATAATGTCATACTTATTAACTTTAATTCCTTCGTATAGGTTTGTAAGCAGTGTAGATAATGTCATACTTTATTAACTTTAATTCTTCGTATAGGCTCGTAAGCAGTGTAGATAATGTCATACTTTATTAACTTTAATTCCTTCGTATAGGTTGTAAGCAGTGTAGATAATGTCATACTTTATTAACTTTAATTCCTTCGTATAGGCTCGTAAGCAGTGTAGATAATGTCATACTTTATTAACTTTAATTCCTTCGTATAGGTTCGTAAGCAGTGTAGATAATGTCATACTTTATTAACTTTAATTCCTTCGTATAGGTTCGTAAGCAGTGTAGATAATGTCATACTTTATTAACTTTAATTCCTTCGTATAGGTTCGTAAGCAGTTTGAAAAGGAAGCTCCATTTGAAAACATCACTGTAGAATCTGAAAGAGTGAGGTTATATAAAGAATACCAACAAACACTAGAGGTAAATCTTTGTTTCCAGGTCTATTTATAAGATATTTCATTACTAAGTAAATCATTTATGTAATTAAAAATGGTATTGCTTGTCATACATTATATGATCTGAAATTTACACATAACTGTTAATTTTATTAATATTTCCTACAAATTTGTTAGTAATGTCTTGTTCAGGGTTTTTATGTTGAAAGATCGTAAAAACTCCTTATCTTTGAAAAGGAGGATTTTTTAAAGGATTTTGTTGATTTCATTTTTTAACCTATCCTTTGTTTAGATTTTTATTTTGTGTCGAATGCACATAGTTTGCAATACCTCCCAAATACAGTTTTCAGCTTGACTCTTAATATTTTAAACTCAAAGTATTTCAAATTCTCTAAAAAAAGACTGTATTGGACCCCATAAGCTTTATTTAAAAGCATATTTTAGCTAATTCTTATAGCTTAATTCTTTACTTGTAATTGACTATGCAATAATGACTTCTATTCACATTAGTAGCACTATTATAAAATCTATACTTTGCAGTCCATGTCACTTTTTGCAATATACAGTCCCTGGACAAATTATTAGACGCACTGCAAGATTTAATGTATCAATCACTGATGAACAAAAATACCTTTAGAAGAACATTTGTGTTCCTAAACTTAAGCTATTGAATAGAAAATACTATCTGCTATACTTAATACATATATCGACATCTTTTTTAATGAAACAACATTCTTTTGTATTTTTTCATCATTAGTAAATAAAATACAGTGCGTCTAATAATTTGTCCAGGGACTGTATCGTTATTTTAAAAAAATTAAAAAAAATGTTTCTACACTTTGCGTGTGTCACGTGTATAAACCCGTATAATGTATCCTATTTTGAAAACGCTTCCAGGAAGCATGCAGTCATCATCACAGCAAACCGAAGAAACATTCCAAAAAGTCAAAGAAACAAAAGCACCGCTCCCGGTCCCAGTCTAGATCTGTAAGTTGATATTTTTATGTTTGTAAGTTGGTTCTAACATAACCCTAAAAGTAAATTACGGAAATAATGAGAGTAAGTTACAATCAATCACAGAAACAAACATTTTGCAAGACTATTAGCACATTGGTTAAAAATCCTTCAGCAATTTTCTGAAAATGAGTCTGTTCCAAACCATCTAAAAAAGGTGTTTCATTTATGTCTCTCAAAAGGTTTCCTTTAAGGACCTTTCCTTTAAGCCCGACTGACCACGGACCTGTGCCTCTGTGTTAATACATTGGAAAAAATTATTTTCTAAGCCACATTGACTTATGACTTTGGAGGGGGGCTCTGTGTGAGCCAAGCACTGCGACCAGGGGTCTATTGTACCATCCCCAAGAAATAAGTCCCTCTTTCTTATAAGAGCCCCGTTGCCGAAGCAAAATCCCGCAAGGATCTGATAGGTATATCCTGGAGTTCCCAAGCTCAATCAAGTGGTGCCCTAGTTGCTCAAATCTGTGGGCTGCAAAATGTTCGCATTCACAGAGAATGTGTCCGATTCGTCTTTGTCCCTACAGCCCCTGCAAGTGGGATCATCGAGGACCCTCATAATGGTAAGGTGCCTTTTAAGGGTGCAGTGGCCAGTAAGTAGACCTACAGCCCTGCGTATACCATTACGGCTAAGCCCGAGAAGCTCTTTATGACGAGAGCTGGGGCAACCTAAGTTAAGTTCCCTAGCTTGTCTTTGATCAGTTAATCTACGCCAATCGGTGTACTGTTGATCTCTGAAAATGGATAAAACAGTACCACTGGAAATGCCAAGGGCTGGCTCTGGACCAACAAATGAGGTAAAGCCACATTGTTCTGGCTGTATTGAATAATTTTGCACATGCTTTTTTTTATTTCTTTAATAAATGTAGATGACTTAAAGGTCTTTATAATCCCACTTTTTCAAATGGGTTCAAATATTTTGTGTAAAATTATTTATTGAAAATTTTAAAAAATATTCAAACCCGTTTCAAAAAGTGGGATTATAGAGACCTGTAAGTCAGCTGCTACATTTGGCATATAAAAAAACCATTTGCAAAAATATTCAATACAGCTGGAGAAATGTGGCTTAGAAAATATTTTTTTCATTGGATTAACACAGAGGCACTTTGGTTTGGAGATCCGCAGTCAGACAGGCTCATTCGCCCTTAATAATGATAATCATTAAACAATGTTTAATACCTATATTTTATTATTATGTAAATTATGGAGTATCTTATACCATATTAATAATTTGAATTTATTTAGTAGTATTCAGGGCTTAATTTGATTTTTTTCCCATTGGAAATTATTAAAAAAAATTTTTCTTATGTTAACAACAACTAAGGTCACTGGTTGTACGACCTGTAAATCTTAATTTTTTTATAAAAAATATATACTTCCCAATGCCTTGGTCCACTTTTTTTGTTTTAGATAATTTTTTTTTGTTCTAAATAATTAAAATTTCTTCTTTTTCAGAGGTCTGACTCGGATGACGATTCCAGGCACAAAAGCAGTCGCAAGAAAAAGCGCAAATCCCGGTCTAAGTCTCGCTCCAAGAGTCATTCTAGTGATGAGTTCGACGAAAGAGCTCGGTCTGATGAAGGTTAGTAGAGTGTTTCTAGAATGTAGCATACTGAATTTTATAAATTCTTCGTAAATACAGTGAAATTAAGTGTACTTTTACAGTTTTTTTATGCATATAGCATGATAGCTAACTCTACATATGAGCATATTTGTAAAACATTGTTGAATTTTTTATTTGCCGATTGTCAAGGTTAAAACCTCTAATAAGTTATTATTTATTTAAATTCGCTGCCGTACAGAAAAATTCCATTTGCATGACAGGAACATAATACACAGAATACAATATCTTTCTCTAATCTAATATCTTTGTATATAATAATAATTAGTCATTCTAATTTTAACTTCCACACTACGTTTATAACGAAAAAGTGGAAGGTATTATAATTGTTCAGTCCGTCCGTCTGTCACCCACTTTCACAGAATGAACCGTAAGTCTCACAAACAAGTAGGATACGTCATTTTGAAGCAAAAATTCAGATTAGGCTACATTCCAAATTTCATTAAAAAAATTTAATTAGAAGTTTATTTAAAATTTAAATAACTAAAAATTTAATCTTCATTGAAATAACATGCAAATTCCATTTTTATTCAATATTTTTACTGTTGCCATTTTGTACAAGAAACTTTATTTAAAATAAAAATATAAACTTTTGAAAGAATATTTATTTACGTGATATAATTCAGTTTGGCTTGTTGTAATATCACAATAGAGTTCTTTTGATGGTTCATTAAATATTTATGAGGAAGGATGCATAGAGAATACTAACTTTGAATTAAAAAAATAAGCGAAAGTTCGCTTTTATTTTTAAAGCATCAATTTTACTAATTATTTATTATTCTCTTTTTCGAAAGAAAGTTGATGAATATGGGAAATTGTGGCAACTAATAGATTTTTATTACAAAAAGTTGCTTCATTATTTTCAAATTTCAAACAAATTTAGCAAACAATAATGAGTAATTATTAATTTGCGGAAGAAGATTAATGAAAATAGTTAATTTTAGCATTTAGAAGTTTGAATTAGAAATAAATTATAAGCTGAAGGCCCTGTCAGGAGAATTTTTTTCAGAGGTGTATAAATAATGTGTTTTTTCTTGAGACAAATACCGTGTGGAAGCGGTTTAAGTGACAGATTCTGTAACAAACCTACTTGTTTTATTTTATTTTCTTGTTTTCTTTACACTGGTATAGTGATTTAGTTTTTGCTTTTTCTAATAAAAATTCTGGGGCTGGGGAGCCCAGTCGGTTAGGCATTCGCCTAGCATGCGTAAAGTCCCAGTTCGGTCGGCATCGCCAAAATACTGCCGAACTATAAACGGCGCATGCAGCCAAAAATGTCCGACGAAATAATACCTGTGTAGAGGGAATGCACGTTAAATACCCTACAAAGTCCCGACGCTGTACGGTGTCGCCCTTAACAGTTGCGTAGGGTGCCTATTCAGTGTCAGCTCGTCACTTGACTGTGGTTCTAAAATACAATGCTCATCGCCAATAGCCCTCGTGTAGCTCTAGTGCGACGATAATTCAAACTAAACAAAAACTAATAAAAATTCTGGTTTACTTATGAATTAAAAAATCAAAATTGTATCTCTGCTTATTGTATTTTCTTGGTTAGCTATACTTAATTTTGTTTGTAAAGTCAAATTCTTAAACCTCCAACTGTTATAATTTACTATTCACTGGCTGATTTGATTTTTAGATGACCATGCAAAACGTCACAGGAAAAAATCAAGAAGGAAAGACAAAAGAAGATCACACACTGTAAGTATCCCGATTGCCTGATTTCATTGTGCTAGTTTATTTTTTTCTATTTTGTTGCTATTTTATATGTGGACCTTTTTTTTTTTAACCCTTTCAGTCCCAATGACAATTTGGCATTATCATTTTAGAAATTTTTTTCTGATCGTCTATAGCCATTTATGAAACCAAAAATCACATCATTTGATTCTTCAAACTTTTTTCTATTAGAAAATATTTTTTATTAATCCCAATTGATGTCAGCCTTATTATTTTTTTTAAAATTATGATCAGAAAAATGATGATGCCAAATGGCTTCACTGGGACTGAAAGGGTTTTTAAAAAATATATGTTCTCAACTCTGATGTACCTTTTCTTAAGTTAGGCCTTTATTATAGGAAAAATAATCTGAAGATATTCTATGTGTTAAAAAATTGTAAGTGCAAGCATCTTCATGGCAGAAAATGATCTACTTGATAATAAATGTCAAAACATATTCCCATTTTATAATGCATTATATAATTCGTTTACATTTATTAAGCATAATTCATATGGCAATTCAGGAATTAAAGAATAGTTTAAAAAAGTAAATTTTGTGGATATAAGATAAACTATTGTGAAAAATTAGGTAGTAAAAAGTATTATTATGGCATCTATTTTAAAGTATCAACTTTTAGCAAATAAATTTTGCTCCAAATTTTTTTCTTCAAATTCCTTCCTCCCTTTTTTTATTTCTTTTCTTCACATTTTAGCAAATAAATTTTGCTTACTTTTGTTTCTGTCTTCTACAGCCATCCTCATCTGACAACAGCGAACCTGATCGTCATGGTAGCCGCGACAAGAAAAAGAAGAGGAAAGACGGTCGCCATAGAAACCACAGTTCCAGTGCATCTAGGGAAGAAGGAGAAGTGGACCAGGCCAGCGACAAGGTTGGTCCAATCAGACGCTAGATCTATTTATCTCCTCCCCTTTTTTTCATATAACTTGTCCCATGTTAGACTATTATTTTAGAAAGGGCATCTCAAGGACCTAATTTTTTTTCTTCAAAAGGTGACGTTAATAGGATTGGTTGGTCCAATCATACGCTAGATCGCTTTATCCCCTCTTTTTTTTCATACAACTTCTCCCATTTTAGACTTATTTTAGTAAAGGCATCTCAAGTATATTGTTTTTTCCTTGAAAGGGTGACATTAATTGAACTGCTTAGTGCAGAAAGAGGTCAAACTAATTGGAACATTTCCCATAATGTTTCTTTTTTAAAGTTTTAATTGTAGAAGAAGCCAGAATGGAAATATCTCTGGGGACTTGACAACTTTTTATATTTATCGATAAAACTGAAGAAGAAATATATTATATTGATGCTAATTTGGAATCTGTTTCGTTAAGTTTGATAAGGATGGGTTTTACTAAATTTAACCCTTAGTATGTAATGGTCTCTAACCCATTACTATAGTACTTTGATGTCAGTCGCTCAAATTAAAAAAAATTGTGAATGTTTTCCCCCAGTTATACCAAATGAAGTTATATGTTTGACAACTAGTCACGAAAAGTTAGTACCATCAAAAAACTAGTTTTTATGTATTGCACAATAAAACAAATTTAACACCTTCATTTTCAATTACTTTGGGCAAAAAGTCAGGTTACTGCTTGTTGTCTAATAAGTATTATTTTTCTTGAAAGAATGTTTTTTTAAGCCCTTTCCTTGCATATGAATTAAATTTTTTTAGCAAAGCCCTACCTTGAGTTGTCAGTCCTAAAGTAAAAGTCTAATTGGTAATTACCTTTCCTAACCAAAGAATGCTTCAGTATTTTCTATGTGTATTTTGCATTTTGTTTTGTGTCATTTGATTCAAATTATGTTATATGTGCTTGGCATACGCCTGAGTTCAAGTTTTATTTATTTTCGTTGTCATTTTCCTAAAAATTATGGAGATTTTGTTAAATAATATTGTGTGTTTAATTAGTTTATTTTACATTGACTGTAACCTTATTTATTTGAAAATTTCTTTCAAAAATTTAAATGTACTGCATGAAAATAGTTATAAGTTTTAAAACCATTAAAATAGTACTGCTAATATTATTACAGAGTTTGACTATCTTAGAATGTTAGAAATGTGAAATATTTTGAATAAATTTCTGTTGTTTTTTTTTCAAAAATATCTATGCTAAAAGTAGATTTTTTTAATTAAAATTATCTTAATGTAATAAAGACTTTTTTTAGTCAAAATTTATGTTTACATTTACATTATTTGTACCAAAAAAAACATAAAGGCTTGCCTGTATGATTTAAAACAAGATAAATAAATTTTATTACAAAAACATTTTGATGACTAAAAATTTCTATGCTAAATAAAAGTAAACATTAGCCTAGCAAAATTTGTTAGTGGATGTAGTATCATTGTTTTATACCAATGCTTACTGCATGAGTTGCATCAATGTTTTGGTTAATATACAACATTTAAAAAAATCGTTATATAACCATAAATAAGTTCAAAACGACTGTTTTATGATAAGAAGAAACCGAATAAGTATATGTTTAGTCAAGTAAATTTTATTGTAGAAAAGGTTTTTGGTACATAATTGGTACCAAAGCTTTTCATTTAGATGATATATTATTAGGTTTAGTGATTTTAAATTAAAAAGCAGAATTTTCATTGTAAAGTATATTTTAGACAAACACAGTTATAAATCAAATCATTAACTTTTATATTCTATGCTCTAATTGTTCTTTTTACTTATTTTACCACGACATGATAGGGTGCTTGGACAATAGTAAAAGTCAAAAATATCTGTATTCTAAATTGCAATCTAGGTTCCTTTACTATCTTTTACTTATGATAAATGCTCTCAATATGATAAAGCTAATCAAACTTAAAAGCCAACGCTTTAAACTTGTAAATAAGTGATATATACATCATATAATATTTTAAACTTATTTGTATATGCTATCAAAAGTTGTTTTTATGTTGTTAATGTTAATATTAAAAAAATATAGTAAAAAAAGGAAGTTAAAATGTAAAAATTCGTGCAAATCAGTAGTTTCCACACAAATAGATTTTTTTTCTTTCATTGAATAGGTTAAGAAAATTTTCGTTTAACTGGTGATAAGTTAACCTGACATACCTAATCATTAAATAAATTTGGATATTCAAATAAAAGGAAAAAAAGTTAACAGAGGAATTTCAAAGTAAATTAGAATAGGAAGTGCTTATGCTATTGTCAAAGTATAATGTGTACCATCCCATGTTATAAATAGTCTACATTTTACTCACTTTGCCTAAACTTTTTAGAAAATAATAGTTAATACCTCGAATGCAAAATAAAAAATAAATAACCGGATTCAAGTATCATGATGTATTTATAAGTAAAGACAAACACAACCTCGTTTTGTATTTTGCTCTGTGATTGTCCAATTCGTTGGATTTCACAATTCAGCAATACATATAGCAGGCTGAATATTCTGACTTTGAAGAAAAGAAAATTCATTATATAATTATCACAGACATATTAACTAACTGATAATCCTATTGCAGTAATGTTTTTAACTCCTAGTTAGTATTTAGATTAAAAAAAATATCTGTTTTAAAACTTTTTTTTGCATACCTTTTTGAAAAAAGTACATCTGTAGATAACTGTGTTAAGAAAGTTAATTTTTTTTATATAAAATCTTATTATACAAACTATTTTAAAATTGTAAATATGAATGCAACATATATTGTATTATTAGTTTACTAGTTCTAACACAACTGAATTAAAAATTTACCTAACAACTAACTATTATAAACAGCCTCATTGAAGAGTTAGCTCATTTTAAGAGATAATTGGTGAATAGTAATGGGGAAGTTTTAAATTTTTAAAATTCAAGAGCAGATGTGAAGACATAGCTACTTGTTTCGGGGTGTTTAAGTCGATTGTGTATAGAACTTTCTTCAAAACCACTTAACACAATCTTAACCTACTAACCTGTCACAACAGTAAATACTTGATACAATCTATACTGTACCTACTAATCCAAATCTGTCCTATATCCGAAACAAACAGATATTGATACAATTGTGTGTGTGCAATTAAAGTGTTATAGTAAAAAAAAATTGAATTATCATGCTTAATTTACTGTAAACACCTTTCCACTTTGAAACTGTACTTTTTCGAACTGTTTAACTGTACTTTTTTACCAAATACTTTACTCAATCAACACTAAAATTTATTAAAGTGAAGCTTATGTATTTAAATTTTAAATTTGCAATCATTAAACATCATTCAAACTTCATTTTAGTTAAATTCTATTCATCTGAAAAATTCTTTTAAGAGGGATGGTCACTAACATTAATTTAAGAAGTTATTTTTGGAATCTGTTATCTGTTTTTGTAATCTCAATATTTTTTTTTAAGTATTAATTAAAAATTTGGGTATTTTTTTCACTAGGTATGAAAATAGTAGTAACAAAATAAATTTGAATTGAAAGTATCCGGTTATTTAATTATTAATTTTTAAATAGTTTCTCCATCTAATTCTAATAAATAGTTAATCACTCTAATTCAATAAACTGGGGCGCTCATTCATTCTTCAAGAATCAGAAGATTCGTTAT
Organism: Oedothorax gibbosus; assembly: GCA_019343175.1. Classification (NCBI taxonomy): domain Eukaryota; kingdom Metazoa; phylum Arthropoda; class Arachnida; order Araneae; family Linyphiidae; genus Oedothorax; species Oedothorax gibbosus. The sequence continues at coordinate 40,854,480 of CM033280.1, forward strand.
ATCCCTATGCCGCAATCGGTTAAGGCAGGGGTTCCCAACCGGTGGTACGCGGGAAACTTTCATGTGGTACGCGTGAGTGATGTGAGCTACATTGTTACGAGTTACTTGTGTGAGAGTGGATTTTCAGAACTCTTGTACATAAAAAATAAACATAGAAGCAGAATAAGTGTTGAAGAGGACTTAAGAGTGAAGATAAGTTCCATTACTCCTAATGTTGATATTTTAATCACAGGCAAACAACAAGTTTCGCCCTAAAGACGATAAAAGTATATTTTGTATGATGATTAGTTTTTTGCTGAGCTTGTACTATTTTTTTATTTGTATGTTTTTAGACCTATGAGTAATAAATAAAACTGTAAATTAATACCATTTTAATCTTTTTATTTCTCCTTTATTATAAGCATGTTATAAACAAATATCTAACCATTAAATATGAAGTTTTCTCAGAAAATTCAAAAAGCCTTTGAACACTTTTAGAAGAGTAAATATTATACGTTTATTAAAATATTTAGGTCTGGTGGTATGCCAAAATTTCTCAAAAAGTATGCAAGTGCAAAAAGTTTGGGAACCCCTGGGTTAAGGTGTCTTGCCACTGAGTATACCTTCTAGGGTTCTGTCCTTGCTTTAGCCATCCTATACACGGATTGTGCTGAGCAAAAAAAAATTCTGCCAATAATTATTGCTGTGTATATGTTACTGATGCACATTAAATCTGCCGTGATCTAAGTTCTGATGCTACGTTGATGCCGCTACAAATTGACATTGGGTGCAAGGTCGGTGTTCACTTCGTCACTTGACCAAGGTTCTAAAATACAAGTCTTGTCACCAATAGATCTCATGTAGCTCCAATAAAACGTTAATTCAGTGCAAACCCCTATTTCCTCTTTAAATTTGTTTTGGCTTTTATTATTTATTTCATACTGTTGATGAAATGCCTAAACTTTAAGCCTATTTTGATATCGATATATTGTAATTTCAAAAGTAATACATTATGTTTATGGTATCCCTCTTAAATCGACTAACATTAGCAGATTTTAGTAAGTATCCTATTCTAATGCTTTTAATTTTTTATTCTAATTGGAAAATACTCATTTTAATGTTCCTATTGCTTAATCAATTGCATAAATTTCTTTCTAATGCCTGCCTCAGACTGGTACTTCTATTGCAAAAGCGGTGAGTTGAATCAATAAATATAAGACTGTGTCATTTACTATATTTATAATTGCACCATATGTTTAGTTTTATTCTTATTTATTTTTGTAGAGGTAATGGTTAAGTTTAGCATTGTAGACATCTGGAGAAATGTTACAGTTTATTTTAAAACCTTGAAATTTTTTTTTTTTAATAATCCTTCATTTTTGATTTGCATATGTATTCAAGGCATTACAATAAAAAAATTGAACTAACAGAAATGTACGTAACTAGGTCAATACATTTAATCTACCAATACCACCTGGCTACCAATACTACCAGGTCATACCAATTAAAAAAAAAACTTAAGAAAAATTCATCAAGTTATAATACCTACATATCAACTGTTTCATACTTATTATGTTTTCTTAATTTTTACTTTTTTTTGGTCTACTATCAAAGAACTCCATTAGTTTAATAATTTGTATGAACTTACCATTTTTTTAATTGCAAAATTATTTTTTTAAAGGTGTTATGTATAAATTTTTTTCTGGTTTTGTAAAACATTATAAAAATAATTTCTATTTTGGTATAGAATATTATGGTTATTTAAGTATAAAACATTTGTATCTGTTTATTTCATGAATTGCTCTTTTCAACTATTTAAAATGAAAAATTAAAAAACTTTTATGAATATTATTGGCTTGAAAACTTTTACTGGTCAATTATTAACCCAAACACTTGCATCTATTTTCAGAGATATTCCGAGAGCGATGCAAGCGAAGAAGAATTGGAACATCGAAGAAGACTCTTGCTCCAACAATTAAAACTTCACCAGTAAAAGAACTTTTTACTATTAAAAATTTCAAACTTCAATTCAAAGGAAGTATTCATATTGAGATTACTCTCTTAATTCCAATTCATCAATACATATGTCTGAAAAATGTTTTACAACCAATTATATCATTTCATTTCAACTGTAAAAAAAGCTACTTTGTATGTTCTAACCAATAAAATTTCATTCTGTAAAATATTATTTCTCTTACTCTTATTTATTCTTTTTTTAATTAGGTATTCTTTTATTCTGATTTTTTCACCAAAAATAGAAAAACTAGACCAATTTATTTTCTAGCCTACTTTTTATTTTTTAATTCAATTTTTTAAAAATAAAAAATAGGTATTGACATTCTAAAGATGTTTGTCCTAACAAAATTGGTTCGATCCGACTGGTCTTAAAAATTCTTTTTTTCTTATTAGAAAGGTATGACATCAGAGATCTATCTTTCATACTTTTTTTTTCATTTTGGGTTTGAAAAGTTTAAATTATAAATAATTGTTGTGTTTGGCAAAGTAACAGAAAAGTAGACTATTTAATTCTTTCATAACTTTTTTTTCTATAATTTAATTAATGATCTATTATTTTTGGAAAAATGGTGGTGGTGGCTGTACTTCTACAACACATAACTTTTAAACTTGCTTCCAACTCTTTGGAGTACTTTTATTTCAAATAAATCCAATGGAAAAAAAGCCTAAGTGAAATTTGTAAACAATTTTGATTGCATACTTTAAAAACCTTTTTTGCACAAACCTAAGGTTATTTTTTGTTGTTGCAGGCTTTAAGAAGAATGACTTTCTGTGGGAATTTAGTTCCAATGTAAGGACCCTAGATTAAAATAACTAAAGGTCAATTAAAATCTACTGAGAACTAAATAAAATGTTCAATATCCAAAGTATGTCATTTATTTTTTCACCCAGCCCAATAGCTGAATTATTCCACTGTCATTAAGAAGGATTGTCAGTTCCATAGAGCTGATGCATTAATTTTGGAATCACAACTTCAGCAGAAGTATTGCTTTGCCATGTTAGCCCTTTTCCCCCAGGTCCATGGGAATCAACATAACATCGAAATAAAACAAATTTGAAACGAAAATGTTATCTAGTTAATTAATTATATAATTTTAAAGTTTTAAATTGCCAAAAATATACAGAAGATGGCGACACTATTTTAAAACTTTAAAAATTAAATAACCGGATGTTATTTTTTTTTCAATTTTGTATTTTAATTATTGTTATGATGATTCCCATACATGGTGAAAATGGGATAACGTGGCAAAGCAATTATTTTGCAAACTAATGCATTAGCTCTATGGGACTGACAGTCCCTCTTAAACGACATGCACTAGCCCCTCTACAAAATTTGTTTCATTGAAGTTTTTAACTACACAATAACTATATTTCACTCTAGTGTGGAATTAATTGAATCATCCAATGAATTCAAAGACAATTTGTAGTTTAGAAATGCATTTGTAGTTTTAGTTTCAATTTTGTTCAGTTTGATAAAAAATATTTTAAAAAAGTCACTGTATATTTCAATTTACAATAATGATCAATGGTATATCTTATATACTTACAACTGATTATGAAACATCATAGTTATCAAGTAACTGTACATTAAAAAAAAAACTTTTTTCAAATAAAAAGCAAAATAAAATATAGAATAGAATAGGAAAATAATTAATCCTTAATAAAACAGGTTAGATAGTTTAATTTGTTTTTTAGTTTAAAATTGTCATGTAGAATAGTTTTTGTTCTAAAATATTCTTTTATTTGTTTACAAGCCAATATTTCTCTACAAATTATGCTGATGGCTTACAATAAACCATTAGTAAAATAATAAACATAATAAAACAAAATTTACAACTTTTGTAGGGTTAGACAAAACATTTCTATTTAAATTTAGGCATTTGTTAAAGTAGATTATATGAATATTTTTTTTATCTAAAAATATAAGCTTTTAAAACAAGACAATTTTCCCAATTCAAACTTTCTATTATATTTAAAAAGTTACACAAATGGTTAAACCCACTGCAAATATCAATGCTGAGACAAATGTAAAGGAAATGAAGGTATAAGGACACTAAATTGTCTCTTATTATAATCACTTGCACAAACCTTTGTTGGGTTGTAAATTGAAAACTTCTTTATTAAAATAGGAAATTTTAAGAATCATTTATGAAAAAAACGTATAAATACATTTTAAGATCAATATTATTTATACAGTTTTATTTAAATTGTTTTCTTGTCAAAGCTACTGCTTTTTTAAGATTTGGTTTTTAATATTCTATGAGACACAACTTTTTACTTGATTTTTTTTGTCTGTTATCAGCTTTCACATTTTGACTAAAAAGATGCAAGCTCTTAAAAAATTAATCTTAAAAATAAGTTTCTAAGACCACCCTTGTGCAACAGATTATATAAATAAAATTTTATTTTAATGTTGGGAATTTAATATTTAAGTATAACAACTGGCTATTAGACCACGTTTTCCAACATCCTCTAAATTGTGCTACAAATCATTTGCTCCACAAAGCATGTTGTAAAAAAATAGGAGTGCTTGCTTAAAATCTAAATCAACAAAAGTTCAGGCATATTAAACTTTATTACATTTTATGAATTAAGGATTGTCTTAACTAGATTTTTCACTAAAAAACATGCATTAGCAAGTTTTTAGGTATGTAATTTAAGATTTTTCAGAATTATATTTTAAGTACCTTTTATTGCATTACTATCTTTAAGAATGTTGCATTTGTATAAAATGAAAAAATAATTTATAGTTTGAGTGAAAAAGGTTTATTTGGGCAGTAGCATTGATAGTGACATTTGGCTGCGTTGGCGATAGTTGGCGTCAAATGTTGGGGTTCTACTTAAAAGGTATAAAAACAGAATGGCATTAAGTGTCACCAAGTTTTGGTCTATGAAATTTCGTTTTTTGTATTTCAAAACATATTTACAAACGATTTTCTTCCAGCAAATAGTCTGGCCAAACAGTAGCTTCATCGCAGGTTTAAATAAGGTGCAGTTGAGTGATACGATTACAGTTTGGCACTAATTGGGGAGAAGCTTGGTGAACGAGATTGCCAGTTTGTTGATGTTGACCACACTCTTATATACTTGGGAGAAGCATGTTCTTTTATTTAGACTCGCTAGGGTAGGCAGAATGTCTTTGTTTAGTGCCCAGAAGACTACAACCTTGCAGTTTATTGCAGAACTACCATTAGAATAACTATTAGGCAAAGTGGACAGATTGCCTATAGGCCTTCTAGGTTTTCAGGGCTCTAGAGGAAAAGTAAGTAAGCTCTTGATAGAACAGAATTTACAATAGACTAGAGGTGGCAGTGCTTAACCTGTAATGGGTCACTCCATTCAAGTAATAAAAGAAAACTAATAATACTACACATAAAATATCAATAGTTAAAAATTCTAATTCAACAATAGTTTGGCAATTCAAAACATATAATGGCACAAATTCAAATGTAACACATATCTTACTGCCTAAGGTCTCTGGCAATGGTTAATCCAGTCATGGATACAAAAGATTTTACTTTCTTGACATAACTTTTAATGAACAATTGTTCATTAGTTCTGCCATTGACAGGTATAGTCTGCCTGTCACTTCTTAGCATCTCAAATATTTTGATTGTGGAAGAGTCCACTTTGAAGACAGGTAGAGAACCCAAAGGAGGCAGGGTTGTTGTTGGTTGGAACCCATGGTGTTTGGTGAATATAAGGGGTTGTTGGGTTAGTTTTTTTGGAAATAATTGTCACACTAAACACATGGGTTATTGGTGAAAGGAGGATTATAGATTATAGTTAATTGCTAATGGCCATCATCAGTTGCACATGCATTTCTTTTCTATCTTGACTTGATCAACAATAGATTTGAATCTGTTGTATGAATTATTTAACATATTCATTATCACCTCGGGGAAGGCTTAAGTTAAAATATAGCTATACAATAATAATGAATCCGATGCAAGTTCCAACTGCCATTCAGTTGAGAAACTGTTTCTAAACCCTAAAGAAATATGTGCTTGCAAAAGCAATGAATCACCAAATATAGTAACTCTGCCTTAGACTAAAATCTTTTTTACCCCTTTAAATCTTTTATATCCCCTTTTCATTTTACGTGTGATTGTTTGGACTTGTCCAAAACACACATCATATATGCCAAGAAGTGATAGGACTATAAACAGCAGTAACCAGCTAACCACAATAATGAATTAGACCATTTTTGCTTTAAAATAATCATTCTTGCAATGTATACTTTCTTATAGGCGAGTTATTGAGTGCCTGCAACAAAGGTCCAAGTCATTAGTCTAGATACTACAGTTTACTTGCTCAGGGGCCGTACATAAATTATGTCACCCTCAGAGGGGGGAGGGAGGGGTATGCGCCAACGTGACGGATCGTGACATGGAGGGGGGTAGGGGTAATCGCTTGCGTGACATAACGATTCGAACATTTCTAATTTTGCAAGGAAAATCTGTTTTACATAAAATGTTTTTGAGAAAAAAAATTTAAATATTTTTTTATAAGAAACACTTTATTTCAGAAAGAGGATGGGGAGATTATTATATGCAAACACCAAAAGACCCAAACTCTTTGTTGCACATGTTGCACCCATGTGGCTTTTCACCCGTATGAACAAGCAGGTGACTGTTAAGGCCACTCTTTTGACTAAACTGTTTTTTGCACATTTTGCAAACATGTAGATTTTCCTTTGGAGTGGTTAAACCAATCATGGAAACAAAGTATTTAACTTACTCAACAGAACATTTAATTAACAATTGTTTAATAGGTATCTTTGTTTCAAATTCATGTCAATGGTGATTATTCATGTGCTTGTTGAGTTGAGTCTTATGTTTAAACACTTTGCTGCACATGTCACAAACATGTGGCTTTTCACCCGTATGTACAAGCAGGTGACTATTAAGGCCACTCTTTTGACTAAACCGTTTTTGGCACATTTTGCAAACATGTGGTTTTTCACCTGTATGGGTCAACAGGTGCTTGTTGAGTTGAGTTTTCAACCTAAATGTTTTACTGCACACTTTACAAACATGTAATTTTACAGTGTCATGAACAAGACGGTGGCTGTTGAGGCTGTTCGCTTGGTTGAATTGTTTGAGACAAATTTCACAAACATGTGGCTTTTCGCCTGTATGTATGAGTAGGTGCTTGCTGAGGTGGCTTTTCAGCTTAAATTGCTTGTCACATATCTCACAAACATGTTGCTTTTCCATAGTATGGGTGAGAATGTGACATGTGAGGCTACTTTTTTGGGCAAACCGTTTTTTACATGTTTCACAAACATGTGGCTTTTCACCAGTATGAGTAAGTATATGCAACCGGAGGTGATTTTTATGTCGAAACCGTTTGTCACATTTGTCACAGACGTGTTGCTTTTCACATGTATGAATGAGGAGATGTGAAGTTAAATTACCTTTATATCTGAATTGTTTATTGCAAACTTCACAAGAGTAAGGTTTTTCACCTGTGTGAATACGGACGTGATTTTTGAGATTATGTTTTTGGCTAAATTGTTTGTTGCAAAGCTCACAAATGTGTAATTTTTTATTAGTAGCCAAAAGTAAATCCATTTTTTTCATTTCAAATAATCACACAAAGATTTGTCTCCTTAGGTTATCCGTATTTTGTTTGTTTTGCAAACTGCCGAAACGAAATTTTTTGTTGCGGTTTTTGTTTTGTTTTGTTTAAAAAGTGTGTTTGGGGAGCTAATTTTTAACTTGCCTAGTTTTTGGTTTTAACACATCTTACTCACGTTTTGTAAGTTAAAGACCTTTAATTTGTGTTAAACATTTTAATTTACATTTGTTGGGAATTAACGTTGTACTTATTAATGGGCAAAAGATAAAAATGGAAGTTCTTGGTCTTTTACGAGTTAATATCTAATAAAACCTTTTTGTAGTGAAGAAACGCGCTTTTTGTAGTGTAGCCGCGAAGAAACCTATGGACCACAAATCATATGGCACCGAGCGAGAAAAAGTCAGCTATATAACTGACAAATCAAACTTTTCGAGGACGAGGTATAAATGTAAAACTATTCAAAGTTTAAGTTATATATCTAGCGATTAGTGAAAATCTTAAATCGATTGGTAGAATAGTTAGAATACAGTTAGCGGATCCTTATTTTTTCTTAAATGAAATTCAAAGGAAAAAAAATAAACTTCAGGCGATATTTCTGAAAAACTAGTTTTTTGCCGATAGGTCTTTTCAGCGTACGGTGCGATCATCATTGAACTAATAATCTCTGGGATTGGACGATTGGTATCATTCTGCCAAAGTGGCTATGAGAGATAATGTTACAAGTGCATTAAAAAATTGATTCCGAAAAACAAAACACCCGTCAGAGAGCGCTAATTAAGAAATTCATTGGTCCACTGCTACACTGCCGACAAACTGGCAATGGCAACTGCGCAATAAACTATTGTGTGCTAGTTCACTGCGTTGGTTCAATCATTTTCGTCACATGATCTAAATACACGTGCCCGCGCATGCGTAGTTGCTGTTAGTTGCCTTTATCCTTTATCATCATTATGTTTTCCAAAAACAAACATCCCTTAAAAAAGGTTGCAGATTTAGCAGCACAACTTTTTTTAAGGGTTGTTCGGTCTTAATATAAACTTGATTTTAGTTTAACTGGTTCATCATAAGAACGAGTGTTTGCCGGTGAAACTGAATCTAAACATTGGATTTTCGGTTCAACTGTTTCTTGTTTTCCATCCCTACTTCAAACCTTTTCCATCCCTAATTCAAACCTTAGCCTTTTCCATTCACTGGTTGATACACACATTCAGAACACTGGTTGACACACTGTCCCTTTTTAGCCACTGTAGTTCCTGCCAAAATAAAAACAAACAAGAAAGCTTTTTCGGTGTTTGTTTATTATTGATGGCAGTTGGAGTTGAACGCTTTGCTGTCAAACAGGGCACAAAGTGACAAAAAATGACGCGGTATACAAATGGACCGATATCCCAATATATTTGCAAAAATGCAACTAATGGAATTAGTTGGTCGAGCAAATTAAGTCTTTTGCTGAGGAATTTCAATCTGAAGAGTAAAATTGGTAAGCTCACTTGACGCATGCTTGTTTTGTTTTCCTGCGAACAAAAACTCTTGAGTTTTGCATACTTAATCGCAGAATAGAGCATTTTATTTAAAAAAAAAATATTTTTCCTAATTAGCAGGTGAAAAAGTCCGCTTTTCTTTGTGTTTAAAGTATTTGATGCAATCTTTAAGTATAAAGCTTTGAGTGAAGTTAATATTATGAAGGCGACTATTTTGATATTTGTGGTTTCGATTTTGAATTATATCATTTTGCATATCATTTTGTTCATTATTATGTTTTGTATAGTAATGCATTGGGAAGTAATGACATTCATAACTTTATTATTTTTTAGATCGGTAAAATTTAGGATGCTGCACACAATTTATTGCAATGAAATTTCAATGCATGTGTGAAAATGCTATGATCTATGTATCATATAATAAATCTACCAAGTTAATCTTAATAAGTGAAATTGTGCAATTTTTTTTAACCAGTTATCTTTATTATTATTTTTTTTTTTTAAAGTGCATTGATATTTCATTAGAAATAAAAATTGCAGACAATGATCTAGCTTATGGTCTCTGGTCATCCCTTGACCATGTTCCTTTTGGTTAGTTGCTGTACTTTGATACTTTGTGTACTCTGAAGTTATCCTGAGAGTGTTCTTTTTTAAATGAAATTTTCTAAATATATGACCATATGTATCAGCAACATTGCAATCAAATCGAAAATAGTGGTACGGTATGTCCGAATATGTATTCTTCTAATTCTTTAAAGTTAAATGATCAAAATTCTTTAAAATGATTCTATTATATAAATAAAAAAGAATTTACTGCATTTCTAAGCCTTATATTTAGAACACAAGAAGTTAATTTACCAAAAATATACTCCTGAATTGAACCAGCCTAACAGAATTAACTTGATAACCATTCTTGTCCTGTCCCATTTTCAGGAGTAATGTAGAATTTTAAGAAACAAAGTAATTTAGAAAAAAATAAAAATACAGTTAATTGGGTAGCAGAAAAAATTATGCGAGGTTGAAAATTTATAATATATTTCTTTAGTCCACAGAGTTTGACATGTTGTATCCCAACCCTCAATTTCGTGATTTTGTCATTTTATATCCAATTTATAAAATATGAATTCATTTTTAATTTGAAAAATTAGAGAAAGGAAAATTTTGAGAAAAATATTAATGCTATTTTCATCTTTATTTTTAAATTTGTATTTATTTTACTGATAATTGAATGCATGTGTACATACACTGTCATCGCAATTATTTGTTTTAAAAAAAAATGTGCATTATATAAGAAACTCTTTGCAATTGGGAATCAGTTAGTCGTGTCTTTAGAGAATTATTTTACATCTGTGGCTCACGCTGGTTTTATCTGTGGAGGAAGTAATTTTTAATATTATAAAAATGTCTTTAAATATTGAAATTAGCAATCTGCATTTGTATCAGAAGAAATCCTAGAGATAAAACCTATTTATAAAATTGTTAATACACTTTTATGTGGACTTTTTTAATTTTAAAGTTGAAATGGTTTATTATTTTGCTATTGTGCATTGACCCTTATGTTGTCAACCGGGGGTTTGTATAGGTGTCCAAGACCTGATTATGGGTTCAAGTGAAGTAACCCATGATTTTGGTCCAAAAAATGAGTAGGTATCAAGCCTGCTTGGAAAGCTAACTGGACTTTCGGTACAGTTATGATGTAATGGCCGGTCTGTTTATTGTCAACTTTTGACGGGATTAAAAATTCAACCTATTGTTGCTATACCTATCGAGACGTATGAAATATGAAGTGGAATGTTCACCATATTTAGGTGCTTTCGCTACTTGGTAACCTAACGCAAATCGTCAAATTGAGACTGGTCATTATATCATAGCTGTTCCGGATTTCCATTGTCGGACGAACAATTTCATCGGCATAGACGGTCACTAGCATTAGCTCATCAAACTCAATAGATACTGAAATTCAGATAGCATCGGCCAGTCCGTTCAGGCAAATTTTGATTTATCTTTTAACAAATGTATCACCTGTAGGCCATCAAGCCAGCGAATGCAAAGAATTCTTCATAGACGGGGAACAGGTTGGCATCATTCGACCTGACATTTGGCGTGAACTTCTCCACTATCCGGGAGTTTTCCAGTATGACCCGTCACAAAACCGGGTCAATCTCAACCCGGATTGGAAAACTTATGAGGATAGGAGTGAGCGCATGGATGCTTTGTTGAAGGAACTTCGCGGGAAGAATGTCTTTAGTACTCTCAATGGGTGGAGGAATGAGGTATACTTTTTTTTCTTGATGTATGTTGTGTTTTTTAGTGCTTGTGTATTGGGGGTCTTTATTTCAGACAAAATTTTGAATTTGAAACCGCAGGACCTCTGAAAAGTTTCATTTTAAGACCCTGAATATGGATTGAAAAATAATTTCCCATTTAAACATATTTTATTATTTTAAATGTTCCACACTCTCTTTGAAATTCCTAAATTTTTAAATTTTCAACAAGAATTTTTTTTGTACAAGACAGAAAAAGCCTGGTGATTCAAACGTTTCCTTTAAAGACCCTAAATAAGTGTTTGAAATGATTCTACACTTGGGCAATTTTTAAATATTCTGCACTAGCTTAAAAAAATTCCCAATTTTTGACCTGAAACTAGCCGCTAGCTATAGACTTTGCTTCTAGACTATTTTGAATCTGATTTTTCAAAGCGATTGTGGAATTTTTAAAAACTGTCCAAGTGTAGAATTATTTTAAACACTTTTTTAAGGTCCTTAAAGGAAACTGAATGGTCAGGTGTTTTCGAATTCAAAAAACTGTCTTGTACAAAAAAAATATTTGTCAAAAATTTATAAAATTGGAAATTTCAAAGCGAATGTGTGAAATTTAACGATTGTTTAAGTGGGAAATTATTTTTCATTCCATATTCTGGGTTCTAAAAGGAAACTTTGAGAGGTCAGGAGTTTTCAAATTCGAAAAATTGTCGGAAACAAAGAAATCGGGACACCCTATTATGTAGCATGTGGTCAACCTGCCAACGATCGAGACTTTTTTTTGCTTTTGCAGATTTATTGAAATGGGATTATTTAATGGTTTTGAATCCCAAATTGCGGTAGGCTCCCAGTTAACCGTACTCGGTTTAATTGTATCTTTGCTTTCACCGGCCGTATGTTTTTATTCTTAAAGTGTAAAAACTAAAAAAAATTGCTAAAATACACATGTTTTGCTGTTGATTATCATGTCATGCTGATAAAAAAGGATTGTAGATCAATGCGGAAAGTTGCTGAACTTCTATGGCTTCAATAAAAATAGGTTACTGGTTCTTATAATGATTTATAACCAATGATGATTTAATAGTTTAATACATTGACTGAAATTATGCATTATTTCAATTATGTATTTATAATGCAAATATCATCAATGCTGAAATGTGCTATGAAATGTACATCATTTAAATCTTATTTTATTTTACTTCTCTGCTTAGACCGGATTTTAGCTTAATCAGTTATGCCTATTCTCATTTTAAGCCAGTTAAGAGAATGTCTACTGTAATTGTAAAAAATCTAACATGTTCATAATAATTATATATTATTTATATCTATAAATTATTTAAATCAGTTAGTTTAATTATCACTAAATAGTTGCTTCTGCGGTACTGTATGTTTAAAAAAAAATTATTTTAGAAATCACCAAATTAATTGTTATATTTCAATTTCTTATACATTGGAAAATTATTTTCATTCTGTCAAAACAATGAAAAAATATTAAAAACTAATTTGTTAGCAGAAAATAATTAGCCCCTCTTCCAAGTAAAAATGTTGTTTCTTTGAAAATACCAAATATGAGGAATTCTGTATTTTTTCAGTGCTACGATGTGGGTTCTAAATTTGGTGATGTCCCGGTCATGAAGATGGAAAGGTCTGCAACATGTATGTGGTCAAATTATACAAAACAGAACAATAGTTAATATAGCTGAATAAAAAAATATTGTGTTTCTTTATTGGGTTATCCACAAGTGTATTTGTTGCATTGTAAGACCTCAATTTTAAGAAATTAAGCAATTAAAAAGTTTTCTTTTTTTGAAATACTGAACTTTACTTAAATACATATTTGTCTTGCACAATTAAAACAGGAGAAATAATGCTGACGAAGTTCAGTGAATGGAAAAATGTAAAGTCACTAAAAATAATGAAAGTATTATGTTTTACGATCAATAATATGCGATGAAATTGCACAATTTGAAAATATATACTTTTTTTCTTTGCTTGATAAATTAGATTTGTCATTTATAAGTGCTTCGCTGAGGGAATCTTGATTTAAATATAAATGATTCATCTGTATATTTAAAATTATTGTTGCATCATGCATGATTTTCTTATGAAATTTAGAAAATGTGTGACAGTTTAACCCTTTCAGTCCCAAGAGCAATTTGGCATCATCATTTTAGAATTTTTTTTCTGATCGTTTATAGCCATTTATGATATCAAAAAGCACATCATTCGATTCTTCAAACTTTTTTCTATTCCAAAATATTTTTTATTAATCCCAATAGATGTCAGCCCTATTACTTTTTTAAAATTATGATAAGAAAAATGATGATGCCAAATGGCATCACTGGGACTGAAAGGGTTAAGTAGATCGAGAAAAAATTATTCAGTTTCTATTTTGCAGGGGTGCAGAAAATGTTTTTACTCCCAACATTTCCCCCAATCCTTTTGAAAATTTCCCCCAAAATTTTACTATATGTTATAGACGTAACATAAATTCTGTATTACCTTAGGTATAAAAAAATTTACGATATACAGGGATGTTAGTGCTTGTTGAACAAAAAAGCTGAAATCCAAACCAAATGCTTGGTTTGAAATACCAAAAAAGCTGAACTAAGCGTGCCGATAAAATTTTAATTTTAACCATTATCACGACATGATAAATTTTAAATAATTATATAATACTATACTACTAAATGTACTTTTAATATCTTTTTAAATACTTTAAAATAAGTACATTTTCTTTTATTTAAGGTGTTTAGGGAGGGGGTCATATTCATCAGATTTATCTATGAACATGTTTTGCTGTTCATACATTTGGTATATTACTTTCAAGTTTTGGCCGTTTGGCAGTTTCATAAGGCTGGAAATTTAGGCACCAGGTTTTGCAAAAAAAAAAATAATCTTGACTGCCTTTTTGGGATTGAAATCCACAACTTTTGGTCTTATTTGTTAAGAAAAAAAATTCAAACACTTTTCCAGAAAAATTCAAGGACTAGAAATTTACTAGTAACATAAAACCTAAATATATAAAGCGTGTATACACCGACACTCCATTTAAAAAAGAAAAAAACTAAAAATTATCTAAAATCAGAAACCCCAGTATATGCCGAAGAGAAAAAAAAAAGGTTCAAATATAAAACAAAAAGTATTTTAACATTCATGCTGTTCTTGTGATCACTACTCAAGGACGCCGCGAGTAGGACACTTGATCAGAAAAAATATCCTGGTCGTCCGACTTGGCCTGAACCGGAGCTACAAAAGTAACGAGACACTCTTCCGATCACTCAGAGCCAGAGAACTGTCAATCATTCTGATGCAATGTGACGCCATCGGTAGATTTTGAGAAAATTACTAGGCAGGAAAATAAGCAAATCAGGAAAGCATTATTGGATTCCTCTTCTTATGGGAGATTACACTGGCTGGCCGAGATTTGAAGACATCTTTAGTGTAACCTAATCTTAATTCATCTTCCCATTTTGATTGAAATTTTTATCTTCATAATTAAAATCTGTTAGTTTAACCTGTAGTTTATTGAAATTTAACTCTAGTTTCACCTAATTACGGTCACCATAAAAATAGTACGGTGCGAAGAAAAAGTAAAAATCGTTAAAAAAGAAAAGTGCATTGCAGTTGTAGCGAATCGGTTGATTATTTTTATCGCTGTTTCGGTGCATCGCAAACGGATGCGTACGGATGCGATCAACGCCCGATGACATGCTGAATTTAGGAGGCAAAAGCGGTAAAAAGTAAATTAACGGTAGGTTTTAAAACAGAAAACGAACGGCTGGTCCGGGAATTTTGTAATACATTGTTAAAATCGAAAACAATTGAATATTTTCCACGAAATTTCCCCAGATGGCTAAAATTTCCCCCGATCTAGGATCGCCGGATCGGACATATTCTGCATCCCTGCTATTTTGTTGTTTTTGAAAAAAAATCTGTTTAAAGTAATAAAATTACTTTTATTACTTATTTATGGAACTGTAGCTGTTATATTGAAATAGTGTTTGTGGATTAATAATTAGTATATAATTAAATTTTATTAGTAAAGTTAAAAAATTTTACTGATACATGTGGCTTATGCCCCAATTATTAGATACCCAATTTTAACAAGGAAAATTAAGAAAGTAGAGTGACAGAAAGGGGCTCTTATGTTCTGAATAGGATAACTACCAATTTTACTTATATTTATGAGGTCAGTCTCTATGTCACTTACTGATTTTAGTTCATTTTATATTCCGGTAACGTTTTCTAAATCCGGATCTTTAAAATATTGTTTATCATCTGCACTAAGAATCGTTTTTATGACTTCTTAAGCAAAATGGTTCCTTAATTCATCATCCTGAAAATAAACTGTCACAAGTTCATTTTTTTTAAATTTTAAATTTAGGTTAATTATTATTGGACCACCTTGTATGTGGAAACTTAACATAACTATAAAACTTTTTGCCTCAGGTTTGTTCGGAATTAAGCGGTGTGGTGTCCATGTGAACGGTTATGTGAACAATGCTGATGGAACCAAGTGCTTGTGGATTCAAAGACGCGCTTACACCAAACCGACTTGGCCTGGAAAGCTGGACAACATGGTAAAAATTAAATTTTTATTTTGAATGCCCAGATTAACATTAAAATAATATTCAGTAGTCTCATTACTTCATTGTGTAGTCAGTTTAGTTTGAATTAATATATCGTCGCACTAGAGCTATACGAGGGCTATTGTCGGCGGGCGTCGTATTTTAGAACCACAAACAAGTGACGAGCCGCACATGAATAGGCACCCAACGCAACCGTTAAGGGCGACATCGTACGCAGCGTTAGGACTTTGAAGGATATTTAACGTGCACTTCCTCCACACGGGGTATTATTCGTCGGACATTTTTACTGTACGGGTCGTTTATAGTTTGGCAGTTATTTTGGCGATGTCCGCACCTGAATCTGGGACCTTCCGCATGCTAGGCGAATGCCTAACCGACTGGGCTCCCCAGCCCCAAGGAACACAGGTACAGAAGGTTGTATGTTCATTTCACATCCTTATCTTCGAACTTATCTTTTTGTGGGTTTGATAAATTGAGGTTAAATAAAATGTAAAATGGGTTTAAAAATAAAGAATGTTTGTATAACTTTAATTTCTCTAGTTACAAACTCTTTGCAAGCAGCTCATATAAAAATTAGTTCTCAGTGTATCAGAGCCGTACCTACTCTCTTACATGTTCTGTTTTTTGGATTTTATTTTCTATCTTATTTGTAAATTCAGTGGTTGTCTACTTGTTGCTTCAAATGCTGTGCCTCTAAAAAATTGTTGATTTTAATTTCTTTTAACTTTTTTTTAAAACTTCTAAACAACATCCCATTTGCAGTGTCTTGTTATACTTCTTATCACCACACAAGCTTTGAAAACTCTTTCTTCCCTTAACCCCTTATCGTGTGATTTTCCATTAACAGCATGAGTGTTAATATTCTAAACATACCTTGTTTTAGGCTCTGCTGTGAGGTTAATTGCAATTGCTTTCTACCCAGCCTAAACCCATATAGATTTAGGGAAACACAAAAACAGCAGTTCTCATGTCATTCCCTGGAAAACCACACAAGGGGGTAAAGAAAGAAATTGTTTCTGAAGCTTGTGTTGTGAGATCAGAAAAAGTATAAACTGCATACAGTGGCCTAACATAACAAGATGGGGCCCCCTAGAAGGGAAGAGTGTAGGCTGTGTAGCCCATTACTCACTATGTATCTAGGGTGACTAAAACATGTTAGTGGTCCATTTACTCGACAAAATAGGCGGGGAAAGGTGATGTTGAAATGGGAGGGTGCATGTAAAAATTGCATGCCACCACCTATATATGATACAATGGTGCCGACCCGGTAGCACAACGGTTAGGAAGCTAGCCTTTGGAGCTTAAGGGTTCGAATCCCGGTAAAAGGCATGGGTGTTTGCGTCCGTCAATAAATGTTGTTATTTGTCTATATGTTTGTGTCGTCTCTTTCTTTGTGTGTCTCTTATGACTGTGTCATTTCTGGGGTTGAGTACAATAGACTTGAGGTCGCAGTGCTTGACGAACTTGCCCCCCACCAAGGAAGTCATAAGTCATGATACAATGGTATAGTGGACAGGCCACTATCCGTTTCACTCCTCTGCGGTTCCACTGGGCAGGTCACTGTCCTTCTGCCACAGTAGACGTCATAGTTTAGGTGTAAACTCTTTATTCGGAGGGATAATCCTGCAAGGTAAAATAAAACAATATTCAAATGAAAATTGTCAAGTGAGCAAACAAATACAAGGTTAGGAAATGACCCCTGTAAAGTCTAAGCCCCACAGAGGGTCGTGGACCCATGTATCTCCTGTGTATTAGGAATAAAACGATAGTGGCCCTAGATCATGTGTGATTCTGTTTTAGGTATTGCTTTAGGTAGGACATGATTGTATTGATTGTCCTATACAAAGGCCTTCGTGTTTGCGATGCCGAGATCTAGACCGCAATCTAACTTGGATTTATGTGTTTTATCACATTTTATTGTTCGAAGTTATGAATTTTATGAATAAACTTGGTCAAATCCGATCTTCTTTACTTTCTGATGCCATCGGTGAAAAAATTAATAAACTTTAAGAAACATTAAATTGAAAATGTTTATTTATTTGTTGCCATTACCTTCATAACTATTTCATTATTTGAAAAATATTAACAGTTGTTGTATCAAATGACGTATTGCTGTCCTATTCCAGATGTCTTATTGTGGGAATTTATTTGAGATTATTTTCCTATTGTTTCGAGATATTAATGATTTTATCATGTTGATAACTAGTCAATGAGTACATTCACTTTGTAAACTAATAACCTTTCCTATCGTCAAGCTCAAATATACTTGAACTATGATGTTAATAAAGGCCAGTCTGCCTAAGCTGCCATTTAGTTCTAGTATTAAGTTTTGAAGTGTGGTACAGCTCTATTTCATACAAATATTTTTTTTGTAAGCAAAAAGTTACACGTTTTAACTTTGTTTTAAACTAATTGAATTTTTTTTCATTATTGTAAAAACACTCTAAAAATAAGAAAGATATCTTATTTGATAACAACTTGGAATAAAGTCTCTAAAATATTCAATCAACATTAATTTTGTAAGTTTACAACAAAATAATATTCATTAAAAAAGTATTTGAAGTATAATTTGTTTTCTTGTAGATTTATGTTTGAAGACGAAAGGGGCATTTTCCCAGAGACCTTATTTGTATTTGATGTTGAAATCCCAATGGATTTCACTCCCACTAATAGCGACAATGAAGTTGAAAGCTTTCAACTCCTCACTGTAGAAGAGGTAGGTTGTCAGAAAGTTTCTTAAAGTTCAGTTTAGAGGTTTTTTTTATGTATAGAATCATATCTTACTTGTCTTTAAATTCTACAGATGAAGCCTTTTGCATAACAACTTATAATTGAAGAGCTTAGTGGAAGAATGTGCTATTGCTACTAAAAGGCAAGAAAATGAGCTTAAAAGTTTTTTGTTTGCACTACGATCAGTACTTGCAAACGGTAAAAAAAGCTTTAATTTAAAGTTTATGAAAGGGGAAACTTATTTTTATGAGAGGTGTTATTTTTATGAGAGGTAATAACATGTTCATTGACACAAAAATCTTAATTTTTTCAAAAACGTCAGATAATTTTAGTTACATTCTTCCACTAAGCTCTTCAATTGTCATATTTTAAACCCATGTGTTGAAAAAGTTTTTTTCTTTCGATCAGGGTTGTTATGTTTAAAACATTTTGTTTAAAACAGTTGTTTAAAACATAGTAATAAAAAACATGTTTAAAACAATTTTTAAAATAAAAAATGATTTATGCTAATTATCAATGTGGTACATAATTTTAGTTAATTAAAATAATACCAAACATAAACTATTACATTATTAGTTTATAAATTCCTCTATTAGCTCATCTGATTTTAATCAAAGGAAGACATCGAATCGCCAGATAGTAGAAGGATTTCTTGTATTCTATGATTCTTCGACAAATAAAGATGCAAGGCATATGTCTAAAATTATTGGGGATGGAAGTAAATATAGAAGGCCAAAACGCAAAAAGAACCGTGTTTTTTTTTTAACTCGTACAACTTGTTCAATAACCAAAATTTAATTGTTTAAAAAAAAACATGTTTTAAACAAAAAAACATGTTTTTTTTTCAACCGTGCTTTAGATTAATTTATAGAAAAGTAAAACTTTTATCTTTTCCAGTTGAAAAAGGTTATTGTCACTGATGATTTCAAACTTACCAGTTCTCTAGTTGCCCTAGACTTTTTAGTCAGGCATGGTTATTTAAACTGTGATGAGGGTAAGTTAATTTATATTGTTGTTAGTATTAAAAAAGAAAATTAAGCAACACTGTTTAAGCTTACCTGTTTAAACATTTACTTATTAAATACAATTTTTTATCATTAAAAGTAAAGTAGAATCAAGAAAACTAAAACTGATAAGAAATGCAACTCATCACCCAAACCAAAAAGTATTGTGTTGAAGTTTGTGAAAGTTTCAATCTACATATTTTTTAATGCTTAAAGTTTATTTCTAAATCTTAATAAAAGTATCTAGTATATGTCAAATAAATAAAAATTGATTAGAATTTTTTAGCAATTCTATTGTAAATTAAAATCGTACATTTTGGTACAAAAGTTGTCTTAACTTGTGGGATCAATATTTGTTATTCTTTTTGTTGATATGGAGTTTGTAAACACTCACTCAATAAGGCTATATCTTCATTTTTTCATATCAATAAGAAAAATTATAATGTTGACAATTTCACTAAAAAAGGCAAAAATTAGCCAACAGTAACTGTTTTTGCATAATTTCCAGTGAGGTAGTACTTCTGGTAAGTCTTTTTTGGCCTGGTTAACCAAATATGGATAAATTTTGCTTTTAAAATACAAGCAAACACAAACTCAAAAGTAAAACAAACAAATTTCTAAAACATATTCAAGTTTGAACAAAAAATTACAATCGGAGAGTTTATCTTAATTAGCAAAAATATTGTGGAAAAACTAAAATTTTTATTTGCCAAGCAGATCCAAAATAGTTAATGTTAGCCAAGTCTGCCACTCTGAACTACATCCGACTAAAAGTACTATTTTATCAATGAATGGTTTCCCATAAAACTGAGAGTTTTAGTTTTACACCCTGGTTTCTTCACAAGGTATTTGCAATTGAGTAATGTGACCAGCCGTCCCGTTTTTAGCGAGACAGTCCCGCTTGTTGTTTCACTGTCCCACGGACTTGCTGTCCCACCAAAACGTCCCGCTATTCTCTTACAGTCGCTCAAAATACCCCAAAACGGGGATAATATAAATAAAATATAGATTTTACAAAACATTTGTGAACTCCTTGTGTGTACTCTTTGTTAAAAAAAAAACCATTAAAACTATTATTTGTCCTTTAATTCTATATTTGTTTACTCAGGATAATGGTAACTACCCACTGGTTATTGGCTTATATAATAATAGTCTTGTCTTATAAAGTATAAAGTATACCATTGTTTAATATTTGGGGGAGCTGAAGGGGTACAAGATGAAAATTTGTCGGAAAAGTAGGGTGGGGAGGGGTTAGAGATTGAATGTCCTGAGTTTTCGTTTTGAAAATCTGGTCACATTACAATTGAGTCACTGTGTGCAGCTGTTGTAAAAGTTTATGATGAAAATCACAATAGTTGAGTTACTCTACGATTTCGTTTTGTTGTTTCAGAACCCAACTACATCAAGTTGCTGGAAACAATGCACACCCCCTTGCATTATCGCCATCCGGATAACTAGAGCGTTGTCAGCCTTCATTTTTATTATTTGTTCCCTGGTGATTTCATATTTATTTTCTTTCACTCTATATTTTTTCTCTTCCACTATAGGAGCAATGTTTTTTTCCTATTTTCTTTTTGAACATATTTTGTGGTTAGTTAATAGCCATGCTCGATGTGACGATTTATTAAAAAAAATTTAAGCTTATACAGTGATATCTTGTTAAACTGAACTTCCTTATCATGAGTTTCGCTTGCCGTAAACTAAACATTCTATTTATATTTTGCATTTGTATTGTCAATTTTTTTTAATGTATTCGATGATGAATACTTAAAAAAACAGCAATGAACTGGTATTACTTTAAAAAAAAAAAAAGTAATTTTCTTTTTTTTATATTTATGGTTGCGATTATTTTTCTTTATTGTTTAACATTATATATTAGGGAATCTTATATTAACAAAAATGAGTATTTAAAAATTTATTAAACTCCACTGCTAATAAGTCAAAATTTTCAACGGTTAGCATGAAATTCTGTTAACAAGAATTATTAATGTGCTCCCAAAAAATTAATTCGTGTTTAGAAGGCTCAACTGTATAATAATAGTAATTTTCTTCATACTTAAAAAAAATTGCTCTGAATTTTTAATTTTTTTTAGAGAAATCTAAGACCCTTAGCTAAACTAAAGAGTTAAAAAACAAAGCTATTAATTGTTTTTGCTGTAAGTGTGAAAATTTTGTTTAACCTATCTTGAAAAATTGGTACATCTAGTTCAAAGGAAAACCAAAATTATTAAAAACATTGCTTCTAGAAATATTTCATATCATAGTTATTTTTAATCATTATCATAGCTATTTATTTTTTGGTGTTTTAAGTGCTCAAATGATAAATATATATTTTTTCTGTTTTACTAGTTTTGTACATAGTTAGCTTTATATGCATTCCTTTTATTTGTTAGCTTCTAATTGATGTTTTACATTTTAAGAATGAGGCTTACGTACTTAGTGAATATATTGAAAAAACGGTTGTGTATATTGGCTGTATGCATATTATTTTTATATGCTTTTATTTTTTAAGTGTTATGGAACAGTGTTTCTCAACTTTTGAAGTAAATTTAAGATTTTTAAGATGCATTTTTTACTCTAATTTTCTATCTTTCTCCCAATATAATTTATTGATACTTAAATAACTTAAACATATATATTGGTAACTTTGTTCTACCAAGCAGTTCTATAATCAATTTGACTTAATTTATAATTTTACAATTTATTACTATTTTATTGAATAGTAAAATATAACCAGCTATAATTGAAATTCTTACAGTTAATGGTATGCATATATCTTGATAGACGTCAAGAATTTTTCAATACAAAATTTAAAGTTGAATATTATTCAGTGCCTGAAATAAACATATCAGTGATAATAATATACTAGTAACTTAATAATATACTAGTAACTTAATAATATACTAGTAATTTAATAATATACTTATAATTTATTTTATAAAATATGTTACTCTTGATTACTTATTAAAATGTTAGGTGAAATTTTTCTGTACTGCAGCTCTACGTTTATTAAATTAAATACTTGTAAAAGCTTTTAGAAAATATCCTTTAAAAAATAACACTTTTCAAGTCACAAAATTATTAATTTTCAAGGCATTTATTTTTTTTTAAGTTAGAAAAAAAAAATTAGTTAAAAATGCCCATAATTGTGCTTATTTTCACTGAAATAAACATAAATATTTTTTTTTCATCGATTTCTTTCATTTTAAAATAGGATGTTTGTAAAATAATTTTAAACAATCCCAAGATTTTATAATTTTTATACTTTCTAGATTTCTGCTTATCATAACAGCTAAAAATGTGTCCATATTCAATCCAAATTTCACAAGTTAGGTTTAATCTAACTTGTAATTTATTATATTGGTAACCAGTGGCTATCAGTTGCAACCCTGAGTTTATTCTATTGCACACTTTGTATGGTTGAGAAACATTGTGGAGTCTTGTGTGTTATCACAAAAGTCTATGGTATTGTCTGTGATCTCTAAACAAATCGAAAGCAAGTGAATCTCTCCGCTCTGGGCTGTTTGATGGTATAGTATCCTATCTATTGTTTGTGTCATACTTCGGTTCAGGACATAATCCCGACAGCCGAAATCCCGACATAACATAATCCCAACAGGAAAAATCCTGACACTGACAATATCCCAACAAATCAATAAATTAATGCTGTTATGCTCAGTTAAGGGTAATTTAATTACTAATTTTTGCATTAATATATTGCATTTTTTTGCTGTCCAGATTATGGCCTGTCGGGATTTCGGCTGTCGGGATTCTGGTTTGTTGGGATTTCGGCTGTCGGGATTCTGGTTTGTTGGGATTTCGGCTGTCGGGATTATGTCCCAGATCTGTCATACTTTTCTTCATCTTTGCCAAAGATTTTATTTTATTGGTGATTCTTTTATTACGATTTCTTTTCATAATTTCTTGAGACAGTGCTTTTAATAGTATGTGACTTACTACTGAGTGTTTTAAAAAAAACTCATGTGTTTGAGGATGTTTCAAAAACATAGTATTCATAATAAACAGTTGAGTTAGCAATAACTTTTTTGTTAGTTACGTAGAAGTTTTCCTACCTTCAGTCTACTTTCGAAATGATTATAGATAAAATAATTGAATATAATGCTAACCAGTGCCTGATTAAGAGGGACTGTCAGTCCCATAGAGCTAATGCATTAGTTTTTAAATCATAATTTTTGCAAAAGAATTGCTTTGCCATGTTATCCCATTTTCACCAGGTATGGGAATCATCATAACATCAATTTAAAACAAAATTGAAAAGAAAATAACATCCGGTTATTTAATTATTAATTGATAAAGTTTTAAAATAGTGTCGCCATCTGCTGTAATTTGTGGCATTTTAAAACTAAAAAAAAATTTAATAACTAGATAACAGTTTCGTTTCAAAATTTATTTCATTTCGATGTTATGTTCATTCTCAAACCTGGGACAAAAGGGCTAACATGGCAAAGCAATACTTGTGAGGAAGTTATGATTAGAAAACTAATGCATTAGCTCTATGGGACTGACAATCCCTCTTAAAGGTTTACATAAATACTTCCTTTTGGAAGTATCTGGGTTTTGTTTCAAAGCACTGTCTCAAAATTACCTTTATTAGTAATTTTGAGTGATCCTCAATGGCACAACGTTAAAAAATACTACAAAATTCCAAACTATTCTGTATTTGTCTACACATTAATTTGAAATGTTAGTTATTTCAAGTATTTTTAAAAATAAAATATGTAAGTAAATGCATACTTCATCAATTGAAGGGTCTAGTTGCAAAACTCATTTTATCCAAAGTATAACTTGCAATCTCCAAAGTATAATTAAGGTATAGGGTCCAGTTTGTTCATTAATAACTTAGTCGAATTGAATACGATTGTCAAATCACCATGAACAGACAACCCAAGTATCAGTTATACTTGAGATATATTTGAACTATATATATATATATATATATATATATATATATATATATATATATATATATATATATATATATATATATATATATATATATATATATATATATATATATATATATATATATATATACACACCCTTTAATTATATTTGAAAATCTTGTTATTATTTATTATGGGTTGTTACTTACAAATTAATGTGAGTTTACACTGAAAGTATCCACCAATACTTGTATAGTTGTGATAAAGCATTTCATTTCAATAGTTTTTATAGCTATTACATTAAAGTCTAAAAAAATTAAATCTATTATTTCCATGCCGTATTTTCACGAAAATATATAAAATACTGAATATGGGCTCTGTTTTGCCATATTAAAAATAAAATTTAATAAAATACTTAAAATCGCAGTAGTATATAGATAAAAATTCATCGAATTTTTGTGTGCGAAACTGCCAAACTTTTAGACTAAAGCAAAGAATTTCCCAGTTTTAATTAAAGTAAAACCGTATAAATGTTTTCTCCAAATTTGTTTCTCACTATTATTTATTTTGTTGCCATTTAAAAACAAAAAGTCTTTCCTTCCTGTGACTTGAAATTTAGCAACTTTTAATCACTAGTGCTGACCTAACTTCGCTATTCTTAGGAGGGTGGTAACTGTTTCTAGGGTCCTATAATTATGTGGTCCAGGGACCCTTTTGAATAAACAACTTTCGTTGCTTATCCTTAGCGAATAGGTTGCTCCAAATGTGGCACAACCTTTTGGAATCAATCATTTGGGGTTCTGTTAAACCACCTTGATGCAAAATTTTAATGGGTTCAATCAGTCTGCTACCAATACTTCATTTAAGTTTCAGGTCTCATTCCTCAATACAATAAACGTTAAGTTAATAACCTTCTCAGTTTTAAGGTGTGTATCATCACATGATAATCACATTATATCAGTCTAGGCATGGTAGCTTTTTGAATTTTTTTAAAAACCTAAATTATTCTTTTGTGACACATGAACTAGGATCGTTTTTGTGCTAGTTGTATTACAAAATTCTATCAATGTCTGAAAAGTTGTTCCAAAAGCTACTTGCTATAGACTCTAATATAGAATCTTCTAAAAAAAAAAGCTCAATTTTAGTATTGTTTTATTATTTTACAACTTCTCAAGAGTTGGCCTTTACCCCCCTGTGTCTCCTATAGAAAGTGTGCAGAAGTGCACATTTTTACTATTTCCATGCTCTGGTCGCTACCTAAATTTTGAAAGCCTAAATTTAAACGCATAATGTTGAAATATAAATTTAAAAAGCCCTTAAAGTTTTGCTGAAAGTTTGGAGTAGGAACCCTGTAGAAAGTCTGAAACTACAATAATGAATTGTAGTGAGCATTACGATGGGGTTGTTTCACGGAGGATCTGGCAATAGCTCCGCGGTCTTGTTTTCCTGTCTCTCGAATTACTTTTGTTTTGGTTAAGTTGGTTGGTTGGTGGACCTATATTCAGGTTAGAGTACTTGGTCAGCACACAAACCTGATTATCTCTACCAACCAAAACAAAAGACAGGAAAACAAGACCGCGGAGCTATTGCCAGACCCTCCGTGAAACAACCCCATAGTTGTTTTAAGTCAATTAATGAAGGTGTTTGCTCTTGTTCAATATTACACTGAAGTTCTTTAAAAAGTTATAGGTGAACACTTTATTTTACAGGATACAATACACCCTGCTATAGTTATATGCAATTTATAAAAGTGAAATAAAGTTTATACTTGGATTTTCATCTAGAAATTTTGTAATACATTGTTAAAAGTTATTACAACAGTACCTGATATCTTTTGTATAGATATATAAAAATAATAAATTTTTAATCCAATTTAGATACAAGTGTTTAACAAGTTTTAAAAGAATGTATTATTTTTAATATACATTTAAAGTTTCCTACTAAACTCCAAAACTGCATTTTAGTTGTTGTAGTTGATACAGCAGCATCATATTATAAAATAATTTTATGTTCTTTAAAATTAGAGTATTCTTTTTTTAATGTACTTAAACACTCTGTAATCAGGCACACATAAGCTTCTAGATTATGCACAAAACTATATTTTGTGTAAAAAAAATCATGTTTAAAATTAAACACAAGCTTAAGTTTTTTTCCTAGTAATTTACATAAAAAGTCATTTTTTTAAATATTAGTTGAATATAAAATGGCTGAATATCGCTTTGTCAATAACTTAAAGATTGATTACAAGTTTAAATCTGTAAAATGTTACGATTCAAATATTTCAATCGTTGTATCTATTGAAACTAAAAACCTGTATACTATGACTAGAAAGTAATGTATAATATGTATACAACTATGTAAATTTGAACATAGACTTAAACCTATGTATCTAAACTATTTTAATCGACAAAATTGCATGATATTGTTATTTATTAACCACCTGAGTTTTTTTTATATCTCTCAGAGGGTTACTGATCATATTAACAAAGGTTTTACTTATATATAATAAAAGTTCACTTATGTATGAATGAGTTGCGTTCAAATAAGTCAATAGTAAAAATTGTGAAGAAAGAATTATGTCCTTTTAGTTATATCACATGAAATTTTATTTTGCTACTATTTTTTCTGAATGCATGACAACAATTATTATGATTGATTTTTGTTGAGAATTATATAATTTCGTGCACTTATTCTATATATCCTATATGGTTAATCTGATATATTTGATAAATAATAAATTTTTATTTACAACATTTTATTACAATCGACTTAAAAAAGAATGAAAGAGCTTAGTGGAAGAACGTGTTAAGTGACAAAAAGGTGAACACGAGAAAATTAACTTTGAAGTTTTTTGTTTGCATTTAAATCCGTTAAAAACGCTGCTTGCAAACAGTGAAAAATATATTTAATATAAAGGTTATGAAAAAGGTTAAACTTGTTATCTGCAAGGGAGGGAATAATATGTCCAATGACACAAAAATCACATTTTTTTCAAAAATTTTACTTAGCTTTCACTTTCTTCCACTAAGCTCTTCAATTCTATGCAACATTGTAGAAAGACCTTAAAAAACTGGAGGGTTCCCATGAAACTTACAAAAACCCTGAATTTACAAAAACCCTGATTTAGGCCCTTGTTTTCTAAAATAACCCAAAAGATTTGGAAAAGCACTTATTTTTAAATTTCCTATCGAAAAGATGTACCAAGATTTTTTTATTAAAAAAATAAAATTTGAATGTCTTATTCAAATAAAATCAACATGAACTTAAAATAAATGCATTTATGACGATTCAATCTAGAAAAACCGTCAAAATTACAATACCTTAATTTTAGAGTGGCTTTAGAAACTCTAAATTCTTTATACTAACTTGTTCCGAAAATTGTAGGCGGGAACCCTGATCCTGAGAACAAAAGTATTATGGTTAAATTTAATAAGTATAAGTGCATGTTTCGTACTGGGCTTGATTGGGAAATTTTCTTATAGTGACAATGATTTTGTAATGCAAGTTTTCATGAAATTTTCTGTAGCTCTAGAATTAGTAAAAGTAGAATGTGGCAAGATATTGGTGCCTGATGAAAGAAACCTGTTGTGCCTTTTATGTAGCCACAAAATAATCAATTCTCTCTAATTATCAAATATACACTTTAATGAGATTATGTGTATGTCCTTGACACACTTGCAATTTGTATTAAAAAAGTATTGATTTATTATCGTAAAATAATGTTCATTTCCAATTTTAAAAATAGTTTGATAGAAGTTACTTTTTAAGTGCTATGTATCAATTCTTATTTTCAAATACTCAAAAAAATTTAACAACTTCCAAGTTTGTAGTAAGTTTTGGCATTTTGATATATATTTTTTTTGTTACAATTTTAAGGCTCAATGCTATTTTTGTGTATATACGGCTAAAATTACATACAGTATGTGCGCAACTATTATCTTTAAAAATTAATTTTGAAGCACAATTTCTGATTCCATATTATCAGAAACTTCATTTGTTAAACCAAGTTTTCAAATTTTTCAAGGACCGCAATCTATTAGATACTAAACTACATTATTTAAAACAATATATTGAATGTTATTTTATTACTTGAATTTATTAACATGCTATTAGGTAATCTTGAACGTTAACTAACTTTTATCTAGTATTCTCAATTTTGAATTCTTTTTATCTTAAATTTATTAACATGCACTTAAGTTTCTTGACATTTTCAAATAAGTATTAGCAACAGAATGTCTGATAACACTTAGTATTAAAAAAAAATGTAAAGTATTATTTTCTACATGTAACATGAAATTGAATGAATCTCAGCAGGAAAATGTGATGTGTGTGAAGTTTTAGAGAGTATTAATATTAAAAGAACTATAAATACGTAGAATTTATAGACCTTATAGGTTTCGGAAACAGTGTGGTGATACATTTTGCTAACTACATAGATTAGAGATTTATAATTACAATATTAACAGTTTTATAGTACATAATAATTTAACATATTTCTGGAGAACATTTAATATTTTTAGAATAAGGAATGGGTGCATTTAGTATAAAATATCTTCTCCATTGTACTGAGATTGTGAAAAGCAAAAACTCTTTTCGACAGTATATTACTATACTTTTTTAAGGAATTACTAATCATGTAATATCTCTTATTAACTTAAGGTGGGGTAAATAGTTCTCATTGTTTATATAGTATGAAGTATAATTTCTCACTAAATATCATGATACAATGAAAAGATTTAGAAATTACCAATTTCTGCTAAGTGTATATTTTGAATAACTGTCTACATCAAAACCACACCATATAAATAATTTTAGCATTATGTACATGGCATTTAAAATATTTTTTAATTGAATATAAAAGTACACTTATAATACAATTTATTTTTCCACATACTTTAATTGTATTTTTTTAAATTAAAAAATTCATTTGATTTTTTTTTTCAGAAAAACATTAATAAATTAAAAATACATAAAATATCCTTAAGTGTTTGAAATGTCCTGGTTGTTTTTGTGTAAAAGTTTGTATTAAGCATACTTATTTATACATTTAAAATATCATTGAACTTTGTAACCTTTTCAATAGTGTAGAAAGAAAACATTTTCGAACAAATTGTTGTCAATGTAGCATGGATGCACTATGTATATGTCGATAGATGATGTATAAGAGATTATTTCGTTATAAGTAATAAAAGACAATTGTTGGTGTTTTAATAGACTTCCATTTTTTAAAATTCTTTTTACCAGGGATTGGGGTAACACGTAACTTGTAGCCAGTGCTAGAAATTCATAAAAAAAAATTTAGGCGCAATCTGTGCGACTAACCCAAAAAACTAGGCACAAATGCAGAATATCTAGGCGCAAAAGAAAAAAAAATTACATAAATGCTATTTTTTTATTACACACAGAAAAGCCATTTTTCATTACAAATATACTATTTGTGCATTAGTTATCCATAAGCTCTGGACGTCTACCAACTGTGACATCTTCAAACCAAAGCCGGATTGCAATTCTTGAATTATAATCATCAGTAGATGCTGATTAAAATTAATAGTACATCAAATCATTAAGGCTAAACTGGGACATTTAGTCTTCTTCGACTGTCGGTTTCAATTACATTAAGAACACTAAAACCTCTTTCACAAATTGCTGTGCTGAACGGCAGAACTTTAAGAAAAGAAATTACAATCAATAAATTCAGTTTCCTATATCTGGACTGTCATCTATCTCAGAAAAAAGTCTGTCCCATAATACATTGTATGATTTTTTTTCTATCTTTTGCCCAAACCTTCCATTAAAATTGGAAAAGTGTATATTGACGATTCTTAAAACTAGTCTGCGACTAAATTATATTTTATGGGCGCAAAACGAAAAAATTTGGTCGCATTTTGCGACTAGCGACCGGGAATTTCGAACCCTGCTTGTAGCAGTTACTTTTTTTAGGTAACGCCTTTAAATGTTTCAGACAGTAACTGTAAGTTGTAACTCAGTTACTTTTAACGGTAACGAAGTAACAAAATTGCATTACTTTTCCGTTACTTCTTAGGCTATGTCCTGACTACGCCACAATGGCAACAAATGCCACAAAGGCAACAAAACTTGGCGACCTGGCAGAGTCAACCACCATGCTATTGCATTGCTGCGGTCGCCAAATTTTGTTGCGTTTGTTGCCTTTATGGCGTTTGATGTCGTAGTGAGGACATAGCCTTACGCCGCTCTTCATGGATATTTTCGGCTTAAAGTAATTATTAAATTTTTTTAAACTTCACTACGTTGAATTTTTATTCTTAACCTTTTTCCGATAGTAACTACACTGCTCAAAAGAATTAGGGGAATTCATGGTTTGAACCCTTTCACCCCCAATGATTCCATTTGAAATCATCAGCTTGTGATTTTTTCCCCATTAAGTTGAGCTTGCACTTGTTTATCGTTAGATGGAAGAATCATGTCTTTTGAACAATTAAATAATGCTTGTTTTAATTAAACGAAAATATGAAAAACATGGTAAAATAAAATTCACTCCCAATAAATTTTATGAAATAAATCGATCCTAAATACTTCACGCTTGCATTCTTAGACGTTTGAAAATTGATTTTAACATTTTTAATAAATAAAGTTTTGGAAAATTATTGTTATAAATTATTCAAAAGTTATAATTCCAATTTTTCTCCCATTAAATTTTAGTTAAAAAAATTAAGATCCCCCCCCCCCCCCTATTTTTACCATTTCATTCTGAATGCATAACGAATCTATTCTACAAATTTTAGATTTTTAGAATAAAAAATAAAACGTTGGATCTGAGAGGGTTAACAAAAGTACGTAAAGTGCTCCTCTAATTGTTTTGAGAGCAGTGTATTTCTTTAACCGTGGTTTTCCTTGAGAAATAGTTAAATTACAAAATGTTCTTATAACTTGAAATTTCCTTAATATCTTAATATTGGTGACTTGTATATTATGTAAACTTTTATTTTGTGTCAATCGATCCTCCTCTCGACAGGTCAGAAAATTTTATATTTTGTAAACATCAAAATTAAATAGACTTGAGTAAATCTGATCAAGTCTTCAAGTACTATAGTACATACACTGTGATGCAAAAGTTTAGACAATGATTTCATTTAGCTGTAAAATTTAGAATTGTGATAGTAGAGTTACAAAAACCTCCTAAACACATTAAAAAAGTATTTTGAAATGCTATAATTGAAACATAATTGTTTGATTTGCTATAACAATTTTTTTTTTCAGAAAATAAAAATTTGTATGATGCAAAAGTTTAGACACAAATACGATAATTTTACAGCTAAATGAAGTCATTGTCTAAACTTTTGCATCGCAGTGTATTTTAATATAAAACCATAAAAATAAAATATCTTTATTTACTATTAAAATAATATGCAATATAATTGGTTAAAAATGTTTTTTTTTTCACATTTTCCTAAGTCCAGAACTGTTACGATATCTTCGTATCCGTTATGTAAGAAATCTTTGCTGGGTAGAATTCTGAGTTGCTGACAACACTTGTTCTCAAAGTAACCATTGAAGTACCCTGAAAATGGAGTAAAGCACATTTAAAAATGCACTACTTTTACAATAAATTTAATATTTTTTCTAATCCTATCCAAAACATAAGATTTTTTTTGTGACAGTCAAAGTTCTAAATTTGCACAATACAATTTTATTGATATGGTGCATTCGAAAGGCAGTAAAATGTATACTCTGCCCCAAATTTGATAAAGATCAAATATTTAATGTGTAATTAAAAAATACTAGGGGGCACGCCCCCTTCTCGCTATCGTTCGCCAACCCCCGGGAACTGCTTGCGCAGTTCCCTTTGGATCGCTTTGCGATCCTCGCTTCGCTCGCTCACCGTTCATTGAAATATTTTAGTCTTTCCTTAAGGGTTAATCTTAAGGAACATGCCCGGCAATTTTTTCGCCCAATTCGTATTATGGCAGCCATTGGCTACAAAAATTGCCAAAGATTGTATTTTAAGCGAATAACTATCAAATAGTTCAGTTTTTTTTCTATGTATCCTGTTTGCATTAGAGAATTTATTTTGCATCGTTAAGAATTCTTAAATCATATTAATATATTTAAAATACTGTAAATCATTAATTATAAAAATAACTATTTTCTTAAAATATTTTTGTGAGCATTGTTTTTGAACTTGCAGCAAACTGTTGAGTTTTGATTTTCTTATTTTAAAATATCGGTACGATCTACTATCGCGACATTTTTCGACTGGCGCCAAATCCGGACACGGTCTTTTAGGTTAACCGCCTTTAGTATCCTTTTAAAAAAAATAATTACCAATTAATGCTTATAAATTAATGGTTATTATTGAGAAAATATTTCGCTGCTTGACTAAGATTCATTTGTATTTACAAATGAATCTTAGTCAAGCATAGGTAACCGTAGTAGCCGTCAACGCTTAGAATCTATATTTTAAACCAATTTGAATTTTTCCTATTTTATTAACAATTGTGTTTGGTAGTTCGAAAGTCAATCGAAATTATAATTTAATTTTTTAAGCATTAAACGTCCCTAATATTATGCATGTTTAAATTTAAACTTACTGATTCTGCACACAATATTTATGGTTGTTTTTCATTTTTTGGCCTTATTGCAGCCACTCCCGAAATTGTCAATCCTTGTTATTTCGTAGTGCTTTTCTCAAAAAAATACATTCGATGTTTTTCTGCCGTTTTGTGCATAATATTTATAGTTATTTTTCCCTTTTTCAAGCCATTCCTGAAGAAACACTTTTTTGTTGTTTTCAGTCGGCCATTTTGAAATTAGTAGTATATTTGTTCATTTTGATTGTTGCCATTCCAGAGATAGAAATATAAGGAAATTTGGGTTCCGTATAAGAGTATTATATATATAGATATGCTGCTCAATGTTGAATTTTTAGACACTTGATCAATTAATAGTCGGCTATACAAAGTCGAACAAATTTGTAAATTCGATCATATTGTTTAAAAAGTTTTTTTTTTTTTTTAAAAAGACATTTGAATATCGCACCGGGTGCAGAAAAGTGGCGCATCGGACAAATATGACTTTTCGATTTAAAAATTCTAAAATACTCGAAATTTAAATATTTCGATGGAAGATAATCTGGACTTAATCGGAATAATATTCTAGATACATTCAGCGAATTCTTTTGGCTAATCTAGTGTGTCACGCCCTGTTGTTGTAATTAAATAACGCGTGTAAATTTTGGCTGTAAAATTTCTTTATGGTTGTTGTTTGATTTTTTCACACATTATATTATAGTTAGTTTCTTTTGTCGGTACTATATACGTTACTTTTCCGCGCATGATGGATATATTACAGCCTTTACATTTGTTTTAAAAACCAATTTTAGGACCCTCCCCCCGCTCCAACCCCCCCCCCAAAAAAAAAATAAAAAAATCCCCCTACCTTGTTAGCTGAGGTACTGGGCTATAGTAGCATTGATTAAGCCCAGACCCACAAAAGAACACAATATTCCTCTTACCCGTCTTCCTTTTCTTGGTATTACTTTTTTCAGATTGCGTTTCGGCATGTACTTTCGCAGCCAAATTATTAGAGGTGACAAAAGTCTTTCGTCGATATCTTCACCTTTGCGTCCACCTAGAAAGAAAAAAAATTAAAATAACATGCAATACAGTTTCCAATGAAACATTCGGTACCGAAGCTGAATTTTCTAGTATGCCCATCAATTCAAAGCTATTTCAGTTTCCATTGAAGTTTTCAGTACCCAGACTAAATGTACTAGTATCATGCCCATCAGTTCAAAGCTATTTCAGTTTCCATTGAAACTTTCAGTACCAAGACTAAATGTGCTAGTATCATGCCCATCAGTTCAAAGCTATTTCAGTTTCCATTGAAACTTTCAGTACCAAGACTAAATGTACTAGTATCATGCCCATCAGTTCAAAGCTATTTCAGTTTCCATTGAAACTTTCAGTACCAAGACAAAATTGTCTAGTATCATGCTCATCAGTTCATTTAAAGGATTTCGACTTACCTGTGAGGAAGCTGACGGAGACACCGACTATTAAGACAACCACAAATCCGACTGCACTGAGCCACAGGTAGGAGAGTCGATAAGGGGGAAGGATGTCTTCACTGAGGAAAGAAGAAATGGAAACTTATTAGAAGACTTCTTCTTAAAGGACGCTGACACTAACATATCCGTTAAGAAGTCATTGTTCGTTACCTAATTGGCATGTGCCTTCCTGTAAAATTGAATTCTGGCATATTTCAACTTCCACAGAGAGCTCAGATTTACTGCATGTATTCTTAGCTCGTGAAACATTAGAAAGAGAGCGGTTTTGATGGTGCCACAAAAAAACCGTCTCTCGGTGAACTTGCCGATTCTAAAAGGCCTAATTCGCCCAAAACCAACCTCGTTATATATAAAAAAAACATATCCACCCACCAGATGCTAGCCACCAGAATACAGGAGCCTAACTAATTTTGTAGTGTGATACCAAAACCTCCTAGGAGCTAATAAGCAAGCCTTAGGCACGGGTTGCCAAATTTATCTTATTTTGAGGAATATTTATAGGCCAAAATTGCGTCTAACCTCAATCCCACACCAAGTTTGACAAATCAAATTGATTTATGTGCCAGACTTGGTCAATAACATTGGACAGTAGTGATACCACATCGGCCTATCCACATCCAGTATCCAGCCCTTTTTCAAAAGTCTCATGTGAGATCGGGGTGTGGGGGAGAATATCTCACCAGAAAATTAAAGTGACCAGGGTAGATAGAGGGTCGTCAAAATCGCCATACGAAATTTATGGATGCTCCCTTACTAGAAAGTTTCTAATCCAGCAGAAATTCAGACGCTACCTAAGTTTTGTGGTGCTGCCATCTATTGGGGTAAAATGCTATTGAATGCAACTTAAAATTTGATAGGTTTCAATCGTAAAACCACGTACATTCAAAATTATTTTTGATTTAGTTTTCAAATAACATTGGACAGTAGTGATGCCACACCGGCCCTTTTTCATAACTCTGTGGGTGGGCTCGCCTCCTATAGGAGTTGTCGAATATACTCACTTGCTGGGTACGATGACGGGCGTCGTGATGTTGAAGATGTCTATGCCCGTCGCGTTGAAGTAGAGGTCTGAGCAGTTATGGTACGATCTCGGCGCCTCCGGGTGGTAGGGATGACTGGCGAATGCACCCATGCCGAACCACATGGCCATGACGAACCCACTCACGAGGCCCGTAGAGGCACCCTGCAAGACAAGGAAACAGCAGTTTATTAGCCTACTTTTCTTTATTTAATTCGAAAGAATTAAAAAAATTAAAAAGTAGGTATTGACATGCGGTCCATGTCCGTCCGTCTGTCTGTCCGTACCCCCTTTCAAAATCGGTTCTATCCATCAGATCTTAAAGATTATTTATTTGTTAGAAAGCTATGACCTCAGAGACCCAACATTCATACTTTTTGTCCGCCTATCTGTACGTCCGGATCAGGGCCGTCGCTAACAAAATCGACTGGGGGGCGTTTAGCACAATTTTGCCGAATAAAATATTAATTTTTTTATAATTGTCATAAATATAAAAATTTAATTACTTTTAATTAAACTTTTAGTAATTAGAAATTATTAATTACTTTTAATTAAACTTTTAGTAATTAGAAATTATTAATTACTTTTAATTAAACTTATAATAATTTAAATATCATTAACTACTTTTGATACAAATTTAATTGCTTTTACAAAATTACTTCAACAGCAAGAGTATCGAGAATAAACTTTTTTTGTTCTTTGGAAACGACGTAATACATGCATTTTACATGCTTCTTCGTTCTACATAAAAACTTATTTTGAATCAATTAGTTAATTAAGTCTATTATTATTTACCTTTTTATGTAAATTAATTAGCAATGATATAATTTTTATTTAATATAAAAACATTTTTATTATTTACTGTAAATTAATTGGTTGATTTTTATAAGTTAATTGTTTTAAAATAAACTATTCGTATTTGGTGATTTAATGTTATTTAAGTGCAATTAATTCAATAAAAAAATAATTGATATTTTATACATTTTTCAATAGTAACAATGCGAATACTACAGGATTGTACAAAACAAAACAAAAATTAATTGACTTTATGAAATATGGAAAAGTATCTTTGACACGCAATTCAATTGTAAAATTTACATTTCTCATTTTCTATGTATAATTATAAAATTATAGTTTTTATTACTTTAGATTCTTTTTAAGTACAAGTACATATTAAAAAAATATTTAATTTAACACCCTAAAATGATACATTTAATTGATAAGTAACTTATAAAATAAATAAAAAAAATAGTAATTTCTTACCTAATTTTCAAAGAACAATCAAAGTTTCTTCTCTATATTTTTGCTGTTTGAAGAAGCATTATTTTTTCCCGATTGCTCTTGTTCAATTTTTTTTGTTAGCCGCAACCTTCGTAAAGTATAAATCAAGAGTATTTGATTTTCTTTTAGTTTCAATTTTAGTTTTAGAAGACATGTCAAAATAAAGGCAGCTAAGTGGAGTGATTGTTTTGAATAATGATAATCATACGAGCATCATCGCATCGACGAAATAAAACAAAAACAGTGGACACCGATACGTCTTGTCTCTCAAACTCCTCTTTAAAAAAGTAAGTTTAAAAAACAAAACAAAAGTACATACAAGATTTCTCGAGATCACGTAACCTCCGCAAGTAGCCTATGAAAGTATTGAAATTGAAAGACAAAATGAGAGCGAGCAGTTTAACAACAAAAGGCAACCACCCAATTGGACCCAATGTATGCTCCCTTATGTGACCCGACCCCTTGTCGCCATGTGTGGTCATCACTACTTTTATTACTAAAAAGCACATTTAGACGTCTGCGTAAACTTATCCAACAAAAGGCTGAGATGTTGAGGTTCCGACAAAAGAAAAGATCTCGAAACATCTACGATCTACGGTTCCTTGAAAATCATTTTACTTTCCCTTTTCGGAACAATCAATAGAAAATTTCGTGGGAAGCTCATGATACATTGGATCTTTTTCCTCAGAAAAGAACAATTCTACTGTAACTTTAAGAGACGCTTGTCTAGACACCATTTGTGTTTTGGGAAACACAACCCACAATACCAATGAGGTTGTAAAGTCATTTAGATATAATCAGACTTCAGAGTAGGGACAAGTTTTCCCCGAAGCCTTATTCCTTCAGGGTCCTGGGGTACCCTTTGTAGAAATACGAAGATGCTTCTTTCAAGCTTTGGGGAAGGAAAAAAAGGGGACAATTGGACCCCCATACTTTGGAACAAGCGTGTCATGTATTTTGCCTGAGTGCATGGTGTGAGCTTTTTGCGTGTTCCAGGATAGATTTTTAAGTTTCTATCTGTGAACAAGGCTGCTATTTTTATTTACTATTTCGCATGCCTATGCAAAAGCTATCTCCAAGATCATCATTTTTAATCAATCATTAATGGATTTTTAAAAAAAACTGTTAGTTCTCAATTTTTTGAAATTTTTAATTCCTACTCCAATTTAATACTTATAAATTTAAATATAAGTAACGTTACACTACATTATTAGATTAAATAAAATTAAATGGATATTAGATAAAATTATTAACAGATCTCCAAATTGGTACATTTGATAAACTTTTATGAATATCCCCTTTCAATCTGTTATGATTAATAATTCAAAATTATTTCATATAATATTTCATTAATGATATTCATTATACATATAATTTCAAAAGTTTAATATTAATTTTTCTTTTTGTGATGTGCTGAGTAGAACCTGGAAGCGTGAAACCCTTGTTTTTAAGAGTATATGTTGTCTTCAATTTGATTTAAAAAATTCAAATTAAGTCAATAATAGTTTTATGTTCAACGTAGTAGATTCTAATTCACCGTTTTAGTCACAAATTGAAACGAAGTAATTGACATTAGTTGCATTTTAGTCGGTTTCCCAAACCACTGATAATGAAAACTTCGGCTCACTGAAGCAGAGAGCACCGAATTCCAGATCAAGCCCACAAATTACCTTATTATTAATAAAACTGGATTGAGATGAGAGCAATTATACAAATACCAATATCTCCAGCTTTGATTTAAACCACTTTTATTAATATCCCCCCCCCCCCCCCCCCATCAATCCGCCACTTCATATCCTCATATGAAAGAATAAAATAAATAGAGGGCCATGTTACAGTAAGAAATGTAATTTAAATTAGTTGAAAGCATTGTGAACATTAATAAACAGATATCAATAAACTTTTGTGCTATACTGTCTAAATTTTCTATTAATGTCTTACTAATTATTATTAAAATATATATAAATGCCAGCTGCCAGCCATTTCTAAAATTTACCGAATGACTTTATGGTTTATCAGGAGTTTTGCTAGAGTCGTCATTTGCGTTGTGTCCGGATTTTAATCGGTGTGCACATTTCACTAAATAATTTCACAGTTCGGTATTAAAATACAAACGACAAACATTTCTAAAATTTGCTGAATAAATGTATGATATATCAGGAGTTTTGAGAGTCGGCATTTGCGTTGTGTCCGAGTTTAATCGGTGTACACGTTTCTCTAAATAATTTCACTGTTCAGTATTAAAATACAAATGACAAACATTTTTAAATTTTCTAAATGATATGCCAGGAGTTTAGAGAGTTGGCATTTGCGTTGTGTCTGGATTTTGATCTGTGTACACATTTCACTAAAAATTGGCACATTTTGGTATTAAAATGAAAAATGTTTATAAAATTTGCCGAATGTGTGTGTGACTGTATGGTTTGTCAGTTTTGTGAGTCGGCATTTGCGTTGCGACCCGATTTTAATCTCGGTATAAACATTTCTTTAAATAATATCACCAGTGCGGTATTAAAATATAAATGACAAACATTTCTAAAATTTGCCGAATAAATTTATGGTATGTCAGGAGTTTTGAGAGTGAGCATTTGCGTTGTGTCCCGATTTTAATCTGTGTACACATTTCGCTAAATAAATTTCAATGTTTTGTATAATTTAATATAAATGACAAACATTTCTTAAATTTGCCGAATGGCTTTATGGTATGTCAGGAGTTTTGTGAGTCGGCATTTGCGTTGTGTCTGAATTTTGATCTGTGTACAGATTTCACTAAATAATTTCACAGTTCGGTATTAAAATAAAAATGACAAATGTTTATAAAATTTGCCGAATGACTTTATGGTTTTGTCAGTCGGCATTTGCGTTGTGTCCGGATTTGTGTGCACATTTCACAAAAAAATGTCACACTTCAGTATCACAATAAAAATTACAAAAATTTCTAAATTTTGCCGAATGACCATTTTTCAAAAAACTTGGGGGGGCGAGACGCCCCCTTCGCCCCCCGCTCGCGACGTCCCTGGTCCGGATGGACATAAATCTACTATCTGTCGGCGAATTTCCTATTGAATTAGCATTGAAATCCAATTTTGAGTCATTTAAATCAATGTTTCCAAATCAACAATGTCATGAGAAACTTTATTTAAAAATATTTGAAGCAAAATAATTTTTTCATGAATCAGTTTGGAATGACGTCATAAAATGTAGCACAATGTGATTCTTTGATTGTTCATCAATTGTTTACCAAGAAAGCGGAAAGGCATATTTTTTGCATACAATTATGCTTAGTTTTAATTTACATTTCTTATTTTTTTAATGCAGTTTGGAGTAGTTTCATTAATTTTGTTATTAATAAATATTTAATAATTTTTCGAACTACAAATAAATCGTGCAGACGATAAATAATATTAAGTTTAATTTGCGAAAGAATATTAAGGAAAATAGTTGATTTTGGCTTTTAGAAGTTTTAATTATAGCTGGATGATGTGTTTAGCGATTTTTTTTCGAATGTGTATAAATCTAGCGTAGAAACGGTTGGTGATGATATTTACTGTTAGGAACCTAGTTGTTTCCTGATTAGAATTTCAGTAAGTATTTAAGTAACAGGAAAGTAGGCTATTTTAGTTCTTTAAGAACTTCTTGTTTTTTATTGGGAAGAATTAAAAAAAAAGGTATGTAAGTGGACTTAAAAATTAAAGATTTTCGTCTTTTGTCTGACGTACTGTCCTTTCAACTAGGCAGATATTTCTTAACATTCAACCTTCATATTTTGAACATTATTTTTTTTGTTTGAAAAGCGATACAGAGACCTATCTTTCATATTTTTAATCCGTTTGTATATCTATAACTATCCTCCTTTCAACTCAAAATTTCAAAATCCTCTTTTGTTTGAAATACTAGACATCAGAGACCCATCTTTTATAATTTTTGGTTGTGCATCTGCACTCTTAAAACAAGCGAGCGGTTTTAACTCAGTCGGAGTTAATTTCCACTCCTCTCCATGCCGAAAATGCACTTCCCCTATAGGAGTGGATTTCACTCTTTTTGCGGAGTGGGTAAAAGAAATAAAAGAAAACAATATACGTCCTACACTCTTAAAACGAGCGGTTTTAACTCAGTCTGAGTTAATTTCCACTCCTTTCTGTGCCGAAATTGCACTTCCCCTATAGGAGTGGATTTCACTCTTTTGTTTTAAGAGTGTGACTATGCTGTGGTAGAAGAATTTCTGTGAATATTAAACAAGTAGAAAAGTAGGCATCCCTCCCTCTTTAGACCTTCTTGTTCATGATTTTCCTTGCCAATAGGGACTCGTTTTACAACGACGGTTTTGATTTGATAAGTGTTTAGGAGAAGGCGTTGGGGTCTAAAATACCAAATATATTTCCTCCAAACATACTTCCCATGTATTGATACAGGAAAGAAAATCGGTAAGTTTGACAATCAGGGGAGCGTGGCTGTCAATTGCCAAACATAAAATCGTCAAAAAGATGTTCAAGAATAGAAATCCTACTCACCCAAGTGTTCGCAAAAGGAAAGAACATCCCAAGGGTGAACACCCCTAACATGGGTCCTCCAACTATTCCGTGGATGGTGAGGGCTGCCTAGAAATATCAGAAATTCAATTCATTGGAGAAAAAGACTGCACTGTAAAAATTTTGGCTCAAATTGCACTGGAATCCTGGAACTGTCTAGCTGTCACCACTATTTGGAGCGTGAATATACCAATATTTGATGCACCGCAAAAGATTTTGTGATGGCTCGATGTGTGGCTCGAACGCAACTTGCCAAGTGGAGTGCCGAGATGTAGTGTGGTGTTAACCCAAGTTCACAAGTTACCACCAAACAAATTGAAAATAAGAAACTGAAGACATGTAACTTTCTAAGATATGTAAATTTCTTGTTCTTGATCAATTTAAGACGAGTGCTGCCCTTGTCTGAGGGCAGACCTCGGTACTGTTTTTTTTCAGCGCACTAAGCGTGATCGTATATATATTACTGCTTTTAAGTTTGTTTTGTTCTGTAAATAAGTTTTTGTTAGCATAAATAGTTTTATTTACTTGAGAAGTTAGTGTACCTCTACAGATGTGTCGGTGGTACTTCCACACATAGGGAGGGGCGTGTGAGGGGATAGAGACTCCTTTAGAAGATATGAAAGGCGTGTCTCTTCTAAGAGGATCGTTGACAATGAATAAGGTTTCTACTGAGTGCCTCAGAAAATTACTTTAACCACAATCCTACTACCTTTCTGAATTTTCGGATGAAAACCAAAATGAGTTAATAAGATAAAACAAAGTGCGTTCTGGTATTTAAAATTTTGTAACTGTATACTAGAATTAAAACTGAAGTAATGAAATTAAAAATTCTAAAAAACCACCTTTACATACAACAGCAGAACGGCACGATCTTAGTGAATGGTTTGACATTTTCGCGCTGCCCTGGAGGAGATGCGTAGGAACAACACTCCGAATCCGTCCACCCAGTCCAGCGTTCAGCAGTCCCCGTCCCAGGCCTCCCCCGTTCTCCCCCTTCGATCACTGATGACCATCCCGATGCAGACATGGTTGACGACCTCCCTCCACCCAGTTGCCCGCCCTCACCTCCGGGCGAAGAGGCCTCCCCTTCACCCCTCGAGGAATTCAATGACAACCTCAACCTGCTTGTCTCCGGTGATTCTTCACTGGATGATGAACTCTGGAGGTTCTTCGAGGAGCTGCTTGGGGACATTTCCTCACGAATCTGTGAACACGTCCACCTTCCATCCCCCCCCCCGCCCCGAGAAGATGTTGAGAGCCGCCATCCCGCCCCCCGCACAAAACCATCCAGCGCCTCTATAGGCACAACCGTCGCCGAGCGATCCGGCTCATCACCGAGGGCGAGAAAACCCGCTGCCATATGGAAGGCGCCTCCATCCTCGAGCATTTCAAGACGGTTTTCAAGCCGTCGCCGTTTGATCCCTCCATCTTCCGCCCCACCGATGGCCGTACGCCTGTCACCATGATGGATCCCTTCTCCCCCATCGAGGTCCAAACGCGCCTCTCAAGATTCGAAAACTCCTGGTCAGGACAAACGCAAAAGTCATGCTTTTCAGGAATTTACCGTGTACGCTTCTGTCACGGGTGGAAAGTCAACGCTGCCCCGAAAAAGTGGCGGCAGTAAAAAAAGTTCCATTATTCCGGTGCATTCATGCATAAAACGTTTGAACTTTCTGAATGTATTGATGAGATAGTTAAAAATTTTCACCAAGATTAATTTTAAAAAAAAGTTCTATACCTGTAGCACTCCTCCCATTTGTTCCGCTACGAACACCAGAGCTATAGAAAGAAGTCCAAAAAACACCGCTGGAAGGGAAACATGTATATTGAAATATTTAATTTGATAAAATGAAATAATCTAATATTTTACCTTTTCTAATAATCTGTTAAGTCGTATTCCATTTATGAGGCGGGCCGTAAAAATGTTTTAAATGTCAATAAAAATCTCCTCGGAATCAGAATTAATTTGCGAAATACACAAACCTACTAAATAGGACAAATAGCCATCAAATGGGGTCACTGATTGCACTTTGGGGTAACTTTGGACCGTAAATATACTTTACTCACTAATACTTCCTCACTATATGCTCTAATTAAATGTGTGTGTGTGTGCCATTTTGCAAAGCAATGAAAACAATTCACGATACATGCATGTGTTCCAAATTTTCGTTTTGATTTGCGTTGCATATGACGTAGTGTAAACAATAATCGAAGCTTCTAGTCGCTTAACTCACATTATCAGAAGCATAACTAAGATATAGGCTCCAGTATATTTATTGGCGACTTTGGATTATTGTAAATTCAATTTGACAAATTCGCCAATCAATGGATTGGACCCTATATCTTAGTCATCCTAAAGAGGGACACTAATTAATGAACTAATTTTCGATGTTAAACGATTTAAATCAAATAAAGAAACATTACTATCTGTAGAGAAAGTAGCTATTTATTTTGCACAACACAAATATGTCGAACTACAAAACCGATGTGTTGCCACTTGGGAGGTGTAAATAGCACACCACTGCATGGTGGTATGAGTTACTGAGGCTGCTACAATCCTTTGGAGATTGTGAGTTTTGAAACTAGACCTTTCAATCACAGTTATCGGTATATAAGATATGTATCTCACCTAGCGACTTAGTAACACGGGTGGCCCACACATGAGAAATGTCTTTGGCGATGAATTTTTTAATAAAATCTTCTAGAGCGACGGCAGCCAGGGAGTTCACACCAGAAGACACTGTACTGCATTAACAGATAAATTTCACACATAAGAGAAACTGCAACGGGCTAAATATGTCGATAATTTAAAGAGTTTTATTTGGAATAAATTCATAATTATCTCAAAAGAGTGGACAGTTCTGCAATAATCATAAATATTAAGTATTAAAATGTTATCTTACTGTTCCTCTTAATAGTACAACATACTATAATTACCTTCAATTAGCTACCTAATATGAAATATAAGTTAATGAAAGTACAACATACTATAATTACTTTCAATTAGCTACCTAATATGAAATATAAGTTAATGAAAGTACAACATACTATAATTACTTTCAATTAGCTA
Organism: Oedothorax gibbosus; assembly: GCA_019343175.1. Lineage (NCBI taxonomy): Eukaryota > Metazoa > Arthropoda > Arachnida > Araneae > Linyphiidae > Oedothorax > Oedothorax gibbosus. The sequence continues at coordinate 40,898,976 of CM033280.1, forward strand.
CCTAATATGAAATATAAGTTAATGAAAGTACAACATACTATAATTACTTTCAATTAGCTACCTAATATGAAATATAAGTTAATGAAAGTACAATATACTATAATTACTTTCATTAGCTACCTAATATGAAATATAAGTTATGAAAGTACAACATACTATAATACTTTCAATTAGCTACCTAATATGAAATATAGTTAATGAAAGTACAACATACTATAATACTTTCAATTAGCTACCTAATATGAAATATAAGTTAATGAAAGTACAATATACTATAATTACTTTCAATTAGCTACCTAATATGAAATATAAGTTAATGAAAGTATTGTGCGAAAATCCGAAATGGAGAAGCTGTGTTTTTTACAAGGTCATTTCGGAATCGACACGTTTTGGAGCTTGCTGATTTCGTAAAAAAGTAGGTTTTGAACATTGGTTCGATTGTTAATCTGTGTGTCTGTCCGTCCGTCTGTCTGTGTGAAAGCACACTACAGCTTGAACTAAAAGAGCTAAGGATTTCCAATTTGGTATACGAGTTTCTAGTACCTTTCAAACGTCCTAATTTTTTAATGAGAAACTTACGCATGAGCAAATGGTAGCTGATCTAGATTTTTTTTAAGGCATTTAAATTTCCTAAAAGGGATATATAATTACCTTTAAATGTATTGATTTATTGAGGTCCTGTTTCACATATCTAGCTTAAGGGGGAATAGGTGCGCTGGACGGGTTTCCAAACTCAAATGCATCAGTGTTAATCCAATCGCGAAAAAACTATTTTCTCTGCCACATTTCTCCGGCTGTATGGAATATTTTTACAAACGTTTTTTTAAATAATAAATGTAGATAACTTACAGGTCTCTATCTTCCCACTTGAAATTGCTTCGAATATTTTGCGTAAAATTATTTATTGAAAATTAAAAAAAAGTATTCGAACCAATTTCAAAAAGTGAGAAGGTCGGGACTTGTTAGTCAGCTACATTTATCACATAAAAAACCCGCTTGTAAAAATATTCAATACAGCCGGAGAAATGTGGCAGAGAAAATATTTTTTTCTCCATAGGATTAACACTGATGCACTTTGCTTTGGAGACCCCCGGTTCAGCGTGCCCATTCCCCCTTAAGATTAGTTTTGGTATGTTAACGTATTGAGTAAAATATGAGAATAAAATTATCGGGTTGATTGGTGGCAGGAGAAGCTGCACAGCAAGAACTTTACCTTAGTGCCCCGCTGAATATTCCCGACACGAACAGTCCCGGGATACCCGGAAAGGCGCCTAAAGTTTCCATCACAAATCTGGGAAAAAGCTAAGGAAAGAAAATATAGATTTACTCGAGATATAATTATGGGAGAAACTAAATGTTAATAGAATGTGTAGGATACAAGAATTTTCGGTCTGCCCGATTCGAAAACGATATGTGGTGAAGGGAGCGATTTTTATGCGGGTGAGGCTCATTTTGAGAAAGTCGTCTTTTGTTTCATAAACAGTTTCGTAAACTAGAACCGTGGTCAAGTGACACTTGAAATGTTATCCAACGAAACCTCTAGCGATATCGTATTCTTCGCAGATTTAATGAGGACCGATATTCCCAGTGTACCCGGTAGGTCTTTTTTTGGCATCGGGTGGCGAATCCGGAACTCTCCAAGATTACTCTAGATCTACGCTCCATCCAACAGGCTACCGCCCCCAGTCCATTTAAGTAATACTATTGTTGATAATTTATTATTAATAAGTTTTAAATTCTTCCAAAGTTCTGGCGGTGCCAAAGTTTTGTAGTGCTGCCATCTATCAGATTAATGTGGAAATTGTTAATGTGTAACGTTCAAACCGTAAAAACACGCATATTCAAAATTACTTTTTGTACTCACCTGGTCTGGGGCGTCGATGAGCTTGCTTCCGATGGGGTCGCAGTCGTAGAAGAAGGCGAAGATGACCAGTCCAGACATGCTCGTGATCAGGATTAGAAGGACCAGCGCGGGAAGGTTGATCCACAGGCACCTGTAAATAGAGATATAATTATGCGGGTGAGGCTCATTTTGAGAAGTCGTCTTTTGTTTCATAAACAGTTTCGTAAACTAGAACCGTGGTCAAGTGACACTGAATGTTATCCAACGAACCTCTAGCGATATCGTATTCTTCGCAGATTTAATGAGGACGATAGGCACAGAGGTATGTACAGTAGAATTCCAAATATCCGAAGCAATTGGGACCTAACCACATTAGCATAATAAGAAATTTGAATGATTAGAGTGTTTTAGAAAAAGGGTATACTTCAATCAATTGCTTAATGTATTGTTGGGTTGTGAGAGCATAGAGTTCTAGTTTCGGATCAGACCGAACTCCAGCTTTACGGTTTTCATTTTCCCCTCTAGCAATAATACAAAAAAAATTCTTTAAGAAGCCATGGTAAATAATAGACATTGAAAGTTTACTGCACTATATATTCAAAAGATTATTTATATAAATAATATATAAGGATATAAAACAGTTATAGTTAGCACAAAAGTTTATATGCGACCTATAAACTTTTAAACCTGGCATATCTGTTACTGTTCGTCTTTTTTGTATGTCATGCCTGGTAATTTTTTTTTGTCGGTCAAAAAATAAATAATAGGCATGATAATGATATCCAACAAACAGTAACAAATAGGCCGGGATTTTCTGAAAATCGGATAATCAGCAGCGGTTAAATGAAGTTCTACTGTAAGCTGAAATGAGTGTTGACTTACCCCTGTGCCCCGCGTAAGGAACCAATGGTAAGATATCTTTGTATCATGGCTTGGTTAGCTGCATAATTTCCCATCCACGTGATGTATCCGCCGAAGACCAGACTCCAAAAAGTGTGCCGAATAGTGGGATCAAAATCGAACCTAAAAAATAGCAATTATTCACGTAAAACGGGGTATGGGTAGGGAAAAACTGTATTTTTAACCCTCAAAACACCTCAAATTAAACTAAATTGATGTGACCCTCAGCAAATGTTAAACGCATATTTTTTCAAAATTACTTGTAAAACATAGTTCTAAATACATAATTGTTTGAAAAATATGTTGATAAAACGAATATATGCATAGGATTGTTTTCAGAAGTGAAGAGGTATTGGAAGATTAGGCAGTACACGAAAAAACTATAAACAAAATTGATTGTATGTAATGTAGTACTTTCCAGCGTGTGGGTCATTCTCTGAAAAAGGGACAAATCGATGTCCCGGACACTTTGCTCTTTATTTTCAAATTATATATGCATGTTTGTGATTGATTAGTTTAAATTGGCTCACAATCTAACTTGTCCCACCTAAACAATATAAAATAATTATAATTTACTCACATAAAATTGCGTTTAAATACCCGATTTGTCACTCCCTCACACTGTCCCTACATGATATTAAACTTTTAACATCATAAAAAAGGTCGTTTTAAATAAATAACCCTTTTTGGTGGAACTATTTATGCTTAATTAGTTTGTGTAGTTTCCGAAAATGTATATAATGTTTTTCGACCATCAATAGTTTTTTTGTAATTTTATGAAAATGTAAGTTTGTATTTTTTGCATAAATAATTTCCTGGTCGGTGATAAAATTCTATCAGCTGGAAAAACGTTTTTTGCCGAATAGTAGGCCGGGATAAAAAATTATTTGAAACATTTTTTTTGACAAATCTATTGCGATTTATTTGAAAATATTTGTTTCCAGGCCGGGGATAAATTTTTTTCAGACGGTACAAAAAAGGTTTCTGCACGAAAAAGTTTTTGTGATCCAGCTTCTTTCAGTGAATATTTTTCTCTGTCAAAACTAAACATTGATCCAGTTTCTTTCATTTCGAACTACTACTGTAAACGTTCGTTATGTAAGCGTCGTTATCAGAACATCGATTAAGATCAGTTCAAGGAATCAATTCTTGAGAAATATAGCTGTAGTTTTTACGGGGATACGTGACGGAATGTGAGAAGGATGGTTGATAATTTCCCCTACCTGAAGCCTGGGTTTCTTAAGCATCGCACTCGTAGTGTATGTCAGGTTAAACACGCTGCTTTGAAAAAAAATCTATGCAGACAAAGTAATACTCGGTTGCTTGTATTGGGAATTTGTGCTGACCACCACAGTACTCCCCTTGCAGTGAGTCGGATGAGGAGGGGTGTTAATGCTGCTGCCTGTTACGAGTATCAGGTCTTTGAGGCTTACTTTGAATCTCGGGATTTGCTTTGAATGCGCGATTGTTTTCAGATCGCGCCTTACATTGCTGAGATCACCACTCAAGAGGTGCGGTTTTTAATCCTGGAACCTCTTGCATGCTAGCTTATTACTGAACAGTCTGCTACAAATCTAATAAAGTTAATCTTCAGTTAAGTTTAACACGTTCACGCCGGCGCGGCCACCGGTGGCCCGCACTAAATTGTCTCATCGGGCGGCGCGTACCACCGGTGGCCCGCACTAAATTGTCTCATCGGGAGACGCGTACCACCGGTGGCCCGCACCAGATTGTGGTGTTAGACGCTGAAAATTAAAATAATAAAAATGTAACGTAATTTCATTAAAAACATTTTTAATTACAATTATAACTAATAACATATAAGTTTCGCTCAATAACTCAAATTCTACAAAATTAGCATAATAATTCTACATTGTTCTATTTATAACATCATTATTCGTTATTTTTTGTGTAATTTGTTAAAACATTTCAAGCACTACTGAGCTGTACTGTACTACTGAGCAAATATAAAGCGCGTGTGCAGGTGTGAACAGGCATCAATCGCGCGCCGCCAGATAAAGCGCGGCATTTATTTGTGCACTTTCGCCGGCTACCGCCTTTTTACGCCGGCGTGAACGTGTTAAGAGAATATGAAATAAGAAAATGAAAAGGGCGATGGATTTTACGTACATGTTTTACGTAAGCCGGATAAATTCAAAGTAAAGAAAGCGTTGGAGTGGAATCCGCAAGGCAAAAGGAAAGAGAGGAAAGCCCAAAACAACTCGGCGGGGAACAATTAACAGTGATGTCAAGGAACTAAACAAAACATGGAGAGAAATGAAGACCATTGCTGTCAACCGGGTGAGGTGGTGGACCATGGCGGAGGCTCTCAGTTTGAAGTGAAAGAGGTATAAATAAGTAAGTCATTTAAGTTTGCATTCAAACCATTCCCCCAAAAAATATAACTTGCCTGAAGAACTCTATCCGCATGCCCTCGACGCTTCTCTGCCAGACGACATCGAAGCCGCCGAGGTCGTAGGTCCCTTTCACCACGATGATGAGGATGGAGGCGTACATCATCACGCTCTGGAAGAGATCGGTCCACACCACCGCCTTCATGCCACCCTATGGAAGACAACACACACAGTCAGGCGTAGAATCCACACTTTTGAATGCTACAGGGTATTGCAAACCTACCAACTCTAACTTATCAATACCGGACCTTTTAACTATCTTTATGAATTTTCGTGTAATTTCTCGGATTTTCAAAAGGGGAAACATTAAAAATTTTCTTGGCGCAATGACTTATAACTAACTTTCTGAATGCCAATCTACGGAGACAAACACAAGCAACCAGGTGTTTTCGATGGAACCGTTGATGGCCCCAGGTATTTGGATATGTCGATACAAGTTGTAGTACCACAACTGCAAGCACTGTCCGACTTTGCGGAGTTGTTTTTTCAACAGGACGGTGCCCCACCTCATTATTCTTTGGTGGTCCGACGATACCTGGATCTGACCTTCCCGAATCATTGGATAGGGAGACGGGGGAGCATTGAGCACCACGTTCCCCGGACTTTACTCCCATGGATTTCTTTTTCTGGGGAGTAGTAAAGGATAATGTTTATTCCAGAAAACCCGCCACAGCTCGCCAGTTGAAGAAATTCATCGATGATGCTTTTAAGGACATTCGTGACAACTTGTATTTATGTCGTACTGTGTGTGAGAGTGTCGAGGATAGGTTGCAGGAATGCATCAATGTCGAAGGTAGACAATATGAGCACCTTCGGGATTATGTCCGCCCGATAGGCCAGTCTACGATGAGTTTTTCCGATGAGATTCCGATCAAATGTCAAGAAGAAATCGATAAGAATCCGATTAGTAGTAATCGAAATCTCATCGTCCAATAGAATTTCGAACACTTTCCGATAAAATTACGAACAGTTTACGACATGTTAGTACAAAAGTTTTAAACAAGATGGCGCCACTAATTTTTGTCTGTTGGTCAGGTAATATTTCGAATTTCAGGAGGAGGACAGAACCACCAATCTCGGGATCCGCGCTCTTGTCTTGCAACGAGGTACTGCGCATTTGTCTTCGCGGCTATGGAAGCTTGCACTGCGTTTGCGTGTTAATAAAGAGGTTAAAAGGTTGTTCGTTAAAGAAGTTTTATGTTATTGAATAAGAAATTTTAATTTTGCTTTTGCAAGTTCCTTTTAAATATTACTTTAAGTTAACAATACTAATAGAAATATGTTAAATTTAAAAATAACTCTTGGTAACTTACGTATTGAAAAGTGTTTTGGTTCATAATATTTATTCAAAAATCTATTTTCTTTAAGTTAAGTTTTACAAAAATTATACATGGCAAAAAAATATAAATTAATTTCCAAGTAAATAAAAGAAATAAGTTATCACACAGTAAAAATATTTATCTTCGCACGCAATTAAAAATGTTGTGTGTAAGTAAATAAAAAATAACTATTACCAGTTTGAACATAATAGCTTTCGGATATGAAGTTTTCGAAATAATTTAACGCAATTTGTATGTACTAAAAAACCCCCCACATTTTTCGGTTTCTTATCGTTGCGATATCGATTCGTCGTAATTTTCCGATGATACGTACATTGATTGAATTTTCACCTTTGACCGATATCGAATCGATGACTTTTATCGATAGAATTTCGTTCACCGATTGCCGATATCGTCTCGTGCACTTTCGGATTACGGATGCGATCACCGGTGAGTTTTCGCTAAGTTCGATGAACGATCGATGACCGATCGAGCAAATTTCGAGAAACAATGCTACTAGGGTAGTAATTCAAACAGTATTCAAATACTTACTATACTGGTGTAGAAAGTGCACACCAGTCCTATAGACAGGACTGCGGTCCAAATTCGTATCCCAGTAACTAAAATAGATAAATAAGGATTTCCAAATTTGTGCAATGAAAAAATATAAAAAAAAAGAATGTAAACGTGGAAATATTTTTTTTATGTCATACCTTCAGAGAGAGCCAAGGCAGGAGCATACAACACTACAGGCATATACATTAGCTAGTGAAATAGTTAAATCAGTAAAAATGTAATTTTTTAAATAAAAAAAAAGGAATTTTCTTTAAACTAGTATTAAAATTTAAATTAATCCAAAGTTAGACTGAATGCTAGAAATAGAAATTTAAACTAAAGGTGTACTTTATGACTTTCAATTACCACTTAATAAATCAATACATTTAATAGTTATTTAAGCAACTAGTGCCCAAAATAACACTTTATTAAGCGAGTGGCTTTTATTTCACGAGACCGTAGGTCGAGTGAAATAATGACAAGAGCTTAATAAAGTATTATTTGGCACGTGCTTGCTTACAATATATTTTATAATAACGTGCAAAAAAGTATGGTTTGGCTTAAATTTTGTGTTCTTACTTTTGTCTTATTAAATTTCCTTTAATAATTTTTGTAGTACTTGTAGTTTCCATGGAGATATTAGAAAATGCAAAAGTAATGAATCAATAGAAATAAGTGAGTTTCATGACATCATTTAGTTTCCATGGAGATTCATGACATCCTTTTGTTTTTCTACCAATCAGATACTCTTATATTTACTTTACCGCACTAGAGCCGAAAGTACTTACTTTCGGCAGTGTCTGTGACGTAAGCACGTAAAGTGTCATTTTCGCAACGATTTATGAATGAATATGATATAAAAAAAGTGAACTTTTTTGCACGTTGTTATAAAAAGTTAATTATATAACCATAAGGTAATTCAAATAACTTTCAGACCTAAAAGCGCGGTGCAAGCGCGATTTTTTCGGAAACCTTATTATGACGTCCGAAAGGTACTGGGGTTCCAAATTTAATGTACGTATAGCTCTTTTTGTTCGAGCTGTCGAGTGGTTTCAGGTAAACAGACGGACCAATGTTCGAAAACACTTTTTTTTAATCCTCCAAAGCGTGTAGAAAACACAGAATCTCCAATTCGGATTTTCGATCCACTTTCATTACCTTATACAGGGTGTCCGTAAAAGAATGTCCGAGTTTCGATGGTATATTACAGGAGTTTATTTTATACTAAATATAACAAATCATACATGATATTGAAGGAAAACTAATCTAGTTTTTCCTATAAGTGCTCAATGTGTGCGCCTTTAGTGATACGGCACACATCCAAACGAAAATGCAATAAAAAAAAACGCCCCTTTACGCTCAGAAGTCGCCATTTGGAATAGATGACACTGCAACTGTGAAAACGGTGTAGCGGTACAAGCGCATGCGCTTATCTGAAACTGTTGGAGTTATTCTTTATTCGTCACCTTCAACCAATTACAATTACACTTCAACCACAATAAAATTACAATTTGAAACTCGGACATTCTTTTACGGACACCCTGTACTTTCATTACCTTATATTTTATAATAGGTAATTTAAAGTAATAAATAATCCAAAACATTAACAAGCTTATTTTTTTGGCATTTATAAATATCAAATCAAAAATTGAACATTTAAAGTAGTGATCAGACTTACCATATGCATTGTGAAAACGATTGAGCCAATAGTTCTTACACTTCCATGGAACCTCATTTCTAAGTACTGAAAAAGACACATAATCTGAAAAGCACATAATTTAACTCTATCGTTGTTTATAAGTAATGTTTTTGAAAAGATAAATTATTGAGTACATAAAAAAAATCGTATTTCATCTTCGTACTAAATGTTTAATTATGAAAATTAATAAATTAATAATTAAAACTACAGTAAAATTGTGCTTTTTAAATGAAAAATACGTATTGAAAATATAATGTAATGTTAATTTAATTATGTTTGTTATTTTACTAATGAATTAACGAATCAAAAAATAATGAAAAAGTGGGTATTTACATGCTGATGATGTCCACCTGTTCGTACCCCCATTTCCAAAATCGGTTCTAACAGTCGGATCTTAAAAATTCTTCTTAGAAAAGTAGGACCTCAGAGACCCATTTTTCATACTTATTGTCCGTCTATCTGTACGTCCGGATGGACATCTGCCTACTGTCTGTCGGCGAGTAACCCATCAAATTAGCATAGATATTAGTTTTTAGTCATTTAAATCGCTGTTGCCACACAAACAATGACATGGCAAACTTTCTTTTAAAAGAATATTTGAAGCAAAATGTATTTATGACATAAATCATTTTGGAATGACGTCATAAAATGCAGCGCAATGTGATTCTTTGATTGTTCATTATTTGTTTACTAAGAAAGCGGCAAGGCATATTTTTTTGGCATAAAAATCTGGTTAGTTTTAATTTGTATTAATTATTTTTTTTATTTCAGTTTGAAGTAGTTTCATGTTTTTTTGTTATTAATAATTTTTTCTAAAATATGAAGGTTTTTTTTACAGATTTTTAAGTTAAGACTTATTCAAGAATAAAAAGCTCGCGGCCTTGACTAATGTCGCTGTAATCGATGCTAGAATTTGACTAAAGCGATTTTACATAATTATTCTTCAAACAGCAAATAAATTAAGCAGACAATAAATAATATTAATTTTATCTAAAATAGTTGATTTTGGCTTTTAAAAGTTAAAATTACAACTGGATGTTGTGTTTGGTGTTATGTGTCTTATAATAAATCTTGTGTAGGCGACATTTACTGTTACAAACCTACTTGTTTTCCCGATAAGAATTAAATTCATTATGAAAGTAGGCTAATTTAGTTATTTTAAAACTTCGTGTTTTTCTTATAAAATCCTTATAAAATAAGTGTAATTAGACCCAAATTCCACCAATTTGGATCTATACGAAAGAGATCCAAATTGGATATGCACTGTAAAAATGCACTATAAAATATGCACTGTAAAGCAGGAATCAATTTATTCATGCCCTTATTCCATAGCTTCATCATCCCCATTGCTCTATTTTTGCATGAGTGAAAACAAACAGAAGCAAGTGTCACAAGTTTTTGAGCAAAAGTTAGAAATTTTACCGAAATTTTAAATAGCAACTTTAGGTTAAATAACCCCTCCACATAAAAATGCATTTTTTTTTCACTTTTTATAGCAACCATCATAAAATCTGAAAAAAGGAATCATGGAAGTTTGCAAAAAATGTCAAAACATAAGTTCACATGTATTTAATGTTAATTCTATGCTAAGGCAAACTGGCAATAGCAGAAAAAAAAACCTTCTCCATGTGTTATGTAATATTGAATTCTTTGACCACGAAGAAAGTACAATCTGGATGTTATCAAAGAAGATTTCTCTTAAAATATTAGAACACAACAAAGTTGTCATCGAACTTAACTTGGACTTCGGTTTCTGTTCAAGTTTGTGCTTGCAAAATGTGTTTACAACTCATCTTTTAATCACGTGATAAAATACATTTTTAGCATCCATATCTGAATTACTAACGATAGCGAATATTTACGGAAACTTAAGATAATTAGATATCTTGAAATTTATTTACAAAAAATAACAATAAAATAACAGCAAAATATAATAAATAAATAATTTTTTTTATTGGAAATGTAATTTGATTAAAATATTATTATTTAAGAAGGACTGTCAGTCCTACAGAGCTAATACATTAGTTTTGAAATCACAACTTCCGCAGAAGTATTGCTTTGCCATGTTAGCTCTTTTTACACAGGTGTGGGAATCAACATAACATAGATATGAAAGTATTTTGAAACGAAAATGTTCTCTAGTTATTTAATTATATATTTTTGAAGTTTTAAAATGCCAAAAATATACAGCAGATGGCGACACTATTTTAAAACTTTATCAATTAATAATTGAATAACCGGATGTTATTTTCTTCTCAATTTTGTTTTAAATTGATGTTAAGATGATTCCTATACCTGGTTAAAATGGGATAACATAGCAAAACAATTCTATTGCAAAAGTTGTGATTTCAAAACTCATGCATTAGCTGTATGGGACTGACAGTCCCTCTTAATAACACTTTTCTTGGTTTCTGTGACGGTTTACAAAAATTTCAAACAAATTTAATTAAAATAATTTTTAATATTTTTATTTATAAAAATTGCGATTTTAATTTTTTCATTTAAAGTAATAAAACTCCCTTTTATCTTGTTCATTGAATCTTCATGCTTCAAGTTATAATTTTAAATTTTATCAGTTTTTCATCAACTCAATTTATAGCCCCGCATAAAAATATGAAGGTTGAGCGTAATCTAATAAAAGCACTATTCGCATTCATTGTTTTCTCCTAGAGCTATTTTAATGATTTACAGGCAATCTCGTTTAGATAAAATTATGAACTTTCCTTTGATGTAATATCAAGATTGGATATTGTCGAAAAGCGAATGTGTTTCTCAGACACCTGAATTACGCCCCTCAAAACAATACTAGGAGTGTGTGACACTGCACGACTTTCAATTACCAATCAATACATCAATACGCACATTTAAAGGTAATTATATACCCTCTAAAGTAATTTTAATAACTTAAATATTCTATGGCAAACCTAAAGCATTCATCAACCAACCAAAAACAGTCTATGGCAGTCTACTGGGAACTCCTGTACCAAATTTGAAGTCTGGATATCTTTTCGTTCTTTTAGCAATACCTTTAAAACCAAAAAATTTCTATGGCAACTTTGCCCGTTCGGGATTTTCTCGAAAACCTTACTATGACGTCCATAGATACTAGAAACGTGTACCAAATTTGAAGTCCGTAGAGTGGTTTCAGGTATATGGAGAGAGTGACAGACGGACCAATTTTCAAAAACCACTTTTCGAAATCTGCACCTTCCAAAACGTGTAGAAAACACAAAATTTCGTCAATAGTGTCACTAGTCAAGCTACCAAGCTAATCTCTAGCATTCCTGGTTGGAATATCTACCTACAGTCCCTGGACAAATTATTAGACGCACTGTATTTTCTCTAATAATTTTATGTTTCTTAAGAGTTTTTATGCAATAATGGTATATTTAAACTACAATATTATTGATTTTTATTTAAAAGAATTGTTGTTGACTACATATTTGTATTTATTTTTAACATATGGCAACACTGTGTTTTTGGGCAACACTATTTTACATGAAATCTTGCAGTGCGTCTAATAATTTGTCCAGGGACTGTATGTTCGTAGTTCTAGGGTTAAAAAGAGTTCACTTGATTGCGAAAGCAAATATCAAAGCCGATAAGTACCATTGAATTTCAAAATATTTATAATCTTTGTGAATCTTCAAATAACTGATATATTGATTAAGAAAATTTGTAATCTTTCACTCTTCATTTTAAAGTCAAGGTTAGATTTTTTTTAATGAATTTAGAGTGGGTAGTTTTGGCCATTTTGCTTTAGTAAAAATGCAGCGCACAAAATATTTTTAAGAAAAAACAAACACAAGCTTTCGCTTAAATTTTGAGAATTTAATAAAATATTGATTTTTTAGAAATTATATAGAAGAAACTTTTCTTCTGTACCTGAATATAGATATATTACGAATGAACGATTAAACATAATTCAAAGAAACTCTGCATGGTTATTTAGAACCATAGCCAGAAAACCAATCGTACATAGGTTAAATGCATGTGTGATAGGTTTGCGAGTTTAGTTGATATTGAGAATTTGAACCTAGTTTTTAATTTCTTGCAATTTTTTTGTAATAATTTTTGCTTTTTCGGCTTTTTAAACGATACATAGAGCTAGTTATTAGTTTTGAAATTGAAGCATCTGCAAAAATTTTGCTTTGAGATACAAGCCTTTTCACCAGATTTAAGAATCGTCATAACAACAAAACAAATTTAAAGGAAATATATCATCTGGTTATTTATTTATAAATTTAAGATTTAATTTCTTTCGTTAATTTACTCGGCATATAATAGTGCGACCTACAATGTCACCAAAACTTCTCAAACTCTAACGATTCGGCCTTTTTAATGAAACGGTTTATGGAGAGCTTGTCGAGAAAAACTGCTGAAGCTGTCTGAAAGCCTCCAAATGGAATTCATAAGTTATTCAAGCGTTCACTAGCTTCACTTAGCCAACCTGTTTTGCATTGATTGGATTTGGATTGGCTACACATGGGCTAATGACGAGTTCAGATCTTAGTGCGGGATGCAAGTGTGAGTTGATCAGTGTGCAGGTGAAGATGATACTCAGAGTATAGCAGAGGGTGTTCTTTGTGAATAGTTATATTGAAACAAATTCTTGGAATTTCTTTTAATATAACTTTCGTATTAGTATTACCAGTTGTTTGCTAAAAAATTTAAAGGTGCAAAGTGCTAGAAAAGAGTGCTTTGCAAATACGAGTTACAAAATGGTGTGTACAGATTTTTTTTTGAACAAGTCCAAAATATTCCGAAACGTGTCCGAACACCAGAAAATTTGAATTCAGTTAACCCAATGATAAATGGATCAGTTTCAACATGTGTTATAAGCAAGTTAACAAACTATTTATTTTCCCTTTACTGTGTTTATTTGTAACTTGGTACAAACCTGTATCTACTATGTCCACCAGTCTCTTACTATTTAATGGTTTATATTGTATTTCAACTGTCTTGCCAAAACCATAGCAACCAACCGAAGCATAGTGGCCGGCAAATTATTCGCAAGCATTTGTTTGGCCTTAATATTGCAGCGAACAATGGCTTCACTTGGCAAACCAGTTTTTGCATTGGGTTTTGACTTTGAAAGCATTTTTATTTTGTTCCTTCCTCCATGCCGGGCCACTTTTATCTGCCCCACCCTGTACAAGTCCATAATGGGGGGCTCCATTGTCATACTCACCTCATACGCACTGGTGAAACCCAAATTAAAAAACACGGGCAGGTACAGGTAAGCAGTGGCCGGTACCACCAGAAAGAAGGCAGTGCAGATGGTGAACTACTGTGTACCGTACCGGTACACCTCAGCCGGGGTGCCTAGCAGTGTGACAGCGGACCTCTAAATCACGCGTACTTCCGGTCATGTCATATCCAACGACGCCCCTTTCGGTTACGTCATATCCAACCACACCCCTTCCGGTTACATCATATCCAACAACGCCCCTTTCGGTTACGTCATATCCAACCACACCCCTTCCGGTTACATCATATCCAACTACGCCCCTTCTGGTGGTGGGATATGCCACATCCCACCACTGGCGTTGAATCCCCACTATCCCACTACTTGTACTCACCTCATAAGCACTGGTGACGCCCAAATTATAAAAGACTGGCAGGTACAGATACGCAGTGGCCGGCACCACCAGGAAGAAGGCAATGCAGATGGTGAAGTACTGCGTACCGTATCGGTACACCTCGGCCGGAGTACCCAGCAGAGTGACTGCGGACATGAAGGAGGCCAGCACGGACATGGCCACTGGAAACACGGACAGGGACCGGCCGCCCATCAGGAAGTGCTGAGGGTCAGCTTTCTTGCGGTCGGCAAAAGCGTACCTGGGAAAAAGGGCTGATGCAGAGTGTATAACTTTCAGTACATTGCAGTAGAACTTCAACTATCCGAAGAAATTGGGACCTAACCACAATAGGATAATTGTAGTTAATCGGAAGAAAAGGTATAAACAACTAATTGCCTTTTTATATGACAGATGAGTTGTTGTTATCGTGTCCATGTCTATTTTTCCCTCGGGGGGGCAGTGTGGCGAATAGGGGAATGCCCTCATTGGTTTTTCCAATGGGTCGTAGAAGGGAAATAAAATAGCTTCCAGTGACCAACAGGTAGAAGTAAAACCTGTTTGAGGCAATGGCAACCCTCTTCCTTGAATAGTGCAATATATAGACAGATGAGTACCTCATACAAAAGCAGGTACAGTCTGTACAAACGTTTATATGCAAATTATAAACTTTGATATCCGGCCGATCTGTTGTTGCTCGTCTATGTTGGAAGTCATGCTAAAAAATTGAGTAGGGAACGTGACAGATAAACCGGGTGAAATTTTTTCTAAAATTCAGCTAATTGGCAAAGTTTCGGATAATAATTGGAGTTCTACTGTAGTACTTCGTACAAGTATCTAAGAGTGCTGGCAACTTCGAGAGACTGGCAACACGTTCTCCAAGGTTCTTCCTGGTCTTCTTTAAATGATTATTTAACTATTAGTTATAAATATTTCTTTTTAATTAATAATTGAAAATATAGTAAAGTTGTGCTATTCAAATGAAAAATACGTATTGAAAATTTAACTTTATTACTTATTTAACTATATTTTATTATTTTAATTTCTAATCCTTAATTTTGGGTCATTTAAAAGTGTTTATTGAGAAAATTTGGGTTTAACAATTTCTTTTCGCTGAATAAAAATAAAACTGCCCAAAAAATGATAACAGTTCACGAATCACAAAAGTATAACCAATGCCTAAATTTTTCCCCACAAGTCTACTAGCCATAGACTCTGAGAAAACCGCTTCTAAAATAGCGCAATTTAAACACTGTTTTATTCTACACAACTCCCCGAGAGGACCTCAAAATGGAGGCTGCTTTCGCACAAATTTCTCCCTTGGTTCTTCATTACGTTTCTCCTCTAGAGAGTGAGCGACAGCGCACGGTTTTACTAGCTCTATGGGTAAAATACAGATATTGTTTACATACCAGACGCCGATGCCTGCCGAAATGAGCAGCATGACACCGAAGACCAGGTAGTCTACCAAGCCGAAAACGTCTTTCATGGGGACCACCATCTTGACGCGACGCTGACGGGAGGACTGGGCTGGAAAAAGTAAATGGTAAATTTCAAGAAGTTACACTTTCAAAAAAGCGGAGTGCGGAGGGGTTTTTCCACTCCATTCTGATAAGCCACTTTCACTCCTCTCTGAGCGGCCATTTACAAAAAATTCACCATGAAGTTTGTCAGACGTGCATCCTTAGATGGCTGAAACGTCTGAAGTCACCACTGATGAGCATGAGGTCCTGACCGGGCCCGCTTTTGATCCATGGACCTCTTGCGCGCGAGCCAAATACTGAACCGTCTGCGACAAAGTAATCACTCGGTCGCGAGGGCTAGTATTGGGTATTTGCTCTGACCGAAACAGGACCACTCAAAACTTTTAAATCGCTCTTTTAAGAGACGAATTTAAATTCTTCTCGAAACGGAGTGAATTCGTCATTCACTCTGTTAAAAGTGATTCTAAAATCGCTCTTTTTCGGCGAACTGTTCTTTTTTGAGCAAAAACACTCAGAAGGAGTGAAGGTTGTTGAAAAATATTTCGTTCTTTTTTGAGTGAAATATTCACTCTTTTGTTTTAAGAGTGTAGAGTTACCACACAGTTGAAATGGCTTTTTAGCCTCCACACTACGTTTATAACGTAAACAAGTTGGTTTATTACAGAATCTGTCACTTAAACCGTTTCCACACAACATTTGTGCTCAACAGGAAACAAACTATTTATACACTTCAAAAAGAAATTCGCGGCCTTTAGCTAGTTGTAATTCAAACTTTTAAACTCCAAAATTAACTATTTTCATAAATCTTCTTTTTCGGATTTAATAATTAGACTTTATCGTTTGCTAAATTTGTTTGAAGTTCGAAGAATAATAATATAATCTTTTTTAATAAATATATTTGTGTCGCCACAATTTCCCATTTACATTTCTTTCAAAAATTCAGTTATTTATCGTTTGCAAAATTAATTTACAGTTCGAAAAATATATAATTAGTACAATTGATGCTTTAAAAATAAAAGCGAAACTTTGCAATTTTTTTTATGCCAAGTTAGAATTCTCTATGCATCTTTCTTCATACATATATAATGAACCATCAAAAGAACTCTATTGTGATATTACAACAATTCAAACTGAATTATATCACATAAATAAATTTTCTTTCAAAAGTTTTTATTTTTATTTTAAATTAAGTTTCTCGTACGTTTAACGAAATGGCAGCAGTGAAAATATTGAATAAAAATGGAATTTGCATGTTATTTCAATGTAGATTAAATTTTTAATTATTTAAATTTTAAATAAACTTCTAATTTAACGGAATGTAGCCTAATCTGATTTTTTGCTTCAAAATGACGTATCCCACTTGTTTGTGAGACTTACGGATCGTTCTGTGAAAGTGGGTGACAGACAGACGGACTGAACGATTATAAAACCTTCCACTTTTTACGTTATAAACGTAGTGTGGAAGATAACAAGTAGGTTTGTAACAGAATCTGTCACTCAACGCGCTTCCACACAAAATTTATGTTCAACAGGAAAAAAGTCGCCAAACACAATATTAATTATATTATAAACATTTACACGCTAAATTTGGCTAGTTTCATTTATTTTATTTCGAAATTTCAATAACTATTTCTTCAATACTTATCGTTTGCAAAAATTAATTTATATTTTAAAGAATAAATATGTAATATTCCTCATTATTAAATAGAACCAAAACATTTCATATCAACATACAAAAGAATCACTTAGTAAAATATAATTGACGTCATTTCAAACTGATTGATGTCGCAAACATAAATTTCTTTTAATTTATTATTCAAAAGAATTAAAGTTTCTCGAGTGATTGTTTCGAATGGCAATGGTGATTTAATTCTAATAAAAATGGCTTTCTAATGCTTTTTAAATGAGCATTAAATTTTGCAGTTTTTTTTTAAATAATTAAAGTACTTCGAATTCGAATTTTTTCTGAGATTTTCAATGTCTTCTAATTTCGATGCGCTGAATTTTTTGACGTATCACACTTGCCTGTAGCATTTGTAGTTTGTTCTATGAAAGTGGGTGACGGACAGACGGACGGACTGAACGATTATAAAACCTTCCACTTTTTACGTTATAAACGTAGTGTGGAAGCTAAAAGCGAAAGGTATTATAATCGTTCAATCCGTCCGTCTGACCGTCTGTCACCCACTTTCATAGCCCAAACTACAAATGCTACAGGCAAGTGCGATACGTCAAAAAATTCAGCCCATCGAAATTAGGAGACATTGAAAATCTCAGAAAAAAAAATCAGATTCGAAGTCATTCAATTATTAAAAAAACCCTGAAAAGTGTAATGTTCATATAAAAAGCATAAGAAGCCATTTTTATTAGAACTAAATCACCATTGCCAATCACTTGAGAAACTTTATTTCTTTTAAATAATAAATTGGAAAATAAATGAAACTAGCCAAATTTAGCGTGTAAATGTTTAATATAGAATTAATACTGTATTTGGCGCTTTGTTTTCCTGTTGAGCACAAATGTTGTGTGGGAGCGGGTTAAGTGACAAATTCTGTTACAAACCTTTTTGTGTAAAATCATATAACAAGTAGGTTTGTAAAAGAATCTGTCACTTCACCCTCTTCCACACAACATATGTGTTTAACAGGAAAAAAAAACGCCAAACGCAACTTTTAATTAAACATGAAACATTTCTGCGCCAAAATTTGACTCTTTCGAAAATTTAATAATTATTCATTATTGTATGCTAAGTTTATTTGAAGAGCTTAAGTGCAAAACAAGTTATATCAACTAAACAAGTAGGTTTGTAACAGAATCTGTCACTTAACTCGCTTCCACATATTTGTGTTTAACAGGAAAAAACGCGCCAAACACAACATTAATTCTATATTTAACATTTACAAGCTAAATTTGGCTAGTTTCATTTATTTTATTTCGAAAATTCAATAATTATTACTTATCGTTTGCAAAAATCAATTTATATTTTAAAGAATAAATATGTCATATTCCTCGCTTTTAAATAGAATGAAAACATTTCATATCAACATACAAGGATTCCGTAGTGAAATATATTTGACGTCATTTTAAACTGATCGTTGTCGCAAAAATAAATTTATTTTAATTTATTGTCTAAAAGAATTAAAGTTTCTCGAGCGATTGTTGCGAATGGCAAATGTGATTTAATTCTAATAAAAACAGGGCCTTTAGCTATTTGTAATTCAAAGTTTTAAACGCCAAAAATAACTATTTTCATTAATCTCCTTTCTCAGATTTAATAATTAGACTTTATCGTTTGCTAAATTTGTTTAAAGTTCGAAGAATAATAATGTAATCTTTTTAATAAATATTTTTGTCGCCACAATTTCCCATTTACATTTCTTTCGAAAATTCACTTATTTATAGTTTGTTAAATTAATTTACAGTTCAAAAAATATATAATTTGTACAATTGATGCTTTAAAAATAAGTGAAACTTAGCATATTTTTTTATGCCAAGTTAGAATTCTCTATGCATCTTTCTTCATACATATATATATAGAACCATTAAAAGAACTCTATTGTGATAATACAACAATCCAAACCGAATTATATCAGATAAATAAATATTTTTTCAAGTGTATTTATTTTTATTTTAACAAAAGTTTCTCGTACGTTTAACGAAATGGCAACAGTGAAAATATTGAATAAAAATGGAATTTGCATGTTATTTCAATGTAGATTAAATTTTTAGTTATTTAAATTTTAAATAAGCTTCTAGTTTAAATTTTTTAATGAAATTTGGCATGTAGCCAAATCTGATTTTTTGCTTCAAAATGACGTATCCCACTTGTCTGTGGGACTTGTGGATGACAACAGTGAAAATATGAATAAAAATAGAATTTGCATGTTATTTCAATGTAGATAAAAAAAAATTAGTAATTTAAATTTTAAATAAACTTCTAATTTAAATTTTTTAATGAAATTTGGAATGTAGCCTAATCTGATTTTTTGCTTTAAAATGACGTATCCCACTTGTCTGTGGGACTTGTGGTTCTTTCTGTGAAAGTGGGTGACAGACAGACGGACGGACAGACAGACAGACGGACTGAACGATTATAAAACCTTCCACTTTTTACGTTATAAACGTAGTGTGGAAGCTAAAACCAAACCTTGTAAAATGGCATTAGTCCCTCCTGGCATAACCCACAAAGTTGCAAACCTGTAACTTCACATGTGGTATTGGGAGATCAAGGCTAGAGTTTCACACAAATTTTTCGGACTTCAATACTACATTTTTGTCGACATATTATAGTCAATAGAACATGGGATTTAACTTGATTTACACAAAATAAAGGATTTAACTTGTTTTGTACAAAACGGCAACACTCTGATTTAACTTGTGCTGCAGGAAACATTCCTATAATAATTTTTTTCTTCCTTTTTATTAGGCCTACATAAAATATTAAAAATCAATTGAGCGAAATCAAACTGGTACTCTCATGCCTGGGCACATGATAGGTACAGCTGTGGACAAAATAAAGTAAACACTAGGATTATTTCGGCCGTTAGTCATCATAAGGAATCGGACCTTTTTGACTAAATAAATAACATTCTGAGTTAATTGCATGACACAAAATTTGCATAAGGGGCCGTCTTCATATTAAAAATGTTACGAACTTTAAAATTTCCAATAGCAACACCCAATTTTAATAACTTAGAAATGTTAAGCACGCTCGAAAACCCCTAAATCTAAGTTTTTGTTACATTTGGATAAATATTTGACGAGTTATAAAATAACAAGCGTTGTCTATAGGTTCGTCCGAGGAGAAAAGCGAAATATTGAAATATAAGGTAGAATGTTGAGGAGCCCTGCAAGGGATCAAAAGTTAATGGTGATGAAGTCTAATTTTTTTCCTCCTTTATGCAAGTTTATTTCAACTGTATAGTTAACATTTTAAGTTTATTTATTAAAGTTTAAATTTTAATTTTTTTTGTGTATGTCAAGGATTTCTATACTTGGCGCCATTGAGTAACGAGACAACAAAATTTATTTTTTTATGAGAGCCACGATATGTTTTAAGTTTAGGTATATGTTTTGTTGGTAAACTGGTTTATAAAGATAAAATTTTAATTTTTTAGCTTCCACACTACGTTTATAACGTAAAAAGTGGAAGGTTTTATAATCGTTCAGTCCGTCTGTCTGTCCGTCTGTCCGTCCGTCCGTCACCCACTTTCACATGAAGAACCACAAGTCCCACAGACAAGTGGAATACGTCATTTTGAAGCAAAAAATCAGATTAGGCTACATTCCAAATTTCATTAAAAAATTTAAATTAGAAGTTTATTTAAAATTTAAATAACTAAATTTTTTTTTATCTACATTGAAATAACATGCAAATTCCATTTTTATTCATATTTTCAATGTTGCCATCCACAAGTCCCACAAACAAGTGGGATACGTCATTTTGAAGCAAAAAATCATATTAGGCTACATTCCAAATTTCATTAAAAAATTTTAATTAGAAGTTTATTTAAAATTTAAATAACTTAAAATTTGATCTACATTGAAATAACATGCAAATTCCATTTTTATTCAATATTTTCACTGTTGCCATTTCGTTAAACGTACGATAAATTTTATTAAAAAAAATACAAACATTTGAAAGAATATTTATTTATGTGATATAATTCAGTTTGGATTGTTGTAATATCACAATAGAGTTCTTTTGATGGTTCATTATATATGTATGAAGAAAGATGCAAAGAGAATTCTAACTTCTAGCATAAAAAAATTTGCAAAGTTTCGCTTTTATTTTTAAAGCATCATTTGTACTAATTATATATTTTCGAACTGTAATTTAATTAAATCTAATTATTAAATCTGAGAAAGAAGATCAATGATAATAGTTAATTTTGTCGTTTAAAAGTTTGAATTACAAATAGCTAAAGGCCATGTTTGTTATTAGAATTAAGTCACCATTGCCATTCGCAACAATCGCCCGAGAAACTTAATTCTTTTAGACAATAAATTAAAATAAATTTATTTTGCGACATCGATCAGTTTGAAATGACGTCAAATATATTTCACTACGAAATTCTTTGTATGTTGATATGAAATATTTTCATTCTATTTAAAAGCGAGGAATAGTACATATTTATTCTTTGAAATACAAATTAATTTTTGCAAACGATAAGTAATAATTATTGAATTTTCGAAATAAATAAACCTAGCCAAATTTAGCATGTAAATGTTTAATATAGAATTAATGCAGTGTTTGGCGCCTTTTTACCTGTTTAACACAACTTTTGTGTGGAAGCGGGTTAAGTGACAGATTCTGTTACAAACCTACTTGTTTTTATTTATTATTGAATATTAATCATTCGTTGGCATGCTGAAAGTTGTAGTTTACATATTTGAGAGGAGACGGACGTGTGATTTAGTTTTTTAAAAGAATGTTTTCTGATCCATAATTTATTAAAAATTCAAACTTAATTTAATTCTAATCAAAACTAAAAATATTAATTTGTATTTTTGAATTAAGAATGACAGAATACACTATAAATTATCTTTAAAAAAGTAAATAAATTATTATTGGTACGTATTTTTCAATTATTTTACTAGTTATTCACAGATTTTATTTTATGAAATGGATTCAAAGATTTTTATATCTAACTGCATAGTATTTTATAATATTTTCATGACGATGGAATATTTTTAAACACTTTCAGCGCGTTCAAAATAGACGAGCAGACGATAATAGTTTGAAATGCGAAAAATCGTTTGTTACTGTAAAATAAAAATTTTCATTTTGAAATTTAAACAAAAATAAAGCATGGAAATGCAACACAAGCCTATAGTTATGTTTTTAAAAATATTCTGAGCACTTACCATATTTGATTATTATTTTTAAACAAAGCATTGCATCCGTATAATTATATTCAAGAGTTCGCCTCTTAAAGTTGGGTAAATTACAAAGATTCTTACCATAATCCTCCATTAAAAAATGTTCGGTGATGAAGTTTAAAAAAATATAAGTGATTTAAAAAAGAAAAAAAATAGCACGTGCGCATACACGCGCTATTTAGAAAATATTAAATTTATTGTGAGTTAATTTTTAAGCAATCCTATGTGACGTTAAATAACTAATATACTTTCTTACTAAAAAAATAAATAAAAATTATAAACATTTGTTTAAATATACGAAATAAATTGACTTTAACACAAGATACTGAAAAAATATTATTTTAAAAAATGTCTTTCAGTTCTGTGGAACATGCCGAGTCTGTAAAGGCTTGACCACCAATATTGCAGCCCCATCGGAAAAAAAATAATTGGAGATGCATACATTGAAATTTAATAAAAACATTTTAAAAGATGCATAGAATATCTTTTTTTTTCGGATACAGGCTCAAATACATTAGTTCATGTGTGTATATGATTTGCCTGAAGCAAAAATCTAATGTAAATACAAAACGAAAAAAAATAATATTTAATTTCGTAAAACGTGGATTCAATTTCCTAAAAGTTGTCCAGTCTTCTTAAAAATACCGCGCATCGCTTCCATGTTTAAATAAAAGATGAATAAAGCAGAGCTAGATGAACAAATATTTTTATTGAACATCGATTTTAAAATAATATTTACGAGTAAAGAGTAAAAAGAATAAATAAAAGCGAATAATAATAGATGAAATATTAGAAGGCCTACTACTATTAAAAAGTCATCAATTTAAACGTAGCTATTCTAGAGATGACTATGAAAGTGATAGACATTAAGCTTATATTCGATAGTTTATATTTTGCTTAAAATATGATATATACTTTGGTTAACGTTGCTTATTCAAAATACAGATTTAACTTATGTTCACTCAGAGCTTTTCCGGCACTTGGGCAGTTGTATATATATCAATATTTAATAGCCCTCGTGTAGCTCTAGTGGGGCGTTATTTAAGCCAACACCAAATGAACTATCATTAATCCACCTTAAAGGCACCTGTTGTGTGATACATCAGAATTTTCAAGGTCGTTGGTTTAATGTTTTCTTCCTTTTGCAAGGCCGTATTTGTTTATCAAGTTCACATATTGTAATCTTATATACAGTCCCCTAAAGGGTAATTAAAAAGTATTTTGTGATTTGCTCAGCAAATTATGGATACAATTTTTTTAAAATTGGGATTTCGCTTAAACTTCATGTCTTAAGTTCATTTCTGTAAAAATATTAAGGGGTTTATATTCATAATTTTTTTTAAAATTAATATAATAATTATTTGAAAATATAAAATTTGTTTTAAATACCCCAATAGTGTATGCATTATGTTTGGGTTATTATAATTATTATTCAGTAAAAAATTCGTTTCATTATCTTAATTATTTATAGAGTGGGATAGTTTTTTATGTGCGACTCATTTAACATTACGGCCCCTAAACTTTACACGTCTCTAACTCCACTAATAATGCTCAAAAACTAACAAAACTTGGTATTTCGTGTTAAAATATGTCATAAATTTGAAATATGGACTCAAAAAGGGGTGTTTCTATTCAAATTTTTGAAGTTGGTAACATTTTTAATATGAAGACGGCCCCTTATGCAAATTTTGTGTCATGAATTTAACTCAGAATGTTATTTATTCACACAGTCAAAAAGGTCCGATTCCATAGGATGACTAACGTCCGAAATAATCCTAGTGTTTACTTTTTTTTGCCCACAGCTGTACATTGATTGGCAGTCTAAACAAACTTTGTTAAAGGTTCGGGGTCGCAACACCCACAGTTCTGGTAACCTTCTTCAATATCGTCTGTCAGATTTTTAATATCTTCAAGCGTACACTGCAATAAAAATTTAGTGGAATTTGCAATCGGTGGAATTTGTAATATGGCATTAGGTAAAGTATTAAATGTGATATTTTTTTTTTTTTTTGCCTTTTCTGTTGGTTCAATTATTATTTTATATAAACTTTTCCTTTTAGAGCTCTATAATCAATTGTCATTTTTTCTTCTTATTTCTCTAATATTAGGAATTTGGCTTTACAAATACTTTGATACAACACTATATTTCCAATTTATATAGTGAATTTTTATGCCGATTGAAATAACTTCAAAATAATTTTTGGCATTGTTTAAGGGAAATGAACCCTTTACATCAATTACTATTTTGTTTTCAAAATTTAAAAATAAAACTAAAATTTGAGTTTGAAGCACTAAAACCATTCTAGACTATGAAATAAATACCGCCCAGAAAGTCGGGCATTATCGAGTTGAACTGAACATCATCCGCCAACAGTGCGCATGCGCTTGCACCAACACAAGCTTGTTTCTCGCACGACGATTGGTTGTATGATTAAACTTGGTTTGCACGAAACACCGCACACGATTTAACTTGATGTGCACAAAACAATTGTTTTGCTTTGCAGGAACAATTTAACTTTTTTTGTGCATATCAAAATGTTGGTGGATCCCTTCCTACAATACCTGTATGAAAAGCTAACCAACTCAATTTTTTCCAAAAAGTGACTTAACTTGTTTTGCACTTGAGCTCTTCATTTATACTTCGAAGAATAAATATGTAATATTCCTTGCTCTTAAATCAAAGCAAAGCATTATATATCATAGTGCAACAACATGAAACTATTTTTCACCTTCAAAACCTAACTATGCCGAAAGCTTTTTCAATCAAACGGATTAAATAGTATTAAAACAATTAATTATAATACATGCTAAAATGTAAATAAAAAAATTACCTCCGCTTAGTTTGGCGCCTCTTCCTAAACAAATAATATGAACAATGAAAAAAATGTCGTAGGGAAATATGACCACAATTCAAACTGATTTAGGTCGCAAAAATAATTTCCTTTAATTTTTTATTTAAAAGAAATAAAGTTTCTCGTGCGATTGTTGTGAGTGGCAATGATGATTTATATTCTAATAAAAATTGCCTTCTTATGCTTTTTAAATGAGCACTATAAAATGATTATTAAATTTTGCAGTTTTTTTTTAATAACCGAATTCGATTTTTTTGAGATTTTCAATGTGTTCTCATTTCGAAGCGCAGAATTTATTGACGCATCAGACTTGTCTAATGACTATAAAATTAGTTTGGCTATGAAAGTGGGTGACGGACGGACAGACAGCCGGTCACAGCCATTATAAAAGCTTCCACTTTTTACGTCATAAAAGTAGTATAAATTATAAAAATAAGTCAAAAGTAAATGCGATTTAATGATAATGTTCCTTTAAATGTGTGCAATCTTGAGTGGAAGTGGTTAAAAGTGTTACTGTTACAAACCACTAGTTTTTATATTTACTTTTCGATACCAAAGTCATAAAGGATATTGAATGAAAAAGTAAAATTTAATGACTTTTTAAAAAATAAAATTCATACATTAAAATCAGAAAATCAGAATTTACGAACGCATATTAATTTAAACTGTATTAACAAATCATTCATAAATCTTACCTTCAAGAAATCAGCTGTTTCGCATAAATGTAAACAAAAGAGCTTAGGTTAGGTCGAAAGCTTCCGGCTGTTTATTTCTAACTTCCAATGAGCTACAAAATATCTTGAACATGGTTGCTTTTTACCAATACATTCATTTTAGTACACAGTAAAAATAAATATTTCTGCATTTTATAACCTTTTAATGTAGCGTACGCAAAGATTCGAGATATGTAATATAATGGTTTCCCAGCTGCATAAATTTTAAACGTCCTTGCACAAGATTTAAAGGTTATAAACATGGTAGAAGTCGGTTTAGATTTGAGATAACGTCGCACTAAAGCTACACTTGGCTATGTATTAAAAGTGTATGTGGTTGCAATTTTTTTTTTTTTTTGTTATGGTTTAAAAGTTTTGAAAGCTTTGAGGTGTCATTTTTTTAAAAGCACGTTTGGCTACGTGCGATGTCGCTTGTAAGGTATGGTGACCAGACATACTGCAGTTCGCAGCATATAGTTTAGTTAGGGCCGTAGTGAGCCTAGTGGTCAGCGTCTCGGTCTCGGGATCGGAAGGTCCTGCGATCGAGTCCCGGTACCACTGAAGACCTACCGAGTATATGCGGAGTACGTGCTCGTTAAATCTATTGGGTCCGAAAGTCCTCTAAGTTCCCATATCAAATCAATACCTCTGGGGGTGACAAGCCAATTCTGGGGATCCTCTAGTTGGCCTCTGTCTCTAAAAATTAGATGGATCCACTTATGTGTGTGTGTTGTCTGTTGTGTCTGCCTTACTTGACGAAGGTTTATAAGCGGGTCGCTGACCAAGCACACAAACCTGAATATATATGTCTACCAACCAACCAACATATAGTTTAGTTTGTCATTCACTTATCTAGGTATAAAGATTGCATAAATAGTTTCCATTTAATTTTCTCATAGTTTTTCAAACAAAAACAACGTAAATAAGATATAATTTATGAAAATTTAAGGATGATTTAATTCTGAACAATTCATTTGTTTCAGTGAGAAAAATTAATCACTGAAGCAAATATGTTCAGGTTACTTTAAGGTTTAGTTGTGTGCCACTCATCGGGTGTCAGCCTCATCAGTTAGCCAAAATTTTTAGGTTCTTTTCTGGAACTGTGTTTTATACAAGAGTTGCCGTCGTCACTTGATCAAGGCTCTAAATTACGAGGCGTTATTGGCTGCGTAAAGCTCCTTATAAGGAAGGCTAGAAATAGACAGCCGGAAACGATGAATTACCCTATACCTTTCTACAAGAGTTAAAGCTCCTAAAGGAGGCTAGAAATAGGCAGCCGGAAGCGATTACCTTACCTTACCTTACAAGAGTTGCCGAAAACTCAAAGAGGGAGCTCCGTAGCCTAGTCGTCAGAGAAGTCTCTTATACAGAGGGTCCCACGTTCTAAACCGGCCATATCCTATAGACGAATATGTTGGGCAAAAACAAAAAAATATCTACTTAATTACGGGTGCACTGGGACAGAGTTCTCGTTACATCAGTAGAATCCAAACACCGTTAGCGTACGATGTCGCTCGAAGTCCAGTAGGATGCCAGTTCGGGTGTCGACCGCGTCACTTGACCGCGGTTTTAAATTACGACGCCTAATTTGGCTGTGTTAAAGCTCCTTGAGGTTAGAAAAAGACAGTCCGACGGGTCCAACCTAATCTAACCTAACTCAAAGAATCGTACCGAAAGAGAATACTTGTGCTCATTAACTCTATGTACAGTAGAGCCTCGATTATCCGTCCCTCTTTCTTCCGGAACTCTCTGTTAACCGATCCTCCCCCCCACATAAAAAAAAACTTCTTCAACAAAGTCATATTCGGTTGTTAACAAACAACAAAAAAAAAACAAATTTCAGAAATATACGTTGATTCTAAGGTGATGAATCTCCGATAATACTGAAATCGACTTCCGTGATTCAAAAATCGGGAATTCCGGCGATTTTGAAATCGGAATGAATTATCCGGTGTTTCTGAAATTAGAACTCTGAACCGATTCTCAAATCATGAAATTGTCGGGGCTGTAATGAACTGCGATGATTTTAAGATAGCAAAACTTCAGCAACTAAAAAAGTAAAAGCGAATTTCTGGCAAGAACTTAAACTCAATGTTTACAGCTGCAAAACCAGCACTAATTTCGGACGTTTGCAGGTTTGAGGTCCGCGGACTTTCGGCGTTCTTCTAAACCAATAGTTTTATTTAATGACAATTCTCTATTATCCGGAATTTTCGATTATCCGACCTACTTCCGTTCCCAATTAGAGCGGATAATCTAGGTTCTATTGTATTTTCGAATAGGTTAACGCATATACGGGTGGCATTTGATATTACATATTAACTCGAGAAATCCAAAACTATTTTTTGACCTTTAAACTACAAACGGGAGTAAATATTAACGACTAGGACTTTTTCTTAATAGTAAAATAGTTCTGACAGCAATTTAACTAATTTGGTCATGCAATAATGTAATCGTTTCCGACTGCCTATTTCTAGCCTCCTTTAAGAGCTTTAACACAGCCAATTACGCCTCGTAATTTAGAACCCTGGTCAACTGACAAGGTCGAAACCTGAGCGGGCACCCAACGGTACTTCGAGGGACATTTGGTCATGCTTATTTTTATATTTTCATGCCGATGAGAATTTTTAGGTGCAAATTATTTAAGTTTGTGAAAAAGCGTTTTAAATGGTAGTCAATAATGTAACTGATCAGCTTAACCTTAGGCTGTGTCCTGACTACGACATCAAATGCCACAAATGCCACAAAACTTGGCGACTTGGCAGAGTCAGCCCCATGCTATTGCATCGCTTGGCGGGCTTGGCAGTCGCCAACTTTTGTGGCATTTGATGTCGTAATCAGGACACAGCCTTAAAAATACAAACCTACCTCAGGTTAATATCCACCCCGGTTTGGAGTTCTGGGGTTAATCACGTACGTTTTTAAAATGAACAATAGAGAGAAAAGTTGTCTTTCATACTCTTAACCCTTTTATTCACAATGATTCCATTTGGAATAATCAAATTTTAGAATTTTTTCTCACTAAGTTAAACTCGTACTTATTTTAAATAAACTTTATTAAATTTTCCATAAATTTTTCAATAAAGTTATATTTTCTTTTTGTATCGTTTGATGGAAGAATCATGTCTTTTGAAGAATTAAATCATGTTCGTTATAGTTAAATGAAATATGAAAAACATGGTAAAAATGAAAATCACTATGAAACAATTTTATTAAATAAGTTGGCCCTAAATTCGTCATGATTGCAGTTTTAAATGTTTAAAAATTTAGTTTTGACTATTTTTACCTAATAAAGTTCCAAAAAATTATGGTTATAATTTATTCAAAAGGTATTTGTTATGATTCCAATAATTTTTTCCTTACATTTTAGAAGAAGAAAAATTAAGATCCCCCCACCCTTCCCCCTGCTTTTCACCATTTCATTCTCGATGCATAATGAGTATATTTCACAAATTTTTGATTTTTAAAATAAAAAATAATAAGTTTATATTGAAAGGGTTAATAGTGAATTTTGTACTACCTATACAATATTTTTCCATAACGCAAATACTTTGACTTCGTTTTTATTAAGAAAAAGATTTAGTTGGAAATTAAAAGGCATTTTTAGAATGCATATTATATTTCATAATATTAGATCGAAAATTCTCAAAAGGAATAAGTTGTTAGAGTTTTCTTTTCGAATAAGAAAATATTATTAGCTTATTTACTGAACAATGTGCTTGTTTCACGTGGGATATGGCAACAGCTCCGCGGTCTTGTTTTCATTTTTCTCTAATTACTTTTGCTTTGGTATTATCCAAATTGAGTTTTCTAAGAACATGTTAGTTGTTATTTTTTTTTAAATTCCAAATTCTTTCAATGCAAGTTTTCCTTGATAAATGATTAAAACAACCTACAGCACAGCAAGAAGTTGTAATTTTAAAAAATAGCAACTAAAATAACTTATTCTTGAAAACTAAATTTCGAATTTCAACAAAAGCAATTCGAGAAAAATGAAAACAAGACCGCAGAGCTGTTGCCAGATCCCCCGTGAAACAAGCCCATTAAGTAATTTTTGCAAAACTAAACAGATTTATTACATATATATGAAATAGAATAACATCTACTTCACAGGACAGCATACTATTTCTGTAGTTAATTCTAAAAAGGAGATAGTTTGGAATTCGGCCGCCAAAGCACACACACAACCTTACATATAGAGGTCCAATTAAGAAATGTCTTTGTTTTTAGTTGTTATGAGAAGAGTGGATCAGAAGTCAAAACAAAGTCTGCTGAGGTCTGCAATTTCTCTGGGAAAGAATATATTGACGTCTATTAGAACGTGGGAACTGTTTGAAAGATCGGCAACACATTAATTAAGAGTTACTAAGAAAGAACTGAATATCAGAATATTATAGAGATTTGTGTGTGGTTAATATTATAACTTTACAGAGATTTGTACGAGATTTGTTGATATATCACATATATTTACACTAAAAAAAAATTGTAGCTAAAGAGGTTTTATTGATATCTGTTTACTGCGTCGCAATTCTTTTGGGGAAGGTTTTATACTTTTAGAAAAAAAGATATATAAATACTTAGTAATTAATAAATTAAGAACTATATATTTTAAAATTTTCTTCAGAAGGCACTGCTTAAAAATCAATATTTAACTCTTAATAACGATTTTACACTTTACAATCACTAATAAAAATTCAATTAAGATTATATTAATTTGAATGGACAAGATACTAATTAATTAAATAGTGATGTGACCACATTAATTTTATTACTTCACAATAAATAGTTATTGTCTATCCAAAGATGCATCCATTTTTCTACCATACTAACTCAATAACCTTACGAGTTACGATTTAACTTTTCTTAATTTTTTTTTTTTGATAATTTAAATTGTGGGCATACTTGATGAGTGCAAATTATAGTTAATTTTATTTAATGGGCTTGTTTCACGTGGGATATGGCAACAGCTCCGCGGTCTTGTTTTCATTTTTCTTGAATTACTTTTGTTAATTTTCGAAATTGAGTTTTCTAAGAATAAGTTATTTTAGTTGTTATTTTTTGAAATTACAACTTCTTGCTGTGCTGTTGGTTGTTTTAATCCTTTATGAAATCCTTGAGAAATCCCTCTTAGAAAACTCAATATGGAATACTAAGGCAAAAGTAATTCGAGAAAAATGAAAACAAGACCGCGGAGCTGTTGCCAGATCCCTCGTGAAACAAGCCCATTATATTAATTAACTTTAAATGTATTGATTATTTTTATAAAAAAGTTTTTTGCCAATTATTTTAACTGATAGCTCATTTAAAGTACAAACGTGCTTTCAAAATTTAAATTAAATAACTGATACAATTTAAAATAGTTTTACACTGTAGTATGTGCTCTGTGACTCAAAAGGTCAAAATGTAAGCAAAATAATATTTATTTCAAGATCATATAAAATATGAAATTTTTTAATGCTTTTGAAACTATTGGAAAATTAATGAAACACATAATGTTAGAAGTTTAAATGCAAATGTGTGTATCAAATTAATTGCATTCTTTGAATGCAAATGTGGGTGACAGGAAACAACAACAACTTTAAATAACTCACCAGAATGAGGTTTTCTACATAGTATCAATTCGACAGTAACTAGACACCGTAATTGTACGGCCGTTGAACACTAGTAGATTAATAACTTGATTACTGCGTTTAAAAGTTTTCCGAATATTTTCTGTTGACAAAAAAATCGATAAAACTTGATGTAGGTCAATGCTTTCAGCGGTGCGCGTAGAAAAAAAAACACACCGGGAAAAATCTTCTTAATCTGTTTTGAAATGAAGAACGAGTTTAAATGAGAATGTCTGACTGCCGGAGAATATTAATAATAGATTTGCAATATGCATATCATACATCTTTTTTATTTATTGCTTGCGGTTATCAAGTGTAGATGGCGCTACCAAAAGATTGTGTGTAGATATCGGATGTTGAAAGCATGGAGGGGGGGGGGGGGGGGGTTTAGAAGATGGTGTTGTCTGACGTTAAATAACAAGTAGGTTTGTAACAGAATCTGTCACTTAAAGCGCTTCCATACAACAGTTATGTTTAACAGGTAAAAAGGCGCCAAACACAGTATAATTCTATATTAAACATTTACATGCTAAATTTCGCTAGTTTCATTTATTTTATTTCGAAAATTCAATAATTATTACTTATCGTTTGCAAAAAATAATTTATATTTCAAAGAATAAAAATGTAACATTCCTCGCTTTTAAATAGAATGAAAACATTTCATATCAACATACAAAGAATCCGTAGTGAAATATATTTGACGTCATTTCAAAATGATCGATGTCGCAAAAATAAACTTATTTTAATTTATTGTCTAAAAGAATTAAAGTTTCTCGAGCGGTTGTTGCGAATGGCGATGGTGATTTAATTCTAATAAAAATGGCTTCCTGTGCTTTTTAAATGAGCATTACATTTTGCAGTTTTTTTAAATAATTGAAATACTTCGAATCTGATTTTTTTTTCTGAGATTTTCAATCTCTTCTAATTCCGATGGGCTGAATTTTTTGACGTATTACACTTGCCTGTGGCATTTGTAGTTTGGGATGTGAAAGTGGGTGACAGACAGACGGACTGAACGATTATAATACCTTTCGCTTTTAGATTCCACACTGATAAATTCTGATGTTGTCGGCTTGGTGTAGTATGAAGTCAGGAAGGATTCAAATCATAAAGATGCATCTTGTTTATTATAATAAAAACAACACAAGGTAAATATGGAAAAAGCAGCAACTAGAAATTGAACACAGAACTTTTATACAGTTAGTTATGCGCAGCATGCACAACTATCTTCATATGCGCTGGTATGACGTGATGCGTAGATCACAACACCCCTTCCTCCTAGCTAAGATCTTCCGTAGAAGTCCGGACGCCGAAGGTTCTCTCTTGGGCGCAGCACCCTACGCGGAGGACTCGGTGTCGGAGTCGAGGAGGGCTCCATTTGAGGAGGCACTTGCAAGTCCGACTCCGGTGACGGTTCTTCGTCGATGGGAGTTTTAGACTCTTGCAGTTGACTTTGTGATGTTTCAGACTCCTGCAGTTGATCTGGTGTTGGTTCACTCGGGGATCTCTTCATCATCTGATCGACGTGTCTCCTCAGGACCTCTCCAGATTCAGTGGTCGCCCGGTAAGAAACTGGACCAGTTTCTTTTTCCACTCTCGCAGGGATCCAAGCTGAACCCGTAGAATAATTCCGGACGTAGACTGGATCATCAGGTTGGAATGTTCTTACCCGTCGATCTGTAGATGGATCAGAAGAACCTTGGGAGTAATCAGGATGAACTCTGTCAAGGCCCGACCTCAACCTTCCTCCCATTAGAAGTTCGGCAGGACTCGCACCAGTCACTGAAGACTGAGTGATATGCTGAAACAGAAGCATCTGCGACAGTCGTTTCTTCCAAGACCCTTTGACGATTCGTCTTAGAGAATCTTTTGCAAACTGCACCAGTCTCTCCGCTTGACCATTTCCGGCTGCACGATGTGGCGCGACAAGCACAGGTCGAACTCCATTAGCCTGCAAGAAGGATTGGTATTCGTTAGACTGAAATGGAGGGCCGTTGTCTGTCACCACTACATCCGGAATCCCATGAGTTGCAAAGAGTTCCCGAAGGACATCTATGGTAGCACTCGCAGTAGTAACTTTCATTTCTTTCACCTCGAGCCATTTAGAGTGAGAGTCAACCAAGATCATGAATTTCTGATCCTGGAATGGCCCTGCGAAGTCAACATGTATCCTTGACCAGGGAGTTCGAGTCTCCTCCCATGGATGCACAGGCGCACGTGGAGGTGAATGTCTCGTCGTTTGGCAGAGAGTGCACCCTGCGACGTGACTCTGAATCGCTGAATCCATGCCTGGCCACCACACATAACATCGTGCGAGACTCTTCATGCGCTCAACTCCTGGGTGAGCTAAATGCAGTTCTTCAAGCACTCTGAGTTGTCTCGGCCCAGGAACTACAACCCTGTTTCCCCACAAAAGACATCCCTTATGAACTGATAATTCATTCCTTTTTAGAGAAAAAGGACGAAATTCTGGAGTTAAGTCTCCCCCCGGCCAGCCTTTCTGCACAAAACCCAGCACGCGAGACAGTACAGGATCACGCTGCGTAAATTTCGCGATTTCCTTAGCGCTAACCGGAGGATTTTCCAAATCTTCAACAAATAAAACTTCTAAAGGAGGAGGAACATTACAATTAGGAATTTGCTTTGGGAGCCTACTTAAAGCATCTGCGTTACAGTAGGACCAGTATATGTTCCCAATCCCTCGCTAAACACTTCAGGAAATTCATCTAGCACAGTTTGCACAGGATCAGAAACTTCTAAAGGAGGAGGAACATTACAATTAGGAATTTGCTTTGGGAGCCTACTTAAAGCATCTGCGTTGCAAATTTTTTTCCCTGGACGATGAACGGGAGTAAAATCATAAGCATTTAACATCAATGCCCAACGCAGCATACGAGGAGAAATAATTTCTGGCGTAGCTCTAGACCGACTAAACAAACCTAACAAAGGCTGATGATCAGTGATCAAGGTAAAGTGATGGCCATACAAAAAATTATGAAATTTCTTAACGCCTGAAATTATGCTAAGTGCCTCCTTGTCTATCTGAGCATAGTTACGTTCTGTTGAAGTTAACGTGCGAGAGAAAAATGCAATAGGTGCCTCCCGACCATCAGGAAGTTGATGGCTTAATACGGCGCCAACCCCGTAAGGAGATGCGTCGCACGTCAACAGAATAGGCAAGGTTTCGTCAAACGGCACTAGCACACTATCTGATGAAATCAGATTTTTAAGCTTATTGAAAACCTCAGTATGGGAATCTAACCATACCCACTTCGCATCACTGTCCAACAGTCTGTGCAGTAGCTCCGCAATTGAAGCCTTTCCTTTAAGAAAACTATGGTAGAAATTGATTAGTCCTAGAAAAGCCTGTAGCTGTTGCTTATCAGCAGGAATAGGAGCTGCATGTATTGCTTCTACCTTAGACCTGGAAGGGTGAATTCCTTCTTTGTCTACACGAAATCCCAAGAAATCTACTTCTGTTACCCCGAATAAACATTTTTCTTTTTTAGCTCGTAGTCCAGCTTTTTTTTAACCTTTTTAGCACTTCCCTTAGTCTCACAGCCAACTCTTTCCTAGACCCTGCTCTAATAAGAACGTCATCAAAATATGGAACCACGCCTTCTAGCCCCGAAAATAAGTCCTCAATAGTATTTTGAAAAATACCTGGAGCTACGTTAATTCCAAATTGAAGTCTCTTAACTTTAAATGCACCTTTGTGCGTAAGAATAGTTTGCGCTTCAGCAGATTTTTCATCTACTGGTAGCTGCAAATACGCTTGTGCAAGGTCTATTTTGGAATAAAAACCACCTCCCTTTAAACTCGACAAAAGGGTATTTACGGCAGGTATAGGATGTGGGTGAGCTTGCATAGCCTTATTCAAAGTAATTTTGTAATCCCCACACAATCTCACTTTGCCGTTTGGCTTCAAGACTGGCACCACGGGAGTACCCCATTTTGGATTACTGATGGGCTCTATTATACCTTCGGACAGAAGTTCATTTAGTGAATCCTCAATTTTTGGTTTTAAAGCCAAAGGAACATTACGTGCCTTCATTCGGATTGGTGGAACTGACGGATCAATAGGCAAACTTACAGTAGGACCAGTATATGTTCCCAATCCCTCGCTAAACACTTCAGGAAATTCATCTAGCACAGTTTGCACAGGATCAGAAACTGAGTTAATACCACTAATAGAAATTCCTAGAGGTTTAAACCACGAGTAACCTAAAATACTTGTGCATCTAGATTTGGTCACCAAAAGATCTAAATTACGGTTTAAGTCTTTAAACATTACGTTAACGTGGCACGTTCCTACAAGATTGATTTTATTCCCCTGAAAATCAGATATTGAAACTGAAGTAGGCGCAATTCTAGGTTTTGCAGACTCCAAAATGTTCTTAAGAGTATTTAAAGATACGATAGAGAAATGTGAACCAGAGTCCACTTCCATTTCAAGATCGTGACCTTCTATATTTACAGTTACATTTTGCTTTAGAGAATTGCAAACCCGTATCCGATTTAGGGAATACTCATCATCAAGACTAGCAGTTTCTTTTAAATCATGCAACCTGTGACCCGAATTCTTTTTTTGTTTGGAGCGGCAAACCCTAGCGATGTGCCCTTTTAAACCACATAAATTACAATTTGCATTCTTGAATTTGCAAAATGACCTATCGTGATTAGCACCGCACCCATAGCACACAGCAGCATTTCCTTGCTTAAAAGTCTTGGGTTTAGGATGACTATCTAAAACTTTATTTTTATTTCTTTTAATTGAATCAATAGACACACTACCCGATACACGATGCATTGATCGTGCCTGAGACGTCGCAGTTTCATCAGCCAGAGCTTTTTTAACAGCAAGATCTAAAGTTAAATCACTCTCGGCTAATAAACGCCTCTGTAATCCTTCATTTATTATTCCACAAACCAATTGATCCCGCAAACGTTCTGATAAAGTTGTTGTGAATTCACAACTTTCAGCTAAACGTCTTAATTCAGTTACGTAATCACTGATACTTTCATCAGAACGCTGCATGCGTTTATGAAATAAAAATCTTGAATAAATAACAGACGTTGCAGGGTTAAAGTGTCCGTTTAGTATTTCAATAATTTCATCGTAAGACTTATCCGAAATACTACTCGGAGAAATTAAAGAACGAATAATCCCTAAAGTTTTCGTACCACATACCGCGATTAAGGTAGCACGTTTTTTCCCTTCATTAGTTATATCGTTGGCTTCCAAAAAGAACTTTAATTGTTCGCTGTACAACTTAAAACTAGAAGGATCAGCTACATCAAATTCTGGCATACTACCAACACTAGCCATCTTTGTAATAAGGCAGGCCGGAGGAAAAGTCAACCCAAAACCCTATACGAAAATACTACAATTAAGAAAAAACATTCGCACTGTACTTACGACCTTACTACACCCCAAACTGCACAACAACAACATGGCATATCAAAGTGCCAGCAACACAAATAAACCTGGGCCGGAAACTCAGCTCGCAGAAGGCAAGATCCCATTTTCGTCGCCAATGATAAATTCTGATGTTGTCGGCTTGGTGTAGTATGAAGTCAGGAAGGATTCAAATCATAAAGATGCATCTTGTTTATTATAATAAAAACAACACAAGGTAAATATGGAAAAAGCAGCAACTAGAAATTGAACACAGAACTTTTATACAGTTAGTTATGCGCAGCATGCACAACTATCTTCATATGCGCTGGTATGACGTGATGCGTAGATCACAACACACACTACGTTTATAACATATAAAGTGGAAGGATTTATAATCGTTAAGTCCGTCCGTCTGTCTGTCAACCACTTTCATAGCTCAAACTACAAACGCTACAGGCAAGTGCGATACGTCAAAAAATTCAGCGCATCGAAATTAGAAGACATTGAAACTCAGAAAAAAATTCGAATTCGAAGTACTTTAATTATTTAAAAAACTGCAAAATTTAATGCTCATTTAAAAAGCATTAGAAGCCATTTCATTAGAATTAAATCACCATTGTCATTCGCAACAATCACTCGAGAAACTTTAAACTCTCCCATGGTCACTTGGTCAGCTCTTTGTTGGATATTCTAGAGTAGGTAAATCTGAAATTCTTCATATCTTGGCTCCAAATGGAAGGAGTGCAAACATCGTGTATCCGGAAGTTCTTCTACATTAATGTTCGAATATGTTTGAGGATGAATCACTGTTTTAGGTAAATCTTAGGTAATCAATCTTATTGGAGCAGAGAACCCCATTCTAATATTCTTTACGACAAATTTTCTATTAAGTTAACGGGTTCCCAGCAAGGCGGGACCATACTGCTAGTATATAAATTATTGTAAGTGAAAATTGAATGAATAAAATATTAAATATAATATTTAAGTATTCCATCAAAAGTAAAATACACACTGACACTTTTTAATACTCTCCGAGATAAAGCTTCTTTTTATTTCAGAAAAATTTGTGCTAAAAAAACTTTAACTGTTAAATAAAAAAAAGTTTTATTTAAAAGAAATTTATGGGCCCCCGACATTCGGGGGCCCTCGGACTGTGTCTCATGGGCCTAATGGATAACCAGGGCCTGATTTTGACTACACCCCTCCAGACAAACTCTTATTCTTTTATCTGCCCCTTCCCTGCAACCAAGGGTCGACAAATCTCTTCCACAATCAAAATATTTGAGATACTAAGAAGTGACAGGCGGACTATATCAGACGTATATTATGTGTCAGTCATTGTTTGGAAATCACAACTTTTGCAAAAAGAATTGCTTTGCCATGTTAACCATTTTCAGCAGGTATGGAAATCATCATTACATCAATTTAAAACAAAATTTCAAAGAAAATAACATCAGGTTTTTTAATTATTAATGGATAAACTTTTAAAATAGTGTCGCCATCTGCTGTATATTTTTGGCACTTTAAAATTTCAAAAATATATGAAGAGTTCAGGGGAAAACCGCTTCGGCTCTGCGGAAGTTGTGATTCCAAAACTAATGCATTAGCTCTATGGGACTGACAATCCTTCTTAAGTAAAGGTTTTATTATCGTTACCAACCCTCACACTCACATTACGTCCCAGAAATATTAACGTATAGCGGTTTGTAGTAGACTGGGTAAGCAAAATAAAAAATTATTTATTTTTTTCCTAAAATTCATGAATTTTTTTACAGTTCAATAACAATAATTTTAAAGACTACACAAAATTTCAAAAAATTACAAACGCAATTTTTTCAGAAATTTAATTTTTGGTGGAAAAATTAACGTTTTATTGGACATCTTTAAAATGCTCCTTGCGATTAAATTTTTGTCTAATCTGGATAATACTATTTATACAAACAGTCTGAATACAACTTAATAAAATTAGGAATGTATTTTGCATTCGAATTTTTGGTTAATGTTTTAAAAATAAAACAAGCTGGGACGGCAAAAAACTTGAATTTTTCAACTACATGAATTACAAAAATTGCAAATAAACAATACATAATTATCATATCTTAAAATCCATTCACAATTGTCTTCTAAACATTACAATTAATAATTACTCCAAGTTTAAAAAAAATACATAAACTTTTGAATCGCAAGGGACCAATTGAATATAATAAAAATATAAAAATATAAAAGTGTAAGCTCTTTTACCCTACTAAAATAAAAAAATCAATATTTTTGAAATTTTTGCCTACCCGGTCCCTTACGCATTGTGCTATCTGTTTTTCTTTTTTAAATTCGAAAAAATTTCAAAAATGAAAAGTTGGTTATTGACATGGTGGGTGGAGATTCCCATACGTCTTTCTGGCCATGCTCCCCTTTCGAATTTCGATTTTTTTTCAAAGGCATATGACATCTGAGACCGATATTTTTTTTTACATTTGTCCATCATCTGTCTGTACGCCCGTCTTTTTGTTCGTCTGCCCATCTGTCAATACTCCTTTCAATTTCCGTTCTAACCGTCTGAATTTCAAATTATCCTTTTGTTGGGAAAGATATGACGCCAGGGAGCGATTTCTTATACTTTTTGTTCGTTGGAATCTGTCTTATTGTTATAAGTCCTGTGACTGTTGAAGAAAAAATAAAATAAGTTAGTTAAGTCCTTGCAAAAATTGTTGTTTATTGTTAATAACAAAAAATCTAAGTATAAAATTGTAACAAAAATAACTTTAAAAATTCCTAATTTTTTTAAAAAAATCATAGAAGAATTATCTAGATAAACGAAAATCTTTAGTAAGCTTGAAAATGGCTCCCCGGTGGCCGAGAGGTGTAAGCGACGAGCCTCTCACCGAGAAGGTTCTTGGTTCTGCCCTTGTGAGCTATCCATACAATCGATGTATTCGTGCTGGTGGATAAAAATCCTCTAAAAAAATCACCGGGGTGCCCGAGTACACTGCGATATACGTGCTCGTTAAATCTGTGGAGTCGAAAGTCCCGATGGCGTTAGCGTACGATGTCGCTCGAAGTTCCGTTGGGTGCCCCCTTAGGTGTCGACCTCGTCACTTGACCAGGGTTCTAAATTACGTGGTGTAATTGGCTGTGTTAAAACTCCTAAAGGAGGCTAGAAAGAGGCAGCCGGAAACGATTGCATTAGGCTTGAAAATGAGAATTCTATTTTGAGTAGTCAGACGGGTCCCGACCTTTTTTTTATGGCATGTCTATGAATTAATGATCTTCGAAAAAAACTTCTGGCCTACCATTTATTGTCCAGCCAGATTAACCTTCTGAGGGATACAGAGGTATAAATCTGTCACATGAATGTCAGGTTTTCCGGCAAAACACATGTTTTTTAAAAACTTGTAAATTAATTAATTTAACTAAATTTCAAAATTTTATGTATGAAGGAGTTCTTTATTATCCTCTGCTATAGAAATAAAATTTTATAAAATTAAAATAATCCAGTTAAATCTTTAAATTCTGAAGTCATGCAGTGAAAAACAAGTTTACACTTCCTCCAATTTGCTTATTAGTCCAGTGAATAGAGACTCAAAAAGGGGGTTTGCCATACAATCGGTCCGGTATCGCTGATTTTTTTATATGTTGTGTGTGCCCCTAGATAGTAATAAATGAGTTTTCGTCATCCTCGTTCTATTGCTTTTTTTCCGCCATCTTGAAAAAACGTTATAAAATTCGCCCATTTTCCAGTTTTTGGCCTATAACTTTTCTCCTAAGCATTTTTGAATATAACTTTTCGACACAATGTTGTAGAAAACAAAATTTCCTTCAAAATAGGTTACTGCAACGATCAACTAAACCGACTACCAACAACTACCGACGATCAACTAAACTCATAACTGGGGAAAAAAATTCCTACATGGCGAAGCAATTCTTTCTCAGGATTTCAAAAGTAGTGCATTAGCCAGGGGTGATTTTAGTAGGTGTCAAGGTTGGCATTACAAGGTCGTCGCACTAGAGCTACACGAGGGGCTATTGGCGACGGGCGTCGTATTTATTACACAATCGCGAGAAAAGTATTCATACTATATTAGACATAAAATGAATGAGCTATGTTTCGGGCTAGTTTGTAAACTGAGATTTAAAATAAACAACAACCCAGATTGGTATTTTTGGTCGGTTCGAATATTTTGTTGTAAAATTATTTATCGAAAACTTCAAACCTATTTCAAAAAGTGGATATATAGACCTGTGGTATATAGACCTGTAAGTCAGCTATACTTATCATATAAAAAACCCGTTTGTAAAAATATTCAATACAGCCGGAGATATGTGGCTTAGAAAATAATTTTTGGATTAACACTGAGGCACAGAGGCGGGTTTGGAGACCCGCGATCATTCGGTTTCATTCTCCTTTATGTCAGCACTGGGGATGACGACGTCATTTCAGGACAAATGCTCAATTGCGAGCAATGGTTCGATTAAAAAAAACGTTTACGATTTAACTGTTTCAACCACGAACCAGTGTTTGCCGGTGCAACTGAAGCCAAACAACGGTTTTTCGGTTTCTCACCGTTTCTACTTTTCCATATATTTTTCATCCCTAAACCAGTCTCTTTTTGAGGAACCTATTTCGTCCGGAAGAACAGTAGTTGTTCGTACACTATCCTTTTTAGCCAATATAGAATGGCCTTTCAAATTGAATAGAGAACTCAAGGGATGTTTAGATATTTCGACATATAGTGATAAATCTACAAACAATCTAAAAACAAATAAATACAAAAAAAAAACCAAAAATGAGTTTAGATAGTTGTGATTTTCAATGGAGAGGAAACAGTCCAGCAATTATGTCTCTTGTGTATGCTAACATTAAAATGCCAACTCCGTAGTTTTTATACATCCATTAGCAGCTCTTTTGCACGAATGTCGGAATCTTTCACGCAATAACGATTGCATCTCCGTGCTTCATCATGAACAGTTCTTATTTG
Organism: Oedothorax gibbosus; assembly: GCA_019343175.1. NCBI lineage: Eukaryota > Metazoa > Arthropoda > Arachnida > Araneae > Linyphiidae > Oedothorax > Oedothorax gibbosus. The sequence goes on from CM033280.1 coordinate 40,941,199, forward strand.
TAAGTATTATTTTTATTATTTATATTTGTAAGTATTTATTAGTAATTATTATTTTTAACTGTTATTTGCTTAAAACGCTTAAAAAATAGCCGGTTTTGTGTGGTCGAAATAATTGATAGCCATAAAACTTGTCAGGCGATTTTCAGGATGAGAGTGACTATTTCAGAGAGCGACTATTTTTAAACTTTATGAATTATTAAATAACCGGATACTATTTTCTTTCCATTTTTTAATTTTGTTGTTATGGCGATTATCATGCATGGCGAAAAATGCTTACATGGCAAAAGCATTACTTTCGCTAAGGTCGCGACTTCAAAACCAATGCGTTAGCTCTATTGGACTGACCACGACTGAATATTCCTCTTACGTAATTGCTGTTGAATCACCTCGCGCTCTACGTATTATAAGTCAAAATGAGGAAATAAGCTTTCGTTCTTTCTTTCATAACATTTATCGTTTACCCCTGGCACAGACAATGAATAAGATCCCTCATCACGGAAAGCATGACCTTGGTAACGCATCATTTTAAATGCTTAAGGAGGGATGAGAATGGCATTCGGGTCTCCAAACTGAGGTCTTTTCTCTATGTTTATCCAAAGAAGGAAAATAATTTTCTAAGCTGAATGACTCCATCTGTATTGAATATTTTTGCAAGCGTTTTTTTATATGATAAATGTAGCTGACTTTCAGGTCTCTATAATCCCACTTTTTGAAATTGGTTCGATATTTTGCTCAAAATTACGTATTAAAAATTTAAAAAGAAATATTCCAACCAATTTCAAAAAGTGGGATTATAGAGACCTGAAAGTCAGCTACATTTATCACATTAAAAAACCGTTTGTAAAATTATTAATACAGCCGGAGAAATGTGGCTTAGAAATTATTTTCCCCCCATTTGATTAACCCAGAGGTATTTTGGTTTGGAGACCCGATGTCAATCGGGCTCATTCGCCCTTAAGGAGGGATGCGACTAAAAGTCGAGTCTCCAAACTGAAGTCTTCTCCCTATGTTAATCCAATAATATTCTAAGCTGAATTACTTCAGCTTTATCGAATATTTGTACAAGCGGTATTTTAAAAGATAAATATAGCTTGCTTAAATGCCAATATGGTTTGAATATTTTTTGAATATCAATAAGTAATTTTGCAATAAAATATTTGAACCAATTAAAAAAATAGAATTCGAGAGATACTTAAACCAGTTACATTTATCATATTAAAAAACTGTGTGGAAAATTTCAATACAGCTTTAGTAATTGAGGTTCGAAACTTATTTACCTCCATTGGATTAACACAGAGAAAAGACTTCAGTTCATTATTATTATTACTATTGGTATTGTTCCTTAATTACATCCGAATCTAATCATTCATATAACCACTAAACAGGAAAATACCCTATCAAATACTTAGCTGTAAATCCTCTTCAAACTAAAAGTATCATGTGTATAATTGATTAAAACTATACATAACAAACAAGAAGTTCATAAAGAACTAAAATAGCCTACTTTCCTGTTACTTAAATACTTACTGAAGTTCTAATCGGGAAAAAACTAGGTTTCTAACAGTAAATATCATCAACAGCCGTTTCTACACTAGATTTATACATATTAGAAAAAAAATCGAAACACAGCATCCAGCTAATAATTTAAACTTCTAAAAGCCAAAATCAACTATTTTCCTTAATATTATTTCGCAAATCAATTAAACATTATTTATCGTCTGCTCGTGATTTATTTGTAGTTCGAGGAATAATTAAATATTTATTAATAACAAAAGTAATGAAACTCCAAACTGCATTAAAAAAATAAGAAATGTAAATTAAAACTTAGCATAATTGTATGCAAAAGTATGCCTTGCCGCTTTCTTGTTAGATAATTAATGAATAATCAAGGAATCAAATTGTGCTACATTTTATGACGTCATTCCAAACTGATTCATGAAAATATTATTTTGCTTCAAATATGTTTAAATAAATACAGTTTCTCATGCCATTGTTGATTTGGCAACAGTGATTTAAATGACTCAAAATTGAATTTCAATGCTAATTCAATGGGAAATTCGCCGACAGATAGTAGATTTATGTCCGTCCGGACGTACAGACAGACGGACAAAAAGTATGAAAGTTGGGTATCTGAGGTCATAGCTTTCTAACAAAAAAAGAATTTTTAAGATCCGATGGACAGAACCGATTTTGGAAGGGGGGTACGGACAGACGGACAGACGGACAGACAGACAGACAGACGGAAAGACAGACAGACATAAGAACAGACAGACAGATGGACATCAACCGCATTTCAATACCTACAGTGATTTAAATGACTCAAAATTGAATTTCAATGCTAATTCAATGGGAAATTCGCCGACAGATAGTAGATTTATGTCCGTCCGGACGTACAGACAGACCGACAAAAAGTATGAAAGTTGGGTATCTGAGGTCATAGCTTTCTAACAAAAAAAGAATTTTTAAGATCCGATGGATAGAACCGATTTTGGAAGGGGGGGGGGGGTACGGACAGACAGACAGACGGACGGACAGACAGACGGAAAGACAGACAGACATGCGAACAGACAGACAGATGGACATCAACCGCATTTCAATACCTACAGTGACTTAAATGACTCAAAATTGAATTTCAATGCTAATTCAATGGGAAATTCGCCGACAGATAGAAGATTTATGTCCGTCCGGACGTACAGACAGACGGACAAAAAGTATGAAAGTTGGGTATCTGAGGTCATAGCTTTCAACAAAAAAAGAATTTTTAAGATCCGATGATTAGAACCGATTTTGGAAGGGGGGTACAGACAGACAGACAAACGGACAGACAGGCGGACAGACAGACGGACAGACATACGAACAGACAGACATACGAACAGACAGGCAGATGGACAGACAGACAGTTGGACATCAACCGCATTTCAATACCTACAGTGATTTAAATGACTCAAAATTGAATTTCAATGCTAATTCAATGGGAAATTCGCCGACAGATAGTAGATTTATGTCCGTCCGTACGTACAGACAGACGGACAAAAAGTATGAAAGTTGGGTATCTGAGGTCATAGCTTTCTAACAAAAAAAGAATTTTTAAGATCCGATGATTAGAACCGATTTTGGAAGGGGGGTACAGACAGACAGACAAACGGACAGACAGGAGGACAGACAGACGGACAGACAGACGAACAGACAGACATACGAACAGACAGACAGATGGACAGACAGACAGTTGGACATCAACCGCATTTCAATACCTACAGTGATTTAAATGACTCAAAATTGAATTTCAATGCTAATTCAATGGGAAATTCGCCGACAGATAGTAGATTTATGTCCGTCCGTACGTACAGACAGACGGACAAAAAGTATGAAAGTTGGGTATCTGAGGTTATAGCTTTCTAACAAAAAAATAATTTTTAAGATCCGATGATTAGAACCGATTTTGGAAGGGGGGTACGGACGGACAGACGGACAGACGGACAGACGGACAGACAGACAGACAGACAGACGGACAGACGGACATCGACCGCATGTCAATACCTACTTTTTCATTTTTTTAATTCTTTCGAATTAAAAAAAGAAAAGTAGGCTAAAAACCACAAAAGATTTAAAATTTCATAATTTTCAGTGGCACACGCAACTTTTTGTTATTGTTCTGGGACTTTTCTTTTTAGCTGAAGGATATGCTTTCAGCTTATTTGACCGTGGTGTATTGTAATTGTATTTCAAGAAACAAGTAAAAAAATTCAAAAAGACTAAAGTGGAGAATAACAAATTCATTTGTCACCACCATAGTGTTGAAATTTCCGCTTTACTCTAAATGTAAAACGTAATCTATTATTAGTAGAACGTATTTTGTCACACGGATTTTGTTTCCCTATTTTTTTTTTATTTTCTTTACTAATGTTTTCTACTTACTTCTGTAAGCCTTGTGTGATACCCGGTGGTACACAGGGATTTTTATGATTTTCAATAAAAAAATATTAGTAGAACGCCATTATTGTATTGATTTCGAAATACAGACTGCTGGTCCACGTAGCTGGTAAGGTTGTTATATATTTTATGTTTATATATTTTATGTTTATGAAACTGGAAATTTGGTACAGATGATATAATGACCGATTGAATTTTGGCATTGGCGGCTTTTGGCGAAGTTGAAAATTTAACGTAAGGTAGCTATTTGCATCTAGTTGTATGGTTAGGTAGAGTAGTTGGTAATTGGTAATTTAATTATTTCCGGCTGTCTATTTATAGTATCCTTTTTAAGGAGTTTTAACTCAGCCAATTACGCCTCGTAATTTAGAAACCTGGTTAAGTGACGAGGTTGATACCTGAGGGGGCACCCAACGGAACTTCGAGCGACATCGTACGCTAACGCCATCGGAACTTTTGACTTCACAGATTTAATGAGCATGTCTATCCCAGCATTCTCGGATATTTTAGTTAGATTTTGGCGGCACATTTCCGTCTATAGGAAAGCAACGGGCCAACGGGATCGAACCAGCACCAAACGCTCCCGATCTTGGCTGATACACGGCCAACTTCAATAACAAGGCCAGAGAAGCTCTCCCAAACATGAGCGTAGACGGAAATTTTGACGTCACTTCCCAGTGCCGAAGATCGAGAAACTAGTTCGGACGCATTCGGGACCCTAAAATTGTGGTCATCCGGGAACGAGTGGTTCCGAACAGGTTTCGAGACAGGTTGTCTTCATCTTCGGAACGTCACTCGGAACTACGACGTCAAAATTTCCGTCCACGAGCTTGTTTGGGAAAGCTTCTTCGGCCTTGTAGTAGTTGAGTAGGCCGTGGCTGATAGCGTTTGGTTTTCCGACTAGGCTACCAAACCCACCTGGTTAGGTTAGTTTGAATATCGTCGCACTAGAGCCACACGAAGGCTATTGGCGACCGGCGCCATTATTTCGAAGAACCACACCATATACCTGGACACACACACACACTTTTGTAGAATCTATTTCACAATTTTATTTTATAGTTTTTCTTAAAGCTAATTTTTATATTTTATGTCTCTGAATTTCACCTTTTCTGTATGGTCAATATTTTTCTGTTAGTAACTCAGATAATTTGCATGCTGCATGGTCGTGTGTCACAGGCAAATTCGCACAAATAAGCTAAAATGCTTTAATTTTAGATCTGTAGTAATTAAAGAATATTAATTATTTTTGTTGAATGTATTTAATTGGTTTTATTGTATAAATTGTTATCACAGATGGCAGCACCACAAATTATTGTCGAAAAGTTACCGTCAATTTGCATGTTTCACGGCATGAGTGGCAACAGTTCCATTCCAACTACATTTGTTTTGGTGGTAACTTAATCGAAATATTTCAATTTGATTTTAAAAAAGTATTGGAAATGATAAACATTTTTGGACATAGTTTTCATGTAGGTTTTCAAAGTGATTTCTTTCGATTTTATTCTAATTTTGCTCGTTTCATCGTCTTTGGTCGCTTATTGTTCTTTTTACGTTATGTAATTTATTGAACTGTAATCTGTAGAATAGTTTTCATGTTCTTCGTGTTTTTTGCGATGCATGGAGACGGGGGCTAGTTTTTCCACGGGGTAAGTTTTCCACCAGGCCTTATACGGCTAATTCCATTCGTGGCAGACATGACATCAGACAACTTTTTTGCCCCTTTTTTAACATTAAATATTAGTTGATTGGTAAAAAAATTGGTATGGGGTGATGCACATGGAGGTGTTAATTATAAAAAATACTAAAATTTAAATTCAAGTGATAATACTTTCAATTACTTGGTTTAAAACGTGCCGTGACAGACATGATAAAATTGAGACACAGATTTTAAGTGACCATATATTATTACCATTTGCTCTTAATTAGTATGCATGTCAAGTCTAGAATTTTTTGGGAATCAATATAAGACTTTGAAATGTCAAGTAGAAAAAAGAAATTAGAAGAAAAAATATAAAAAATAAAATGTTATAAAATATTTATCAGCGTGACAGACATGACAGGGTTTCGTGACAGACATGACACGAGTAAAAGTTTCTAAGAACTTGAGTATTGTATACTCAAAATCACTTTATTTTTTTATTATAATTTGGATTACATTATGATATAAAATTGATATGTATTACGTGACTCATATTAAGTTATAAAATAATATTTAAAATTTATAAAATCGTCTAGAATTGACTTTATTGGGAGCTGTAATATGTCCTAGTATTTGTTCCCTCTCATACCAGGCTACATGATCGTTGGATTCAAATTTGAATTTTTTTTAAACTTTAGTTGGTTTTAAACACTTTATTTTGAACCGGTTTTGTGAGATTTCTGTTATTAAGCCACGAAAAACCTCATTATCATATTTCACTTTCACCCATTGGTCATATTGCAAATTGGGAGATGCGGCATTTTCCAAGATGTGGTTTTCGGTACATTCACCAGTATTTAAATTAAATCCTGAAGCTTGACATGAAATGGTATCATTAGCATAAAACGAAGTGACAACATCTTTTGTGGTATCATCTATAGTATTTTTATGTGACTGTATCGGGTAAAGGAGTGGTTTAGGTAGATATTGACTAGCAAGTTTCTGAACAACTGGTGCACATTTAATAGGACTGTTAGGAAGATATATTTTAGCACGTGCTATAGCTTTTCCTAAAGCTCTTGAATTTCCAAATGCCTCGTCAACACTAGTTGGCTGATGTGCCGCTTCTTTTCATTTAGCTCTGTATACTTTGCATGATTAATCCTATCCTTTTCTTGCCGTATAATCTTTTCTTGCAAACCGTTTGTCTCCGTTTTCAGCTTCTTTTTGCGTAATACTTGCTTCTGAGCTGTCACTTTTTGCTTAATTGGTCATATATTCCGAAAATTTTAAGCCTCTTCCGTCTTTTCTTCTGCCGTTCTGCTGCTGATTTAGCCATTGATATCTGAAAAAATATAAAATTTGTTTGATAATCCACATTAAAATTATTAAAGATTACTTTAAAAAATTAATAAATGGTTTAATTTTTTTCTTTAGTTAAAATTTGCTATTAAGTGGTTTTTACTAAATTTCTCATTTCATACATTGTATTCTAAATTATTAAAAAATTACTTCTAAGTAAGAATTTAAATATAAGAATAGGAAATATTAAATGCTTACCTTTTCTATCGAAGTTCTTGAAGTAATCACTCTATTATAACGTTCTATCTCAAAGAAATTGGTATATACATAATTAATCTACATAAATATTCTGCTGAGTTGAGTTGTAAAGTAACGTTGTTGTCATCAATACTAAATTAAATAATATAATTTTCAAACGATTTTTGTATTTTAATCTTTGTAAACGATTTTGATATTTTGCTTTAAAAATTATTATTAATATTTAACTTATTAATGATAGCAATAGTATTTCTTTACAACTCAACTCAAAAGAAAGCTTTGGTTATTGGTTTTCAGAACACGTGTCTACAAGTGATAATTGCCAGCTTAATTAGGTGGATTATTGAAAAAGTAATAATGGCAGACAAGACAAACGTGACAGACATGACAAAGTTTGGTGTTCTATATTTCACTCAAATTTTGACTTTAATGTTAAAATTTTTTATGAACTGATTATTTCAAGACATAAAAAGAGAAAATAAAATCTCAACAATTTTTACCCAGTAGATTTTGTTTAAAATAAAAAAAAATCCATGTTTTTCGTGACAGACATGACATGGAGACTAACACTTAGTTTGGGGGAAGTAGCAAAATAATTACAAGGTTTTTAATAATTGTACGGGGCACGTTTTCCAGCTCAACATGGTTGCATTTAACCACTTGCTGCCAAAAAGTACATTTACTTTTTGGAAAAGTAGCAATTTTAATTCTTAGATAAGCATGTGAGGAAGACAATTATGACATCTTGTTTACTTCAAAATAGATAAATGTAAAAAAATATACAACCAACAAGAAGAAAACGTGGAAAACTAGCCTTGGTCTCCCCTAGTCTAAGAGGTAAAAGTAAGGTAAGTTTTGAATTATCGTCGCACTAGAGATACACGAGGGCTATTCTAAGAGGTAAAAATATCGGAAAACGTGCTATCTAAGTGCCTATTTCATAATTTTTTTTCTAAAATGAAGTATCTTTTGAGCTTTCGCTATAAAAATTGAAGAATAAGTATAAACGTTGCAAAACATGTAATTTTGCTTCTTGGCACTGGTTCTCAGTTGCGCTACCGTCATTCGTATTAAAATCCATGCCATAACCAATTTTTTTAGTAAAAATTGTTTTGCACAGTTATGTCTGTACAATTTTTCAATCGTACACTTTTAATTAGTGAAATGTCATTGAAAAGAGACAAATTGACAAGTTGGCGATTTTCGAACGTTTTATTTTTCAAGATGGTGGAAAAAAATAGGACGATGATTACAAACACTCGCATTTTACTTAAAATAAAATTTCACAATAATTCTAACAATGAAGTTTGAATTTATGGTTTGCTATATCCCGAAAACCTGGTACAAAAATAGAACCTATACACGGTAATTTTCAAACCTAAAGGACAACTTTTATACTCCCTACAACCTATTCGACATTTACCGACTTAAAAAGACTTGATTGTTTAATTTACTTTTTTTTCATCAATACATAGGTTAAATATTTACACTACTCAATCAAGGATAAATCATGTCCCAATTTCCTATCTCATGTTATGAAAAAAATATTCTAGGAAGAGTTTCCTTCTCTTACACAATGTCCATATAATAAAGGCCGTTCCTCTTTGGACGCATCTTTCACCAAGCCATTTGCCTCCTCTGTCAAACGCGTGATAAGACGTCCAAGCCATTTGACGTGTTTAGACATCTAGCTGTTTATGCGATAAGTCGCCGCCAGGAAGATCTTTCAACTTCTTAATAGATGCTTTAAACCTAAAGACTGGAGATTGGACAATTTGTTAGAAACTTGCGAACCTTTCGCCTGGAGGATTGAGTCGAAGTTCTCTCTTGACGATATCATGGACTGCAAATTAAATTACTGAAAAAAGGAAAAAAAAAGTGAGTTTTTTTTATATATATATTTGTATTCAGAGTCTTACTTACAACTTTTAGTATTCTGCCCAATTGCGAATTTGAGGGAATCTTGCAACATATCCTAAAATATTTGAAGTTTTTTCTATATGAAAGTTTTCAAAGAAACTTAGCATTTACACAATGGTTTGATATTTACACCATAGTTTGAATACCCAAATAATGTTTGTTGAAAATTGAATGTTTTTTACAATTAATTTATTTAAAGTTTTTTTTTAATTTTCCGTATTTTTGGACTATTATGTAGGTAGAGTAGTCAACAGGTCGTAAGGTTTCCGAAAATATACTTTTAACAAAATTTGGGAGGCCCTTTAAAATGCAAATGGGTGCCCCTGTGATATAATGTAAATTCTACTAGAAAACAGAATATTTCTGTGTTCCTACAGAAAATTTGTGTTTTCTGAAACAACAGAAATTTATTGCACACTTACATCTCGATTTGTCAAAAGACGCATTTATCTGTAAACATATTATACAGATTGCATTATGATACCAGATTTTTTGTTCTATTGAATACGAAAATAAATTTTGATATAATGTAGTTCCATTGCCGCGATGGTATGTGGTCTGTATATGGTATGTGGTCTGTGGTTGGTTGGTAGACATATATATTCAGGTTTGTGTGCTTTGGTCTGTGGTATAGTGGTCTGTATACCTGGCTCCTGCGCCGCCGCCGATGGTTGGTATACGGTTATGGCTTGGAATTTTTTTATTAACGTACCCAACAATACCGAAAATATTTGTTTGGCACGAATATTTTCGGTACTGTTTGGATTACGGGAAAATTCTGCAAACAGATTTTTTCTGTAATATAACAAGAGTTTTTTTTAGAGTGCTTTTTACTAAGCCCCATTACTGAACTAAATATGGGATTTAAGGAATGACTGTTATACTGTGATATGGCTGACTGAACTAATAGGGGACTGACTTAAGGAATGATAGGTTTAAAGTTTAATGTCCCTGAAGGGCCATGGATAGCCTAGTGGTTAAGGCCTTGTTCTCGGAATCGGAAGGTCCCGCAATCGAGTCCCGATACCACTGAAGACCCATCGAGTATATGCGGAGTACGTGCTCGTTAAATCTGTGGGTCCTAAAGTCCTGTGGACGGTCATGGCGCAGTTTCCCAAGGGTACAGGTCCCTGGAGACTATTTCCCTCCCCTTCAGGGACATGTCTAAATCGTGGAGGTGGTGATAGATGGCAGCATCTGTCACTTGTGTGTGTTTGTTGTGTGTGTCTGTCTACTTGACGAAGGTTTATAAGCAGGTCTCTGACCAAGCACACAAACCCGAATATATATCTACCAACCAACTAACCAACCATGTCCCTGAAAACAGAACAGAACATGTTTGAGTAGACATCTGGTGGAGATATCGAAACTGTTATAGAGGGAAAATCAGAGAACTTAGAGACCAGCAAATCACCAAGCTTAATTCATTGATTGACGTATATTGACCGATTATCTCTTGTCTCATCTCCTTCTATAAATAACGGATTGGTCACTTAGAAACTTTTTAATTTACAGTTCCGGCCATAACCCTGCATGACATAAACCCGCCAGGGAAAATCTCGATAGAGCGAAAATAACATCAGGTTCGAAAATGCCGACAAATCATTAAATAATGCCGTTATGGTTAATTAAGGGCAAGTTAATTACTAATTTTTGCTTTAATATTTTTACAATTTATGCTGTCGGGAGTTCGGCGGACGGGTTTTGGATTGTCGGCTTATCGGCTATCAGAATTATTTCCCAGACCCCTTATTTTAACCATCTCCCTTGTTGATGCCTCCCTCACTCAGACAGGATGACACACTTAGTTTGCAGGCTAAGTTTAGTTGAATATCGTTGCATTATGGATACACACAGGCTATTAGCATTGTTAATGGACCGTGTCGCTTTCAACGATTACTGTACCTGAGCGGGCACTCGACGCAGTCTTTTTAGTGACATAGTACACGATTTTAAGGTTAGAGTTTCATAAAGGTATGATCACCAATGCAGAGAGATTTTGTCTGTGTAATTTATGTATTTAGGGTTGCTAAGTACAAACCTGGAGGCCCAGTGGCTTAGTGGTAGTGCTTCGCATTGCCACGCCACATTTCCGGGGATCGAATCCCGGATTGGGCGAGGTTGACCCATCCTTTCATACCTTGAGTGGGTCGATAAAATGGGTACCAAGCATGCTTGGGTACTAAACACTGGGGGTTCCTCGTGAGGCTGACCACCTTACCGGAACATATGCCTAGCACCCCAGAGCCCTAGGTCACGAAAGCTGAAAGCCGTGCCGGCAGGCCTTGGGCCAGTAATGGGCTGTTGTGAAGAGGAGTAGTAAGTACAAACCTACACTTTTTGACCTCATCAATGTCAATTTTTTTTGTATACACCATCAAATAGTACCTTCTTGTTACATAAAAACGTAAAACGTACCTCTTCAACGATATCCATTTTTTAAACAATATTATTTTAGCCTAAGTATGTTCAACTCATTCAGGTACATTCACCTAAAGAGCCATTCATTGTTGCTCGTCTAGTGAAATCTTATAGCTTGGAAGGTCATTGAAGATTAATAAAAAAAAATCATCAACTTTCCCATGCACCCCTAAAAAATAAATTATATGTGTTTGTAAACAACCACATAAGTTCAATACCTTTGTTTCGTGTCTCCGTTCAACACGTTTATGTAATAAGGTCATCGTTTTTTAGATTGTGCGTGATACACAACATCGATATTTAATGACACTTTCTTTCTACAAAAAGTAACTTGTAATTTGAATGTGCGTTGAATAATTAGCAATCTAACTCATTAGAGAAGCAAGGCAGGAACACTCACGTATAACATTATTTTTCGATTAGGAATAAGTTATGCAGAAAAGTTTCAGATCAGTTGAAATAGATAGAGTGTTTTGATTTTCCCAAGCTTCTAGATTTATGGACTGCTAAATAACGTTTGACCACGATAGGGTTAAAAAAGATTTAGTGATAAAATATTATAAAATTTGATAACACATTAATTAGTGTGTAGGTGGTGTTATTTTTGCAATAACAGACAAATTCATCATTGTCAGAGATATCACAAATAAAGAGCGAATGTTTAAAAGATAGGTAGAAAATTTTAATATTGTAGAATCATTTTTGTGATGAAAATTATTTCGCAGTAACAAAAATATAAAGTTATCAATATGAACAAATTTACAATGTTTTGAGCTCTTAATTTTTTGTGTTTTATTAAATCCTTTGAGGTTTTAGACCTAGAGTAACTTGGGACAAAATTCTAAATTCCAATTCCCTTAAGCACACTGTAAAAAATGTGTTTACAAAAAACAACCATATATTTACAGAAAAAGATTCTTATTTTATTCAAACAGTTTTTTCGGTAAAATATGCTGTTGAAAGACAAAAACATTTTTTTCTGGTTTTAACTACGTAAAGCGTACTGGACTGCAACCCAAGAAGAAATTTAACTTTTTGTTAACACTCTGTGTTCCGAAATAGCTCAGTTTGAGGAATGTGAAATATCTATCACCACGTGGTTCCAGCCTGTTCCAGCACGGGTTCAGCTGTTTATTATTCATACAGTACTGTTGTCAGTATCCCAACTTGTCACTGGGTGACTGGGGTTTTATTTCTCACCGTGGGGAGGTTGTATTTTTTTTTTTACAATTTGCTTGTTAAAAATAGTTTCTGCGTTAAAAATACAAATTGTTGTTACAAAATGAATATTTTCTCTGTACATTATTACAGTATTTTTTTTTGGCACACCAGCTGAAAATTTTTTTTCTGTAAAAACATGTTTTTTTTGCAGTGCACAGCAGTCATGAAAAAGTTGTTTGACAACAACGAACAGCAGAGTTTGGCCAACTTATTGGTGGATTTTCCGAATCGTTATACAACTTTTCTGAATAGCTGATTGCAGTCGTTTTTGTGTTTGTAAACTTTTGAGATCAGGTCAACTGTATTTCTTCAACACTATTACGTGATAGTTCGACCGCGGGTTATAACCATACTCGAGAGGTCTCGACGACAAATCTTTCATTGGAAGATAATTCTATAAGGATATTTGATTTCACTCAGAAGGTAAGAGTAAGTAGTGAATTTCAATATTCCACTGAAATTTGTTTCTTTTTTTAATGTTAATTTTCTTGTCGACATATATGAGACGACGACCATGGTTATATTTATTCTCAATTTACTATGGTCACACAATATAGGTAACATGGTAGTAAACATGAACTATGCAAGAAATGTCTCATTAACTTTTCCTTCGACAGAAAATAACGAAATAAATAAGATTATTTTTTATTACACTAAATAATTTGTTGAGCCAAATAAGTGCAATGAACAAATATATTTCATATTTAAAGACTATTCGGCTTTTGTTACAAACAGTTTTAGCGAAAGAATTTTTTTATTCCTGTGTGTCTTTTTATTACTTACTAATTCATACGTTAGGGGGATACGGTACCCAAAAATTGGTCAAATAACGATTTTTCAGTTTTTACTTCTTATTATTCACAATTTCTTTATGAACATTTACTGAAAGTTTCATAATGTTATCTTCTGTTGAAAAAAAGTTATTAAATATTTTCTGGAGTAATTCCTATAAGTTTGAATGCGTATTTCGTCGCTTTCAACCTTTTTTCTCTGTTTCGCGTTTTTCAATTCTTGTGTTTAATAAATCCCTAAGGCCTTTTTGCTAATTAAGTTAGAATTTTGAAATTTTTAACCTGTGTTCTTATATATATGGTGCACAAAATTGTGCATGGAATAAGGTCTACTATGTATAGTAGTTTTTTTTTTTAAATGTTGAATTCAATAACATGTATTTTTTTGTGATTTTCAGGATAAATGCATGTTACTTTTTAAATGTAGCTCACATTTTAAAATCCATGCACAGTTCTTGAACAAATAGTACTAAAAAATAAACTATAAAAGTTTGTTGGAGTTATTCTCAAAATTGAAAGAGGAGTAGCGTTTTAAAAAAGTTCAAAATTTTGACTTTTTTTTTACAATAAATGAAAAACTACTTGTAAATATTTGTTTTTATTGCTAGAAAATGTTTATTTAGTGTGAAAATTATATAAAAACACTATAATTTACAAGTTTATTTTATTTTTTCTAGAAATAATGTTTTGGGTACCGTACCCCCTTAAGAAATAAAACTTAATAAATAATTTAATGAATAATTATTTTAAAATGCATTTCATACCATTGTGATTGGTTCTTCTTTTCCTTTTGAGAAAAAAAAGAAATTGCGTCCGAAAAACCTTGAAGTCTAAAATTCGCGTTTTTACTTTTAAATAACCCTATTATATAGCTTTTAGTTTCCTTGCAAACTACTTTTTTTAGGGAAAATTTTTACTGTTGGACGATTTAAGCTGAAAATAATTTAAACGAACTAAATTATTTTTATTTAATTATTTTCATTAACTTTTCTCAGAAGCTAACGAATGTGTATGCCTAAAATGTGAAATGTACATTGTTGGGTCTATGTAAAGACATAAATACTCTTGAAATGCCAAACTAAATGAGTGACAATTTGTTTAAATAGAATGTATACGTTTGCGTAATTTCGATCGTATTTTTTCTAAGCTCTAAAATGTGGTGGACGTTACAGAAAACACTGTGTAATATGGTTGTAACCTTCTACAAAATTCCATCGTATATATGTTGTTGAATACATAGGAATCCCCCTCAAGTCCTAGTAGTCGGCCTCAAAGTGGCGAGGGGGTGTACCTGGGCGGAACGGGCGAAGTACGTCGGGAGATTTTCTCCTGGCAGGGAAGACCAAACAAGTCCAACCTCCCTAGGACACCACAGGGGTATGAAGATAGATGGAGGTGGCAAGAAGATCTATAGAAGCTGTGAACATTGTCCTGATACACAGCTTACGCCTACTCACATCTATGAGTGTCCGACTATGAGCACCAGCCTGAGAAAGATTGGAGTACTGCCGACTATGCTAGATCCGTATGAAGACAACATCAAGCAAGTCGTAGAAGAAATTATCAAAATTCACGGACACATATAGAGTTCGACTCTCATGGACACGACAAAAAAAATACATAGGATTATGCAAAAATGCAGGTTCGGTCAAGCCGGCTTTGAGTACAGTAAAGCGATGTTCTGGTAATCAAAGGATTGCAAGGACGAACCACCGTGGACTTCAAAAAAAAACATATAAAAATAACCACAAAAATAGCTACAAAATTTCAATTGTAAGTATATAATGTCATTGTATTACGCAGTTAAATTCCGGTAAATTTGGTGCTGCTTTTTTCACTACTTTATAACCTTGCTCCGTTATTTTGACGTAATCTTACAACGTTTTTATAGTGTAAGGGGTTACCCAGCTTGGTGTAAGTTTACGTCGCTTTATGTTCAAACGATACTTAATGAAACCAGATTTAGCACTTGCTGCTACCGTTTTATGGAGTAACGTTACACCAAACACTTTACAGTGAATGAACGAAAAAAATCGTTTGTTACTAACCCTTTCAGTCTAAACTTTTTATTTTTATTGTAAAAATATAAAATTCGCGAAATACACTCATTATGTATCGAGAATGAAATAATGAAAAGAAGGGAAAAAATCTTTTTATTCCTTTATAATTTTTTAACTTAAAATTTAAGGGAATGTTTTTTTAATTATAACTTTAGAATACATTATAACAAGAATTATTCGAAATTTTATGGTGTTAAAAATAGTTATAATTTAACTATTTAATTCTTCAAAAGACACGATTTTATAACGATGCAAAAAGAAAATATAACTTTATAGAAAAATGTATGGAAAATTTATTAAAATTTATTTCAGACAACTTTGTGTGTGTGAGGGGAAAAAAAATGGAAGTTTGATGATTCCAAATGGAATCATTGGGAGTGAAAGGGTTAAACGAATAACTGTTATCTAAATGTCCGTTATCAGTATTTTTCTCTGGAAGGAAAACAATTGCACATCCTTTTGTCTCAAAATTCCTTTGCTTTTAAGCGAAATAATTGATGGGGAAAAACATAAAACAAATTAATGATGTTCTTCGGGTATCTTTTTCCACGATGACAGAAACAAAATGGATTTCGGCATGCCATGTTTGTGCAACATGAGAGATTTCAAGAAGTAACAATGCAGTATTTTAATATCTTAAAAAAAACAAGATGTTATTAAAATGCTTTTAGAATCTAAATTACGGGACTTTACACAATGTGTTCGTATAGTGTGGAAAAGGACTTGAAAAGGGCTGGGAGTGCAAAGATGGAGAAGTCTGGCTGCAAATTGCCATGCCTGGAGATGGCATATTGAGAAAGCCTTGCTGCCGTGAGCAGGTAAACTGCAGTAACCACAACAATGGGGCCCGGATGGCCGAGTGGTTTGGACCATTACGCTAGCAGTCTGCGCGCTGTAACGGGTGCGGGGTCGATTCCCGCCTTCGTCCTGGGTGTATATTCCTTTCTCTGTGACAGTAAAAATTATTTCTGTGGCTGTCTCACTTGATGAAGGCTTCATAAGCGGGTCTCTGATCAAGCACATAAGCAGGAATATATATGCAAAATAGTAGTAGTAGTAGTACCACAACAATGAATTGGACCCTTTTTGTCCTGAAATAATCAGTCATTTAGTACACTTTCTTGTAGGTTAAAGATATTGAGTTTTCACAACAATGGTCCAAGTCATTAGTCTAGATACTGCAGTTTACCTGCCCGCGGCAGCTTGGCCTGCACTAGGCTGTAGCGCTACAGGTATCATAAAATTATTACTAGGTTGTAGCACTGTCATAGAAGAAGTAATAATTTCATGTAACGTTACTTCAGCTTTGTGAAGTAACGTTACACCACGACAGAGGAATACATTTCTTATTTGTGTAACATTACACCATAGTTTTAGTGTAATGCTATTACAAAAATAGTGTAACGTTACTTCATAAATGGTGCAGCTTTACTTCATAAATGGCGTAACGTTACTTCATAAATGGTGCAGCTTTACTTCAAAAATGATGTAACGTTACTTCATAAATAGTGTAACGTTACTTCATAAATGGTGTAACGTTACTTCATAAATGGTGTAACGTTACTTCATAAATGGTGTAACGTTACTTTATAAATGGTGTACCGTTATAGCATGGAAGCTGGAGGCTGCCACCAGTTTTATGGATTAAAGTTACACAATACATTTTTATGATCGATGTCAGCTGCCAATGTTGGTATAAGTATAAATAAGGGGGAATACGCACGGACGGATTTAGTTTACTGTGACTACATGAAGCATCATCTATGGCATTATCATCTCGACTTTGGAAGCATCTTTAAAAGTTTATGCCTACAAAAAAAACCCTTAGAATTTACTCCGTTTTTTGGCTAATATTCGTATTAAAATATTTGATAGAATAGGCTAAAACTGACTGTTATTAATACAAAATAAATTATCTGTTTTAAGAATAAAGTTTAATGACTAATTTATTTTTGTTGAAACAGTTCTTGAAAAGACTAGCCTTGAGTGAAACTGTATTCTTAAAATAACAATAAAAGGTGGTACGACCGAGGTTTTTTCAAGATCATTCAAGTACAATGTAATTCACATTCATTGCATAACAAATAATGAACTTAATGAGATGTCTTCATTCAATTACAGATTTGCAGTAAACGCAATGTATATTGTTTCAGCGAAACAAAACATAATAATAATTATTTCATCGATGCAGAGGTTCATAAGCTGTTTATCGTGGCCGACTGTAAAAAATGTTGTTTTTACAGAAAAAATGACAGCTGGCGTGCCAGAAAAATTCAGCATGACTTACAGAGATAATCTGTTCATTTTATATTTGTAATTTTAGCGCAAAATCCGCTTTTCGATTGACAAATTGTAAAGAAAAACGACACTTTGGGAAATCGAACCCACGGTCACTACAACGGTCAACCACGGTTACCCCAAGAATAATTCTGGGAACTATTATTATTACTATTATTCTTGGTTTTACTATTAAATAATGGCATAGTATGGGGAGGATAATATAAGTCTAATTTAAATCCTTTGTTTCCAATTCAAAATAAATGTTTTAAATTTTAAATTCTCAGTGTAATGTACCTTATAATTTTAGAAATATTAATCTTCTACCTTTCAGATATGATTACTTATTTCGTATTTCCCTTTATTTGCGACGCAATAAAGACTTACTTTAAACACTTACTTTTTACTTTAAACAGCATATTTTTACAGAAAAAAATGTTTAAAGATAATACAATAGTATTTTTTCCTGTAAATGTGTATATTTTTTTTCTGTAAAATGAATAGATTTTTTTAAGTGTCTGGAAATTTTAGTTTGTCTTAAGGAGGTAAAGTTTAGGTTGACCCCTAGTTCTTACATAGTTGAACGGAAGGGTTTGCAAATGTGGAAACATGAATAAATATCTACAGAAAAAAATGTTTGAAGATAATACAATAGTACTTTTTCCTGTAAATATGTATATTTTTTTTCTGCAAAATGAATAGTTTTTTTAGCGTCTAGAGATTTTAGTTTGTCTTAAGGGGAGGTAAAGCTTAGATTGACCCCTAGCTCTTACTTAGTTGAACAGAAGGGTTTGTAAATGTGGAAACATGAATAAATCTAAGGCATTTCGACTGCAGATAGCTTTACTCTAGATATTAAAGCCTTAAACAATCACTGTCGTCCCTATTTGTCATGTTACAACACTAAAAATCCGTCAGTAGTGATTTTTAAAAGTCGTGGTCCATTTTTTGCTTAGACATTTTCACAAATGTTTGGAGAAAACTTTGTGAAATATACAGTATTTTCTCTAACGAACGAGGCTACTTGTGGAAAAAACAAAATCGTTGAATTTTCAAGGAGTTTTGGTTAAGGTGATTTGAAACGATAGAAAATATCGTTTCACACATTTTTGCACATAGCTTATGTCTTTATTGTAATCGGGTGGTACGCAGAATGGTACCAAATGTCAGCCTCGTTTTGGACTGCCCTGATCTTAAAAATCTATAAAAAGATTATAGTTTTTGCTGAAAGATTTACCTTATTATAGGCTCTACTTCGGCAAAAGCACTTTCTTTAATTCTTAAATAATTAGGGATATATTAACATTTAAAACAACAACAATAAGATCTTAAGGTTTATTTTGTTCATATAATCTTTATTTCTCTATGAAAATGAACAAATCTGTTTGGTCATTTGACATGTGTGAAGCATATTTCGTGTAAATATTGAAGTAAAATTTTAATTTACAAATGAATTATAATTCTCGGGAGTAATTGAGTAATTTTTCTTTATTGCGCATTCCCCAACTTATATATTAACTGCAATTTTATGTCTAGAATTGTGTAGAAAATGCAGCTATTTTAGCAAGATTTTTTTTTTGTGAACGAATTCCCTTTTCCCTTTTTAGATGAGAAAATAAAAAATACCGAAAAATGACTCACTAATATAATTACATTTTCTACAAATTTATAGATATGAGATTTAAGCTTGGACCAGCATTCAAAAACCACTTCTTTAAAATCAGCACCCTCCAAAACGTGCAGGAAATACAAAATATCCACCACCCTCCACTGCAATACTTTCATTACCTTATATTTCATATTAAGTAATTGAAAGAAAAAAAAAATATTCGGAGTGTTTCCTTAAAAATGTTAATAGATAATAATAAATCGCTGATAGAATTATAAGTGGCAACTGCTTACTTTAAATTAGGTATATTCTTTAGTAAAATTATAATAATTTTTTTTTTACAATTTGTTAAAAATGTATATTGCCGAGAAAGTCGCCATTTAAATAACTGAAATGGACAGCTGCAAAATGTTAAAAACTAATTTTTCATAAGACCAAATACACGCATGAATAAATATAGGGATGAGTTCTTTTTTTGTAATCGTACCCTATTTCTCTTAAACTATTCAAATAATGCAGTGGCGGATCCACGGGGGGAGGGAAAGAGGAACATTTCCCCCCCCCAAAATCTTAAAATTCATACTAGATAGAATCGACTTGTAAAGAAATGTTTTTATTTTTTACAAATATTTATATTTATACTACAACTCGTTGCATTCTCAACTTAGAACTAGAACATGGAAAAAAATATTACAGCTCGGGCGCTTTGGGGGAACAGGTTATTACGCAATGTTAAAAAAAAGAAATAAAAACTATCCCCCCCCCCTTCCCTTCGGATTTATTTTTAAGCCAATCGCAATTTTGGCGGGAATAAGATTTTAGATACATTTTTTATGGCGCCGATAAACGACGGCTATCCTCTCGAATAGGAAGGAAGTATAAAAAAAACATAGAAATAAAATATTGACAGATATATTTGAATTCGTTTTCAAGTATAATAGTGCAATTTGTTCGTTAATAAATCAAAGAAATTCCACTATGACTATTTTTTAAATTTCATTTTTAGGGTTTTTATTTTGCTTAATACAAGTGAAATAAGTGTACTATAAGTTAGGAGTTTTTCGCGCTTTTTTCTATCGTAATTTCTACTGTAAAGTATCTGTAGTGAGTATGAATGAGTATGTTTATTGTTACGCGTCAGACACAAATTAATGTAGTCAATTTAAAATTTTGTCAACAATATAAATTTTCCAAAGAGCCCTAATAATATATGTTTTGACCATAAAGGTATAAAGACGGTTAACCGAAATCTTAAAGTTATTGCATACTTAAGGGGCTGGGGAGCCCAGTCGGTTAAGGCGTTCGCCTTGTATACAGAAGGTCCCCGGTTCGGGACCGGACATCGCCAAAATATCTGCCGACCTATTAACGGCCCGCGCAGCCAAAAATGTCCGACGAATAATACCCCGTGTAGAGGGGGTACACGTTAAATATGCTCCAAAATCTGTACTGCAAAATACCGCTGCGTACGATGTCTACCTTAACGGTTGCGTTGGGTGCCTACTCAGATGTCGGCTCCGTCACCTGACTGTGGTTCTAAATTATGACGCCGGTCGCCAATAGCGCTCGTGTAGCTCTAGTGCGACGATATTTCAAACTAAACTAAACTAAACTATAGTATACTTAAAAAGCAAACTACCGATGACGAACGGTGGAGCCAACATGACCAATATTATGAATTTCATTTAAAAATCGTTCTATAAAATTATAAAAATGTCTTAAACATTTGCAGCTGGCGTAATAAATCTTACGGCTTTTGTATAACACTATAATTTTGTGTTTTTTTTAAAGCTTGTGTTTTGAAGAAAACGGAAAAACGCGTCGGATCGGTTACAATAAGAAAACGGCAAGTCTGAAAAAATATCGTGTGGTGTGGCGTCGATTTTTTTTTCATTTGTACTGTTTTTTTTACTTGTTTCATGCGAACAAGATTTTGATTTTTTTACTTGGATTTTTTAAACTGATAACCAAAGAGACCATATTACGGGTGGTTGTTTTTTTCTTTTGGAATAAATGTGGCGTCTAAGCAGGTGACTCAATGCTTCAATCGGAGTTTTTCGCGCCTTCGGTCCCGTATGTCTCAATTACATTTCATAGGAGCAAAATAGATGTCATGCGAGTAAGAGTAAGAAGAATAGTTTTTAGGGGGTTTCTTCATCTAATCAATGAGTAAGTTCCAATTTATAAAATTTTCTGACATTTCCTGTACTCAATGATATTAAAATGATTAACGAGATTAATGATAATGCATCAAAACTGCAATTTGTTGCACGATTAACATTTATTTCATTGAGATGTATTTGTATTTAATATTTATAATAAGCTTTCTGTTTTCATTACATTTTAATTGCTGTTTAAAATTTAAGTTCATGTTTTATAAAAACTAGCTACTATTTTTTATATATTTTAACGACATAAATGATTAGGGTTATGTTGAATTATCGTCGCACTAGAGCTATAGGAGGGCTATTGGCGACTGGTTGCCATAGTTGTAGTTATTTAAAATGGATATATAAACTTCTCATACAAAGCAAGAAGGTTTTTAAAAAAAAAATTTAGATAGAATATTGATTAATATTTTAATAATTACTATTTAATTAAACAGAGGTGCCGATCCCCCCCAGAGCTAACGACGCACCCCCCCCCCTAGAAAATTATTACCCCCCCCCCCCTAAAAAAAACCGGTGAGGATTTTTTATTTATATGGGCAAATGGGAGTACCTAACCAAATTAGCCTCTAACTACATCTTTACGGTGTATATGGAAAACCTTATAGTAAAATGATATTTCAAGTACCATCGAATGGGGTAACTTAACTTTATCCCAAGAATTAAAACCCCAGTACTGACTTTCTTCTTAAATATTTTTCTACTGATAGGTCAAAGCAGAATTGCCCCTAATCGAAAAAGGGAAGCACCTTTTGGAATATCTTTTATAATACGGAATTACAAGCTATTTTTAATTTTCCTTTAAAAAGGTTTTCTTTACAGCCAAAGCTATCGGAATCTAAATAATTGGTAAAAAATTCCGCTCAAAATTTATGTAATTATATTATTTTTTAAAACAATAAAAATAGCCGGACACGTGATCCATTCAAAAACGGCTTCCAATTCATTCCCTCAATTCTTAATGCAGAAAAAAAGTTTATCTTGGTATAGCTTTTTATTTAATACAACACATTTGACATTATCAAACACATCAGAATTATTTTATAATGTTTACAGAGATTGCTTCACTTAAAAAAACCTAAAATTTAAAAAATTAAAGTTAAATATAACAAAATTCTTACCGTGAAACTCGGAATTGCACTATTTAATTATCTTCAATTACCCAGACCCGTCACATTTGAGACAAGACGACAAGTATTTTCCTACTGATTCTAAAAAGCAATCATTTAGTTATTTTGGCTTCGAGTCTAATTTGGCGGGAAAAAGTCAAAAATATTATCCGAAGGTCATTAATGCGTAAAAATGTTATACAAAGTTAAGTTCGAAAGATTTATGAGCCAGCTGCAAAATATGGCGGGAATATCTCATTGATTCCATTGGCAAACTATAATGCGAACGTCATCAATTCACCGAAATGTTTTATAAACTGCGTGCGATTTATGAGTGTTTACACTTTGTACAGTGATCGGATTGTTTATTGGAAATAATTGTCAGAAATCGTATCGTCTGTTAGACGCCAACGAACATAATTTATAACTCCTTTTTTCCCTGGTGTTGCTTTGAATTATGGTTGCCCATCCCTATAGTGATCGGATTGTTTATTGGAAATAATTGTCAGAAATCGTATCGTCTGTTAGACGCCAACGAACATAATTTATAACTCCTTTTTTCCCTGGTGTTGCTTTGAATTATGGTTGCCCATCCCCATTCTTTGAAGGCAAAAATATAAATAAAAATTGGAGCCACTTTTGATTATCTTGCCACTTTGTGTTTTATTTTAAACAAATAAAAATTCGCCAGAGTACAAGTTCTGAGCCCCCCCCCCCCCCCGGGTGTTGCGTCGGCTGGGGGGGGGGGGGGCAGATAATGAGTAAGAATAAGAGTTAGCTGAGTTTTTTTTTTATCAAGATTGGCTGTTTATTAATAATTTTTATAAAAAATTCACCCCCCCCCTAAAATTTCAACGACGCAGTCTGCGTCGTTGACCCCCCCTTGTAGGCACCCCTGAATTAAATGTGTTCATTAACTACCAGTATAGTTAAATAATTAAGTTTTGAAATATGTTAAATATACTACTGTTTTTATAAACTAAGTAAATGTAAAATGATTTATACACAAATCATTTTACAATTAAATTTAATAATAGAAGCTTGTCGTTTAATTTCTGTACAACAAATCAGGTGATTTAAATTATCTAAGTAGTTCAATTTTAAATAAAAATATTCTATAATTAAATTTTTCTTAATTGTTACTATTAATGGGGTTGTTTCACGAAGGATCTGGCAATAGCTCTGCGGTTTTGTTTTCATGTCTCTCAAATTACTTTTGTTGCTATTCGAAATTGAGTTTTCTAAGTTTTGTTATTTTTTAAATTACAACTTCTTGCTGTACTGTTGGTTGTTTTAATCATTTATCAAGGAAAACTTGCATTGAAAGAAGTTGGAATTTAAAAAAATTAACAACTAAAATATTCTCTTCGGAAACTCACTCCCGAATACCAAAACAACAGTAATTCGGGAGACATGAAAACAAAATCGCAGAGCTATTGCCAGATATTCTCCGTGAAACAACCCCATTTTTATTAAAAAAATAAGACATTAATTAGCTATTAAATAATACAAATATGAGTTATGTAAAATACAAACTAATTAATGCTTATAAAAAGTAATTAGTAATACATACTAAATTAATAGTAAAAAACTGCATTAACAATGGAAAAATAATTTAAAAATTAATTTTAATCCAAACAATGTTAATTAAAAATAATTGTAATTAAAAATAATTGTAATTAAAAATAATTGTAATTAAAAATAATTGTAATGTAATTAAAATTGTAATTAAAAATAATTGCAATTAAAAATAATTGCAATTAAAAATAATTGCAATTAAAAATAATTGCAATTAAAAATAATTGTAATTAAAAATAATTTTAACTAAAAATAATTTTTATTTATTATAAGTTCCCCCCCCCCCCCCAAATTGTCACCCTGGATCCGCCCTTGAAATAATGTCAGAATATTTTTATTGGACATTATGTGATACCCAACGACTAATAAAACACATTAACAAAAGCGGCGAGTTAAAGAACAAACACACCGTTCCTAAATAAAGACAACAGCAGGTAAATATATCTTTCGGTTGGTTTGTAAACATTGACATTATGTTCCTTCCTGCTTTTTTCCCTCAAAAAAGATGTCACTCCTTGTTGTTGCCTCCGCATCAGTGATATCACGTTTTCTATAGAAACTACAGCGTTATTTTACGCTGAAAGTTGAACCCTGATAGTTGATATTATTTGAATTTGGATTCCTCTGATAGTTGCACAAAGAAGTGGTATTCGGTATTTGTA
This sequence comes from Oedothorax gibbosus, assembly GCA_019343175.1. Classification (NCBI taxonomy): domain Eukaryota; kingdom Metazoa; phylum Arthropoda; class Arachnida; order Araneae; family Linyphiidae; genus Oedothorax; species Oedothorax gibbosus. The sequence continues at coordinate 40,966,147 of CM033280.1, forward strand.
TCATTGTTGAAGGATATTTAGAATTACATGATATTTGGAATTATTGCTGATGCGTAGTATAAATTAGGTAACTACTATTAATTTTTACTATTATTTAATAGCTTTTAATTTTTTACTATTATTCATTTACTTTTAATTTTTAGCTTCCACACTACGTTTATAACGTAAAAAGTGGAAGGTTTTATAATCGTTCAGTCCGTCTGTCTGTCACCCACTTTCACAGAAAGAACCACAAGTCCCACAGACAAGTGGGATACGTCATTTTAAAGCAAAAAATCAGATTAGGCTACATTCCAAATTTCATTAAAAAATTTAAACTAGAAGCTTATTTAAAATTTAAATAACTAAAAATTTAATCTACATTGAAATAACATGCAAATTCCATTTTTATTCAATATTTTCACTGTTGCCATTTCGTTAAACGTACGAGAAACTTTTGTTAAAATAAAAATAAACTTTTGAAAAAATATTTATCTATGTGATATAATTCGGTTTGGATTGTTGTATTATCACAATAGAGTTCTTTTAATGGTTCTATATATATGTATGTAGAAAGATGCATAGAGAATTCTAACTTGGCATAAAAAAAATATGCTAAGTTTCGCTTTTATTTTTAAAGCATCAATTGTACAAATTATAAATTTTTTGAACTGTAAATTAATTTAACAAACTATAAATAAGTGAATTTTCGAAAGAAATGTAAATGGGAAATTGTGGCGACAAAACTATTTATTAAAAAAGTTTACATCATTATTCTTCGAGCTTCAAACAAATTTAGCAAACGATAAAGTCTAATTATTAAATCTGAGAAAGAAGATTAATGAAAATAGTTAATTTTGGCGTTTAAAAGTTTGAATTACAAATAGCTAAAGGCCCTGTTTTTATTAGAATTAAATCACATTTGCAATTCGCAAAAATCGCTCGAGAAACTTTAATTCTTTTAGACAATAAATTAAAATAAATTTATTTTTGCGACATCGATCAGTTTGAAATGACGTCAAATATATTTCACTACGGAATCCTTGTATGTCGATAGGAAATGTTTTCATTCTATTTAAAAGCGAGGAATATGACATATTTATTTTTTAAAATATAAATTAATTTTTGCAAACGATAAGTAATAATTATTGAATTTTCGAAATAAAATAAATAAAACTAGCCAAATTTAGCTTGTAAATGTTAAATATAGAATTAATGTTGTGTTTGGCGCGTTTTTTCCTGTTAAACACAAATATGTGGAAGCGAGTTAAGTGACAGATTCTGTTACAAACCTACTTGTTTACTATTATTTATTACATATAATTTTTTACTATTATTTAATTATTTTTAATTTTTTACTATTATTTAATTACTTTTAATTTTTTACTATTATTGAATTATTATTAGGTAATTATATAAAGTAAATATTATGTATTCATTGCGATAAACGTCCGAAATGCGATGAATGTCCAAAATAGTATCTTAGTCAACGATAGTACGTTTTCTAAAGAACCTTCAGGTATTTAACCATGAAAGTTGATATTCTCTATTAGTTATGTAAAGAAGCATTTTTTTGTGTATTGTTTCACTCATGAAGGATATTTAGAGGTAGATAATAATGAACTGCAGATGCTGTAGGTAAAGGTCATTAATATTTGATTTTTTTTATATATGTTGAGGGGTATGTCCGAAATAATATTTAGTAGCTGAAATATTACGGGCATTTACCGGTGAATGTTAAAATTCCACTGTGATTGTTCAGTTTTAGTAATAACGGCTATTTGGAATAAGATGTTTTTTCAAATTGTTCATACGAGATATAAAGGAACTTAAAATTTAATTTTTATAAAAGGTGTGGTGAATGTCCCAAATGTTTTAATTATTTCGGACATTGATTAAGCGAATGATAAGTTATTTAAAATATTCCGTACATTTATCTGTGGATGTCAGCAGATTACTATTCCATTTTTATGTATTTCTTGTGTTAAGGGGATACGGTACCAAAAAATTGGTCAAAATATCGATTTTTCAGTTTTTACTTCTTATTATTCACAATATCTTTCTAAACATTTACTGAAAGTTTCATAATGATATCTTCTGTAAAAAAAAGATATTAAATATTTTCTGGAGTCATTCCTATAAGTTTGAATACGTATTTCGTCTGCTTCCAACCTTTTTTCTGTTTCGCGTTTTTCAATTCTTGTGTTTAATAAATCCCTAAAGCGTTTTTGGTAATTAAGTGAGAATTTTGAAATTTTTAACCTGTGTTTGTATACATATGGTGCACAAAATTGTGCATGAAATAAGGTCTACTATGTATAGATGTTTTTTAAAAAATTGTTGAATTCAATAATTTGTAATTTTTTTTGTGATTTTCAGTATAAATACATGTTACTTTTTAACCGTAGCTCACATTTTAAAATCCATGCACAGTTCTTGAACAAATTGTACTAAAAAAACTAAAGTTTGGCGGAGTTCTCAAAATTGAAAGAGGAGTAGCGTTTTAAAAAGTTCAAAATTTTGACTTTTTTTAAATAAATGAAAAACTACTATTAAATATTTGTTTTTATTGCTAGAAAATGTTTAATTAGAGTGAACATTATATAAAACTATAATTTACAAGTTTATGTTATTATTTCTAGAAATAATGTTTTGGATACCGTATCCCCTTAAATGTTCGAAATGCGCTGAATGTCCAAAATAGTATTTTAGTTAGCGATAACATGTTTTCTATCGAATCTTAAGGTATTTTACCGTATAAGTTGAGCTATGCAGAGAAGCAATATTTCATTGATGAAGAAAATTTAACGTAAATAATAATGCACTGCTGATATGGTATATCAAAGTAATTACTATTTTATTTTATATGTGTTGAGATGAATGTGAAATTATCTTTAGTTGCTGAAATATTTCGGATATTCACCGGTGAATGTGAATAGCATCAGCGATTGTAGAGTGAAACGGTATTTGGAATTTAGGTTTAGCAATAATTTAGTTTTAGTTTAGTTAAGGTAATAATATTTAGTTGAGTATTTGGAATAGGAGTTTATTATGTTGCAGATAAGAGATATAAAGGCAATTGCAATTCGATTTTTGTAAATGTTACGGTGAAAGTCCAAAATACTTTTTTTAGTGATTTAAAGTATTTCGGACATTTATCGGTGGATGTCGACTATCACCGTTGATTTAATTTGATATTCAAGTTTCGGTGATCGTTGTTCTCTCTCTCTCTCTCTCCCCCTCCCCCCCTCTCTCTCTTCTGATGTAGTGGCTTCATCTTGCGCTTCTATGTATCTAAAGGCCTGATCTAAGATTTTTGTAGCCAAATTAACGTCACATTTTCTATCCGCCAGCGTTTTTCTAGGCGTAAAAGTGGACGATTCCCGATAATCCGAAAATTCCTATGGAATCTCGATTAACCGAAAGAGCTCCGTTCCCATACCTTTCGGATAAGCGGGACTCTACTGTTTGTTGAAATGTAACATATGCTTTATATATGTTATGAGAAAACTCTTAAGGGGCAATCAAAGTGTGATAGCTTAAAAAACTTCATTTGTATAACATAATTTTTTTTTTCAATTTCCATTAAATAAAACAATACAAACATTTAAAAGTAATTATATACCTTATAAGGTGATTACAATAACTTTAAAACCTAATAAATATTAATGGCAGCTTCCGTTTGCGCCTGCGCAATTTTCTCGAAAACCTTATTATGATGTCTGACAGGTACTGCGATCTCGTGTACTGAATTCGGAGTCGTTTTTCAGCAAGAGTTCCAAACCCAAACACGTTTTATAGCAGCTACCCCTATGCGAAATTTTCTTGAAAACCTTATTATGATGTCTGACAGGTACTGCGATCTCGTGTACTGAATTAGGAGTCGTTTTTCAGCAAGATTTCCAAACCCAAACACGTTTTATAGCAGCTACCCCTATGCGCAATTTTCTTGAAAACCTTATTATGATGTCTGACAGGTACTGCGATCTTGTGTACTGAATTCGTAGTCGTTTTTCAGCAAGATTTCCAAACCCAAACACGTTTTATAGCAGCTACCCCTATGCGCAATTTTCTTGTAAACCTTATTATGATGTCTGACAGGTACTGCGATCTCGTGTACTGAATTCGGAGTCGTTTTTCAGCAAGATTTCCAAACCCAAACACGTTTTATAGCAGCTACCCCTATGCGAAATTTTCTCGAAAACCTTATTATGATGTCTGACAGGTACTGCGATCTCGTGTACTGAATTCGGAGTCGTTTTTCAGCAAGATTTCCAAACCCAAACACGTTTTATAGCAACTACCCCTATGCGAAATTTTCTCGAAAACCTTATTATGATGTCTGACAGGTACTGCGATCTCGTGTACTGAATTCGGAGTCGTTTTTCAGCAAGATTTCCAAACCCAAACACGTTTTATAGCAGCTACCCCTATGCGAAATTTTCTCGAAAACCTTATTATGATGTCTGACAGGTACTGCGATCTCGTGTACTGAATTCGGAGTCGTTTTTCAGCAAGATTTCCAAACCCAAACACGTTTTATAGCAGCTACCCCTATGCGAAATTTTCTCGAAAACCTTATTATGATGTCTGACAGGTACTGCGATCTCGTGTACTGAATTCGGAGTCGTTTTTCAGCAAGATTTCCAAACCCAAACACGTTTTATAGCAGCTACCCCTATGCGCAATTTTCTTGAAAACCTTATTTTAAAGTTCGGAAACAAAATGTAATTACTGAAAGTAAGACAGAATGGTTTGTTTATTCTCATTCTTAAATGTTATCGAGGTGTTCTGTTCTGCGATTTGTATTTGCTCAGCGGTTGTCTTAATTATCCAGGTGATAGTTAAATTGCTTTTAAGTAGGTGACCGCCTTCAAAAGAGCTCTTATTTCTGCAAAGGGAAAAGAAAATATCATAGCTGAGTCATTCCATAACCAACTCACCTAAAAAATGAAAGTTGGTTGCATCACCGACTCCGATTTTCTTGAAATTTGGTACACAGAATGACTATATAGAGGCATGAAAAAGTCCAAATTTTTTTAGCTACCTGCACTGATTATTTGTAGATATGCTGGTCCTCAAAGTTTGTACGCCTCCTCAAAAAACCAAAAAAAGTGATGTCATTAAATATTTTTTAAAAAAATTGTACTAGTGCAATATGAAAGTGTTTGGTATCTATGGAAACTAGTTTTTTAAAGCATTAAAAAATATTCAATATATTTCAATACAATATATATTGAAAATGATGTAAATATTGATTTAAACATTTATTATATTTTATTTACCCTCTGAACATCATTGATTTAGACTTCATTTTTATTATTTTTAGAAATAGTGCTATTAGGTGAATGAACCATTGAATGAAAGAGCAACATTCTGTTTTAAATGATGTTCTTGTTTTTTTTTTTTTTCATTTTCTTTCTCTATTTTTGTGATATCTTAATTAAAGTATGATGTAAGAAATAAATTAATTAAAAAAAATTATGCATCTTAACCTTTTCCCTGGAAAAAAAATCTAATTCTTGTTTAGTTTTCTATTGCTATTTTTGCATGTGGCGTGTGACACACTACCTACCCCCTTCTATAGACACAGCGTATCTTTGCACTCAGTACTTGACCACAGAATTCCGTTCTTGAATATGCCTTCACCTTTGAGCTGGTGTCAGACGTTTCATGACAAATATAATTCAATTGACTACCAATTGAACATGTTGATATAGAGCTATTAATCTCAACGAACAATTCTACCACTACTTCGTCGTACAAAGAGTCAAATATTTTCAAATTTATAAAAATAAATTTTAGTAGGTAGATATAAATGTAAATGATAAATAAAAGTTAGTATTAACTTGAAAAATAAAAGTTAGTATTAACGAAGTTATACTACTTAAAGTATTTTCAAAATTGTCAACTTACATGCACTGTCAAGAACATGTTTACTCATTAAAATATTTGTCCACACCCAAAAATACTTGATCACATGAATCATTCTTTTTCTTCCCACTAATAAACATCAAAAATAAGGAATTTTCTTTCTAATTTCTCGAATATCACATGAATATGACGAAAAGAGGCTTTTACCTTGTGCGAAGATATACACAGTGTTGTAATCAGGACCGTCGCGAATGGGGGGCGAAGGGGGCGTCTCGCCCCCCCCCCCCCAAGTTTTTATTTCAAATGGTCATTCGGCAAATTTTTAGAATGTATGTCATTTTTATTTTGATAACGAAGCATAAAATTTTTAGTGAAATGTGTACTCAGATTAAAATCCGAAAACAATGCAAATGCCGACTCAAAAAACTTCTGACAAACATTAAGTCATTCGGCAAATTATGTTTGTCATTTATATTTTAATGCCGAACAATGATTCTTTTAAGTGAAATGTGTATACAAATCAAAATCCGCACACTACGCAAATGCTGACTTACAAAACTCCTGACGAACCATTAAGTCATTCGGCAAAGTTTTAAAATGTTTGTCATTTATATTTTAATGCCGAACAATGATTCTTTTAAGTGAAATGTGTATACAAATCAAAATCCGGACACTACGCAAATGCTGACTCACAAAACTAATGACGAACCATTAAGTCATTCGGCAAAGTTTTAAAATGCCGACTCACAAAGACTTCACATTTCTGAATATTCATCGTTCGAGTTGATAAAAAAAGCACAACACGTCAACACAAAACAGTTGGGACAAACAAACTGAAAAAGGGGATAAATGGAAACATCTCTGTTCCCCAGACTCACAACGCATGATAAGAGTTCAAGGGAAAGTTATCTGAGGCAATAGCGTTGTCCAGCGAGTGGCAACTGCCTCATAGCAACCACCATAGCAACCATCTCTAAGGATAAACAAAGCACATGTTGGCCATTTGTTACTGTGCTAATCTTTTCTTTTGATCAGAATTTCGAGCGTTTTTTCAGATATAATTTCGCAATGGAGCTTAGAGCACTTGAGTAAGGATGAGAAAGAGAGATATAACATGAAAATTAGTTATCTTCTGTATGGTTCATTAAACAGTTTCCAATTGATTGCATATTTTAATATACTCATTTCGTTGACAACAAAAATGTTCGGCGGCGAAAGTGCTCTATCAATCTTTAATAGACAAAAATTAAATTTTTTCTAGGTAGTATTAGAATTTTAATAATTTGTGAGCTTAAATTTATTTAAAAAAATCAAAGTAAAGCAAAATAATGCGTACATTTAAAATTTAGTTCTAAATTAAGTATTAATAAATGTAAGGTAATAAGTGTAGTGTGGGGTTGTTTCATGTCGTGGATGGCAATAGCCCCAACTCCAACAGTTTGTTGCCTGGAATTACTTATGTTTTGGTATTCGAAAATAAGTTTTCTGAGAATATTTTTCTTAATAAATTTTTAAATGCCAATTTCTTGCTGTGCTGTTGGTTGATCAAGACATTTGTTAAGAAAGCTTGCATAGAAAGAAAAAAATTATTTTCATCTAAATCGGTCATTTTGAGAGTGAAACCGAAGCAACCGAGGAAATCCAGTACGCATACAAATAAAAAAAAGCGTTACATCATCTGAAACATTCCCATTCATTTAATTAGTAATTAATAATAATTGAACTAGCAATTATTTATTAGTTAATAATTAACTAGTCATTATTTATTAGATAACCATTATAGTTGTATAAGATAAATACATTTTATAATCGATTTTATTTTTAAAAAATTAATTCGCATTAAGCAATTGATTGGATAAGTAAAAACCACATGAGTTAACAAGGGGGGGGGGGTCAAAGGAAAATTCCCTAAAGAAGGGGCTCATCCAAGATCCAAAATTCAGAAAATAGGGGCCCCTAATGTTGCCGGCCCCCCCCCCCCCCCCCAAATCAGATCCTGGGTACGCCCTTGGCATCGCTAGCTGTCGAAAAAATACTCAACTTTCTTTTTTTGAAAAAAGATGTCTAATTAAACGTGGAGATTTCAAAATTCAATTCTGAAAATAATGAAAATCAAAAAAGCACGACACAAACAGTTAAAAATTATAACAGTTAAGTCTGTTTATCCTTAGGATTCCGTCAGGGTGGACAGGGCTATAAAATGACACCCGTCTTCCACGAAAGACGTTACAAGGGGGTATTTTTGTTGGACTCCCCACTCCTACAAGGTTGCAATGAGGGGGTCGGGGAGGGGGTCGAAAGAAGTATTTTCGGTGGGAAAAGATGGTTGGTGATTTTTCTCGTCACCTCCACTCCAAGAACAAAACCCGAATCCCTATTGTCCAGCTTCTGCGAAAATTATCTATGATTTTTATCAAAGCAAGAGATGAAACCTTTTAGATTTTATGGCCAAAGAAGTTGTCGACAACTCGACACCCTAGACAATTATTTTTACGACCTCTTACACTTTGCTTTTGGAAATTTTTTCCTTTAGGCACTAGTATGTTTTCTCATTACTTTAGACTCTTTGGTTTTTGGCAGTATGGTATTTTACTCTGTGTTGAATAGTTTAACGTTGATATTTTTCCGCTCTTTGCGAGTTTCATGTTATTCGTGACGTGGTGTGAGTGGCTAACTGCCCGTTTAAGGTAAGAAAATAACAAAAATTCATTTTCAATTAATTAAATTCTTAATTTAATTGTGCTTTCTTAAAATTATAAATTGTGTTTTAATGTGCTATTTTTATAAATATTTTCATATAAAAGTAGTGTTCAGGTGAGCAATTGTTTAAATTTTTGATCATTCGCGAATTGCGTTTTTCTGTCAGAATATTAGATTTTTTGGTATGATAAATTAATTCCTATTTTATGATTATGATGGCGTAAAAGGTGTAATAAAACAAATTACGTTTAAGACAAATTATGTTACATAATATAAAAATTTGGACTATTGATTTAAATTAGTTTGTAATTTACCTTTTTTAAAAAGAAATTGTCAACACATACTTAGTTTGATTTATAATATCCCATTCTTTTATAATTTTAATATTGTACAAAAGGAGAAAAAAAGTGCCGATGGGAAAAAATATAACTGTTACATTAAAAAAAAGTTAACTATAATTTTTTTTTACTTTTTACAATCGTTATAACATGAGTATTTTCTTTTTATTATTCTGAGTCGTAAATTATACAGGGATTACCAATAAAGTAATTTAAGTTGTGCATTAAAAAGTAGTAGGTAAATGCCGTTTTTTTAAATTCTGACTCCTATAATAATAGGGGATACTCGGGTGATATTATACTTTCGATTTTTATTAAAATTTTATTTTTCGATTTTAAAATAAATATTTTTCGATTTAAAAATAAATATTTTTCGATTTAAAAAAAAACATTTTTTAAATACATTTTAGTCATTATATAAACCTCGTGTATATTCCTTGTTGTAGAACTTTTTGCAATAAATAATTATTTAGAAAATGAAAAACTTACTTTTAAACCACACCTTTTTTCTGACATTTGCTTAAAAAATTTGGGTTTTAAGGGTATTAAGTTAGGAATATATTTTGATTAGCTAGTTGGGATTTAAGGAAATCTTCACTCTTGCCTACTACCCGGAGATACACAAATTAGCTGAAGTGTAAACTTGTTTTCACTGCAAAACATTAAATTGTAAATTTTTAACTGATTTTTTTTAAAAATTGTATTTCTGTAGCAGATGATTATTGATAACTCTTCTATAATTTCAATTTTAAAATTCACGAAAAGTAAAAAAATTATATATATATATATTTTTTTTAAAAAATGTGCTATACGTCTGCAGGAGGATCAGAGGATTAACTTAATGTATTTTTTAAAAAAAACATCTTTTTAAAGCAAAACACAACTTCAATTTTTAACTTGCAGTTTTGATTACCTACGTCAGAAATAATATATCTCGCTTTTTGTGTTTGGAATTAATTTTTTATCTTGAGTTATTTAAGTTATTATTTTGTTTTATTTAGTTTAACTCATAATTAAAAAATATATCGTATGTATATATTTATGTATAAAATATAATAAGACATGAAAATGGAAATTAACTCTTTAACAAAATATTTTGATTAATTTGAATCGATTTTTTGGAAAGTTAAAAATATTGGTGGTTGTGGCAAAGAAACATAATTATGATTTTTTTTTTGTGTGAAGAAGAGAAGGTCGAGTTGATGTCTGTAGAGGAGGGTATTTAATAATGAGTTTGGGGGCCTGAACTAAGCTGCATAGGGGCCCATAAATCCTGTCGGCGGCCCTGTCAATACTATTTAAAAATACATAAATTTTTAATGCAATATATTTCTATAAAAATGTCTGGTCTGCCCCATTTTAATTGACTCAGTAAAACTAAAAGAAAACGCCGTTTTCTTCTGGGGAGGACAAGAGTTTATTTTTTTGAAAGCAAGAAGGACTGAGTAAGGAGATTTTGTTTCATTCACCATAGATTCACTCACTGTTGACTGATATGTAAAATGCAGGCTTTAAAAATGAGTATTTATATAAAAGCTACTTAATTTTTATAAAAAGTAATAAAAATCTTTAATTACTATAAGTTTAATTTTAAGTAATTAATAATTTTTAATTACTATACGTTAAATTGAAAGTAATTAAATTTTAATTTTTAAAATACATTTAATTTTTTTTTTAAATTAAATATTTTATTCGGCAAAAGTGGCATACTTGTCAATTTTTGTTAGCGACGGCCCTGGTTGTAATGCTAGAATTTTTTGCCAGAACGCTGTGTCCATAGAAGGGGGTAGGGCGGAGCGTCGCACGCCACATGCAAAAATAGCAATATAAACTTAAACAAGGATTTGATTTTTTTTCCGGAGAAAAGGTTAATATGCATAATTAAAAAAAATATATATTTCTTGTATCATATTTTAAGATATCACAAAAATGGAGATTTTTTTTTAAACCAGAAGATCATTAAAACAGAATGTCACTCCTTTATTCAATGGTTCCTTCACCTAATAACTATCGGAGAGGTTAGGGATCGAACCAGTAATGAGTAGCATAGTTTAAACAGCAGACATAATTTATTATAAGTTATAGAACATTTAAAGAACTACGGGACAGTTACAAACAGCATGTCATTTAACTACAAGAACATTTTTAGAGTTACAACACAGAGGGCGCTACCGTCACGCAGGACGGGCTTATTTAATGAAAGGTAGAAGGGGTGAGATTGACTTACATCAATACTCCCCCGCCAATGTCAACCCTTACCTTTTCCAAAATAGTCCTTCACATCACCCATACCTAACAGACTTAGGCATTTATAATGCTTGGCGGCGGGCAATGGTTTAGTCCAGCGGTTCCCAACCTGGGGGCGATCGCCCCCAAGTGGGCGATTTGTGTTATCAAGGGGGCAAAAAATACTTGACGGGCGATCAGGGGGCGATGAGTATTCAAAGGGGGAAAATTAAAATAATGTTGTACCTTTGTACAGTAAAACCATTCTCCAACCATAACCAAATCAGCCAATTTTTACTTTAAACTCTCTTAAATTTTCTATAAACCAGTAAAAATAGCTTAGTTAATTATTTCACTTTTGTTCTTTAAATATGTTAAAAATATGTGTTCTATGTTTTTTCTATTTTATTTAAAAGTGACCAGATAAAGCTTCTTTGGTTGTTTTTATAAACGGTAGTAAGCGTTATAAAACTTTTTTATAGTTACACTTTAACTGAAATTACGATTAGACATAACATGAAAATTAAAAGGGGGCGATGGATGTTAATCAACCTAAAATACGAGGCGATGGTCCAGAAAAGGTTGGGAACCACTGGAGTCAATGCGTTTGCTGCCATTTCCTCGGTAGGTACGTGACAGATCTCAATTTCTCCATTTTTTAGAGCGTCTCTTACGAAATGGTGGCGGATGTCTATATGTTTCGTTCGTTTATGAAAAACTGGATTTTCTGCAAGTTTGATTGCACCCATGTTGTCAACCAACATTCGAACCTTATCCACTTTTTCAGGGAAAAATTCATTGAGTAACCTTTTAAGGTATATCGCCTCTTTCGTGCCGTCCGATAGAGCCATGTATTCACTCTCTGTTGAGGAGAGTGCTACGGTAGCTTGCTTGCGACTCTCGTATGAAATTACGCTACCACTTAGAATGAAACATTTTCCTGTATAAGAGCGTCTAGAGATTTCGCAATTTCCAAAATCCGCGTCCGTATACGCATACAAAGGATCATTTGAATTTTTAAAGATTAAACCAAAATGTATTGTCTTTTTCAAATAGCGTAAAACGCGCTTTGCTGCCGAAAAATGTTTTTCATTGAAACAAGTTAAAAATTGCCCTAACTTACTCACAGCATTCGCTATGTCAGGCCGAGTTAAAACTGCCAAATACATTAGACCTCCAACCAATTCCCTGTATGGTAACTTATTTTCACAATTTTTCGCCTTTTCTAATTTAACGCTTAAGTCCATTGGTGTATTAACAGTTTTCGCGTCTGTCATATTAAATCTTTTTAACAACTCATTTATGTAGCTAGATTGACTCATAGTAATTACACCTTTCTTTTGTTGAAAGTTAATCCCTAAACAATAGTTAGCTAGACCTGAATATTTCGAATTTACATATCTATTCAAATGATTTTTAAACCTATTAAGCATAGAGGGATTTTCAGATATGAGTAAAATATCATCTACATAAATACTAATGAGAATTAATCCCTCACCATCTCTAATGTAATATACACATGGGTCACTATGCGATTGTTTAGCACCAAAGTCAGTCAATATGTCATTTATTTTTACGTTCCAACACCTCCCTGCTTGTTTCAAACCATATAGAGACCTTTTTAATTTGCATATAACACTCTCATTGTCAATAACAGATAACATCTCTTTAGCCTTTTGGCATAACACTTTGTCACATTCATTTTCAATTAAGTATCTTAAACCAACATAAAAATACTTAGGTAATTTCATATAAACATCTTCACCCAAAGTACCATTTAAATATGCACTAGTAATATCAAATTGATGTATATCTAAATTTAACAATGAAGCAATTGAACACAATAATCTAATTGATGACATTCGTGCAACAGGACTATATGTTTGATTTTGAAAATAATTAACATTTTCAACTTGAGAAAATCCCTGAGCAATTAATCTGGCTTTCTTTTTGGAATCCCTATTTTCATTTAATTTATTTTTAAGAACAAAGCGGCTACCAACCAGTGGCGGATCCACGGGGGGAAGGGGAAATCCCCCCCCCCAAATCTTAAAATTCATACTAGATAGAATCAACTTGTAAAGATATGTTTTTATTTTTTACAAATATTTATATTTATACTACAACTCGTTGCATTCTCAACTTAGAACTAGAACATGGAAAAAAATATTACGGCTCGGGCGCTTTGGGGGAACAGGTTATTACGCAATGTTAAAAAAAGAAATAAAAACTATCCCCCCCCCCTTCCCTTCGGATTTATTTTTAAGCCAATCGCAATTTTGGCGGGAATAAGATTTTAGATACATTTTTTATGGCGCCGATAAACGACGGCTATCCTCTCGAATAGGAAGGAAGTATAAAAAAAACATAGAAATAAAATATTGACAGATATATTTGAATTCGTTTTCAAGTATAATAGTGCAATTTGTTCGTTGATAAATCAAAGAAATTCCACTATGACTATTTTTTTAATTTCATTTTTAGGGTTTTTATTTTGCTTAATACAAATGAAATAAGTGTACTATAAGTTAGGAGTTTTTCGCGCATTTTTCTATCGTAATTTCTATTGTAAAGTATCTGTAGTGAGTATGAATATGAGTATGTTTATTGTTACACGTCAGACACATATTAATGTAGTCAATTTAAAATTTTGTCAACAATAGAAATTTTCCAAAGAGCCCTAATAATATATGTTTTGACCATAAGGGTATAAAGACGGTTAACCGAAACCTTAAAGTTATTGCATACTTAAGGGGCTGGGGAGCCCAGTCGGTTAAGGCGTTCGGCTTGTATGCAGAAGGTCCCAGGTTCGGGTCCGGACATCGCCAAAATAACTGTCACCTATAAACGGACCGCGCAGCCAAAAATGTCCGACGAATAATACCCCGTGTAGAGGGAGTACACGACGTTAAATATGCTCCAAAGTCCCGACGCTAAGTACGATGTCTACCTTAACGGTTGCGCTGGGTGCCTACTCAGATGTCAGCTCCGTCACCTGACTGTGGTTCTAAATTATGACGCCGGTCGCCAATAGCGCTCGTGTAGCTCTAGTGCGACGATATTTCAAACTAAACTATAGTATACTTAAAAAGCAAACTACCGATGACGAACGGTGGAGCCAACGTGACCAATATTATGAATTTCATTTAAAAATCGTTCTAAAAAATGTCTAAACATTTGCAGCTGGCGTAATAAATCTTACGGCTTTATCACTTTAATTTTGTTTTTTTTTTAAAGCTTGTATTTGGAAGAAAACGGAAAAACGCGTCCGATCGGTTACAATAAGAAAACGGCAAGTCTGAAAAAAAAACCTTTGGCGTCGATTTTTTTTTCATTTGTACTGTTTTTTTTTTATGAGTTGCTTGTTTCGTGCGAACAGGATTTTGATTTTTTTACTTTGATTTTTTAAACTGATAACCAAAGAGATCATATTACGGGTGGTTGTTTTTTTTTCTTTTGGAATAAATGTGGCGTCTAAGCAGGTGACTCAATGGCATGCTTCAATCGGAGTTTTTCGCGCCTTCGGTCTCGTATGTCTCAATTACATTTCATAGGAGCAAAATAGATGTCATACGAGTAAGAGTAAGAATAATAGTTTTTAGGGGTTTCTTCATCTAATCAATGAGTAAGTTCCAATTTATAACATTTTCTGACATTTCCTGTACTCAATGATATTAAAATGATTAACGATATTAATGACAATGCATCAAAACTGCAATTTGTTGCACGATTAACATTTTGTTCATTGAGATGTATTTGTATTTAATATTTATAATAAACTTTCTGTTTTCATTACATTTTAATTGCTGTTTAAAATTTAAGTACATGTTTTATAAAAACTACCTACTATTTTTATATATTTTAACGACATAAATGATTAGGGTTATGTGGAATTATCGTCGCACTAGAGCTATAGGAGGGCTATTGGCGACTGGTTGCCATAGTTGTGTTATTTAAAATGGATATATAAACTTCTCGTGCAAATCAAGGTTTTTTAAAAAAAATTTAGATAGAATATTGATTAATATTTTAATAATTACTATTTAATTAAATGTGTTCATTTACTACCATTATAGTTAAATAATTAAGTTATGAAATATGTTAAATATACTACTGTTTTTATAAACTAAGTAAATGTAAAATTATTTATACACAAATCATTTTATAATTAAATTTAATAATAGAAGTTTGTCGTTTAATTTCTGTTTAACAAATCAGGTGATTTAAATTATCTAAGTAGTTAAATTTTAAATAAAAGCATTCTATAATTAAGTTTTTCTTAATTGTTACTATTAAGGGGGTTGTTTCACGGAGGATCTGGCAATACCTCTGCGGTTTTGTTTTCATGTCTCTCAAATTACTTTTGTTGCTATTCGAAATTGAGTTTTCTAAGTTTTGTTATTTTTTTAAATTACAACTTCTTGCTGTACTGTTGGTTGTTTTAATCATTTATCAAGGAAAACTTGCATTGTAAGAAGTTGGAATTTAAAAAAATTAACAACTAAAATATTCTCTTCGGAAACTCAGTCTCGAATACCAAAACAACAGTAATTCGGGAGACATGAAAACAAAACCGCAGAGCTATTGCCAGATATTCTCCGTGAAACACACACAACCCCATTTTTATTCAAAAAATAAGACATTAATTATCTATTAAATAATACAAATATGAGTTATGTAAAATACAAACTAATTAATGTTTATAAAAAGTAATTAGTAATACATACTAAATTAATAGTAAAAAACTGCATTTACAATGGAAAAATAAATAAAAAATTCATTTTAATTAAAACAATGTTAATTAAAAATAATTGTAATTAAACATAATTGTAATTAAAAATAATTGTAATTAAAAATAATTGTAATTAAAAATAATTGTAATTAAACATAATTGTAATTAAAAATAATTTTAGCTAAAAATTATTTTTTATTTATTTATTATAAGTTCCCCCCCAAAATTGTCACCCTGGATCCGCCCTTGAGTCCGGTAGGATGTACGATGCTCGCTCCATCTCGGGTGGATGTGACGGTGAAGCCTTTGTCGCAGATCTTGGAGATAGAGAGGAGGTTGTTTCTCAATCTTGGGCAGTAGAGTGTCTCGCTAACTTCAATTTCTGCTTCTTCTCCATCAATCAGGGTAACAACTTTTGCGGTACTAATTCCATTTATTTGGGTGGTGGACTTGTCTGCCATCATCAGATTACTTTCTATAGAAGATCGAATCAAATATCTTTCCATCAGGGCTTAAATGTGATGAACTGCCTGAATCCAGTATCCACTGTTTTTGATCGTTACACTCGGGGACAACCTAACTTGGGTAACAACAAATAGTAAAAAGGCAGAGGGAAAAGCGTGGTGCTATGATACAAGGCAATAAATCACATCGCAACCTCGCCGATTCAAACGTCTAGTTTGGCGCCGACATAGCTTCATTTGGCCTATTGTAAATTAATGGTATTATGTATAAAAAAATTTCTTGATGCGCAATAAGGCGCTTTTTTTTTAAAGCAAGGTGCCAAATACAAAGAAATATAATTGTTAATAATAAAAAAATATTTAAATTGTTCAAATTCTTAATTCTAAAAAGGTTTAATCTTTTCCTGTTTTCTTCACTCCCAGTATTTATTTAATATTTTTTGATAAATTAATTTATAAATTATGGTGAGGGGTTGGGTAAATTTATTAAAATACACAATTTTGATTTGTAAGCTTTTAGAATACTAGAAAAATAGTTAAAATTTTTATGAGAAATTTATATAAAAAATATTTTTCAAAATACTTAAAAACTATATGTATTGTTTAATTGTAATTTTAAAAGGGTTAATATTTTTAAGCTAGAAATAAACACACATCTCTAAAATATAATAAAAAAAATGAGGCAGTAGGGATTCAGAGCAGTATTTAAATCCGCGGATGAAAATCAATTGTAATAATTATTTTTGCAAAAAAAACGCACTTTTTTGTGTTATAACTGTAGAAGGATAATATTTTTAAGCGAAAAATAATAATACATAACAAACATATAATAAACAGGAGAGTTTATGTTCTTATTCAAAATTTTAACCATTGTAACACCGCAAAAAACGCCAAATGTTTTTACGGTATTGTAAAGTGTTAATTCCAAACTTTTATTGCAATTATAACAGAAGATAAACCTTGAGAAACCACATAAAAAAACTACAAAAGGTTAAAAAATAAATCGAATTAATAGTTGGAGATTTTTTTCTAGCCCTTTATAGAAAGCATAGAAAATATTTCTGAAAACCGAGAAACTATAAAACTATTTTAACAAAACTAAAAAAAATTAATAATGTACATCACAAGTATTCACTTTTCGTACAATACGACTATAAAAGTAACAAAGGAAATAAAAAAAATCTTTATGATATTTATTGAATACTTGACTACAATTACCAACGACTTTTTCCAAAAATTTTGAAATTTTTAAAATCTACTTTTGTTCAGCCAGATTTGGACAAATGCTTTTGATAACTTCTATTTTAAATTTAAGGAAAAAATTGTAAATTGCCTTCTTTCTTAGGGGCTGGGGAGCCCAGACGGTTAGGCACTCGCCTAGCATGCGAAAGGTTCCAGGTTCGGGTCTGGGCATCGTCAAAATAACTGCCGACCTATAAACGGCTCGTGCAGCCCAAAATGTCCGACGAATAATACCGTGTAAGGGAGTGCACGTTAAATATCCTTCAAAGTCCTAACGCTGCGTACGATGTCGCCCTTAACGGTTGCGTTGGGTGCCTATTCAGGTGTTGGCTCGTCACTTGACTGTGGTTCTAAAATACGACGCCCGTCGCCAATAGCCCTTGTGTAGCTCTAGTGCGACGATAATTCAAACCTAACCTAACCTAACTTTCTTTCTTAAACAGAAATTCATTTTCAATCGCCAATTACACAGTGAATTATGATATAATGAAAAAAAACATCTGCCGCTGTCATAATAAAACAAAATCCTATCGAATCGGCAACCCTGGAACGCGAAAAAGAAACAATGATCCGTTGGCTGGAAACTCTTGTAAGGTAATATTTATATACAAAATGATCTGAATACAATTTAATCAAAATACACTTTTCATTCTAATAAAATTACCACATTTTCTCAAATAATATTCAAATATGTTAGACCTTAAACGAAATTAACGTTTTAAACAAGTTTTCTGGATGGATTCGCAAATAATTTATGGAACTCTTTACATCCGCGGAAAGATCTTCTCCATGGCATATTTCTATTTACCCTACTTAGGTTGTCCCGTAGTTTTTATAGAGTCCATGAGGTTTGTGGAATGAGTCACCTCTGTATTAATGAATGAAACGTGTTTGTTTTTCACTCCGGAACTATAGCAGTCCGCGGCTTTGTGTCCTGGTTTGGAGCACTTGTAACAGGTTATTTTAGCTGTTTGTCTTCCATTTTGGTGTTGCTGCGGTTGTGGCCACTTCTTTTTCTTGAAGGGTTTCTTATTGTCGTTATTCCACTTCGGCTTGTCTGCGGTTGTCCCATCATGATGGGGATTTTTATTCTTCGAAAAATATGCCTGTTCAGGGGTTGGCATATTATCCTTCGAATTTCTAGCTTCGAATTCTTCCATCAGCTTTACTTTTAGATCATCTGGCGACGGTAGTTTGTCCCTAGTTTCGATTGCGATGCGGAAATTTTCATAGTTCGCGGGGACACTGTACAGCATTAAAATGGCCAATAAATCATCTGCAATCTTGACGTCGAGTGCGTTCAGCTTATCCACAGTATCAGTAAAGTTATTTAAGTGTACTGCCATATTTTCACTGTTCGTCATTTTTCGAAACAAAAGTTGCTTCAACAGCGATGCCTTTTTGGCGGGACCTTTTGATTCGTAAATCGACTCAAATTTTGTCCACACGTGTTTTGAAGTTTCACAATTTTTTATATGGCATAGTTCACTTGGACTCATGGCTAGGATGATGTCAGATTTGGCTTTAGCGTCAGTAGTTGTCCATTTTTCCCGATCTGCAGCTACTTCCGGTTTTACGTTTGTTCCGTTGACAAAACTCCAGTGATCATTCTTGATCAGTACTGCTTCTATTTGGATCCTCCAAGTAGAATAGTGCGATTTATTGAGCTTTTCGATGCTGTTGACTTGAGCCATAGTCGTATAAGTCAGGGGTAAGAGCAAATGAAAGAAAGTTCTCGTGCTGGCAATGGCTGCTAAGACGACGGTTAGCTTTCTAAGCCTAACCTCGCTACTCTTCAAAAAGTCCAGAGTTTTCGCGGCGGAGTCGTGCCTGGTCCCATAACCTATCGGAGAGGTTAGGGATCGAACCAGTAATGAGTAGCATAGTTGAAACAGCAGACATAATTTATTATAAGTTATAGAACATTTAAAGAACTACGGGACAGTTACAAACAGCATGTCATTTTACTACAAGAACATTTTTTAGAGTTACAACACATACAACACAGAGTGCGCTACCGTCACGCAGAACGGGCTTATTTAATGAAAGGTAGAAGGGGTGAGATTGACTTGTTTTTTTGGTTTACCAGGTCGCCGGGTGCGTGGGATTTTTGCTGTTAAACTTCTAAAGTTCTAAATGTAAACAGATTTTTTACCAACTTCTTGCTGGAAAGCTCCAGAAGCGAGTTCCGTTCTTTTGAGCGCGTAACCTGCGTGTTTTGTTTTTTAATTTTGTCTTCCTCCCCGACAAGCTGGTCGGAGTAGGCCCTGTCTACAGGGCCCCCAACCTGTAAGTCTTTCTTCTTTTATGTCACGCTCTCCTTATCACGACTGCAGTCCTGTGAAGGAACCTGGAGAACCTCATTAAACCTGCCACCTTCCCCTTTTGTTATCATGTCAACATTTTGATGGATCCCTCTTTTACCTTCAACAAAAAGATACCTAGCCATGAGGCCATTGGTATAGCCTCTGAGAACGGGTGCACTAAGTTCGTCGCCTTCATAGAAAGCACGGCCGGAGGAATCCCTAAAAACAAGCCAAAAACCCCGAAGTCTGAAATTGACAGGAAAATTTCCGCCCACAAGTCTATCGAAAACCTCAAGTTTACCCGAAAGAACCAAATAGTTATAACCACCTCCAACCGAGAATGTGCTGTACAAGTGTGTAATCTACACAGCCTTTTGGGTGTCCCTGTCGCTGCCTATATCCAGCGGGAGTGTATGTCCTCTAAATTCTTGCTTAGAGACATCCCTACGGATATTCCTTTAGTCGATCTCGTCGACGAACTCGAAGCCTCTAACAACATCGCCGTTGTTGAGGCTCGAAGGTTCACCAAGAAAGTAAACGGCGTCTATGCCTCCACTGAGTCTACCCTAGTTACTATCCTAGGTACCAAGCTGCCCCCAGAGGTCAGGATTTGGTATTCCCTACACAGAATTAGCCCGTTCATTGACAGACCACGTCAATGCGCTCGCTGTCTCAGATTTGACCATGGTACAAAATCATGCACTAGCCCCTCACTCTGTGCGAACTGCGGGAGTGAAGGTTGCCCTGTCCATTGCAAGAATCCCCCCAAATGCCCTAACTGCAAGCAGGATCATCCTGCATCACATGTCAACTGCCCAGCCCGGCAGGAAGAAGCACAAATCTTAAGACTTAAAGCGAACCTTAATCTCTCTCTTGCCGAGGCGAGAGCCCATTTCCGTGTTTCCAAAACCAATCGCTCATATACGGACATTGTCAAGTCCGACCATCCCCGTGCTACTACTGATCTGCAAAATGCCGTCAATCGGTCGGTCGGGAAAGCGATCGGTAACTCCCTTAGGGAAATCACCGCCGCGGTTGCTAGTTTGGCTCAACAGCAAAATTCAACCTCTGCATTGCTCGTATCTCTCCTAACCGGAATCATGCCCATTCTTGAGAAAGCTGGAGGAATCTCTGCTCAGTCAACGCTCGCCACTGATCATCAAACTCTGTCTCTTAAAATACCCAGCGCTAGCGCTACATCATCCATTAACCCCAACAAATCTAGTTCTCGCTCGAACGTATCCTTTGCATCCAAAAAAACTAAAGTAGAACCTTATGCCTTGCCTGTCTTCCAGCCTTCAGTCCCGAGTGCATCACCTGCCGGAGCAGGCGAGTGGGAAATGGACACTTCATCCGTTAACAAGAATTCACCAGTCTCCGACGAGCTACCCCTCTCCCCTCTCCTTTCCAAAAATGCTCCTGTCGATCGTAGTGCCATGGATACCAGCAGCTGCCCCAGCCACCCTATCGCCGAATCTACGGGCCAAACGCCTCAAACTTCATTTTCGTCCCTATCTAACGCAGCCGAACTTTCAATTGATCGGGCCGAGATAAAAGCTTTAATTGACAAGCTTATGGTTGTCTTAACAACACCCCCCGGAGATTGACTTACACCAATAATAACAACCTATCTAAAAGTAATTAAATAATGTTCAAGGGGTAAATAAAATATAATAAATGTTTTAAATCAATATTTACATCTTTTTCAATAGGTTTTGGTTTTTTTTTAACATCTTTATTTTATTAATATCTGTGAAAGGGGGAACACAAAGCATATGGAATTCGCGAAAAACATGCATATGCAATCAGCAGGATATCTTTTCATGTAAAAAATAACCAGAGGTAAACTGTTTTTTCTTTGAATACCTGACATTTCGGTGGCTTAGTTAAGACCAATTAAAAAGTTTCTAGTGCTCCCCCTTCATGAGAAAAATGGCTGCAAATATGGCCGAAATCGCATATTTTTGCCATATGGCTTGTCTCTAAGGTTAAATATTTCCAAGAAGGAGTGGGAAACCCAAGTATTTTGTTGTGTAGCAATTTATAGTAAACACCTGTACTCTACCAAAAAGTGAATAAACCTTTGGTTTCCTTTTCCTTTTTTTTGGAATGGATGTCTCAATTTCAGCAAAATCGGGAAAATCACATTTTCGGGGTTGCGACTCCTAAGAGCACTGTACCTTAATAATTTTCATTATAGGCATTGTATTATTTTTTTCTGAATGCCTCAAACAACTAGTTTTCGTAGATACTAAACACTTTCATATTGCACTAGTACAATTTAAAAAAAAAAAAAAACGCTTAATGACATCACTTTTGGGGTTTTTTGAGGGGGCGTACAAACTTTGAGAACCCTTATTCACTTAATCTTTGAGAATCCACAAATTATCGGTGCAGGTATCTAAAAATTTTGACTTTTTCATGCCTCTATATCATCAATCTGTGAACCAAATTGGAAAAAAATCGGAGTCAGTCATGCAACCCTCATTGACATGGAATGGCTCAACTAGAGATTGTGCTATCATAATAAAAATAGTCATTTGAAGGTCTCAGGTAGACTGTAAACAAATCTGTTAATTTTATAGGAAAAATACCTTCTATTTACAGATATTTTTTGTTAGTTTCTTCGAACAGTTTTTGCAAATTTTTTTTGTCAATGAACGGCCCTGCAGCCAAAAATGACCAACGAATAATACCTCGTATAGAGGAAGTGCACGTTAACCCATTAGTGCCTGGATTTTATTTTCACCCTAAAATTTACAACATGTGTAGTAAATAGCAACAGATGACTGTAAAAAAAAGTAAAAAAAATTAAATTTAATTTTTGAAAAATTATTCGAAAATATCAAAACGTCCCATTTTTAGGACGCTATAGGCACGAGAGAAACAGGTTTTTTCATTACATATTTTCCTTATTTTCAACCATGGAGATAAACTTCAGTGATAAAAACGAAGTAATTAATACAAATAAGTATGATACTATCATATATAATTATCTGAAAGACCTGAAATCATATACATGAAATTAATAATTATAATTAAAAAATATTAATTAACCTAGAAATAAAGCTATTTTTAATGATTTATAAGAGGTTAGAATGCTTATTTATGGTGAAATTAGCTACTATGCCTTACCTACAATGCTACCTGCAATTAACTTATTTTGTAAAATCCTACTTGATAATTATTGTATTTTCTAATGACTTTTTCTCCACAACTAAACCATCTAACATGATAGGTTTACAATAAACAATGACATGGCGAACAACATATCTGATAGATCTAAATAAGCGAATTTTTTTTCGATACGCAGAACTGCCTCCTGAGCCACAATAAGAACTTCTGACTCGAAATATGCAAGACATTGTTTTACTGAAATTCAATAAATCCAATAGTTTAGCCTGAATGAAAGGCACAAGCAATAAATTCGCCAAGAATTGTTAATTTGAAGACATTTTCGTATTCAAAAACAAATAGAAGCTAACATCTCTCTTCGGATTAAATGAAACTACGGTACTGCTGATAATTTGTTCCATTCGGTCAGTACCTCCCATGTTCTATTGTATCCTCAAATTACAAATGAGTGTCCAACTTCAACATTTATGTTTTGAACAACATTGTAACGACTCGGTCTACAGAGCGCACTTTAAAAAAGTATGTAGTTTTACAGAAGAAAAACTCTCAGATATAGTATGCCAGAAAAATACCGAATAATTCACAGAGAAAACCTATTTATTTTATACGAACAATTTGTAATTTTAACTGGAAAGCTGTTTTTAACCCACAAATTGTGAAGAAAAACAAAATACAAAAAGTTTCCCGGCCAGAAATAGAACCCCCGATCATCCCAGTTATAGGCGGGGATGCAGACCACAGTAGTACCGCGGAATCATTTACAGTCGAACTCGGGTCTGATGCTGCCTGTTGAGTCTTAGTGTTTTGACGAATGACGCTCAGGACTTTGGTTGCGTAAAGGTTGTCAAAGGTGTGCCCTTAGATGGCACCTCGTCCTAAGTCACCATAGCCCAATTCTAAACCGCCTTACTTACTTACTTATCCCTCTTGCACTCCATCGCTGGAGCATAATGCCTCCGTCAGGTTCTTCCATCTCACTCTGTTTGGTGGCCAGATGTTTCGCCTCCCGCCATGTTGTCCCCACCTCCTTCCAAGGGCGGATCCAGGGTGACAATTTGGGGGGGGGGGGGGGGGAACTTATAATAAATAAAAATAATTTTTAGTTAAAATTATTTTTAGTTACAATTATTTTTAATTACAATACAATTATTTTTAATTACAATTATTTTTAATTACAATTATTTTTAATTACAATTATTTTTAATAACAATTATGTTTAATTACAAATATTTTTAATTACAATTATGTTTAATTACAATTATGTTTAATTACAATTATGTTTAATTACAATTATTTTTAATTACAATTATGTTTAATTACAATTATTTTTAATTAACATTGTTTTAATTAAAACTAATTTTTAATTTATTTTTCCATTGTAAATGCAGTGTTTTACTATTAATTTAGTATGTATTACTAATTACTTTTTACAAACATTAATTAGTTTGTATTTTACATAACTCATATTTGTATTATTTAATAGATAATTAATGTCTTATTTTTTGAATAAAAATGGGGTTGTGTGTGTTTCACGGAGAATATCTGGCAATAGCTCTGCGGTTTTTTTTCATGTCTCCCGAATTACTGTTGTTTTGGTATTCGGGAGTGAGTTTCCAAAGAAAATATTTTAGTTGTTAATTTTTTTAAATTCCGACTTCTTACAATGCAAGTTTTCCTTGATAAATGACTAAAACAACCAACAGTACAGCAAGAAGTTGTAATTTAAAAAAATAACAAAACTTAGAAAACTCAATTTCGAATAGCAACAAAAGTAATTTGAGAGACATAAAAACAAAACCGCAGAGCTATTGCCAGATCCTCCGTGAAACAACCCCCTTAATAGTAACAATTAAGAAAAATTTAATTATAGAATGCTTTTATTTAAAATTTAACTACTACTTAGATAATTTAAATCACCTGATTTGTTGTACAGAAATTAAACGACAAGCTTCTATTATTAAATTTAATTATAAAATGATTTGTGTATAAATAATTTTACATTTACTTAGTTTTTAAAAACAGTAGTATATTTAACATACTTCAAAACTTAATTATTTAACTATACTGGTAGTTAATGAATACATTTAATTAAATAGTAATTATTAAAATATTAATCAATATTCTATCTAAATTAAAAAAAAAAACCTTGATATGCATGAGAAGTTTATATATCCATTTTAAATAACACAACTATGGCAACCAGTCGCCAATAGCCCTCCTATAGCTCTAGTGCGACGATAATTCAACATAACCCTAATCATTTATGTCGTTAAAATATATAAAAATAGTAGCTATTTTTATAAAACATGTACTTAAATTTTAAACAGCAATTAAAATGTAATGAAAACAGAACGCTTATTATAAATATTAAATACAAATACATCTCGATGAAATAAATGTTAATCGTGCAACAAATTGCAGTTTTGATGCATTATCATTAATCTCGTTAATCATTTTAATATCATTGAGTACAGGAAATGTCAGAAAATGTTATAAATTGGAACTTACTCATTGATTAGATGAAGAAACCCCTAAAAACTATTCTTCTTACTCTTACTCGTAGACATCTATTTTGCTCCTATGAAATGTAATTGAGACATACGAGACCGAAGGCGCGAAAAACTCCGATTGAAGCATTGAGTCACCTGCTTAGACGCCACATTTATTGCAAAAGAAAAAAACAACCACCCGTAATATGGTCTCGTTGGTTATAAGTTTAAAAAATCCAAGTAAAAAAAAATCAAAATCTTGTTCGCACGAAACAAGCAACTCATAAAAAAAACAGTACAAATGAAAAAAAAAATCGACGCCAAAGGTTTTTTTTTTCAGACTTGCCGTTTTCTTATTGTAACCGATCCGACGCGTTTTTCCGTTTTCTTCCAAACACAAGCTTTAAAAAAACAAACACAAAATTAAAGTGTTATACAAAAGCCGTAAGATTTATTACGCCAGCTGCA
The DNA here is from genome assembly GCA_019343175.1 of Oedothorax gibbosus. Lineage (NCBI taxonomy): Eukaryota > Metazoa > Arthropoda > Arachnida > Araneae > Linyphiidae > Oedothorax > Oedothorax gibbosus. Next base: position 40,992,100 of record CM033280.1, read on the forward strand.
AATGTTTAGACATTTTTTTAGAACGATTTTTAAATGAAATTCATAATATTGGTCACGTTAGCTCCACCGTTCGTCATCGGTAGTTTGCTTTTTAAGTATACTATAGTTTAGTTTGAAATATCGTCGCACTAGAGCTACACGAGCGCTATTGGAGACCGGCGTCATAATTTAGAACCACAGTCAGGTGACGGAGCTGACATCTGAGTAGGCACCCAGCGCAACCGTTAAGGTAGACATCGTACTTAGCGTCGGGACTTTGGAGCATATTTAACGTATACCCCCTCTACACGGGGTATTATTCGTCGGACATTTTTTGGCTGCACAGGCTGTTTATATGTCGGCAGTTATTTTGGCGATGCCCGGACCCAAACCTGGGACCTTCTGCATACAAGGCGAACGCCTTAACCGACTGGGCTCCCCAGCCCCTTAAGTATGCAATAACTTTAAGGTTTCGGTTAACCGTCTTTATACCTTTATGGTCAAAACATATATTATTAGGGCTCTTTGGAAAATTTCTATTGTTGACAAAATTTTAAATTGACTACATTAATTTGTGTCTGACGCGTAACAATAAACATACTCATATTCATACTCACTACAGATACTTTACAGTAGAAATTACGATAGAAAAAAGCGCGAAAAACTCCTAACTTATAGTACACTTATTTCACTTGTATTAAGCAAAATAAAAACCCTAAAAATGAAATTAAAAAAAATAGTCATAGTGGAATTTCTTTGATTTATCAATTTCTATTTCTTTTCTATCAATCACTATTATACTTGAAAACGAATTCAAATATATCTGTCAATATTTTATTTCTATTTTTTTTTAATACTTCTTTCCTATTCGAGAGGATAGCCGTCGTTATTGGCGCCATAAAAAATGTATCTAAAATCTTATTCCCGCCAAAATTGCGATTGGCTTAAAAATAAATCCGAAGGGGGGGGGGGGATAGTTTTTATTTCTTTTTTTTTAACATTGCGTAATAACCTGTTCCCCCAAAGCGCCCGAGCCGTAATATTTTTTGCCATGTTCTAGTTCTAAGTTGAGAATGCAACGAGTTGTAGTATAAATATTTGTAAAAAATAAAAACATTTCTTTACAAGTTGATTCTATCTAGCATGAATTTTAAGATTTTTTTTTGGGGAGGGGGAATTTCCCCCTTCTCCTCCCCCCGTAGATCCGCCACTGCCTCCTTCAGTTCGTTTTCGATAGTTCGCCTCCGAGTGTTTCTTGTCTTCCCCTCTTTCGGTGACCCTGGGGATTCCAATCAAAACCCTGTCTTGAATTTTTCATTTTTTCGCAATACATGTCCAATCCAACGCCACTTTCTTTTCTTAATTTCAAATTCTATTGGTAACTAAACCGCCTGCGATTAAGTAATTACTTGGTCTCGAGAGCTCGTATTGGGTATTTGTGCTGGCCATCACACTGTAGTCCGATAACAGCCAGGTTTGAAGACGAGAGTAAATTATTCCAAATAACTTTGTAATATGGTGTTTTTTTTCTCTCACAGCGACAACCATAAACCATGGAGACCAGCAAAGCCTTGCTTGGAACCGCGGACTACATCATTTTTGCTTTTATGCTTCTAGTCTCAGCGGGGATAGGAGTCTACTTCAGATTCTCAGGAGGAAAACAGTAAGTTGAATCTTTTAAGTTAACTCTTGTAGCATAGTCAAGTTCAATTATTTTTTCTTAATTTTCTTAATGCAGTACAACTACAATTTTCCGAAGTATTTGAGACCTAACCACATTCGGATAATCAGAAATCCGGAAAATTGGAGCCGATCGAGTGAGCTGTCAGCCTACGGAACTTCAATCGACATCATATGCTAACGCCGTTGGGACTCTAGATTACACAGATTTAACGATCACAGCACACCCAGTGTGTTCGGGAGCCCTAGTGGTTTGTGTGAGATTTTTTTGCTTGCATGAATAATAATGCGACCAGTTTTCACATCATTAAAAAAATTCATTAAAAAATTAAGCTGAACAAAGAAAATTAATAAACACCTTAAAGTTATCAAAATTCAATCGAGTTCAAGCGAGATGTACCACTTCGGCATACACTTGGCGTACATGAATCTGGGGTACATACTCGGCATCCAAAAACTCACTTCTCTACTTGTTCTCCATCTCCATTCTCCATTATCACATACTGGTGTTAACGGTTAAAAGACTCTATGGCGGATAGAATTAGTATCACTTCTCTACTGGTTCTCCATCTCCATTATCACATACTGGTCTTAACGGTTAAGACTCTATGGCGGATAGAATTAGTGTCACTTCTCTACTGGTTCTCAATCTCCATTCTCCATTATCACATACTGCTCCAAAAACTGTTACAGCTCCATGTCGGCTAGAAATAGACAGTCGTAAAACGTACAACCAACTTATACAACCTTTTAACAGGCGGACCACAACTGTACAACTTATACAATATCTTTTAACAGGCGGACCACATCAGAGTACCTGCTTGCGGGCCAAGACATGTCTACCCTACCCGTGGCCTTCTCTCTGATGGCGTCATTCCTGTCGGCCGTCACTGTCATCGGCATACCGGCCGAGATGTACCATTTTGGCATACACTTGGCGTACATGAATGTGGGCTACGTACTCGGGATGACGATCACGGCATACCTGTCCCTGCCCGTGTATTTCGAGCTGCAAGGTACAACTGCGTATGGGGTAAGTATGAGGTCTAGTGGTATGTTTGAGGTCTGTTAGAAGATAAGTCATTATGCACGTGAAATTTTTCGTGAACCAATGAGATTTGATTTTTTTACGTTATTATAAAAAATAGTGTATGCAACGTGTGTCAACAGTAAACTTTTCAAGGTTTGCAAAGGCTTGACCACCAATAAAGAAGCACCGTTGGGAAAAAGAATGTTAGGTCATTAAAAAAATGTTACAATTACAACTTTCAAATTGTTTTAAAATAAGAGAAATTAAAAAAAAATACTGGCTATGCAATACTCGATATTTTTTGAGTGAGGAAAACGGTGCTATAAACGAAAAAAGTTCCATGGCAGCTTCTTATTACGCATACGCGATTTTATCGAAAACCTTATTATGATGTTCGACCTAGTAATTCGTGTACAAAATTTGAAGTCCGCCCACACCTATTATCGATCATTACCTTATATTTTTCATGATATTTTATTTCATATTAAATAATTGAAAGTAACAAACGGGCATGTGGGTACTAAAGTTTGTAGGATAATATTTAGTAAATCAGATTAAGTGAATATATAATATAGAATTTTAATAAATCCGCACAATAGAGGAAGGCCAAAAAATTTCCACTTTTGTCTTTAAATAACCTGACAACGTGATGATTCGGAAAGTATATTTTATAGTATTAATTCTGAATATATTTGCTATTTGAGTTATTGCATTTAAGTTTATCTAACACTTGTACTTTTTTATAGTATCTGGAAAAAAGATTCGGCAAGTATGCGAGGACTCTAAGTTCGTTTGCATTTGTGTTACAAATGGTAAGTGCTTTCTTTTATGATAATTTTTCAGAAATACATTTTTTTGTAAAAAAATGAACCAGTAAGCAAAGTGTAATACTATCATATCTAACCACAAGATACGGACGTTCTGTACATCTGTGAAATGACTGATAATTTTATTAAAACTTTAATTTTTTTAAAATTTTGTAATTTTATTAAATTTAAAAAAACTGAGGAATTCGGAGCTTTTACAAATATTTACTACAAAATAAAGTTGTAAATAAGTATAAAAATGAGTAGAATTTAATTTAAAATTTATGCTGTGAGAAAAAAGTTTACATTTATGCTCATTTGCTCTTGCATCAGCGAGCTAGTAGGGTATACATAAATTGTTTATGAGATATTTTGTAGAATTTTTATTAGTGTCTGTGTGGTTTAAGTGTAAAAGGAACTATGAATAAATTAAGGGCGTGGAACTATAGTTGTGCGAAATCAGACAATACCGTTTTATTTTATATTCATGCGAAATGCTTTGGTGAAGTTTTATTTATTTTGAAAGACAGATTATTGGGTTTGTTTGAGCGGCCTGATTCAAATTTTGGCATGAAAGCACTGAATGTACATAGAAAAAAGGAAAACATAAGTGTTTTTTTCAATAGAGGAGTACTGTTAGAACAGATATGCAAACATGGACATTTCCTTTAAAAGTAACCTCATTATTACCAACTTCTTTGTGTACTGTCGGCATCCTTATTGATGGTCCTCGAATAGGTGAACGACAGTGTTTTTTGAAAGCAGGGTGTATAGAATTTAAGTAACAGTACACTGGGCTTTATGCTGAAGAAGCTAGTTTTTGTGAAATACAGTGAATTTTGTAGAGAGGCTTTGACTTCATGGAAATGGCACCAAGGAAAAAATTTGGCTACAAAACATTCCGTTATGAGAAATTAAGCAGCAAGCGCTTAAAAGCATAGAATCATCAAAATTCAATTCACAAACATGGTATTTTTTTTTTACTTCCAACAATATAATTGAATTTTTTTTCGTATATTGTTTTATTATACCAATAAATTGTCGTGGTATAAGTAACATCATATGTAAACAATATATTACAATATATTTGTAATAATTGGATAACCGCTTTTTATGCACATCGGCTAAATTTTTTCCGTTTGACAAAAACAAGGAATGTATCAAAGAAATTAACACCATGCGTATTTGGTCCATGCCGATAATTGGATTTCTTTTTGATTTTTTCAATTAAATAACAGAATCTACTTTCTTTTTGGAATTTTTAATGAAAATATATGAACTTGATAAAAACGCTTAAATTACATGTTGTAGTTATGATATATAGATAAGATATACAATATATTATAAAAAAATTATTTGATAATAATTTATGAATACCAATTCTCAAATAATAAAGGCAATTTGCTGGCCTTTATTATTATTATTCTATTTATAGACAATTCTTATATTATATATTTCCAGATTATGTACATGTCTGTAGTTCTGTATGCGCCTGCCCTGGCTTTAAGTGCGGTGACCAACATGTCCATATGGGTGTCTGTCGTATCTATAGGTGTTGTATGCACCTTCTACTGTACTCTGGTGAGAATACTTTTTAATTTTTTTCTAGTGTTTTCTTTTCTAAAATACAATGTTTTTGTTACATCAGCGGAGACGTAAATACATAGTAACCGTTCGATTTGAATAGCTTTCATAAATACTAAAATTCATAAATACTAAAAAATTCATGAATACTAAATTTTTTTCTCCTAAAGCTCTGGTTTCTTATGGAATCGGTAACGGAATCTAGCGATCATACAAGTACAGCGGGTGACGTCATATAGACTACTCTCATTGATCAAGTTAGTGTGGTTTCCTAGAGAGCGTTGTTTGGCATCTCTGCACGTTCACTACATTGAACAGAACTGAAACTCTGGAAAGAGCATCGAAACGCTCGTTAATAGGGTCGGTGAAGCGGCAACCCTGTAAGAGCAACCCAACTTTTGCCGCCAATCCTATACTTTACCTGATAAAATAGGCATTTTAAACCAACTTTTTCAATATTTTTTTTAACAGAAAATTGATATGTTATTGCTTTAGGAGGTTCTTTATATAATGAAGTTTCGGAAACAAACACTTTAAAAAATAGAATTGCAGAAACACTCTTTAAAACTTAAATTCTTTGGAGTACTATTTTTGGCGAGCGATTTTGGATCCAATGCAAACTGTCAAGTCATGTGTCAATAGTGATCGGCGAATTCATGCCAAATGTGGCACATATTCTCCCTGAAGCTGTCGCCATGTGACCCAAAAATAGGCTTCACCAGCTTTTCATGAGATGCCCCTTTCAGAGTTTCAGTTCAGTTTAGTGGCTCACTACAGTGATTTGCTATCGAGTTGGTTGGTTGGTAAGACATATATATTCAGGTTTGTGTGCTTGCTCAGAGACCCGCTTATAAACCTTCGTCAAGTAAGACAGACACAACACACACAAGAGGATCCATCTTAATTTTTTTGGAAACAGAGGTCAACTTGAGAATCCCCAGAATTGGCTTGTCACCAGAGGTATTGATTTGGTATGGGAACTTGGAGGACTTTGTGACCACGGCTGATTTAACGTTGTCCATTAGCGTACACGGGGGTCTTCGGAAGGTAGTGAGACTCGAACTCTCAACCTTAGGGATGCCAGTGTAAGACCTCACCGACCAGGCTATCCCGGCTCCGCTGTCGCGTTGGTTTTAAGATATATATTTTCAGGCTTGTGTGCTTTGTCACAAAAACCCGCTTATAAACCATCGTCAAGAAGGACGGACACGACATACATACACATATAAGACAGATGCTGCCATATATCGCCACCTCCACAATTTAGACACGTCCCTGAAGGGGAGGGAAATAGTCTCCAGGGACCTGTACCCGTGGGTAACTGCCCAATGACCGCACACAGGACTTTCGGACCCAACAGATTTAACGAGCACGTACTCCGCATATACTCGACAAACACAAACATCCATGCCTTACCGGGATTCGAACCCGAACCCAGAGGCTCCAAAGGCTAGCTCCCTAACCGTTGCGCAGCCGCGTCGGCACTCCCTGTCGAGTTGGAAACGTTGTTTTGTTGGCTGTCCGCTGCCACAGATTTTGGCGGAAAACTATGAAAAGTGAATGGCGGAAGAAATAAGTTGAAAGGTTGAAGGAGATGGCTATTTTACGCTATTAAAAGATGATCGTTTAATTGATTTTGTAAGAAATCACGAGGAGCTAGATTTCCAGTTTCTTGTCAACGTAAAGTTATGGTGAAGCAATTTCAGTTTGAGGAGTGGTGTCGTTAGCGATTTAAAGCGGGCTTACTTTTCTGGTACCTTTTTCCTAGAAAACCAAAGCTTTAGCTGTACAACTGCTACATAATCCGTTTATGGTTATCCGTTCACTGTATTTTCCGTTTATACTTTTCACTTCAGGGTGGCATGAAAGCTGTTCTGTGGACTGACGTCTTCCAGGCTCTGCTCATGTTCCTCGGTCTCTTCGCTGTCATCATTAAAGGCCTCATGGACATGGGCATCACCAAAATCTATGAGAAGGCGTATTATGGAGGGAGGCTCGCATTCCCATCGTGAGTGAAAAAATATTTTTTAGCCTCCTTTTCCTTTTTTAAATTCGAAAGAAATAAAAAAATGAAAGAGTAGATATTCACATGCTAACTATGTCTGTCCGTAAATTTATGTAATTTTAGAAAGAAAAATGAATGAAAATAGTTGATTTTCTTTTTTAGAAGTTTAAATTATAGCTGGATGCTATGTTTGGTGATTTTTTTTCGAATGTGTATTAATCGTGTGTAGAAACTGTTGTAGACGACATTTGTTGTTACAAATCTATTTGTTTTCAAATAAGAATTTCAGTAAGTATTTAGTTAATCAGAACATAGGTTATTTTAGTCCTTTTAGAACTTCTTGGTTTTTTTTGTTGCTTTTTTTTGGCGGAATAGGCCTTTTGTAGACACTGAAAACTCCCGAAATTGAAGGTCATCTTTTGTGGTAATATCTAGGCTTAAATAATTTTGACGCACAGAATGCAATTAGTCTAAGCTCGCTGTGAGTATTCAAGCATTCCGGTCTTAAATTTCGTTTAGAGAGTCCTATAGGAAAATGGTACTCAAATAATCTTTTACAAGACACATAATCCTATGGCATACTTGCCTACGAATTTTTAACACTTAAATATGGTTTGTTTAAAAAACAAAACTAAACGAATGTATCCTTAAGAATGAGCTTCGAATGATGACGAAAGTTACGCCGACGTCGACTTTTTCGCATTCCTTTCACTTTCAAGAAAAGAGAAGTTCAGAATTGCTCGTTTTCGGTTTGTTGAGGAAAGGGGAAATTGCCGACAAAAAATTTTCTACTAAAGTTTTCAATACGACGCTACATGAGAATCAGGCCCTTAAACAAGCGGAAGATTCACATGTTACTTCGAAACACTGAATGTATCCTTAAGAATGAGCTTCGAATGATGACGAAAGTTACGCCGACGTCGACTTTTTCGCATTCCTTTCACTTTCAAGAAAAGAGAAGTTCAGAATTGCTCGTTTTCGGTTTGTTGAGGAAAGGGGAAATTGCCGACAAAAAATTTTCTACAAAAGTTTTCAATACGACGCTACATGAGAATCAGGCCCTTAAACAAGCGGAAGATTCACATGTTACTTCGAAACACGGTAAGTTTGTAATTCGTATTGGAAAAAGTAAATTGCCAATTGTCAATATACATAGATAAAAGTTTTCGTTTGACGCGATATTTGAATCAGACACTTCGACAACCGAAAAAAAACCCCTTACAATTTTATATTCAAACACGGTAACTTTGTAAATCGGATCTTAAGAGTAAAGTGTGAACTGCTAGTAGAAACATATATTTATCTGACAACTGTGAAATTAAAATTTCTGTTGAACTTCTTTAGGTTTCAAGTCGACCCCACTGAGCGATATACAGTATGGAACATCTTTTTTCAAGGTCTCGTTCTCTCTATGAGCGCCTTCGCAGGGAACCAAGTCCAAGTCCAAAGGCTACTGACGGTCAAAAACATCTCGCGAGCCAGACGGTGAGTAATATAACCCATTAAGGGCGAATGTGCCCGATTGACCGCGGGTCTCTAAACCAAATGTCTTCTGTGTCAATCCAATAAAAAATAATTTCTAAGCCACATTTCTAAGGCTGCATTGAATATTTTTACAAACGTTTTTAAACGGAAAAATGTAGCTGAATTACAGGTCACGATAATCCAAGTTTCTCAAATGAATTTCAGGGTTAGATAGAAGCTTTGTTACTGGAAAAGAAATCAATTTCAATGGATGTTTTGTTATTACTAGAAGGAATCAGTTCAGAAAAAGTTCCTTCTAAAAAATGCAGAATTAGTTTAAAATTATGAACATGCTTAAAAATATTAAAAATTATAATTATTTGATGACGAATATCAAATCAAAATTACCTTTTAAAAATTGCTAAATTGATATAAAGTACAGATAGAGAGAGAAAAAATGCTTAAATTTGCACGACAATTCCTCAATGCATTAGATTTAGATGCAGGCCCTTTTAGGGCGAATGTGCACGATCGATCTTGGGTCTCCAAACCACCTACCTCGATGTTAATCCAAAGTCCTGTATTGAATATTTTTTTAAAATGTTTATTGTATGATAAAGGTAGCTGACTTACAGGGCTATATACTTCCACTTTTGAAATTGGTACGAATATTTTGCGTAAAATTATTTAATAAAAAAATTTAAAAAAACATATTCGAACCCATTTCAGAAAGTGGGATTATAGAGCCCTGTAAGTCAGCTACATTTTTCATTTTAAAAAACGTTTGTTAAAATATTCAATTTAGCTGGAGAAATGAGGGTCAGAAAATAATTTTTTCCTTTGGATTAACATAATAGAGGCAGGGTGTTTGTAGACCCAAGGTCGATCAGGTTTTTAGAAGGAACTTTTTCTGAACTAATAACAACCTTCTACTAATAACTAATAACACATTCTAATAACAACCTTCTACTTTTCCTTCTACTAATAACAAAACATCTATTGAAATGGATTTCTTTTCCAGCAACAAAGTTTTTATCTAACCCTTTATGCACTAAATTAAGATTTAATTTTAATTATTTGCCGTTGCCTATTTCCTATTTTTAATCCACATGTGCAGTTAATAATAATATATTACGGTAAAAAAAAGTTGGAATATAAAATGCACTTTATGTTGAATTTCTTTTCATTTTTCTTTCTTTCTATTTACAATAACCAAATTACACTTCGTGATATTTTGATGAATGAATATGATTTAAGATTTTAGTCTTTAATGCTTTGCAACTGAATACTGCATTAATAAAATCCCTAATACCATCTATTTTACCTTATACGAACATTAAAAAGTAAAGCAACGTTCTTTTACATGGTACTTCTAAGTACCGTCAGGGCATAATGAATTGGCGCAGGTAACTTAAGTTAACTTTTTCTGAAGAATTTGCTTTACCTTTGTAGACTTTAATGTGCTAAAACCGTAAAATTCAATCAAAAAGTTTCACCTTTGCTCCTTTGTCTCCAAATGAACAATGTAAAATAAGACAGCGGGCCTTATAAGTGATACTTATACGTATCGTCAGTAGAAAAAGAATTCTTAGTAGTAGATAAAGGATTGCCAGTAATAATGGATTGTCAGTAGATAAAGGATTTGATCTCTTTTTCAGAGCCTTGTTTGTGAGCATCCCCATGGGCGCATCTTTCCACCTGCTCAACTGCTTAGCAGGCATCATCATCTACGCTTACTTCTCGGAATGCGATCCCATGACCTCGCCAGAACAGCCCATCAAATCAGCCGACCAGGTAGGTGACTAATTTACAAATTAATCACAGTAGAACTCCAATTACCCGAAGCGATTGGGACCTAAACATATTCGGATAATCAGAAAATAGGATAACCGGAGTTAATCGAAAAAGTGGATATTCAATCCATCACTTAATGGGGAATAGCCGTGAACAGACAACTAAACATGACCGAGGACGACATCTGGTGAAGATATCGGAACTGCTATAGAGGGAGGGTCAGAGAACATAGAGACCAGCAAATCACCATGTTTAATTCATTGATTGACGGTTTCATCCTGATTATATCTGATGTATCTGATGTACAGTTGGACTCCAATTTTCCGAAGCTATTGAGACCTAAACATATTTTGATAATCAGAAAACGGATAATTAGAGTTAATCGAAAAAGGGTATATTCAATCCATAACTTAATGTTTTGTTGGTCTGTGAGATCCTACAGTTCGAGTTTCATCAACCCAACCAAAACGAAAGTTATTCTTTTAGCAATTTGAGTTATAGTTTATTGTAACAGTTTTTTTTTATGTTTAACTTATGTTAGAAACTTGTTATTGTTCTGTTGGATGACATGACATGTAATTTTTTTGGTCGGTCCAAAAAAGTTACTAGGCATGATATCCAACCAAGACAAACAGAAACAGATGGCCGTTTTTTTTCTTTCTGAAATTGGGATAATCAGCAATGCTTCGGATAATTGGAGTTCATCTGTAACATATTTTTGATCATATACAGCCAAACTCGGTTACAACGGACCCTTTTACAACGGTAAATCATTTATAACGCCGTAACCTTTCGGTCCCTTGAATTGCCCGTAGACCTTAATGTTATAATGTCTTGATTTTAACGACAATTGAAGAGCTTAGTGGAAGAACGTGCTAAGTGACAAAAAGGTGCAAACGAGAAAATTAGCTTTTAAGTTTTTCGTATGCATTTAGGTACTTTAAGACGGCACTTACAAAAGGTAAAAAAATATCTTAATTTGAAGTTTATGAAAAGGGAGAATGTTGTTGTCTTTATAAAGGAGGGAATAACGTGTTCATTGACAAAACAATCTGAATTTTTTCAAAAATGCCACTTAGGACGTTCTTCCCCACTAAGTTCTTAAATTGTTTAAGTGGTTTCAATGCAAAAAATGTATGTTTATATAGGATATCCAAAACAACTTCTGAAAGATTTTTTGCAAACTTTCTTAATGGCCCTAGTTGTCACGTGACTGTTTTGTCGGAAATAACGTTGATCTCGGCGCTCGTAAAAACTTGAATTAATCGTGGCCTGATTAGAGTGTCTAAAACACGTGAAATGGCCGATGCATCGATCGATGCAGATAATAATAGTAGCTTTCGCTTATTACGCATGCACTGGATGAGGAGCATCGCTAGACGAGAATTCTAACAAACCACAAAAGCGATGGTAAAACCCTGATATCGTGCAGCTGGGCGCTTTCTAGCGCCTTGACGTGCGTCTTCAGTCCTCACAAACCAGAGTTTAATTCTAAAAAAAAACGACGACTTAAGCAGTGCACGTTCTGGTCATTGATTATCGAATTGAGAGGACGTACACTGCGTACGGCCTTGTCTTGAAGGGGTTAATCTGTTATGCTTATGTCCTCTCATTTGTCCTAGTTGCTACCCTACTATATGATGATTACACTGGGTGCCTACCCTGGCCTCCCTGGTCTCTGTATCTGCGGTGTTTTCAGCGCTTCCCTCAGCACCGTGTCTTCCTGCGTCAACTCACTTACAGCGGTCACCATGCAGGACCTCATCCGGCCAATATTGGTCAAGAGGGGACTCTCGGAGACAAAGTTGGCGTTCGGAGCCAAGGCCATAAGTTGGTGAACACATGCATTATCTTATTAATTAATAGTCGATGCATCCTAATTGTTTCTTATATCTGGCCGTGTCTTATATATTCCCTCTTTTATTATTATTTTATTACTTGTTATTATTTCTATTATAATCATCATCATCATTATGATTATTCCTTATTAACCAAATCAAAACAAGTACAATATAGAACACTCTGGAGGTTATTGTAATCCCATGCGAGTGAATAGAAAATAAGCATGGCTCATTTTAAAAAGAAATAATAATACAAGATGGACATAACAGTAAAAAAAGGGCGTAGGTGCTATTTAAAAAATAAACAATACATTTCCTTACATTCAATTAAATTTCGAATGAAAGCAGGTAATTTTTATGGCTATTTTGAGGAATATTTTACTGATTGTAGTTCTTGATGGAAAAGTCATGCTTAAATTGAATCGTTTTATTTTTGAAATGTTTATAGCAGAATCTTTAAGTGACTACTTCAATTTGTGCGCAAATTTAATTCTTCGAACTTTCTTCGATAAATAGATTGCTAAAACATAAGATGCATACTTCATCCTTTTTTCTCCCGAAAAAAAATCCTATGCATGTATTATTTATAGAAAAATATTTTTCAAACAATTATATATTTAGAAGTATGTGTTGCAAGGATTTTTGTGGAAAATTAGCCATTTGCTAAGAGTCACGTTTTTTTAGTGGAATTTGAGGTTTTGATCAGTAAAAATACATATTTTTTGTGTGCTATAAATAAATTAATAAATCAGCTGCGTCGGTTTCGGTATTTTTGGAAAGCTTGATCATTCTATTTTATAATAGATAAGCTAGCATTAAGAGAAATTGTAAAATGCAATTGTTAAGTGAGTTCTACAAAGTTCACGTATGTGTACCTCTGGAGCGAAGAAGTTATGTATAAGAGGATAGTTTACATATTCCATAGTATAGAAAATAGTGTATCTAGTATATCATTCAATCAATAATTATTTTTCGGTGTGGAAATGCTAATTGCTGGCTCAGTGGCTGTGAGGTATTACGTGCCCGGCTCATAAGCCCAAGATTTCGGGGTATATCCTTGGTTGAGTCGTTAGATTTTCAGGATAGGAAAATCGTCGGCGCGCACCTCTTATGATTATGTGGCATGTAAAAGATTTTCCCCTTGAGTACCCCTTTGACTTGGGTTCTCTCGGCAAAATTAAATCTCGGCATACTTTAAAATCCACAGAGAGATCAAATTTATTGTAATCTGAGTATCAAAATTGTTAGAAAGAGCTGCCTAGATTTTGCCGCAATAAATGGGTCTCCAGTACTGGGGAATATGCCGAGTCTGCGAAGGGCCTGATCCGACAAAAAAGCAGCCTCGTTGAAAAAAAGGAATATGAATTAATCATTTTAATTCCTTTTCAGCTCTCGCCTATGGTTTTCTGTGCATTGCTCTGACTTTCCTCGTTGCCCAATTCGGTAATTTGGTGCAAGCGTCATTGACAGTGTTCGGAATGCTTGGAGGGCCAGTCTTGGCTATATTTATCCTGGGCATGATGACGACCAGGACAAACGAAAAGGTAATACATGCAAAATAATAAATTGTCAACTAAAGTTCAATTTCAAATCTTGTCACTCTTGTTCGGCAGGTCTCGAATTGGCAACCTAATTGAAGAACGTGAGAACGAAAATTAGAGAACCTAATTAAGAAAACGTGCTAATGTGACATTTTAGAAAAAACTGAGATTTTGCTGTCATTATATCCCCTCCTTTAAGGATAAGAGGCTTCTTCTTTTTCATAAATTTTAAGTTAACTGAATTTTTACCGTTATATATAGCAAGAGCATTTTTAAAGGATTTAAATGCAAACATAATGTACGGAAAGGTAAGTTAAAAAAAAATTAGTGCTATTATTTCGATTAAATAATATATTATGAACTTTTCGAATAAATTTTTGCATTTTTAAAAGTTTCATTCTATCAGGCACAATTTCTTTCACAAATACTAATATTATAAATGCATTTTCGAAGGAGAATATAAAATTGTATACCAAATACCTTTTTACTCCCAAAAATAATACTTAAATGTCACATTGTTTACATTCGTTTACCACACCTCCAAATAAAAGAAAGATTAGAAACCGAAATAATCGCTAATATAGATGTAGCAGTGGCCTCAGTTTCCTAAGTATTTTAGTCTATCCAGTAACATTTATAGATCGATGAAGAATTGGAGTCAAATTAAAGCGCCAATTTAGAAAAGAAGCCAAATAGTTGTCCTCCAGTTGTTGGCAACGGTCGCGTTTTCTTAACATTGAGTAGTGCATCTATTATTATACATCGTTGAGGAGGAGTGATCATGTCAGCCTGGGTTAGTTTCAGCATTAATCAACATTTCACATTAATCAAAGTATAACTAAGGTACAGGGGCCGGCCTCCACGTTGGCGACTTTTGATAATGGTAAATTCAATTGGACGAAACCGCCAATAAAAGGGCTGGCCCCAATATCTTAGTTATACCGTGGATAATGTAAATTCAGCTACATCCTTCATATTATTTTCCCTATCTAACAAGAGCGCCGTGATAGGACTGACAAGCGGAGTGATCATGTCAGCCTGGGTCAGTTTCGGCATTAATCAACATTTCACGTTAATCAAAGTATAACTAAGATACAGGGGAAAACCTCTACGTTGGCGAATTCTAATAAATGTAAATTCAATTGCACGAAATCGCAAATAAAGGAGACAGCCTCTTTATTGTAGTTATACCGTGGATAATGTGAATTTTGCAACTACATCCTTCACATTATTTTCCTTATGTGACTAGGGTGCCGTGATAGGGCTGATAGGCGGAGTGATCACGTCAGCCTAGGTCAGTTTCGGCATTAATCTCTATTTCACATTAATCAAAGTATAACTAAAGTACAAGGGCCGAGCGCGGCCTCTACGTTGGCGACTTTTGATAATGATAAATTCAATTGGACGAAACCGCCAATAAAGGGGTCGGCCCCTATTTCTTAGTTACACTTTGGATAATGGGAATTTTGCAACTACAGAGCCTCCATATTATTTTCCCTATCTGACTAGGGTGCCGTGATAGGGCTGATAGGCGGAGTGATCACGTCAGCCTAGGTCAGTTTCGGCATTAATCTCTATTTCACATTAATCAAAGCATAACTAAAGTACAAGGGCCGAGCGCGGCCTCTACGTTGGCGGCTTTTGATAATGATAAATTCAATTGGACGAAACCGCCAATAAAGGGGTCGGCCCCTATTTCTTAGTTACACTTTGGATAATGGGAATTTTGCAACTACAGAGCCTCCATATTATTTTCCCTATCTGACTAGGATGCCGTGATAGGGCTGATAGGCGGAGTGATCACGTCAGCCTAGGTCAGTTTCGGCATTAATCTCTATTTCACATTAATCAAAGCATAACTAAAGTACAAGGGCCGAGCGCGGCCTCTACGTTGGCGGCTTTTGATAATGATAAATTCAATTGGACGAAACCGCCAATAAAGGGGTCGGCCCCTATTTCTTAGTTACACTTTGGATAATGGGAATTTTGCAACTACAGAGCCTCCATATTATTTTCCCTATCTGACTAGGGTGCCGTGATAGGGCTGATAAGCGGAGTGATCATGTCAGCCTGGGTCAGTTTCGGCGCGTCTTCCAACGCTCCACCACCGCAGTGGCTGCCGGTATCCACCGAAGGATGTTCAGCGATCAACGAGACAGCATCGTGGCTTTCTCAATTGAACTTTACGACCCATGCGACGATGGAGACGTCCACAACCTTACTGAACCTCACATACGCAGAAGACAGTGTTCGGAGAGTGTAAGGACCCATTTTCTGTTTTACTATTAAGGGCAAATGGCCCGGTTGACCGTGGGTCCCCAAACCAAAATGCCTTAGTGTTAATCCAATGGGAAAGAAATTATTTTCTAAGTCACATTTTTTTCGGCCTTATTGTATATTTTTCCAAATGGTTTTTTATATGATAAATATAACTAACTTACATGTCTCTATAATACCACTTTTTGAAAATTGTGTATAAAATTATTCATTGAAAATTTAAAAAAAAATATTGTAACCAATTAAAAAAAAAGAATTATAGAAACCTGCAAGTCAGCTACATTTATCATATAAAAAAACCGTTTGTAAAAATACTCAAGAAAGCCGGAGAAGGGGCTCAGAAAATATTTTTTTCTCCATTGGATAAACACAGAGACACTTTGGTTTGGTGACCCGAGGTCAATCGGGAGTCATTTTTTTTAAGGGGGACAACTTGTGATATTTGATATCTTCGATTTTCTTGAAACTTTCAGGATATGTTAGTAGTACTAAGATATGAAAAAGTGAATTTCAGTTTTTCTTAAATCCATCTTGTTTGACCTTGAGAGAAGGTCAAAGTTTGAGGTAATGGATCAATTGTGTATATTATATCATCCTTCTACTTCTAAAGCCATGAGTGCCCCATGCATTTTTTTTTAATACGGTTACTACTTGATACTAGGTACATGTCAGCATAATTAGTTTAGTGGGTCACTCAAGGCTTTGAAGGTCAGGGTCCTTTAAAAAAGGTCATTTTCGTCGATTTTTGTCATGTTTCTGCCTAATTATCTGCTTAAACCATAAGTGGCCCACCAAAATAATTATTGGATTAAGTGCACACACTAGGGTAGTTCTTAGAAAAATAACAAACACCATGGGTGACCCTTTACTTTGGTAGTTACAGGGTCTCAAAGTTGATCATTTCCAAAAAAGGGTCACATTCAAAGGTCAATTTCCTTAAAAGCGAAGAATCAATAACTTGGAGACACAGTTGTAAATACACTTCAAATGTTGCAGTTGTAGACCCAGGTTACAAATCCATGGCAATTAACTTACTTTTTTTATATTACAGCCCATTTTATACAGTCCATTTTGATCAATTCCAAAAAATGGTCATATTCGAAGGTCATTTACTCCAGAAACGAAGAGTCAATAACTTGGAGACACAGTTGTAAATACACTTCATATATTATAGTTTTAGATCCAGGTTACAAATCCATGGCAATTAACTACCTTTTTTTTTTATTACAGTCCATTTTATATATCTCCAATTCATAACTATATGCATGTATCTTTACTTCTAAAGTGCTGTGCAAAAAGCTTCACATTTTATATCATAGATGGCAGCATTATAAACAAAATCTTCAACATTTTTGGAAATGATCAAAATGGACTGTATAAAATGGGCTGTACTAAAAAAAGTAAGTTAATTGCCATGGATTTGTAACCTGCGTCAAAACGACCACATTTAAAGAGTATTTACAACTGTGTCTCCAAGTTATTGACTCTTTGCTTCTGGAGTAAATGACCATTGAATGTGACCTTTTTTTTGGAAATTATCAACTTTGAGACCCTGTAACTACCAAAGTAATGGGTTACACATGGTGTATTATATTTTTCTAAGTACTACCCTAGTGCGTGTAATTAATCCAATAACTATTTCTGTGGGTCACTTACGGCTTAAGCAGATAACTAAGAAGAAACATGACAAAAATAGACGAAAATGACCTTTTTCAAAGGACTCTGACCTTCAAAGCCATGAGTGCCCATATAGTCCAGGCAACGAAGAGTTATAGAGGGAACTATTTGGAACACAATTTTTGACTTCGTAACTTTGTTTGGACTACTTAGGAGGTTAGCATATCAAAAGTCCCCGCCCCTGGTCCCTGAGCCGAAGGGGGGGGGGGAGGGGGGGGGGGGTTGATAGTCACATTTTTCAGTTTTTACTTTATCAGTTTTTACTATATCTCGAAAACTATGCGCCCTACTGATATAATTGTAATACATAAAATGAAAGTTGATTAAATTTGCAACAAGTTTCACAAGTCAAGTGTTTTAATATCTTGAATAGTTTTCGAGATATCCGCTCTTGAAAGTCTGTAATTTTAGAGAAAACAAAAAAATTCAATTTTTTTCTCCTTTTTGACCGGTGCACCTTCAATGGTGCACCGAAAAACGAAATGTTGACCCTGGAGTGGTAGAGAATTTAATTATTTTCAATAATGTATCTTACTTTACTATTTTATCTATTTTCCTTCAAATTTTAAAGCAGTTTCAGTGTTGAGCGAAGAGAAACTGTCATTCCCATAGAGGTAATGCATTAGTTTTGAAATCACAACTTTTGAAAAAGAATTACTTTGCCATGTTATTCCATTTTCACCAGGTATGGGAATCATCATAACATCAATTTAAAACAAAAAATGGAAAGAAAATAACATTCGGTTAATAATTATTAATTGATAAAGTTTTAAAATAGTGTCGCCATCTGCTGTATATTTTTGGCGTTTTAAAACTTCAAAAATATATAATTAATAACTAGATAACATTTACGTTTCCAATTTGTTCCATTTCGATATTATGTTGATTCCCGTACCTGGAGAAAAAGGGCTAACATGGCAAAGCAATACTTCTGCGGAAGTTGTGATTCCAAAACTAATGCATTAGCTCTATAGGAATGACAATCCCTTTTATGTACACTTTTTTCTGTACTGAACGTCTAAATAACACAGATACTCATTTTGTAGGCACGCTGTTACTTTAATATTTTATCTATTTCCATATTCTATTTTATCTATTTTTTTATTCGTTGGACCCCCGTTGCGAAAAGGTCATATCCCATGTAAGTCTATTTTCATTGTTTAATCTATCTTTAGGTTAAGCATTAAAAATTTGGCCACACTTAAACTTTTCGTTACAGAATAAATTAACAACGACACATAATTTTACAGTTACATTAATATTGCATCATCCAAATATAAACTAATCCTTGTTTTTGATAACATGGGTTTTATATGGGTATCCCATAATTATCTTCTTTGGTTAACCCACACTGCCTCACGTATCTCTAACGTGATTGTATTTGTTTGACAAAAATCGTAAAAGGGCAAACCTTAAAGATTATTAAGAGCTTCCCCATATGAGGCTAGTAAGGGAGACAAAGTAAGTGACACAAGATATTACTTGGATAGCGTAATTTTAATTCAAAATTACATTTAATTGTTAGTTTAAAAACATTGTAATGAAACAAATTTAATTGTTTATCATTTTGAAGGGGTTTATTAGATAACTGTACACTCTTAAAACAATCGAGTGGTTTTAACTCAGTCTGAGTTAATTTCCACTCCTTTCCGTGCCGAAAATGCACTTCTCCTATAGGAGTGAATTTCACTCTTTTTCGGAGTGGGTAAAAGAAATAAAAGAAAACAATCTGCGTCCTACACTCTTAAAACGAGCGGTTTTAACTCAGTCTGAGTTAATTTCCACTTCTTTCCGGTGCCGAAAATGCACTTCTCCTATAGGAGTGAATTTCACTCTTTTGTTTTAAGAGTGTAAGTGGTATTCAGAAAATATCTTCAACTTTGCGCATGATGCATGGGAAGATTCACGAAGAAAACTACGTAAATTATTGACGCAAATAGTTTAATGGTACAAATTTAAATTTTTCGGCGGTAACTCAACAGGCCCATCTTCATCAGAATGGTACACAACACAAACCATTGTGTACCATTCTGATGAAGGTGGACCTCTTGAGTATTTTACTGGAATTTAACTCTGTTTCCTAGCAATTTGTAATTATGGCGGCGCCTCCTATTAGCGATCTGGCTTTTGAAAATTTCAAAATCTTTTGTAAGTAAGAAATAAATACGAATAATGGTGATTTTGTTTAGAGTGAAAAGGAAAAAAAGTCGTTACCAAGTAAGAAAAATATTTTAAGAGAATATTTAAAAAAAATATTATTAAAAATTCGGTTGGAACAGGAATTGATAATTTTTCTCACATCGGCTCTTAATCATTCGAACTTAGAAAAGCGTCGCACAATATTATTTTTATAATTTTGTTAAACTTGCATATGAAGATATTGTTATTATGCCCAATGATAATAATACTTCTTTATATATTTTTTGCTATTGTTTTCAATCCGAAATATTTTCTTCTATATCAGTTTAATCTCTGCAAGATGCTTAATTTTCAAATTTTTGTACAGTTTATAATTGATAAGAGATTTTAAAAAAAGAATCATTAGCATTTCGCTGGTAAAATTGTTTAGATCGACATATTTATTGTAATTTTATTCATTATAACCATCATTTTAATCGAGAAAATTTTTCTATAAGATCTTTTATAATTCAGGGATTGTTTTCTCGATAAAAAATTGGTAAAAAATTTAATTAACCTTCTGGACCATGCACGATAGTTAAAATTAATTTACATTTCTTAATTTTTTAGTGTAGTTTGGAGTAGTTTCCTGTTTTATTATAAATAAATATTTCGAAAATATCACAAGTTTTTTTTAATTTTTATGTTAATACTTACAACCATGTTATTATTATTACTACTACGTTATTAATTACTAAAGAAAAAGAAGCTCGCGTCATTTAAGTAGTTGGCGGTATTTTTCTAACGCTTTAAATATATCTGGAACGGATGCTAGGATTTGACTCAAGCAATTTTACTTAATGGAATATTTCTGATGATGTAACGCTCTTGTTTTCATTTTTCTTTGTACTGCATTTCATTGGTTGCTTCGATATCACGTACTGCGTTTCATTGGTTTCTATTGGTTTCTTCGGTTTCACTCGCAAAATGACCGATATATATCAAAAGAAACTTTTCTTTCTATGCAAGTTTTTTTTAACGAATGTTTTGAACAAACAACATAACAGCAAGAAGTAGGAATAAAAAAAATTAAGTAAAATATTCTTAGAAAACTCATTTTGAGTACCAAATCAAAAGTAGTTCCAGGCAACAAATGAAAACACAACGTTGAAGCTGTGGCCATCCACGACGTGAAACAATCCCATTATTCTTCGAACTGTTAATTAATTTAACAAACTATAACTGAATTTGCGAAACAAAATTTGTTTAAAGCTGAACCTTTATACATTCGTTATCAGTGAATCCACTTTCGGTTAGTTTGAATTGTGAATGTATTGTGTGTTATCTTTAACATTTAAAAAAAAATCTTTTATCAATTCTTTTATCATACAATTTTTATCAATTACATTATTTTTGCAAACGGATACATTCTATGATTTAACTCTTCATTTTGTGGGGCGTTCTGAAAAATGGATACAACTTTATTTGTGTGTTGCATTAATCGTGATTTTTGAAGGTGTGGAATGTTTGAAAAAAATTTACCATAAAGCAGAAAATATAATTATAAAGCAAGATTCGATAAGCATGGATAAAAAACCTAAGGAGGAATTAATAAAAGAACTAAGGAAGTGTAAATCGGTAGGTGTAAAGATGTTCTATTTCCAAGTTTTAAATCAAGTAAAAGACTGTATTGAAAATGGAGATGTTTCGGAACTGTTGAAATTAAATAATTTATTAATTGACATGGAGTGCGAAATAAGCGCTTTAACTTATCTGACATATAGCTATAGCCCCGATAACGTTTTAAGAAATGTGAACATTATTATATTAGCTTGTCAGTACAATCAACCTGAAATTTTAAATTTTTTATTTAGTAACGCTTGTAAAATTCTCCAACACTGGCCCACAACATTTGGTTCCACCAACTGCGTTTCACCAACAGACATTGACGAATACCAACATAATGCTTTCTATTATGCCATACGTTCTGGAAATACTGAGCTACTTAAAGTACTTTTAGAAAAATGGCCAGATAACAGTTCTTTTAAAAACTCGTATATGATGCACGAAACACTTCGAGGCGCTTATAGAGAATTAAAGCTAAAGAATGTTGAGCTGTCCTTTGAAATGGAATTCTTTGTCAGAAGAGAGTTTTTCAAAAGAGATTTTTATCCCTCTTTGGAAACCCAAACAGATGGCGAGCAGCCCAAGGAAGCCGTTTTAAAGCGAGTGCTGTTGGTCCTGGACGAGTGTAAAAGACTAATTAATGACTATTCAAATAAATACGTCGATGACACGTTTCTTGTTATGGCGAAGTTTATAGCTAAAAACATACACATATTGAAGAGGCAGTTGAAGTCTACTTATGATACAGTTCCTTGGGACGAAGTCGAGTTTTGTTTGGTCATTTTCATTCTTTCTGAAACAGAGTTAGAAGAAAACATCCTGCTTCATGCTCGTTGTTTGAATAAACAAAGGTTACTTTTGCACTTAAAGAACTTTGCTGATAGCCTTGAAACTACGATCACGCTTATTAATGAAGGAAGTGAAAGTTCCTTGCGAAAACCACCGAACTTACAAGAGCTGGGAGGAAATATACGAGATATGTGCGAAAAAAGAATAGTTCAAATGAATCCAAGTTTTAAAAACCTGTACATAGATTATTATTTGGTAAGGGATGAATATTCTTTAAAAAATATGAAAAGATATCTGGATCGCGCAGTAGCTGTGGAATGCGATGAAGAAGGGAAACTTGTGATCTCCAGAGCATTACAAGTTGTTGGTGAACATCTGAAAAATACTTTGGATTCTCCTAAGTTATCCGACACAACTTGTGGGCTTTTGTTGCTTTTCTGTCCCAAAGACACAGATGAAATTATAAAAGGTTTACGGAATGCCTTATCACATGCAGATTCCATGTCCAAAAGAATCGAAATAGAGAAAGCTAACGAAGACTTGTTTCGCGACATACAAGAGGATTTAAAAAAGCTACATGGAGCAATTGTTGAAATGCTTTGCCGAATAAAAATTACATTTATTAGAAATATATTAAAAGAAATCAATGAATGTGGAAATGAAATGAAACTGAAAGAAATATTGAAGTCAATGCCGTTTGTAAAAGTGGAAGAAGAGTTTACAGAAACTCCAGAAATCTCTCAATTACTTATACTAGAAACGGAAATAAGGGAACTAGAAAAAGCGATGGAAGTGAAGACACAAGATGAAGAAAAATTATTTGTTGCAATTAATAAAGAAATTAATTTAGAAAAAAATAGGTTACATAAAATTATTACAAATACGGTGAAAATACTAAAATCGTACACACATTTTATAAATTTTTATACACTCGTTTATACATCTCAGCAGTGTAAACTAAAAACGGTCAAAAATGAAGTGAAACAACTGTTGGAAAATTCTGCTCCAGATATTGAATGGTCAAGAGTGAACAAGATTTTAGTACTTTTAGATAAAATCGAAACAATCATTCAGTCTAAATTTATTGGAAAAGAACTTGATAAAATTCTATGTTTCCATTTCAAACCATTTTTCTCTGCTTTATTTTATCTGAGAAATATGAAATTGATCGAAGAATATAAGTGCAATATACTGATTAACAAAGTCAAAGGAAACAAACATATAAAAAGTAGTACTGTTTCGATTAGTAACCTTTCGGAGTCTACAGACAAATTACTTTACTATAACTTAGATCAATTAAGAAATACATTAGACAAAAATACATTTATGACTGATTTAAAAGACCGAATGGCAGTTGAGATGCTTTTATTGGACATATTTTCCCTACAAGATAAATATTTGTCATATAATCACCTATTTTTAGATGATGATCCAGTAACTCTTATCGGTAGAAACTTGCGAAACTACTTAGCTCATGAAAACATCTTGATACAGGTCCTATCGACTTCCGCACTAATTGACTTGCAACTAAATGCTCAAGCTATTTTAGAGAATTACAATCTATGTCAAGGAAGAACTATAGGAAAAACTTTTGAAAGTAACATTAATAAATTACAAGAAGAATACAAAAATGATTTAAGGATCGTTGCTATTCAGCAGGAATTGTTTGATGCTCTGCCTAAAGGCAATCTAGCAAGTGTTAAAAGATGCATTCGAAAAGGGGCAGATAAGAACGCGAAAAACACGAAACATAAAACATCTTTGCATTTAGCTTGTGAAGGAGCCAGTATTGATATTATAAAGTTTGTTCTGAATGAAAAGTGTGATATTGAAGCAAGAGATTCACGTGGTCAAACCGCGATTCACATTTCCGCTCTCCATGGTAGATCAAACATAGTAGAATACCTTATTGATGAAACAAAAGTAAGTGCCAATCAACTGAATAAATGCAATCAAACTCCTTTGCACATTGCTGCTGAGCACGGACATTTGGATGTGGTGAAAACTCTTGTTGACTTAAAAGCTTGCCCAAAGCTTCAAGATGTGTATGGTAATTCTCCTTTGCATTATGCAATAAAGAATAACCATATAAAGATTGTTCAAATCTTAATAGAAATGGAAAATAACGTCGATGAAAACCAGGCAATCGGAGGTATTACACCGCTACACATAGCTGCACACAATGGTCACTTAGAACTAGTTAATTACTTAATCGAGAAAAAGGCAAATGTCGATGCTGAAGATGATCTTCTACACGTTCCTTTGCACTTTGCGGCACAGATTAATCATCTGGAAATTGCCCAAAGTTTGATTGAGAACGGAGCAAAAGTTGAAAGCAGAGATTTGTTTGGCGTTACGGTTTTGCACGTAGCATGTTTTACAGGTAAAAAAAATATTATTCAAATGCTACTAGACAATGGATTACATGTTGATGATATAAATAACATTGATAAGAGATCCCCGTTGCAATATGCTGCTGAAAAGGGCAACTTCGAAGCAGTAGAACTGTTGATAAATCACAATGCCAAAGTTGACATCAGCGATTTATTCGGAAAAACCGCACTTCATTTAGCTTCTGAAATGGGCCACTTTGACGTTGTGGAAGTATTGCTGAAAAATAAATCTTCTTTAGAAGTTAGAGACAAACTAGGTTACACTGCATTGCATTATGGTGCCATAAATGGACATGAGAGTGTAGTTCGGTTATTGATAGAAACTGGGAGCAATGTTAATTGCGAAGATACGTGCAAAAACACGCCTTTGCATTTAGCTGCAAAAAACGGCCATCACGAGGTAGTGAAAGTTCTTATACACGAAAAAGCAGATATAAATATCGCCAATATCATAAATTCGACAGCATTGCATGAATGTTCGAAAAAAATCAATTCCAACGTTGCTAAAATGTTAATTAAATATCAAGCTGATATTTATGCTCCAAATCTTGAGCTTCAAATAACTCCATTTCAATATGCATTAGGCATGGGCTCTATAGACCTGCTGCAAGCATTTGAGAAAGGGGGGGCAAGGGTAGAAAACATCAAGACTTC
Organism: Oedothorax gibbosus; assembly: GCA_019343175.1. Lineage (NCBI taxonomy): Eukaryota > Metazoa > Arthropoda > Arachnida > Araneae > Linyphiidae > Oedothorax > Oedothorax gibbosus. The sequence continues at coordinate 41,017,358 of CM033280.1, forward strand.
AAATTTTACAGCTCTGCACTTGGGGATACTAAACGGAGATGAAAATTTTATTCAGTATCTAATCGATAAGAAATGTGATGTAAATGCTAAAAGCAAGTCTGGTTTGACACCACTGCACCTGGCTGTAGAGCGAAATAATCGGAGCATAATCGAAATTTTAATCAAAAACAGCGCTGCTTTAGATATTCGAGATAATAGCGGCTCTATACTCCGTTGCACATTGCAGTGCATCAGAACAATAAAAAAATTGTCGAATACTTAATCAAGAAAGGGGCTACTGCTAAAAATGATAGCCATGGGGAGCCTCTAGCAAGTGCAGTAATGAATGGCTTTCACGAAGTTGTCAATATTTTGATAGAAAAGGGAAGATTTGATGTAAATGTTAAATTGGCTAACAATAGCAGTCTATTGATGATTTCCATATTATATCGCCACAATAAAGTGACAGAAATATTATTAGAAAAAGGAGCTGATGTTAATTTAATATCAAATGATACCACACCTTTACATCTTGCTTCATGGTATGGTGACCTGGGAACAGTGAAATTGCTGTTTGAAAAAGGAGCAGATCCCAACGTTGAGGTTCTAACTGAAAAAATAACTCCACTGTATATCGCCATCATGGAAGGTCAAGTAGATGTTGTAGATGTTTTGTTAAAACATGGTGCTTATACAAATAAAGTTGTTTATACAAATAAGTCAGCTTTGCACGTGGCAGTTGAGTTTAGTGAGATACAAGTTGTAAAGTTCTTGTTGGAGCAAAAAGGTCTTGACATCAATAAAAAAATTAATGAGGATTTAACTTTATTGCATATAGCTTCTGCAATAAATAACGTAGAGGTTGTTAAATGTCTTGTCGAGAAAGGAGCTGACATAAACATAAAAGATGCTACATACGATGCTGAGCCTATTATTTGAGCAGCTATACATGGGCATGAAGATGTTGTAGAATTCTTACATAAACTTAGCGAAGATAATTCATCTTTGATAGTTCGGGCGCTAGGAGGGTCTATTCTAAAAGGGCATTTAAAAGTTGCTAAATATTTAGTGGAGAGTGGCGTTAATCTAAATGCATGGAGAAGTGGAGGCGACACGTTCCTTCATATTGCTTCCAGATTCAATCAAAAAGATATAGTTTTGTATATGCTCGAAAAGGGAGCTTATTATAACTCTAAGAACAGGAACGGAGATACACCTATGGAAGTGACAAAAAAATCAGATATAAAGTATGCATTTACTTTAGTTAAGCAATTATTCATTTCAGTAAAGCGCAATAAAAGAGGTTTGTTAAAGGCCTTAATTAAAGAAGGCGCAATTCTTAATGCAAAAAGAAAAGATGACTCGAGTCTTTTACATTATGCTGCCTATAAAGGTCTTTGTGATATTGTGAACGATCTATTGATGAACGGTGCAAATCCTAACATTGAGGGAAGAGGAAAATGCACGCCATTGCACTATGCTTCAAAATACGGGCACTTAAACGTCGTTAGAAGTCTACTATCACACGGAGCTAGACATGATTTTCAATCTGGCTCCGGAAAAACACCACTTGATTACTCCACTCAGTTTGAAGTTACTGAACTACTTTCTTTGATACAAAAAAGTTTTATGGGCGTTCTAAACGGAGATGCCGGATTTTTGGAAACCTTGAAAAATTTAAGAGAAATAGAAAGTGTCAGATGTGTAATGAAAACGAGAAATAAGGATAATAAACTTTTAATAACATTTGCGATTCGCAATGATTTTCCAAAAGTGAAACAATTGAAGCAGCTGTTAGAAGAAGACTTAACGCTAATATATTCAGAAGCATTTGAATACATTAGACTTGGAAAATATTCAGAATCTTTGAAATTATATGAAAATGTATTAAAAAGTAAATCAGATTACTTTTTATTTGATCATCCAGACACTATGGATATCAAGGACAAGATCGGAGGGGTGTTACTCGGACAGCTCGACTATGACAATGCAGTAAAGACGTTAAGCGAAAATTACGAAACGAGAAAAGTGTCCCTTGGAGCCAACAACATATTCACAATGAGCACGAAAAGGCAAATGGCTGTGGCGTTGTATCACTTTGGTCAAAAAGAAGCGGCTTTGAAATATTTACAAGACATTTACAACAAACAGTTGAAAGTTTTTGGGAAAAGTCATTCCGATGTATTAAAAACGCAAATGCACGTAGCTAGAGTTCTACAGCGAGATGATAAAGATCTGGAAGCTTTGAAACAATATGAGATAGTTGATGAGTTAAGAAAAGAATTTTGCAGTGAAGATCTTTGCATGTTAATAGATGTGCAGGCAAATATGGCTATGATACTAAGCAAGCAGAATAAGCACGAAGACGCACTTGAAAAACTTAATTTTCTTTACGCCACTATAAAAGAAATTCCCAGGGAAGAACATTTATATTCTCTGGAAATTATTAGTAATATGGCCCATGTTTACCGTAGAAAAGGTTGCTTCAATATATCGCTAAAGCTATATAAACATGTCCTCGAATTACAGAAAATAACATTTGGGGAAGAGAGTTTACAGTTTCTGCAAATACTTAATTCGATAGCGAATGTCTTATTATACAGCGTAAATTTGTAGAGTCATTCAAAACATTTTCCAAGTGCTGTATTATGGGTTCAACTGTTATGGGACCGACACACCCTATTGTACAAGATTCCCATGATATGAAAGAACAAATTAAATCTCATTTAAGTAGTGTGAGCGAAAAAGGAAAAGAAATATTATGCATCTTGGAACAAATAGAAAAGGATTTTGGAGATACAGAAGTACAGAACCTAGCATCCCAAAAGAAAATTTGAGCGCGCATCCGAGTTATACTTTCAACCGAATTCCAAGCATTTTTAATCCTTTGAAACCAATTTCATGTCAAAAGAGGATGTAAGACATTTTGCAGAAATAACAATAACCAGTGAACATTTTACTCGGTTATTTTCAGAGATGTCAAGCTTCCGAGCAATAGCAAATGGAGATCTTAATGTTGAAACGGGAAACAATTTCCCCGACAGAGATGTTTTTTACTGGATGGTTACTTACAAAAAGATTCTGTCGGGAATACATATTGAGTACGATGATATTGAGGGTATGTGATTGCCATAATACCATGAGTTTGAAACCTTTACACCCACAATAATTTGAATCAAAATTGACAATTAAACTATTAAAACTCTTTAGTCTTTTAAATATTACTATTGGAAGCCTTATACTATTTCAGTGCCGAAACTATTTTGAAGCCAATATTCTTCAATTTGAATTTAATGTTTATTCAAGCATTTATCAATAAAAGGTTTTGGTAAGATGGAAGAAGAAAAACTGAAAGTAAATTTTTCAGAGTTGTTGAAAATTCGGTCTACCCATCACGATTTGTCATTTATTATCGATACACGTTAAGGTGTCTTTTAACACAAAAATAAACCAACTGCTCGCATCAGAGATTCATATTTTCATACTATTACAATCACACCCTCTAACCGGCGAATCCGCCTGTCAATCACTGGAACTCATCTAAATGTCCTGGCCTTAATCAGGGCCTAGATTTGCCCAGACTGACAAAATTGGGTTAAGAACCCATTTTTACGACTTTTTTTACATATACCAACTCCACTTATTAATATACAGATAGCAATTGACAAAGCCTTGATTTTGTTTTGAAATAAACTGTTTCTGAATACTAATTGGCAGTAGAAGATCAATGAAATGCATCAAAAAATGGCTAAAAATAGTAGAACAAACTGGACATTACATATTATCCAAGCTTTCTGATGTGGGACACATGACAAAACTTTGTTTGCAATGGACTCCTCTTCTCCTGTTGAGGCGCATGGAAGTTAGTTGCTGACCAATTTGCTAAGAGTTCTTGTGACCCACATTTCTTCTCAACTGCATTGCAACATTCAGAGATATTAACTACGACAAACCCTTATTTCGCTCTGAAATAAACTATTTCTGAATACTAATTGAGAGTAGAAGCAGAAGCTCAATGAAATGCATTAAAAATGACCACAACCAGAACAAACTGGACATTACGTATTATCCATGCTTTCTGATGTGGGACACATGACAAAACTTTGTTTCCACTTAAAATATGTTGAATATCTCTGGATCAACCTATACTTTGCGTTTGCATCTCCCTGAGTCATGCTCAAGATGATCAGAAGTTTGTGAGATTATTGTGCAAGTATAGTCCTTATAGAAGATTAATATATATAGATTAATATACTCTAAGAGTATAAGAAACAGCAACTTATCAATATCCATAAATCTTCCACTGCAAACAAGACATTCAGCATAGACAAATCCTTCGATCAGCCCTCAAGAGAGCAAACAATTATGGAACCTCTGGATGTTTTAGTTAATTTAAAATAATTAAATTTTTTTTAATCAAATGAAGACGTCGAATCCATCGAAAGGATAAGTTCAAGTACAGGCTAACAGTTACGTCCTTGTCGAAATTGGAATATGAGACTTCCTACAAAGTGCAGTAAGAACAGGTAAATTTAGAATAAATATTAAATATTTAAACATGATTTTATTATTTCATGGCATTTTATTATTTTAAAGCACATGTATTTTATTATTTCATACACCTTTTTGCACCAAAATTAAGTTTTTCTATTTATTTGAAAAAAAAGGGGGAAGGAAAATTGTTTTATACTATAACTTGCATAATAAGTTGAAAGTAAAAATTTTGCAAGTTAAAATTGTCTATTTTCGTTAAATTTTGCAGATTTGACTAATATAGTACTTGTACCCAATATGGACAGTGCTCTCAATATATAGACACCCCTAATATCTTTAAAAGTTAAATTTTTAATCGAGAGATAGGAAGAAAAGCAGTTAAAAAAGTATGTTAGCATAGAAAGGGCAAAAAATCACGCTGTCCTCCAGTTCGATGGTAATTTGTATTTTTGTGTTGTGCTGATCTTAGTAATACTAAATTTTATTTTCTTATGATATATACTGTATAATTACTTTAAATATATAAAAAGTGGAGTGTTTTAGAAAGCTGATAAAACATGATTTCGATTGATATTGCATATATGCTTGATAATGTTTTCTTTGTATGTTTCTTATAAAATTTAGTAAAACTACGCCTGATTCCCAATATGGACACCTTATGTCCCCATTGGAAGTGCAGCTAAGGAATATTCAGATTAAAAAATGTGTAGCAGATGTGTTTAATGGGATTTTATTTAGCTAATTATTAATAAATTAATGTTCATATTAGTGACATTACTCCACTTTGGAGGTCTTGGAAAAGCCTCAACCGAAAATTACCCCCCTCAATTCTAAAGTGTACGTTTTGAAGATATTTAAACTGCCCCCTTCCCCACGTTACTTTAAATCATTTTCTTAGCCCCTCTCATCTAAAATCTCTTGAAATAGGGGCTCTTATATCCAATAGTATTTCCATAAGGAGCCACTTTTCCCAAATATGGACCTTTATGTCCATAATCGGGACAGATGGTTCCTTATATGGACACTTGAACTCATTTTTCGTTTTTAATATTTAAATTAAACCAGAATAATTTCAAGGTTACTCATTTTAATGATGATAGTCAATAGTCCAGGGATTAAATTTTAATGATACAGTATGACAGTCAAAAGTAATCGTACACTTGGAAATTTTGTTATTTTCAATTAAAAAACAATTATACATTTTTACAGAATAAAACCGTTAACTTAGTTTTAAAAATTTGTTTATCGTGTAACTTTATTCTGTTCTTCATAAATTGTCCAGCACTATGGTGTTCAGTTGTCTTATTTTTTTTTGTTTATTAAGGGGATACGGTACCCAAAACATTATTTCTAGAAATAATAACATAAACTTGAAAATTATAGTGGTTTTACATAATGTTCACTCTAAATAAACATTTTCTAGCAATAAAAACAAATATTTACAAGTAGTTTAAAAAAGTCAAAATTGTGAACTTTTTTAAAACGCTACTACTCTTTCAATTTTGAGAATAACTCCACCAAACCTTTACAGTTTGTTTTAGAACTATTTGTTTAAGAACTGTTTATGGATTTTAAAATGTGAGCTACAGTTAAAAAGTAACGTGCATTTATACTGAAAATATCGAAAAATCACAAAAAAAATTACAAATAATTGAATTCAACATTTTTTTATAAAACAACTATACGTAGTACACCTTATTCCATGCACAATTTTGTGCACCATTTATATAAAAACACAGGTTATAAATATCAAAACTCTAACTTAATTATCAAAAGAGCCTTAGGGTTTTTTTAAACATAAGAATTGAAAAAACGCGAAACAGAGAAAACAGGTTGAAAGCAGACGAAATACGCATTCAAACTTATAGGAATGAACCCAGAAAATATTTAATAACTTTTTTTCTTCAAAAGATATCATTATGAAACTTTCAGTAAATGTTCAGAAATATATTGTTAATAATAAGAAGTAAAAACTGAAAAATCGATATTTTGACCAATTTTTGGGTACCGTATCCCCTTAAGGGGGAATGGGCACGCTGGACCGGGGGCCTCCAAACTCAAGTGCCTCAATGTTAATCCAATGGGAAAAAACCATTTTCTCTGCCATATTTCTCCGGCTGTATTGAATATTTTTACAAATGTTTTTTTTTAAATAATATATGTAAATAACTTACAGGTCTCTATAATTGCACTTTTTAAAATTGCTTCGAACACTTTTTGTAAAATTATTTATTCAAAATTTTAAAAAAAATTCGAACCCATTTCAAAAGTGGGATTGTCGGGAACTGTAAGCCAGCTACTTTTATCACATAAAAAATCCGTTTGTGAAAATATTCAATACAGCCGGAGAAATGTGGCAGATAAAATATTTTTTCTCTCCATTGGATTAACACTGATGCACTTTGCTTTGGAGACCCGCGATCCAGCGCGCCCATTCCCCCCAGGAAATTTCAATTTTCGAATGACAAATGTTCTTACCACTCGTCGTTAATGAGTTAAGATAAAAAAAAATATGTAAGTCTCGAAAGCATTTTCAATATTTTACGAAACGATGAAGTATTTTACGTAGTGCTTCACCCTTAAAAGACCCAACGATTTAAAATTTAAAACATATTAACCGATTAACGACGTTTTTGTGAATACCATTAACACCTTCATTTCCTAATAAAAACAAAAGCCATAAGTTTTAAAATTCTTTTTTCGTGTAACTTAATTAGTCCTACATCAATAATTCAGGACTATTATCTTCATTTGTCTTACATTTTGTTTACTCAGGAAAACTTAAGCAGAAAGCTAAATTTTGCGTGGTAATTTTTCTTGCCAATGGTCATTAAAGGGTTAATTGTAAAAAATATGTACTTTTTTAGTATAAATGAGTAATCAAAATATAAAGTAGTTGTTGAGAAATTTTAAAAATACCTCAAACTTCCAGGTGTACGAACAATTTTGGTTGCCATTATACTTCTATTTATAGTTTTTTAAATGGGATTTGGAATGTAGCTTTTATTAAATTTTGCTTCAATATTAACATTTAACATTGCAGTTATTCAACGTATAATACTTATATTATACGTTGAGTAATTGAAATTATAATAATTTTTTTAGATTTTTGTTTGTATTTTTTTTTGTTTTTTTGTAATAATAAAGATTATTATTATACTTATTTGTGGGATTTGTGGCTCGTGATGTGAAAGTGGGTGTCGGACAGACGGGCTGAATGATTATACCTTTCACTTTTTACGTAATGTAAAAGTTAAAACTAAAAATATTCAGTACCATTCAGTTTTCAATAAAATCTTTTTATCCATTTATTTTTATACCGCGGCTAATCATATGAATTTTAATTAAAATTAATGATAATGAAGGTAAAATGAAACAAGAAGTTCATAAAGAACTAAAATAGCCTACTTTCCTGTTACTTAAATACTTACTGAAGTTCTAATCGGGAAAAAACTAGGTTTCTAACAGTAAATATCATCAACAGCCGTTTCTACACTAGATTTATACATATTAGAAAAAAAAATCGAAACACAGCATCCAGCTAATAATTTAAACTTCTAAAAGCCAAAATCAACTATTTTCCTTAATATTATTTCGCAAATCAATTAAACATTATTTATCGTCTGCTCGCGATTTATTTGTAGTTCGAGGAATAATTAAATATTTATTAATAACAAAAGTAATGAAACTCCAAACTGCATTAAAAAAAATAAGAAATGTAAATTAAAACTTAGCATAATTGTATGCAAAAGTATGCCTTGCCGCTTTCTTGTTAGATAATTAATGAATAATCAAGGAATCAAATTGTGCTACATTTTATGACGTCATTCCAAACTGATTCATGAAAATATTATTTTGCTTCAAATATGTTTAAATAAATAAAGTTTCTCATGCCATTGTTGATTTGGCAACAGTGATTTAAATGACTCAAAATTGAATTTCAATGCTAATTCAATGGGAAATTCGCCGACAGATAGTAGATTTATGTCCGTCCGGACGTACAGACAGACAGACGGACAAAAAGTATGAAAGTTGGTTATCTGAGGTCATAGCTTTCTAACAAAAAAAGAATTTTTAAGATCCGATGGATAGAACCGATTTTGGAAGGGGGGTACGGACAGACAGACAGACGGACAGACAGACGGAAAGACAGACAGACATACGAACAGACAGACAGATGGACATCAACCGCATTTCAATACCTACAGTGACTTAAATGACTCAAAATTGAATTTCAATGCTAATTCAATGGGAAATTCGCCGACAGATAGTAGATTTATGTCCGTCCGGACGTACAGACAGACGGACAAAAAGTATGAAAGTTGGGTATCTGAGGTCATAGCTTTCTAACAAAAAAAAGAATTTTTAAGATCCGATGGATAGAACCGATTTTGGAAGGGGGGGGGGGGTACGGACAGACAGACGGACGGACAGACAGACGGAAAGACAGACAGACATACGAACAGACAGACAGATGGACATCAACCGCATTTCAATACCTACAGTGACTTAAATGACTCAAAATTGAATTTCAATGCTAATTAAATGGGAAATTCGCCGACAGATAGTAGATTTATGTCCGTCCGGACGTACAGACAAACGGACAAAAAGTATGAAAGTTGGGTATCTGAGGTCATAGCTTTCTAACAAAAAAGAATTTTTAAGATCCGATGATTAGAACCGATTTTGGAAGGGGGGGTACAGACAGACAGACAAACGGACAGACAGACAGATGGACAGACAGACAGACATACGAACAGACAGACAGATGGACAGACAGACAGATGGACAGACAGACAGTTGGACATCAACCGCATTTCAATACCTACAGTGATTTAAATGACTCAAAATTGAATTTCAATGCTAATTCAATGGGAAATTCGCCGACAGATAGTAGATTTATGTCCGTCCGGACGTACAGACAGACGGACAAAAAGTATGAAAGTTGGGTATCTGAGGTTATAGCTTTCTAACAAAAAAAGAATTTTTAAGATCCGATGATTAGAACCGATTTTGGAAGGGGGGGTACGCACGGACAGACAGACAGACGGACAGACGGACATCGACCGCATGTCAATACCTACTTTTTCATTTTTAGCCTACTTTTCTTTTTTTAATTCGAAAGAATTAAAAAAATGAAAAAGTATTAGCCTACTTTTCTTTTTTTAATTCGAAAGAATTAAAAAAATGAAAAAGTAGGTATTGACATGCGGTCGATGTCCGTCTGTCCGTCTGTCTGTCTGTCCGTCTGTCCGTCTGTCCGTCCGTACCCCCCTTCCAAAATCGGTTCTAATCATCGGATCTTAAAAATTCTTTTTTTGTTAGAAAGCTATAACCTCAGATACCCAACTTTCATACTTTTTGTCCGTCTGTCTGTACGTCCGGACGGACATAAATCTACTATCTGTCGGCGAATTTCCCATTGAATTAGCATTGAAATTCAATTTTGAGTCATTTAAATCACTGTAGGTATTGAAATGCGGTTGATGTCCAACTGTCTGTCTGTCCATCTGTCTGTCTGTTCGTATGTCTGTCTGTTCGTATGTCTGTCCGTCTGTCTGTCCGCCTGTCTGTCCGTTTGTCTGTCTGTCTGTACCCCCTTCCAAAATCGGTTCTAATCATCGGATCTTAAAAATTCTTTTTTTGTTAGAAAGCTATGACCTCAGATACCCAACTTTCATACTTTTTGTCCGTCTGTCTATACGTCCGGACGGACATAAATCTACTATCTGTCGGCGAATTTCCCATTGAATTAGCATTGAAATTCAATTTTGAGTCATTTAAATCACTGTAGGTATTGAAATGCGGTTGATGTCCAACTGTCTGTCTGTCCATCTGTCTGTCTGTTTGTATGTCTGTCTGTTCGTATGTCTGTCCGTCTGTCTGTCCGCCTGTCTGTCCGTTTGTCTGTCTGTCTGTACCCCCCTTCCAAAATCGGTTCTAATCATCGGATCTTAAAAATTCTTTTTTTGTTAGAAAGCTATGACCTCAGATACCCAACTTTCATACTTTTTGTCCGTCTGTCTGTACGTCCGGACGGACATAAATCTACTATCTGTCGGCGAATTTCCCGTTGAATTAGCATTGAAATTCAATTTTGAGTCATTTAAATCACTGTAGGTATTGAAATGCGGTTGATGTCCATCTGTCTGTCTGTCCGTCTGTCTGTCTTTCCGTCTGTCTGTCTGTCCGTCTGTCCGTACCCCTCTTCCAAAATCGGTTCTATCCCTCGGATCTTAAAAATTCTTTTTTGTTAGAAAGCTATGACCTCAGATACCCAACTTTCATACTTTTTGTCCGTCTGTCTGTACGTCTGGACGGATATAAATCTACTATCTTTGGCGAATTTCCCATTGAATTAACATTGAAATTCAATTTTGAGTCATTTAAATCACTGTTGCCAAATCAACAATGGCATGAGAAACTTTATTTAAACATATTTGAAGCAAAATAATATTTTCATGAATCAGTTTGGAATGACGTCATAAAATGTAGAACAATTTGATTCTTTGATTATTCATTAATTATCTACCAAGAAAGCGGCAAGGCATACTTTTGCATGCAATTATGCTTAGTTTTAATTTACATTTCTTATTTTTTAATGCAGTTCGGAGTAGTTTCATTACTTTTGTTATTAATAAATATTTAATTATTCTTCGAACTACAAATAAATCACGAGCAGATGATAAATAATATTTAATTAATTTGCGAAAGAATATTAAGGAAAATAGTTGATTTTGGCTTTTAGAAGTTTAAATTATAGCTGGGTGCTGTGTTTCGATTTTTTTTTCTAATGTGTATAAATCTAGTGTAGAAACGGCTGTTGATGATATTTACTTTTGGAACATAGTTTTTTTTCCCGATTAGAACTTCAGTAAGTATTTAAGTAACAGGAAAGTAGGCTATTTTAGTTCTTTATGAACTTCTTGTTTTAATTCTTTCGAATTAAAAAAAGAAAAGTAGGCTAAAAAAAATGTTCTTTAAAATAAGCTTGTGAAAGGAGATTCAAAATCTCATCTATTTGTATCTATTGAAATGGAACTAGGTCAAATTAGTATTCTATTATGAAAAGTAGCAATCTTTGTAAGAAGCCATCACTAAAGGATTTAAATTACTCGTATATATTTTGAATTTCAAGTAAGCTACTCTCAAAGGTTATTATATAGCAAATAAGTTTGCGATAATAAATTTTCAATGAATAGTTTTATTATACCTTTGACAAACTCATAAATTGTTTTCGTTTTTTAAAGAGAAATTATCTCTTTAAACAAATCAGTTGAAAGAAAGAGATGAAAAAATACTTTTAACATATTTTCTTTTCAAAATCTAAAATATAAAGGGAGGGAAAAAACAACTTCAGCTATTATATTGAACCTATTGAAAACATTATATGTAGGGGGATACGTAATAACATTTAGTTTTTTTTTTTTAAAGTATCTTACAATTATATTTTTTTGGATATATTCATTGTAATTGGTTTTATTTTTTGATTAATTTGAGAGTACGACTTATCATTTGGAGTTGAGAATGCAGATCTGACTTACAACCAATTATTTCAATACAAAATACATGTTTTAAACTCATAAACTACAAATCATTTAACTTTCTAAGTTTAAGAACTCTTAATTTTCTCCTAAAATAGAAACTAAACTGCTTATTCACGTGATAAATATGAATAATTATTATGATAATGAAAAACTAATTTTTGATTTTTTAATAAGTATCGACGACTTGAATATCTATTTTTTACTATAAATTTAAATCATATTAATCTTATCTGTATAACAGTCAATCTTCACTTTATGTTATATATCATTTGTTTACATGTTTTTGTTGTTGTTGTTAGATTTCAACTTTTTTTGTTCGCCTGTATACGAGATTTTCCCCCTTGGTGTTGTTCACAGTATATTTAATTGTTTTTTGTTCTTGTATTAATAAAGAACATATTATTATCTTAATTGAATAAACATAATCACATTATCTTAAGAAATAAAAAAAAAATATATAAAAAGATTTTGCAATACTTATAACACCGATGTATTGTTTCTTGCAGTGACGATATTTTTCCGTTGTACAAAGTGTCTTACATGTGGTTTTCAGCCATTGGTTGCGGCTCTACAATGTTGATTGGTTACGTCGCCAGCTTGATTTTGAATCATAAGCGAGGTGAGTAGTTGGTTGGTACATGTATTTCCGACTTGTGTGCTTGATCCATATATATCATAGTTAAAGTATTAGATTGGCAGATCACGTGATCTCCATCAATGCTAACGACGGTTGGTTGGTAGACATATATATTCAGGTTTGTGTGCTTGGTCAGCGACCCGCTTATAAACCTTCGTCAAGTAAGACAGACACAACAGACAACACACACACATAAGTGGATCCATCTAATTTTTAGAGACAGAGGCCAACTAGAGGATCCCCAGAATTGGCTTGTCACCCCCAGAGGTATGCTAACGACGGGACGCGCATGGAGACCAGAATATGAGGGCAATGGGGCCAGTGTTGCCATCAGTTTTAGGAGAAAAACACTAATGAAAAAATACCTATTAATTCTAAAATTACAAAAACATACCATGAAAATACTAGCAAAGCGTTTCACGTTTTTTTTAAAGTCACTAAAAAGATTCCAAAATGCAGCTGAAATGTTTATAGTATTGTTTTGTAATTTTAGAATTAAATGGTATTTTTTCGTAGTGTTTTTCTCCTAAAACTGGTGGCAACACTGGCCCCATTGCCCTCTTATTCTGGTGTCCATGCGCGTCCCGTCGTTAGTATTGGAGGTCACGTGATCGGCCAATCTAATACTTTAACTATGATATCTAATGGCTTGATCAGAAACCCGCTTATAAACCTTTGTCAAGTAAGACAGACACAGACAGAATTTTTTACTGACACACAGAGAGAGAAGGAAATTACACCCAGGGCGAAGGCGGGAATCGAACCCGCACCCGGTACAGCGCGCAGACTCTAAGCGTTGACAGCTATCTTAACCACTAGGCCACCGGGGCACCCGCGAGGTGAGTATTTTGATTTAGTTTGAGAGTTTCTGGCTGTCTATTTCAAACTTTTGAATGAAGCTTTAACATAGCTTCACAAGTTTCATTATTTTGAACCGTAGTCAAGTTACGAAGACAAACGTTTGAGTAGACGCCGAACTGAAAATTATACTTTTAATGCCATTGGGACTTTAATGCGATTTGGTGGGAATTCATAGGGAAAATGTCCCCAAAAAATGTTAAATCCTATTTTTCTTCCCCCCGTGTGCTTTTCAATAGACTAAGGGATTCCCAACCTTTTTGCACCTGCGTACCACTTGACTTTTTGAGAAATTTTGGCGTAACACCAGACCTAAATATTTTAATAAACGTATAATATTTACTCTTCTAAAAGTGTTCAAAGGCTTTTTGAATTAAATTCCTATCAAAATTTAATTCAAATTTCAGGTGAAGTAGCGGAAGTGCCAATGGAGTTGCTAAGTCCCATGGCGAAGCATTTCATGAAGAAGAAAGAAGACATCAAAGATAAAAAGGGAGTGACTACAGTGGTGAGTTAATAATTAAATCCTATGTATAAAAAGATCGCATACGTGCAATGATTAAGGGCGAATGAGCCCGAATGACCAGGGGTCTCCAAACCAAAGAGCCCCTGTGTTAATCCAATTAAAAAAAATGTAAGCCTACAATTTTCTTTGAAATGCTAAAAAAGAATGTCAATAAGACTAAAATGAGTATAACCATAGACATAAATAGAATGGACTGCTCATTGAATAGTCCAGCAGCTTTCACAAGCGTACCAAACATGAAAATCGCCAAGAGGAGAAAGGTTGCAACACATGGCAACTTAACGCTACTGTTTCGTTAGAACTATGCCAATTGTCACCAGACCTAAAAACCAGATAAGAGTAGGCTGGCAAACCTGAATGGTGACTCACATATGTTCCCAAGTCACGTTGGTTTCTAGAATCCAGCTGTAGACGATTTTTTCCCCCATAGTCATTTTTTTCTTCTGGCTTTAATCATAAATATTTGATTAAATTCGTCCAATGTTGGATTATTCTTAATTATGTAATTTTTTTAATCTTACATTTGCAGAAAACTATTTTTAATTGCGGTATCTTTTAAGTAACTCGTACAAGATGCCAAATTCTTGTGTAGTTCTTAATTGCAAAGAGTGGCGTAAAAAAGGATTTGTCACACTTCACAGGTAACATTTATTTAGTTCTGCATACTTTTAGTAATTGTGTTCTTTATAAACTATACTTTTTATCGAGGGAATTTATTCTAAAAGCTCTTTTATACTGAAGAATCATCTTCATGATTAAGTCAACGTTGTTAGAATTCTAATTAATCTTTTGGGCCAAGTCAATTAAATTAATGGTCTGAACACTGGCAGCTAAGAAGTAGAATATTTTTGGTACAATAGCAAAAAAAAAGATTCTTGTTTTTGGAATCGTAGTTTTTGAATTACTAATATTTAAAAAGTCGAACATTTGTTAAATTGAACAGCTAATGAATTGAAATAGCGATTCATCTTTGTTCCTTTCTCAACTTCTTTTTCATACCACTAGATTGTCGGTATCATATGTTCAAGTCGTTGTGAAAAAACTCGCCAACTGTTCGCGATCACGTGCTAGGGTAAAATCTTACCCCAGCACGTGACCATGAGGGGATCGCTTTAGGTTTGCCAATGCGCAGTCCTTTCTATTTTATGTCTCTGAGTATAACCTTTTGGCTGCGTTATTGTTTTCCTCGAAATAGGTTAAAAAACTGCGTTTTCAGATTGCATATTTCAAATCTACATTTAATTAAGCATTACCATTTAATCAAAATAAACAAAGAGTTTTGAAAAAAGGTTTATTTTTCAGTGTAGAACTAAATCATAAAAAAATTGTCGGAAAGTAAAGGCTCGCATCCTACCGCCATCTATTAACCAACATTTGAACAAAGAGTTTTGTAATTTTTTTTTATTTTCTACGTAGAATTAAATCATAAAAAAAGTTGTCCGAATGTAAATATGATCATGTCCTAACGCCATCTATTAACCAACATTGGAATAAATATTTAAACATCTCAGCAGATCTAATATGAAATCATGAATGTAGAAAGAATGAAAACAATACCAGTTAAACAATATTCAGTTTTCTAACAATTTTTTAACCTTTCAAATACCTTAATATGAAACATAAGTTAATGAAAGTATTGCATTGGGGGGGGGGGGGGGGGTGATAAAAATCGGAGATGGAAATTGTGGGTTTTCTACACGTTTTGGTGAATGCTAATGTTACAAACATGTTTTTTTAAACATTGGTTCGTCTGTTCGTCTGTCTGAAACCACTTTACAGCTCGAACTATAAGAGCTAAGAACTTCATCGGCACACTAGTTCCTAGTACCTGTCAGACGTCATAATAAGGTTTTCGAAAAAATCGCGCGTGCCCAAAGGGTATCTTCCATAGATCTTTTTCGGTTATAGAGGTATTGCTGAAAAACGAAAAAGAGGTACAGTCTTCAACTTTAGTACATGAATTATTAGTACGTGTCAGAAGTCCTGATAAGGTTTTCTGGAAAATTGTGCATTTGCAAGGGTTACTGCTATAGAACCTTTTAGGTTTTAAAGTTATTAAAATTACTGGATACATTATTTCATTATCTTTGAGTGTATTAATTTATTGAGTGTTAATTGAAAGTCGTGTAGTGTTACACACCCCTAGTTTCTTACAGTGTACTAAGATTCTTATAGTGTACTATATTTCTTTCAGTGTACTAAGCTTCTTATAGTGTACTATATTTCTTACAGTGTACTAAGCTCTATAGGTACTATATTTCTTACAGTGTACTAAGCTTCTTAAGTTAATATTTCTTAAGTGTACAAAGCTTCTTATATGTACTAGATTCTTACAGTGTACTAAGCTTCTTATAGTGTACTATATTTCTTACAGTACTAGCTTATAGTGTCTAGTTTACAGTTTAAGCTTCTTAGTGTACTAGTTTGTTTCTAAGTTTCTCACAGTGTACTATTTCATTATTTTAGGAATCAATAGCAATCGAGAAACTACCCCCACCAGCCACCAAAGTAGATGCGGACGTACAAACAACAAATGGTGCATCAGAAGACACAGAAAAAGAACGATATTAGCAAATCGTCCATCCTTAGAGATCAAAGTGATATGGAGCTCTTGGGACGTGATGTTGGTCAGCATTTCAAGTGTCTCCGATCGCGTCTTTCTCAACTTTAAGGCCAGAGGAGGTCTTTGTGATGTCACGCTTTCCGTTCGGTTTGGAAGAAGAACAAAATCTGTTCGGAACTTGAAAAGTGTGCTGCCGTAGGTAGGTAAACTGCAGTAACCACAACAATGATTTGGAGTATTTTTGCCCAAAAATATATAATTAAACCCAGAAATATAATTTGCCCAGAATTTTATAAATATATGGTATTTTGTGTTACATTTATTTCTGTTAGCAATTTCCTAAGTAATTTTGATTGTAAGTTTTAGTTCGCATAAATGGGTTTGTTGCTCTCCCCTTGGCGAATCATAAATTTTTTTATTGTTTTTTTAACACAAAAAAATGTTCAATAAACTGATTGATTGATTGAAATAATCAGTCTTTTTCAGTATATCTTATAAATTACAGTTATTAAGTTCTTTGAAACAATTAGGCTAGATACTGCAGTTTACCCTCCCATGGCAGAATAGTCGGCTGGGTCGAATAGTAGGGTGACCAGACGCACTGCATTTCGCAGTAGAGTTTAGTTTGTTATTCAACTATCTAAGTACAAAAACTGTGCAATATTCTTAGTTCTATTCTTTTTTTAGTTATTCAAATAAAAACAACGGAATGGCGTTTTCATAGTTGAAGGGTTAATCACTGAAACGAACCTGGTCAGGCTATCGAAGCGAACAGCCATTGTTCTTCTTCGGAACAGTCGACACTACGTCGGAAAGCGTGACGTCCATGAGAGCTTCTACGACCTTATAATTTGAGACGGCCGTGTTGAGAGACAATGTATAAATATGTGCGAATCCCGAAACATACTTTCGTTACTACAGGGTGGAGCAAATAAAAGTGACCCGTCATTGAGATAGGAATAAGATTGAATTGCTACCAAGTCAACAACCAATTCAAAAACAGGTTTGCAATTGATCAACTCACACTCACACATCCGCAACTCACACTTACGCACTAATAGATCTGAACTCGCCAATAGTTCATGTGCCAATAGCTCTAATGTGATGCTAATCTAATCCAACCAATGGGAAAACAAGTCTGCCAAGTGAAGCCATTACACGCTTGAATAATCTTTTATTTCGACTTGAAGGCTTTCAGACGGCTTCATTAGTTTTTCTCGCCAAGCATCTCAATGCATTCCTATCTCTAACGCCGGGGCCACTTTTATTTGCGCCACCCTGTACGATGCGGTTGTTTTATAGTCTAGCTGCCACAACTTAGCATCCAAAATATTTTGACTGTGGAAGATTCTACTTTGAATTAAGGTTTTAAGTCGAAGGAGGCAGGGTTGCCAGCTCGGGGCGTTTGGCGAGAAGAGGGAATTGTTGGTCGAGTTCGATTGTAAATAATGTATCACACTAGAACTACACATCAGTTATCGGCGATAGAGGATTTGTTGTTGATTGCTGGTAGCGGTTAGCGATTATACGTGTATTTCTTTGTTATCTTGACTTGATCATTAATCGATATAAGAGTGAACCCGATGCAAGTTCGATCTACCCTTCAATTGATAATATGTTTCTAAACCTTAAAGAAATATGCGCCCATAAAAGCAATGAATCGCCAAACATAGTAACTCTTGCCCAAAACCTTCCTTACCTTTTTCGAAGTGGACTGTTCCACAATCAAAATATTTAGGATGCCAAGTTGTGGCAGCCAGACTATACCAAAAAAGCCATGTATAATATTTTACATTCAATTTGATCCAAAGTTGTTATATTACGTCGAAAGATGATTTTTAGAAATAATTTAGAATTCGTTAACCTCTTCACTTCCTAAAAAAATCTTACACATTTATTCTTTATCTAAATATATTTTTCAAACAATTACATATTTAAAAGAATGTTTTCGAAGTAAATTTGGAAAAAATAACGTTTAACATTTTCTTTGGGGATCACGTCAATTTATAGAAATTAGAGGTTTTGATCGGTAAAAATATAAATTTTTTATGTTCTATGAAAAAACAAGCTGTCAGCTTTTTGTAATTAATATTTCATTCTAACTTTTGTTTTAAACCGCAATATCCTATAAATTAATAGGTGAAAAAAAACCTTTTTTTGCAAACCCTCCGAAATCTCCTTGACCCTTTGATACGTCATTATTTTTTAAAAAATCTAATCAATAAATCCGCTGCTTCTGTATCGTTATTTTTTGGACAGTTTGAACCATTCTAGTGTATATATAATAGAAAAGTTAGTATTAGGAAAGAAGTAGGTTTGTAACAGAATCTGTCACTTAACCCGCTTCCACAAAACAGTTGTGTTTAACAGGTAAAAAGGCGCCAAATACAGCATTATTTCTATATTAAACATTTACATGCTAAATTTGGCTAGTTTCATTTAATTTTATTCCGAAAATTCAATAATTATTCCTTATCGTTTGCAAAAATTAATTTATATTTCAAAGAATAAATAAGAAATATTCCTCGTTTTTAATTAGACTGAAAACATTTCATATCGACATACAAAAAATCTCGTAGTGGAATATATTTGGCGTCATTTCAAACTGATCGATGTCGCAAAAATAAATTTATTTTTTATTTATTGTCTAAAAGAATAAACGTTTCTCGAGCGATTGTTGTGAATGGCAATGGTGATTTAATTCCAATAAAGATGGCTTCCTAAGCTTTTTAAATGAGCATTAAATGTTGCAGGTTTTTAAATAATTGAAGTACTTCAAATTCGAATTCTTCTCTGAAATTTTCAATGTATTCTAATTTCGATGCGCTAAATTTTTTGACGTATCACGCTTGTCCGTAGCATTTGTAGTTTGGGCTATGAAAGTGGGTGACGGACAGACAGACGGACTGAACGATTATAATACCTTCCACTTTTTACGTTATAAACGTAGTGTGGAAGCTAAAATTGTAAAATGAAGTTGTGATTAAATTCATGTACGTGTACCTCTGGAGCGAAGAGGTTAAAACTGGTGATAGACAAGGCTGCCCTACCGATTGCATAAAAGCTGTGTGCAGACCACATTTGTCGATTCTATTTGCGCATTTGTCCACAGGTCCTTCAGTTTCTTTTCTCTGATGGACAGCTAATGAATAAGAAACAATTCAGAACTCTTGAGGATCTACACTCTTTAAACAAACGAGCGGTTTAACTCAGTCTGAGTTAATTTCCACTCCTTTCCGTGCCGAAAATGCACTTCCCTTATAGGAGTGGATTTCACTCTTTTGACGGAGTGGTAAAATAATATAAGAAAACAATCTACGTCCTACACTCTTAAAACGAGCGGTTTAACTCAGTCTGAGTTAATTTCCACTCCTTTCCGGTGCCGAAAATGCACTTCCCCTATAGAGTGGATTTCACTTTTTTGCGGAGTGGTAAAATAAATAAAGAAACAATCTACGTCCTACACTCTTAAACGAGCGTTTAACTCAGTCTGAGTAATTTCATCCTTTCCGTGCCGAAATGCACTTCCCCTATAGGAGTGGATTTCACTCTTTTTGCGGGGTGGTAAAATAAATAAATGAAAACAATCTACGTCCTACACTCTTAAAACGAGCGGTTTAACTCAGTCTTAGTTAATTTCCACTCCTTTCCGGTGCCGAAAATGCCCTTCCCCTATAGGAGTGGATTTCACTCTTTTGACGGAGTGGTAAAATAAATATAAGAAAACAATCTACGTCCTACACTCTTAAAACGAGCGGTTTAACTCAGTCTGAGTTAATTTCCACTCCTTTCCGGTGCCGAAAATGCACTTCCCTTATAGGAGTGGATTTCACTCTTTTGTTTTAAGAGTGTAGACTTATATACGATAAGGCTTATGAAACTTATTGACATGTGCTTATTTATAAGCATCAAGAACTTGTGTTATACTTTTATTTTTTCTACAGGTTTAAATGTATTAACTATGAATAAAAACTTTATTCTTGTAAAATTTACTCATAATGGATGATCTTAGTAGAAGAATGTGCTAAGTGACAAAAATGTAAAAACAGAAAAAGGAGCTTCAAAGATTTTACTTTGCACTTCAGATCTGTTGAAATGGAACGTGCAAACCGTACAAAATACACTAAACTTAAAGTTTATGAAAAAGGGAAACTTTTTTTTATCGTTAAAGAATTTAGTAAGATGTTAATTGACACAAAAAGCTCAATTTTTTCAGAAAAATTACTTAGCAAGTTCTTGCACTAAGCTCTTCAATTATGTAGTAAATACAGTTGTTTTCAATACACACATTTTTACTCTTATATATAGGCTTCTTAATCCTGTGATATTGGTTTCACAGGATTAGAAAAAGAATATGAGGGAAGTTTTGTATTTTTATTTTTGGATTTTTTTAGGACATCATTGGCTTATAAGGGCTTCGAATAAATTGTTGTCAAATTTAAGAACATGCGCTTTTCGAATTTAAGATTATGCATGTTTTAAAATTTAAGAATGTATATACGTATTTTGGAGAAACTGTGTTCTCAGTTTTGAGAAATTATTTACCCAGTTTAGAAACTATTTTATCTAATTTTTGGTAATGAATTTTCTTATTTTACTTACTGGAAGTAACGTTAATCGTTTAATAAAACTAATTTAAAACTTGTACTAACAATCTTGTACAAAGAATCTAGAATAAAAAAAATAAAACTTATAAACTAATGCAAACTCACAAAATTCTCGTAAAAATTCTTCAAGTTTGTATTTTTATAGCAATTTTAAGACAGACATTGAATTTTAAGAACGAGCATCATCTCAAATTTACCATTTTAACGTATTTGCTTTTGAGAATGTTATCATAATCATATAAAATGTGGACATCCTATCATTCATTTTTGTGAGCTTTCCATTGTTATTGTATTTACCAATTTAAATGCATGCTCTTCTTGTGAATAATTTTTTTTTTATAAAACATAAGTACTATTCTTTATTTTACATGTATGCTCTTCTTGTGAATAAATTTTTTAAAACATAAGTACTATTGTTTATTTGACACGTCGGATTCATTTGAAAACTACGGGAAACTAATTTAAAAGAATTCGTAATTATTTTTGCAACTAATGGCAATTTTTCAAAAGTTTACGCCGCAACAAGAGCTCTATTTTTGTTATTTATTAAAATCATTGGGAGATTATTTTATTCGTTTCTTCATACTTAGAAATCCAAATTCATTTATATTATTTTAGAGTACTTAAGGGTGAGCAATTTTCCTTTTCATATGAAGCTATGATTATTATGTTATTAAAAAACAACTTATCGTAGCATAATAATAAAAGTAATATAATCAGATAATATTTGATGCCAAATTAGTTAGTAGTTTTTTGTTTACAATTAAAGCGAAGCAAATTTTTAAGGCAGAGGCTACGCGCACGGGCACCGTTCACGCATTCCGTGTACGGGTATTAACCGTACATGCTCAATGCGGGGCTTACTGAAACCGTGTATACATTGCCTGCACAGGCACGGGAATTATACTTGAAAGTTGAGATTACTCTTTTTGAGCCACGGACAATTTCGTTTTCTCTAAAAAAAAACATCAGTATTCAACATGGGGCAGTATTGTAGGGCGTATTGAAAGCCTAAACACTCGTTTGGGGTGCGGAAAAAAAAATTCCCTAAAAAACATCAGTTCTAGCCATTTGTAATGAGAATTCAAAAAATTTGAAATTTAAATAATTCATGAAAACTTTAAAAAAAATAAAATTAATTCAAGTAAACTTGCCAGGACAACTTTAAAACGGTGATCTTCCTGGGTGAAATAAAAAAAGCTTGGAAAAAAACATTTGTACTTCTGCTAAAAGAGGGGATATGAACCCGGGACCTTTAGATTACGAACCGCTTATGCTACCACTAAGCTACGACGTCCGTTAAGAGCCAAGCTCAAACTGTTAAAAAGGCCCAGCCCTGAGCAGTTACGGTATGGGACACAAAATCGTCCAAAACATCGAAAAAAAATTATTTGTTTAAAAAAAATTCAACTTATTTTAAATTCAACGACACCAAAATTATGCTTCTACGTTAAGTACAACTCCAATTATTTTAAGCTAACTATATTAAGCTTATGTATGAAGTGTTTGAATTTTGTAACTTTGAACCCATTTTTCTCATTGATGGTTTTTTTCATGTTTTACCAAGTTCAAATTGATATAACTTCAGATCTATTTGAAGAATATTTTTAAAACTTGCGCTACAGTATATTTTCAAACATATTATTTTAATTTGTCGTTAGGGAATAGTTGTAAATATTTTTTATTATTTATTATTTTAAAAAAAAATAGTGATCCTGTGAAATTATTAAAAAAAAATCAATAATTTAAAAAAAAAAAAAAACATTGACAAATAACAAAATTCCGTAAAGACAGTTTGTTAAGTACAATTTCCTGTTTATAAAAATGCTAAATTTTTGTTTGTCAATAAATAATTTTTGGACTTATAACAAAAATAAGAAACGTCACTTTTTGACACATTTTATTTTTTTAAAACAAAATTAATAATTTTTTAAAACCTTTAACTATCTAAAAGTGTTAGTATATTTAGTATGCATTTATGGAAAAAAATTATAATGATATCTGCAATATTTAAAAAAAAGTTAAAAGTGTCCCGTAACCCCTTACTATACCCGTACGCGTAATGCGTGTACGGTGCCCGTGCACGTAGCCACTCCGAATTTTTAATTCAACTAATTAATTGGTGAATTTGGTAATTTTAAATTGTAAAATTTTACTGGAAAACTTATTTATGATTTTTCATAATTGATTTAATTTAAGAATTAACAAAGTCAAATTGTTAGTCAATTTAATAATTTAAAAAAAATAAGCAACAATATAATTTAATTAATTTTACGAATCTTCTGTCTGCTTGTAATTTATACACAAAGAGGTATATAAATTTGTAAATTGTCTTAAAAGTAATTAACACTAATAAATAACACTTTTGCCTGATTAATTACTAGGATATTTTAATGCAATAGCAGTCACAAAAATGTATTTATAAAATTACTATTTTTATCCATGTATGATCCTAAAATGCTTTTTTATAATGTGAGACTAATAATACTTTTAACCCAGCAAAAGGCGCGGGGGTATTTTATAACCCCAAGGATTCTTTTAGAACTAATATTCTTACACTCTTAAAACAAACGAGCGGTTTTAACTCAGTCTGAGTTAATTTCCACTCCTTTCCGTGCCGAAAATGCACTTCTCCTATAGGAGTGAATTTCACTCTTTTTCGGAGTGGGTAAAAGAAATAAAAGAAAACAATCTGCGTCCTACACTCTTAAAACGAGCTGTTTTAACTCAGTCTGAGTTAGATTCCACTCCTTTCCGGTGCCGAAAATGCACTTCTCCTATAGGAGTGAATTTCACTCTTTTGTTTTAAGAGTGTAAGTTACTTATTTTTTTCTCTAAAGTTTTCCAAACTTTTAGAATTGGTTAGAAAGTCACTCTATCAACTTATGTCCTAAATTTATCTACGACGGAGAGATACCCCTAAAAAAATAATCACCATCAAAATGTGTAATCAATACCCCGCGCCTGCGCCCGGGTAAAGCAAAGTGCTTTTTGTCCCTATGTTAAAAATTCATGTTTTAATGAGAAAAATTAAGTTCTTTTGGGCTATTTTTACTTAGCAATAAAATGTACATAAAACAACAAAATGTGCTTTAAGCGTGTTAAATATTTTTAAGAGTACTTGCAAAATTTGCCCCATCCATTTTCGGCAGTTTGGGAAAATTTACCCAGTAAACGGGGCACGTTTTCCAGCTCAACGTGCTTGCATTTAACCACTCGTCGACAAAAAGTCTAATTATTTTTTTGAAAATTTTTAATGCTAGTTTGGAGATAGCCATGTGAGGAACGCAAGAATATCTTATTCTCTTCAAAATAAATAAAAGTACAAACATACAACCAAAAAGAAAAAAAACATGAAAAACTAGCCCCGGTCTCCTCTAATGCAGGTTTAATAATTACTACTATGATATAAAAATAAATTGATGAGGTGCCAAAACTAAGTAAAGAGGGCGTCAAAACGTGGTATCCCCCCCAACCCCCCCCAAAGTTTCGCCCCTGATAGCACATTATGTAATTTACAATTTGAATTAATGTTAATTGGAATGTTTCAGATGATGTAACGCCCTTTTTTTCATTTTGCCCGAGTCGCCTGATTTCATTGGTTGCTTCGGTTTTACTCTCACAATGACCGTCATAGACGAAAAGAAACTTTTTATTCTATGCATGCTTTCTTTAAAAAATGATTTGAACAACGAACAGCACAGCAAGAAGTTGGCATTTTAAAAATTTAATGAGTAAAATATTCTAAGAAAATTTACTTTTGCGAATACCGGAACAAAAGTTATTCCAGGCGAAAATGAAAACAAGACCGCTGGATCTGTTGCCATTCACGACGTGAAATAACCCAACTGTCTATTTTTATAACACAAAATTCCATTTTTTAAAAATTTTTGTTACTGTAAGTCTTGTAATTGTAAGCTTGATTGTAAGCTTAATTATACTGTAAGCCTAATTGACGCCGATACAAATTTTTTAAATGATTGAAGTGTTGGAAAACGTGCCAAAGCACATTTTGTCAAATTTACCCAGGTCGCGAAGTTGGAACTATGACATTACCTCAAAAGTTGTTTTATTTGTTTTTAGTTGTTTGTCCTCGAGCTATTGAGCTCTATAATAGGCCTTTTGGTAATCTTAATTTTCCCGCCAAACACTTTGCAAAGCTCGCGAAATTATCGTCAAAATTGTTCCAAATGATGGAATGGACAAATTGCAGGAAAACCGAAATTCAGAATACATATGTTTTTCTGGTAGATTAGAAGCTGCAGATTCCGAATTGGAAGGCTGGTTTGGAGCTCCTTAACTGCTTGTACAAAAAGTAACCAGTTATAAAATTAGCTTGAAAATAATCCTTATGTATTGCAGAAACAAAATCAATTCACAGACTTATTTTATAGTTGCTCCAATTTTATTTAATGAGGCTCTAAATTTTGAAAAAAACTCAAAATTTCGTGCAATTTTGTAGTCTGAAACATGCACATTGTATGTGAAAATATTGCAGTAAAATTTCGAATATTTTTATTTAACTTTTATTGTTCCATAAATGTTTTGATAAAATGATAAAAATATATGTATGATTTTTTTTTTTGGATTTATTTTCCCTAGATGAGCACTTATCCGCTGGAACTCATAACTTTACTAAGATTAGCAGCACATTATATATAGACAAAGTACGCTTTACGGATACTGGAAAACTTAAGGCATCTTCTTGCATATCTTTTGCTGCAGCAAATGAGAGCATAACTTAATACGCTTCTAATTTGAGAAGTGGTCAAATATTCAAATTGTTGAAACAATTTTCTTCCATTATGATCTATTTGTTCTCTCATTTTCTTCACTGCACTTTAGGGTGAAGATTTTATACCGGTTTGTTGCCCTTTTATAAAGATGTTCTAAATAAATAGTTTTTATTTGAATGTAAAACGTTTTTTTTTTCTCTCTGGAAGTGCCCAGCCTGTTTCAAACACATTTTTTTCTGATGCATTGTTTTTAAGAGTTATATGGGTTCATTTGCTGCTGCAAAAGATATGCAAGAAGATGCCTTAAGTTTTCTAGTATAGTAAAGCGTACTTTTCCTAATGTGCTGCTAATCTTAGTTAATTTATGAGTTCCAGCGATTAAGTTTAACTCATCTAGGGAAAAAAAATCATACATATATTTTTCTCATTTTATCAAAACATTTATGGAACAATAAAAGTTAGTTAAGAATATATTCGAAATTCTACTGCAATATTTTCACATACAGTTTTGTACATGTTTCAGGTAACCAAAATTGCTCGAAATTGTGAGTTTTTTTGCAAAGTTTAGAGCTTCATTAAATAAAATTGGGGCAAATATCCATAGGTCTGTGAATTGATTTTATTTCTGCAATACATAAGGAGATTATTTTCCAGCTAATTTTATAACTGGATACTTTTGGTACAAGCAGTTAAGAAGCTCTAAACTTTGCAGAAAACACAAAATTGCGAGTTTTTTCAAAGTTTAGAGCCTCATTAAATAAAATTGGAGCAAATACCCATAGGTTTGTGAATTGATTTTGTTTCTACAATACATACGGATTATTTTACAGCTAATTTTATACCTGTCCAATGTTGGAACAAGGAATAAATTACCTGGAAAGTCAGTGCAATTTTAGATATTCGGCAATTTCAAGGTCAAATATTTCTGCAACTAAAAGCGCCACCGCACATCACTTGCTATTTTTGAGTACTTCTCTTTAGTATGTATTCACTGGAATATAAACACTTTTGGTTCACTGTTGGCACAAGAAAATTTTGAAGGTCAAAAGTTCATAAAAAATACATTTTTTCGAATAACTTTGAATGACCTTGGACCTTTGTGACAAATGTCAACCATAAGTTTTTATGTCCTAACATGTACTATGGAACTAGTAGAACACGAAAAAATTGTCACTGCGATTTTTCACTCTCACACAAAAAGAATTGCCATATGGAATTGGTTCATTTTTCTTCAAAAAACGGACGACCTTCAACTTTGACCCCCAAAACTTTAATAAAATATTTTTTTTGGCAAAACCAAAAATATACGCGTCTAATAGTTTTACATAAAGAACATAGTCTGCAAATTTCAGCAAAATTAAAAATGTCAACTATCCAAGCCTGCCTGACTCTTAAAAAAAACTGGCTCTTAAACAGATTACTAACTACTTTAACGATAACATGTTTTCACTTTTTCATAAACTTCAGGAATAGTATAATTTTTACGGTTTGCAAGTTCCCTTTTCTGAGTTAAAACTAAAAACTTAAAAGATGATTTTCTCGTTTTCACCTTTTTGTCACTTAGCATGTTCTTCCACTAAGCTTTTCAATTGCTCAACATCATTACGAAATGGTTAAAAATGGTTATGTTGAATTCAATAAATCCTTGCATAATTTTTATGGACCAACGAACCATGATGCTTAAAGATTATTTTTCTTATGGTTTAATGCATTTCGTTTTTTAAAAGCATTGTTGTGTGCAATTTGCATGTTTCTACTAAATTTTCAGAAAAATACGCCAATTTAAATTTATTAAGAGTTGTTGAGTTTGTGGTGATTACGTGATTGTTTCGTTCTGGATGTGTTAAACAGGTAGTGTATTGATCGAAAATTATTTAAAAATTCATTTTACATTGATTTTATATATTGTGTATTATTGTTTAGTTATTCCAAATTATTTTACTGCAAAAAATTCTGTTGTTCTTAAAAAAAATCTGTCAGCTGTTGTTCCAGAAAATTATTGTACAATTCACAGAAAAATCTGTTAGTTTTATGCGAATAATTTTGTATTTTTAACACAAAATATATTTTTAAAAAATGGTAAAGATAAAACAAAATTCCACCTCCCCCGTTGGTCTATTGAACCCCCGGGCACCCCAATGACTGGTGGGGATACTGACAACAATACTACTGAGGAATAATAAACTGCTGAACCCGGGTTCGATTCACTGACCTTTAGGTTATCAGTCCTGAGTTCTCCCTACTGAGCTATTTTAGTCCATGGGCCCCCAGACCAAAGTTATTTTCTCAAGAATGAAATATTGGATTATGTTTGTGGTTTTCACAACACTTTTAGTGTGTGCTGCTAGAGTAAACCAACGGCCAATACAAGTGGTCCTTGGAATCACAATTTTCATCTTTTGTATTTCAAAACATCTTTGGGTCATTCCTCACAAAACGTACAAAAGCATGTCCCCGCAAGTTATCTTTCACATGAAGAAAAGTTATGCTTTCGCTTGAATTAATTTAAGATGAGGAACATTTTATCTATGTACAAACGTTGAATAAATAAAAAAAATTATATATTTTGTGTAAAAATTTGTGTCCACAGACTATGACAAATCATGTCCGTGAGCTGTCTCACCGTCATGTCCGGGGACTGTTTTAGTTAGTATATACTAATTAAATCCCAATTTTTTATAACTAAAGTTGATTTTCAATTAAACTGACATTACTAGAACATACAAAACATAAAATATAATCATTATAAAGAATATAAATATATAAATCCCGTGAAAATAAAATGTCCCACAGATTTTCGTCATGTCCATGTACAACGTATTTTTTAGCTTGCATAACTATCTAGAAATGATAACAGTACTCTGTTTCAATCTTATTAGTATTCAATAATACAAGTTATACGTTGTATCACGTCGATAGTTTGAATACCGCAGTAGATAAAAAGCTATTAGAAGTTAAAAGTTAAAAATAGGCAATTGACAAGATCATAGCGTAATTTCTGTGGTCAAGATATAAGAAGGTAAGCTAATGATTTTTACTTGTAATTTATTATTTATAGAAAGAAATAAGTTACATAATATCAGTTTGCGTGTTTCGTTCTCTAAGGCCAAACCTTTTGCGCCTGGAAGCCCTTATTTACGATTTCATCATGTCCGTGTACCATCATGTCCATGTATTTGGGCTCACGGACATGATTTATGTGTCCACGGACATGACGTTTTAATTATATAAGAATAAGTTGAATAAATATAAGTGAAATACAATATATTTACATTATATTTTGCCGTGAACTATTATAATAAAGTAAAGCTGAAATTTTATTAAAGTGTAACACATCAATAAAATATTTTTATGTTAATTTTGGGGGTTAAAACTTTTCGAAATTAAACATTGTTAAATTAAGACTTACTATCCGAATAATTAATATTAATTGTATGATCTGGACCGATGTTATATTTCCAATGTAATATGTAAGTGTAACTCAAATCCAAAGTTTTAAAAAGTTTCATCAATATTTTTTTTTCGAAATTTTTTGCCTCAAATTGTACGTTTTCTGAGGAATGACCCCTTTACAAATGATGCCCAGCCAAATATTAGCTTCATTTCCAGTTTAGCTAAGGCGCCGCTGAGCGATATTGATTACTATTTGGCCAAAACGAGAAAAAGAAGCTTGGAGAACCGGTTGCCAGTTTCTCGAAGTTGGCTGCACTCTTATATGTTTGTATGAAATACTAGTTCGTTCTTTTATTTAGGCTTTCTAGTTGATCCAGCAATATGGAGTCCGGCAAAGCAGTACTCGGAGTAGTGGACTACGTCATCTTCGGCCTAATGCTCGTGGTGTCTGCGGGAATCGGAGTCTACTTCAGATTCTCAGGGGGCAAGCAGTAAGAACTATTGCTATGTCTATCTTTAGACTCTTTTTAAATAATTTTTGTAAATTTCTTTATAAAGTACATGATAGTGATAGTGTTTTTTTAAAAAGTCTTTTACATAAAAAAAATAACGAAGTATAATTTAAACTAGCATTTAATTGCATTTGTAATGTGGCTCTAATTTCTGCTTAAGTGAAAATTATATAAAAAAATTCATCTTTATAAAATCACTAATCTGCATAAACACAACCTCCGTGATCATTTACATACCCATTTACAATTTTTTAAATATGCCCTTTGATTATCCAAAACAATAGTGTTTCGTAAAGTGTATTTACTATCATTAAATCATTTTTAAAGGAAATAAATCTTTTACGAAAAATCAAAATAAGCATTAACTACTATAATGAACCCAACGCATTGTTTTTATAGTTTAGCTTTAGATCTCAACGCACAGGACACAAACACATGTATCCATTGATGTATACAATTATATATGCTACTATGTAGAAATCAGTCTTTCAAAAGTACGATTTGAATATCAGCCAATATTTGTTCAGTTGCCTATGGATGAAACCGACGTACTAACCATTGGTGAAAGGAAAATAATAGTATAGTAAGTAAAAAGTATTGCTAAGTAGCACAGCGAAAAATATTTATCTTAATTGGGTTATTGCTTCGATGTTGTTTTACTTTATCAAGTTAAATCAAATTTGCGTGGTTGTTATTTATAGAGATCTGGTTTCAAGAACAAAAAAAAATCTTTTCCATGTTAGTGTGGAGGGCTATAGTACAAATCAACTACATCTTTTAAGTATTATTTGTTGTGTATATAATTGTAATTGAACGATTATCATCATTTTATGACACGCTGCTGTCAAAAGTAACATATCGTCGGTAAAATGACAAAACCACGAATGTGCAAAAACACAAATGTGCAAAGGGATGAAAACCGGAAACAGTTAAACCTGGTTTTGGCTTCGGTTAAATGGGCAAAAACATTTCTTAAGCTAAACCGTTTACAACTGAAGCACCGGTTTGAATAAACATTTTAACCGGCTAAACTGAAGGTTATTGTTAGTTTGCATTATAGTCCTACCATAGCTACACGACGAAAGTTGGCGACGGGCGTCATAATTAAGAACCTCAGTCAAGTAACGAGCCGAAACCTCTAAACTAAAGGCGTCATAAAATATATCCTAATGTATTTGTATGAAATGGGTTTATTATTTATTAACCCTCTCGCTGCGGATATAATGCCCTTAGGTATCAAGAACTATGCTACCGGTAATTTTTATTCCTATGAATACGCGGCAACAAAAATCTTCAGAAAGGGGCACAGGAAGTGCTATTTTTCAATTAAAAAAAACGTCGTAACTTTTAATTTAAATTTCGTTGTTTATAAATGTAAAATGGCGTCGTAATATAAATTATTCCTTCTGATAAGGCATTTTTTTAGATTTATATGTTTTTCAGGAAGTATGTAAATCATACCTTCGAGATATTTTTAAGAAGATAAATCGGTATATGTTCTTTACATGATTAGGCGTTCTAAATTAGGACTCCGTCGCCAAAGCCCTAGTGTAGTGCATCCTAGTACACGTTACAGTACAGTCAGTACACTTAACGTTCCAAAGTCCCGACGCTGTGTACGATGTCGCTATTAAAAGCTGCGTTGGATGACACCTGCACTCAGGTCAGGTGTCGACTCGTCACATGATTGTGGCTCTAAATTACGAGGCCCTTCGCCAATAGCCCTCTTGTAACTAATAAGGTAATTCAAACCTAACCTATATAGACAGCCGGAATCGTTCAACTAACCAAGCAACTAGAACCGGTTTTTCAAAGGACCGGTTTTTAATTACTTTAATTAGTCCCGGTTAAAAGCGGAGGGAAAAAAAGAACCGACTGAACCGAGAAGCGGTTTTATTTTTCAAAAACCGCAAATATCTAGAATCTCAACATTCGTGGTTTTGTCATTTGACCGACGATATGCAATAATCGTGCAAAATTGCCATAGAATTTCGATTTCGCCGCAACAGAAGTGGGTTTTTTTCGGGTGGAGGGCATATGCACACTGTAAAATGTGCCGTGTAACGTTACTCCATAAAACTGGTAGCAGCTTAAAAATAATGCTTTCTCCCCTCTTGAACAAGGATATTTTTAAATTTCTGACCATGTCCTGTGGTTCGATTATTTAAGTTGAACCCTGTTTGATGAGTTTGAATAACTGAAATAAATCATCTCTCACCTCTTGTTGACTAAGTGGACCAATGTCGACCAAGGGACGCATTTTGTTGAAGCTTCTAAAGATCGACTGCCTAATTAACCCAGCTTTCTTCTTAAAAACGGACGCCAGTAAGTTGTTTCCCTGCTCTTATACTTAAGTCGTTCGTTGAACGCGCCAGTGAATTCGGAATAAGTCTGAAATTCTCTTGCGGTAAGGGTAAAACTTACAAACAAAAATTATAAAATTCTATAGAACAGAACAAAATCAACGTTTTTTTACAAACCTTCTTCCATTTTATTTCTATAATCGCTACTGATGCCACAGCCAACGTACAAACTTACAACGACAATACAATTAATTATGCAATCAAATAAACCAAAAATTGTTGGCTTGCGACACATTTGGTTCTCTTATACAGGAGAACAACGGAAGAATATCTGATGGCCGGCCGCGACATGCCGATGCTTCCTGTGACCTTCTCCCTGATGGCCTCGTTCGTGTCCGCCATTACGATCATCGGAATACCGGCCGAAATGTACCGCTTCGGCACCAACATGGCCTACTTGAGTTTCGGCGTGGTCATCGGGATGGTACTGACCACCTACCTCACCCTGCCGGTGTTCTTCCAGTTGCAAAACTCGTCCATTTATGAGGTGAGACTACTCGCACAACTGAAGAGTCCAGGGGAAGAACCTCTTGATAGCCTAGGAATCTTCCCCTATTCAGGTTTTTCTTGGCGGACATTGGCGACGGGAAACCGGTTTTCCCCTTTGTTCTTCTCTCGAGGCATAAATGTTGGACCTCATACCTCGCGTGAATCAGGGTTGCCGCGATGGAAGGACCAAGTGAGATACCAGTTTATTTACACCAGTTTAGGCGATGATTCGCTATCATCGCCCAAGAGGTCTGATATGGACAGATTCCCTGACGGGGGGGGGGGGGGGGAGAAGGAGTTTTCCCCCCACCTACCCCTGTACTCTTCAACTACAAACTATAGTAGTTTAAAAGGGATAGTGTGTCAACCACTACTGTTTCACTAGGTGAAAATTTTCCTCAAAACGAAACAGGCTTAAGGATGAAAAAGAGATGGATTTAATATGGAAAGACAGTAACCGCTAAACTGAAACACTGGTTTTCGGCTTCAGTTACACCGGAAACCTCTGGTTCTTAGGCTGAACAGTTAAACTGAAAATCAGTTTCTTTTCAAAATCCGAATATCCTTTATAAGAGTAATTGTGCTTCTAAATTCAAACCCACATTTAAGGGATGTTCATTTTTTAAAATACTGTCTATGATGTGGGCAATTCTAATTTTTTTTATGTATCTTGGGCATTACTTATGAAAAAATTGATATTTCGTTTTTATTTTTCTTATTATACTAGCAGACTGGTCCTTATACAATTGTCAAACGATATTTTAAAACAAAGAAACTCCAAAGAATTTTGAGGACACAAAACATTACCGAAAATTTCTTACCGTCTCCTGTCCCTAATGCCACATTTTTAGTTTAACTAACATATATTTTTTGCTCGAAGTAACATATTTTTTTTACCTAAAAATTACATTCATTTGAATTTTAAATTGAACTAATACCATATCTTAGCAAATTACTTCCATAAAATTTTGGCTTTTGATATTTATAATATGGATTTCTCTTCTCTTAACTTTGCCCCTGGGGTTTGGTACATTCACTAGTCTCATTGCTAAAGTGGTGAAGAGATACATTGGATGGAGCTACGGTAATTCTTCAATCATGAAAACTGGATTGCAGAAAACTCACATTTCAGGTAGTAGCGACCGTTTTTCGCAAGACTTTACCAACAAAACTAAAAGTTCAAAAACTTATTAAAATGAGCTGCGTGGCTTTATTGCTTTCCTTACAGTTCCTCAGGGTTAAAGTTAACTTTTAATTGGAATTTGCTTCTATAAATATTTTTTAAGTGAGTAAAACGTGTAAAAAAATATTTCCGTTAAACTGGAGTTAGTTCAAATACTAAAAAGAACGGAATACATAATAAATTTCCTTACCGTCCCTTCCTTCCCTTCCTTACCGTCCCAATAAACTAGGGATAGAAAACTGAAATCGGTTTTAAGAATAACCGGGTTTTTTTGTGACTTCAGTTTTATTGAAAATTAGTTATTTTCGAAAGGCCGGTTTCTTTGATACAGGTTTTCTTAAAAAAAAACCTGCCATCCCTTATTTTTTAAATATTTTTTTTTTACAAATGAAACTTGCTGAACTTTTTTTCGTATTTCTAGAACCCTTATAAGCATTTTTACACACATTTGGGGTACCATATTTCGGATTCCGTTTTTGAGGGCGTTTATAACAATATCCCTTTGAGCCACTCTACTGGAAACAAACAATAAGGGATAGAGCTAATGCATTAGTTTTGAAATCCTAACTTCGGCATAAAAGTTAAAAGCATTGCTTTGCAATGTAAGCGTTTTTTCACTAGGTATATGACAATCGTCATAGCATAAAAATAAAACTAACTTGAAAGAAAAATACTATCATCCTGTTATTTAATTATTAATTGATAATTAGTAATGTTGCACCAAGGTTTTACAGTATGTGCTGCAATTATTAAATCCTACCTTACGTTTTAGGAAGAGCACTCCATCCTAAGTTAATTTTTGAGCACATACGTCAGATTTTTGAGCTCACAAATGAGATTTCTTTTACTTAACATTTCTATTAAGATATTTTACTTTCTCTTCATTTCTTTCAGTATATCGATAGAAGATTTGGAAAGTATGCTCGAATCCTTACTTCAATCGGATTTGTATTACAAACGGTGAGTTCGCAATTTTGTAATTATAGACTTTTAACCATTTTAGAAACAAATATTAAAAAAAACATAAAACAAATCTTAAAAGAAAGAAGATTCATCAAGAGTTTCAACTGGAAAGCTATTTTGGATTTTTTGAAATTCCTATTTCACACTTCTTTTTTCTATGATGTTTTAAAATGATTTTGCAAGTAGGGAATTTTAATAGTTTAATATAAAAAGGCAATGACTCATTACCATAATATTATCACAGCAACATGACGCATTAATTTAGCATTACCAAATAACATCTATTTCATGTCATTTTAGAAATTTTTAAAGCTTAAGCCTGCACTCTCAAAACAAAAGAGTGAAATCCACTCCTATAGGGGAAGTGCATTTTCGGCACCGGAAAGGAGTGGAAATTAACTCAGACTGAGTTAAAACAGCTCGTTTGTTTTAAGAGTGTGTATTACGCTTGCGAAAATTAAATGATTTATTTTAAAATCCAATATACCTCACTTTTCAGATCCTCTTTATGGCCGTGGTTCTGTACGCTCCTGCCCTGGCATTAAGTGCAGTGACGAACTTGTCCATATGGGTGTCCGTTGTCTCAATTGGCTTCGTCTGCACTTTCTACTGCACTCTGGTACAACCAACTACACTTTTGTTTCTATACATGCACTAGTTTCGTATTCAATGAAATCGTAATTCAATGAATGCGTTTAGTTTAGTTTGAATTATCGCACTAGAGCTACAC
The DNA here is from genome assembly GCA_019343175.1 of Oedothorax gibbosus. Classification (NCBI taxonomy): domain Eukaryota; kingdom Metazoa; phylum Arthropoda; class Arachnida; order Araneae; family Linyphiidae; genus Oedothorax; species Oedothorax gibbosus. The sequence goes on from CM033280.1 coordinate 41,052,938, forward strand.
GAGGGCTATTGGCGACGGGCGTCGCAGTTTAGAACCACAGTCAAGTGACGAGCCGAAATCTGAATAGGCACCCAACGCGACTGTTAAGGGCGACACCGTACGCAGCGTCGGGACTTTGGAGGGTATTTAACGTGCACTCCCTATACACGGGGTATTATTCGTCGGACATTTTTGGCTGCACGGGCCTTTATAGGTCGGTAGTTATTTTGGCAAAGCCCGGGCCCGAACCTGAGACCTTTCGCATGCTAGGCGAATGCCTAACTGACTGGGCTCCCCAGCCCCCGTAAAATGCGTTTATAAAACCATACGACTATTCAAACATTCAAGTTTTTAAAAAAAATATTTTCAGCCAGAGAAATTATCAATCTGTAGCACAATTAAAGCAAGACATAAAGCACATGGTGGAATCTATGGAAATGAAACAGCAGATCTGCTTAAAAGAGGAAATAATATGCTAAACAACCAGTAACTAGTTTCTCCTTATTACCAAAAATCTCATCTCTTGATCTTGGGTCCTTTGTAATTTTTGATTTTTATATTAATGATCTGTGTAAACTCAACCTATTTGGTAAATTTTTATCGTATGCAGATAATACAGTTTTACTCTATGACTCTTCAAATTTAAATGATCTAGTTACCCAAATCGAATCTGACTTAACTGAAATTGAAACTTGGTTTAATGCTAACGATCTAAGTCTAAATCTAAATAAAACTAAGTATATTAATTTTAGATTAAGGCGATCAGATGTTAATCTAAACTTAAAATATCACACATTATCTTGCAAAAGAATTAACCTTAACTGTCTGTGTCATGAACTTTAATCTGTTGATAGTTTTAATTATTTAGGTTTGCATATTGATTCCAATTTAAAATGGGAAACTCATATAGATGACTTGGGAAATAAACTAAGTTTTATTTTGGTTAAACTGTACCATATCAAACGCCAAATACATGTAACTTTTTTAAAAACCCTATATTATGCATATTTTTATTCTTGTATTGAGTATTATTTGGAGTGGTGAATACAGATACCATTTACAACCAAGTATTTCAATACAAAATAAATGTTTTAAACCCTTAAACTACTAATCACTTAACGGATCGAGTTTTCAAGTGCTTAATTTACTCCCTGTACGCTACAATGCTTTTTTTTCGAATTTGCCTGCATCCTCATCGCAATAAAGCACTATGTGAACCTTAATGAAATCTTTTATAATACCAGATCAAATGAAGTTTATCGAATTCCAACATTCTCCAAAACTATAATAATAAACATTTTTTCTATCTTGCCCCTAAATTATATAATAAACTGCCGATTCACCTATCAAATATTAATTAATTATTATGCCTTTAAAAAACAACTTTTTGAATTTTTTATAAAATATAGACGACTTGGATCTCTATTTTTCACTTTAAATTGAAGCATATTAATCATATCTGTATGCCAGCTGATTGCCACATTATGTTCTATCTTATTTGTTTCTGTGTTTGTTTTTGTTTGATTTTAACTATATATGTTTTTGTTTGCCCGTATGGGATTTTTTCCCCCTTGGCGTGCCAGTATTTTTATATTGATTCTTTGTCATTTTTTTGTAATGATAATAATAAAGATTATAATTCCTGGAAAAAAACTCTTCCAAAGATAATTTTATGACTTACTCCAAAAACAAAAGTGGCACGATATCCATAACATCTGCAATTTTTTTAGTGAAAGACTACGTAAAGAAGCAGTTGCAAACTCAACAAGGATACATCTTTTAATTCTATTGGGGCGCCAGAGACAATGGAACATAAATGGACTAAAAAACAAATGGACTAAAAAAGATGTTGTTCGTTTAATGAACTGATATGTTGGATAAACTGTATCCCCTAATAAAAAAAGGGTAGCCGTACTACAGAGCGTACAGGGAATTTTAAAACAGGGCCTAAACAAATAACGGATTGATGAATGGGGCATCTTTTAAAATTGCCATCCAGTGTACAGTAACAGGATTAAACTTTTGAGCATTTACTGTCAGAGTCAGAAATGAAAAAGAAAAACAAAAATATATGAAATGTACATCTACATGGTTATGAATCTACATGGATAAGGAACAATTTCATTTTTTTGTCCGTCTACCACAGCTCCAAATAAAATTCATTCGACAAAACTCTATGCGATACGTCAAATTAGATGATTGCGGCAAAATCTCAATCTTAACTTATTTCGCATAAAGTGATGGATTTAATTATGAATATAATTCGTGTTTTAAAGTTTTTCTTAAATGTTTTTCCTCATACAGGGTGGCATGAAGGCTGTTCTGTGGACAGACGTGCTACAGGCGTCGCTCATGTTCATCGGTATTCTAGCCGTCATCATTAAAGGGCTCATGGACTTGGGCATCACTCAAGTGTACCGAAAAGGATATGACGGAGGAAGGCTTTTATTTCCAAGGTTGATGATTCTTTACGCTGTTAACCCTTTCACTTTAAATGATTCCATTTGGAATCATCAAACTTTCAATTTTTTTTTTCTTGCTAAAAGTTAAACTCGCGTTTATTCCGCAAGCAGTTTGAGTATCAAACGCAGTTTGAATTCCCCGATCGGTAGAAAATATGAAAGGTCTTGGGTATGTGCAAGCTAAGAAATAACAGCAAAGTTCCGTATAATTGTCTTCACAGCACCAGCTGTCATCCAAAACAGTCGAATAGGTTTTGAATTTGTAGCATTTTGAACTGTGCAGATGTGCTGTATTCTTACAGTGTGTTGGGCTGTTTGAGTTTAATTTCTGATTTACATGATTTAGTTTCGACTTTGATCCTACCATGAGATACACAGTCTGGAATATCTTGATCCAAGGAATGGTGACTGCCTTGACTGACAATGCTGGGAGTCAAATTATGGTGCAAAGGCTTCTCACCATGAAGGACATCTCAAGGGCAAGGATGTAAGTACAGTACACTGTTAAAAATTACGTGCAAGAAGTTTCACCCAGAAAAGGGTTCTATAAAACTAGTGGCGTTTGCCACTAGTTTTATAGGGTATAGAGAGTGTGCTTCTTTCAGGTATATCAAGCAACGTTTCATTAAATATTTACGATGTGTGCAAGAAACCATATAATAAAATTATATTTTAAGAAGTTAATGTTGTTACGTGAGCATTTGTGAATCCACAAGTGAACAGTTTTTCTAATTAATTCTTAGATAAAATTAACTATTCTTATATAAAAATCATTTTTATACACTCTTAAAACAAACGAGCGGTTTTAACTCAATCTGAGGTAATTTCCACTTCTTTCCGTGCCGAAAATGCACTTCCCCTATAGAAGTGGATTTCACTCTTTTTGCGGAGTGGGTAAAAGAAATAAAAGAAAACATTCTACGTCCTACACTCTTAAAACGAGCGGTTTTAACTCAGTCTGAGTTATTTTCCATTCCTTTCCGGTGCTGAAAATGCACTTCCCCTATAGGAGTGGATTTTACTCTTTTGTTTTAAGAGTGTACAAGAAAAATACCGGCAACCATTTCCAAAAAACTAGTTTCCGTCAGTATTATGATTGCACACGTCAGATGCACACGGTTGTACTTCCATACATAGGAGAGGGGCATCTTAAAACCAAACGATATAGTTTTTGCATTATATTAAAATTCAAAACAGCCTTTAATACAACATAAGAACGAGACGATCTTAGTGAATCATTTTAGTTACCGTCACGGTTCAGTGATGGGAAGAGGGGTTCGCGCGCGCAAACCATAGTATGCAAAAGCCACGCTTGTCAACAATTTTTTCTGTATGCATCTGACACGATTGGAAAGTCCACGCTGCCCACTGAATAGAAGGGGGTGTTTCTTTTTGCAGTAAATCATTAGATCAAAAATTCAACTGTCCCCAACACCCAGTAACGAAAAAAAAATAAAGCACTCGAATGACAGTTTTATGAAATAACATTACACCAAGTTAAATAAAAAAAAAATTAGTGTTCATACTAATGCGTATGTTCTTTTCTCCACAGGGCCATGCTTCTAAGTATACCTATGAGTTGCGGTTTCCATCTTCTGGCTTGCTTCGCTGGCGTCGTCATTTACGCCCGATATGCCGATTGTGACCCCATGTCCGACAGAAGCCTTTCATCCACTGACCAGGTATTCGTTTTTTTTACATCTTAATTTCCGAAATAAGAAAATGCAACTGAATTAAATAGTTGCAAAATTTGGGCTTGGCTTCACTATGCATTAAGATTGCAGACCAGCGTCACTAGACTCCATCACTGGACATACTCGCACACTTAGACTCATTCAGGGACAAATGGTGAACCCTGTGTGCCTAAAGTGTAATACCCACCGGATTCTCCGGACCATCTTCTCTCCTGTTTGGATTTGAAGAAAAATGAACTTTATGAAAGCGCCCTGTCCTAGTCCGAGACTTTTTGTGGGCGAGCTGTCTTTTGGACTTAATCTAGGCTTTAACTAGATCAAGTGGAATAAGAAAAAACAACAACATTTATTACGAAGGAAAGCACCGGAAGCAGCATCGTATATTAAAAACCTCAAGATAGCAATACTGTGTATCAACACTGTTAAAAGTTTGGTTCTTGGTTGGACTAAATTTATGGTTTATAGTAGCTGCAACGGATGTGTGCTGAAATGTTTCACAATATTTTTGGTATTGAGTTGAACCATTTTGTAGATTTCGGAAATAAAAACCTTAAAAATGTTTCAACCAAATACCAAAAATATTGTGAAACATTTCCCTACGCAGCCGTTGCAGCAACGATGAACCATTTATTTGGTAAAAACCAGTGCCAAATTGTTAATAGGGTATCACAAAACTTTATTTATTAATTGTATTCAAATTTAAGTAGCATTTGCGTCAAATTTGCGTGGTTTAAAGAAATAATTAATAATTAACGTTCAATGAATTAATTAGTGTTAAACGAATGATTTCAATTAAATACGCATAAACCTTTTAAATTTTTTCTTTCTAAATATCTTTTAATCTATTACATTTAAAACATACTAGCTATTATTTATGTTTCTGTTTTTATGGTAATGTTAGGTAAACCAGCAATTAATCTGACTTTAATCGTGCACATGGGTGAAATGTTATTGTCACGAAAACCCAACTTATTTAAAATTAACAAGAACAGAATTCCAAATACTTAGGTTACTCAGTTCGTGTGAAGAACACACTTCTTCCATTCACAGTTGATGAATATAACACATTTCAACGTTTACTTCTACTCTATTTATTCACAGAATTTACATTAAAGCTTAAAATATTACGTAAAAATTAGTCATACAACTCGAAAACATTCTTACAACCGTCGTAAAAGAAAAAGTCAATGCCGATCAGAACGGAATCAAACGTTCTAAATTTTAAAATAATGTTGTTCTGGTTCAAAAGTAACATATTTGAGTTGAGTAGTTTCCCTGCTTCTAGCCACAGTTATTGTCTCATTTTACAGATCATGCCCTACTTCATGATGTCCAGTCTTGGAGACTATCCAGGACTCCCAGGGCTTTGCATTTGTGGAGTTTTCAGCGGTTCCCTCAGCACAGTATCATCAGCAGTAAATTCCCTGACTGCAGTCACCACGCAGGACTTCATTCGACCGCATTTGGAATCGAGGGGAAAGTCGCTTCAGAATATGGTGCGAGGGGCCAAAGTGCTCAGTAAGTCTCGATTTCATTTCTCGAAAAAGGTTTCTGGAAATTAAAATGTACTTCAAGAAATCAAAGTGCGATTTCTATAAAAGACAGGCACATTTTGAACATTAAACAAATAGGTTTATAACAGAATTTGTTCGCTTCCTTACAACATTTGTGTTTAACAGAAAAAAAATGCTCCAAATACGCAACGTTGTGAATAGCAATGGTGATTTAATTCTAATAAAAATAGCTTCTTATGGTTTTTAAATAAACATTAAATTTTACAGTTTTCTTAATAATTGACGTACTTCGAATTCGAATTTTTTTCTGAGATTTCCATTGTCTTCTAATCAGGAAGCATTGCTTTTTTGACTTATCACACTTGCCGGTAGCATTTGTAGTTTGGGATAGGAAAGTGGGTGAGAGACAGACGGACTGAACGATTATAATGCCTTCCACATTTTACATCATAAACTTAGTGTTTAAGCTAAAAAGAGAAAGATAGCATAAAATTATAATAATAAAAAAATCGAGAACATTCAACATCATGGTATCATCAAAAACAATTTGCCAAGTGAAGATATGATTGCTTCTGCCACGTACTCCAAAAAACCATTTGGGTAATGGTTTGGCGCTACGCTGTATTCAATGAAGTTTATAAACAATAATTGAACTAATTCTTTTGTAGGGAAAGATTATAACCTGTTCTACTGCTTATAACTATTTTAATAGACATTAATAGAGTTACTGACAAAAAGAGGCTAGCGCATCTCTTCGTTTGATGTGCATAAATTAAACTTCGCCTTTTCCTTCTCGTAAATCACCATTTAAAGAAACTCGATACCCGATTTTATATTAATATTGGCATTAATATGTTTTGATAAATAGGTTTGAAAAGGTCTAAAACGGATATTTTATGTAAAAAAAGTTTTTAAAAAATAACCTTTTTAATAATTAAGTTTTTTAAAAAAAACTGACGCATAATATTAAACCTACTTCAGATTTAATGATTTTCAGTGATTTTTAAGCAGTATTGATGAATTCTTAATAACTTTAGGTATTGAATTTTTGAAGTGAGGCATGCACTGTAAAAATCTGTATTTGATAATTAATTGAGCAACTGTCTTTTACAGCTCTATTTTATGGCATTTTGGGTATAGCGTTGACTTTTATAGTCGCTTTGCTGGGAAACTTACTACAGTCCGCGTTCATCGTGTTTGGATTGATCGGAAGTCCGCTTTTGGCCATTTTTATTCTTGGAATGTGTACCACAAGAACAAATGAAAAGGTAATTAGTTTCAATTCTATTCTGGAACTGGTCTTATTCAGTAGAAAATTACGTTTAAGTTTTTTTCGGGCCTCCTGTGCAATAAAAAATTCGTCGTAGTATGATGGAAACCTGTGATATCCAGAAACTTATGATACAGGATGTTGCAAATAAAAGTGGCCCGGCCATAGAGGTAAGAATAAGATAGAAAGGCTGTCAAGTCAAAAACCAATGATTAAACAGGTTTGCTTAGTGAAGCTATTGATCGCTTCAATATTAAGCCTAAACAAACGCTTGGCGAATTATTTGCACTTAACCCTTTCAGTCCCAGTGATGCCATTTGGCATCATCATGTTTCTGAGCATAATGTTTAAAAAATAATAGGGCTGACATCTATTGGGATTAATAAAAAAAAAATTTCTAATCGAAAAAAGTTTGAAGAATCGAATGATGTGCTTTTTGATATTATAAATGGCTATAGACGATCAGAAAAAAAATTCTAAAATAAGGATGCCAAATTGTCATTGGGACTGAAAGGGTTAACTATGCAATCTTCACCTGTGCACTGATCTGACCAACTCACACCTACACAGCCCGCACTAAGATCAATAGGTAGCTTTAGTCTAATCAACTAATCGAAAAACAGGTGTGCTACGTGAAGCTATTGAACACTTAAAATAATTTATAAATTCGACTTGGCGTCTTTCGGTCGCCTTCAATAGTTTTTCTTGACAAGTATCTCTCTGCATTCGCAGCTCCATGCCGGGTCCGTTTTTATTTTCACCACCCTGTAGAATAAACTGTGCACTGGATAACTTAAAACTTGACCAACTGTAACGACACGGCAAGGTAAATACGAACAGAACCAAAAGTTGTATATTCTACGAGAACATAATGTTGGTTGGTTGGTTGGTAGACATATATATTCAGGTTTGTGTGCTTGGTCAGCGACCCGCTTATAAACCTTCGTCAAGTAAGACAGACACAACAGACAACACACACATAAGTGGATCCATCTAATTTTTAGAGACAGAGGCCAACTAGAGGATCCCCAGAATTGGCTTGTCACCACCAGAGGTATGGATTTGGTATGGGAACTTAGAGGACTTTCGGACCCAACAGATTTAACGAGAGAACATAATGTGGACGGATCAACAAGAACACAACAGTTACAACAGGTCACAGTTAACATGAGCGGAATCAGTATGAGTAATTAAACTGTGACGTCACACATATGTGACACCAACTTTGATCTAAAACTGCCCATACTCGGAGGGAAATGACCTGTGAACTTTCGCCATCCTTCGACAAGACGTTACGCCATCCTTCGCCAAGACGTTACCGCAGCATTTTCACTCGTCAGTGATTGCTTTTTTTTACCCACGTGACACGTCAAACCAATCACTATGAGTGAAAATGCTTTCGGTAACATCTTGTATGAAGAGTGGTTATGTTTGACGAAACTTCATATGTAATGTACCTCCATGCTTGCCTAGTTTAAGTGTCTTTAGCTCCATGTCATCTGGTTTCGAATACAGAAAACATGCTTTATTTTAAATTATTGCAATACTTTATCTTTTAAATATTATAAAACAGACGTAATTTTTTTTCAATGCAACACATGTATCACAGACATAAGATGCAAAACTGTAACAAAAGTAGCTTTAAATTATCAGAATATTGTGGTATATGTAAGACTGATATTATTCTAATCAGTAAGAATGGTTGTAATCCTATTGCTTTAAAAACTGCTTCATTCCTGAAGTAAGTAACTCAGAATATAGTAATCGAATACACATACAAATAAAAAGACTGACGACCAACAACAGGGCAGTGGCCAGCACGGTTAGTCCAAAAGTTTACTAATTTTTCACCAGTCTAAAAGAACTATCGAGATTCTTCTTGAATTCTTCTACTGTCTTCGAGAAAACAGCATGATCTGGTAAAGCATTCCACTCATTGATAACTTTATTTAAAAATAAAGTTTCCTTACCTCCCTTTTAAAACGCATTTTTTTAAAAATTTCTGACCATGTCTTGTTCATCGATTATTAAACGTAAAAACCTAAGCCCTCCAACTCCATGTCTCCCTGCTTGAGGAGTTCTGAAACTGAGTAAAATCACCTCTTGTTCTCCCACTTTCCTGAGAATACATGTTGAATACAAGATTTCTATTGTACCATTGTACAATAGAAAATATTTAAGTTTAAATTTAATTTTACGTTGCTATTTTATTGTTCCAGGGTGCAGTGATTGGGCTTTTGGCGGGAATTATTATTTCGTCATGGATCAGTTTCAGCGCGACTTCGAACGGACCACCGAGAGAGCTGCTACCCATTTCAGTCTCAGGATGCCCCGCCCTTAACTCCACCCTCAACGAAATAATGGACACGTCCACTTCTTTATCTCCATATGCAGTAACTACAACAGCTATGCCGACGACTTTAATGGAAAACGAGTAAAGCCTGGGTCTCCTTAGACTCATAATCGTAACGTCCATCACGATCAACAAGCTGCGACTTTGGAAAAATTCGCATAAATACGCTATCAATAGATGTTAATATTTTTGTAAAGATTTGGTTTTCCAGGAAAGTGGTAACGGAATTTAAAAAACTTAAAATTAACGTTACTTACTGCAGACAAATTCCCAGTTATATTCCAACAATTTATACAGACTCTTCTTAATTATTCTATATTTTCAACGTTACCATCAATTATGAGCTCCTTTAATTATTTTAAAGGTTGAGCCTGTAACAGAAAACCGTTAGTTTGAGGTGTTTGAGAAAAGCAGAAATATATTGTACGATAATAAGATTATTTTATTCAGTTGTAATTTTTTATATATTTTTTATATGAATGTGATTGCTGTAAGCTATTGCACCAAAGTATTTATGCTTATAAAAAAGGAGCTTCCATAAGGAGTACTCAGACTTCAAAATTATTTAAACCAGTCAAGTAATACTTATTACAAACTCTCTTTATAAGTAAACAAGTGGGTTTGTTACAGAATCTGTCCTTTAGCCCGCTTCCATACAACATTTGTATTCAATTGAAAAAAAGTACCAAACACAGTATTAATTCTATATTAAACATTTAAACGCTAAATTTAGCTAGTTTCTTTGAATTCCTTTCGGAAATTCAATAATTATTTCTCATCGGTTGCTAAATTAATTTATATTAAAAAATTTAATACATAATATTTATTGCTTTAAATAGAATCAAAACATTTCATATAATCAAAGGATCTTTTTGTGAAATATATTTGACGTAATTTCATACTGATTTATATCGGAAAAATAAATTTCTTTTAATTTAGTGTTTAAAAGAAATAAAGTTTCTCAAGCGTTTGTTGTGAATTGCTATTGTGATTTAATTCTAATAAAAATGGCTTATTCTGCTTTTTAAATAAGCATTAAATTTTGCAAGTTTTTTTAATGATTGAAGTACTTCGACGAATTTTTTTTCTGCGAATTTCAAAGCTTCCAATTTCGATAAACTGAATTTTTGGATGTATCACACTCGCCTGTAGTATTTGTAGTTTAGGCTATGAAAGTGACTGAACGATTATAATGCCTTCCACTCTTCACGTTAAAAACGTATCGTGGAAGCTAAAATTGCTTTAAACCTGCCATAAATATTAAATGAAACTTCTCTTAATCGTTTCAGAGATGACGTTTTCATACTATACAGGATATCTTACATGTGGTATTCATTGATTGGAGTTGTGTCGACGTTGGTAGTAGGCTACCTTGCTAGTATTATCATAAATATTCTTAAAGGTAAGAATACATTTCAAGTAAAATTAGGAAATCTAGAAGTGTGTAACACCACACGACCTTAAATTACCATTCAATAAATCCATACATTTAACCCTTTCACTCCCAATATTCCATTTGGAATCACCAGCTTACGATTTTTTTTTCACTACCGATTTTTCGTAATTATTTCAATTTTTTTAAATTAAATTCACCATAAATTGTTCTATAAAGTCATATTTTCTTTTTGTATAGTTAATGGAAGAATCATGTCTTTTGTCGAATTGAATAATGTTTGTTTTAGTGAAGCGAAAATATGATAAACATGGTAAAATAAAATTCATTCTGGAACAATATTATTAAATAAATTGGCCCTAAATTCTTCACGCTTGCATTTTTAAAAGCTTAAATATTGAATTTTAACTATTTTCAACAAGTAAAATTTCGAAAAAATTATTGTTATAATTGATTCAAAAGTTATGATTCCAATTTTTTCCCAATTAAATTTGGGTTAAAAATTAAGATCCCGCCCTCTGCTTTTTACCATTTCATTCTGGATGCATAATGAGCCTGTTTCACAAATTTTAGATTTTTAAAATAAAAAATAAAAAGTTGGGACTGAAAGGGTAAAACTAATTATTTAACCTATAAGGTAATTCCAAGAAGCCTAAAGTGTTCTATGGCAGCTACCATCATTGAGCTAGAAGAGAAACTGGAGTGAGGTGTCGGCGAGCCGAAAACCCTCAGACCCTTTTGAGCGAACAGGGCAGAAAAGGACAATTTTTCCTACACTTGTATGCAATGCTTGTATGAGACCCCTCTATCATATTGACTTGGGCTCCTAAATGTATTTTAAAATTTTTAGTTCGAAAGAAATTAACTTTCTTTAACTTTAAATTCCAACTTTTTTAAGAAATAACCATGGGGATCACTAACTAAGAACCAGCAAAGACGAACTCAATAGCGAAATAGGCAAGTTTCTAGGTTTTCTGCCTAGTTCGTTTCTGCAGCAGTGCCGTGTATTCCTCCGCGTTTCGTTATTGAACCTACTCGTTTGCTGCCCTGTTCAGTGAATCACACACCTCACTCCACGTTTCTTCTGGCTCAATGGCTACCATTTGCTCATACGCGATTTTCTCGAAAACCTTTTTATGACGTCCGACATGTACTGGGAACTCGTGTACAAAATTTGAAGTCTGTAGCTCTTTGTTTGAGTTGTAGAGTGTTTCCAGATTTGCACACAAACGGACTTATGTTCAAAAAATATCTTGTTAGAATGAATATACCGTCTAAAACGTATAGAAAAAAACCACATCTTCATTGCGGATTTACGACCCTATCGCAAAATTTTCCTTACCTTATATTTCATATTAGGTAATTAAAAGTAAAAATAGTGAATATCATTATTACTCATAATATATATAAATTAAAATTTCAAATTCATAGAAGATAAAAAGTGTAGTGATATTAATGATTATCCTAATATGATACTATTTTATGCTCTAGAATATGTATTGGCAAATAGAATTTAAATAACTTTAACTAACCAGTTAAAATATTTGCATTCCTTCATTTCAGTAGTATTAAGCTTAAAATTTTTATTTTCTGAAATTAATTAAACTGTAATAGGTCAATTTTGAGAAAATTGACTTATAAGAATTAACCTCTGTTAGCTTGGTTGGGTACAATGTATGATTCGAATTGGGTGGAACGTGGTTTGTTTGAAAAATAACCTTCGTGCAGCTCTAGTGCGACGTAATTCAACTCAACGTGGTTCGTTTGTCCAATAGCCCTCGTGCAGCTCTAGTGCGACGTTGATTCAATTCAACTCAACGTGGTTTGTTTGAAAAATAACCTTCGTGCAGCTCTAGTGCGACGTTATTCAAATCAATTCAACTCAAAGTGGTTTGTTTGTCCAATAGCCCTCGTGCAGCTCTAGTGCGACGCTGATTCAATTCAACACAACTCAATGTGGTTTGTTTGTGGGGGTAGAAGACAGTTTTTGACGTAGCTGGTGACGTGTACGTAGGCTTGGGCGTTGTAGTTTGGACGAATTAGCTGCCTGGCTGTTCTGTGGAGTATAAGACAAAGTTTGACGTTGCAGTGACGACAGTGTAGATGTGGGGCCGGTCCAGTCGTCTATTCTATTTGATATGTTTTCATGGTTGATTCGAAACTACAAGATGTGAGAATTAGTTGAAGCAACAATAATGCTTTTAATAGGAAGGGGAACTAAATATTGAGTTCGATTTAAGAGTAAGTCTTGGTTCTGAATGGTACTTTGAGTCTCAAATTCAGTATCAAACCCCTGATATTGTGTGTAAATATAATAAAGCTTTATATTTTTCCAAATTTTTTATTACAATATTTATTTCCACAGGCAAAACTGAAGATGTACCTTTAGAGTTAATTAGCCCTTTGGCGATGTATTTTTGGAACGCGGAAAAAATGGCAGACCAAGAAAAGAAAGCAAATAAAAATGTAAACACATTCAGCATAATCATTTTTAAATTTTCTTAAATGAGAAATCAATCGAAGTTTTGTTATTTTTTAACAGTTTATGCATTGACTGCATTCCCTGACATCATTTTGTTCTAATAGTTTATTAAAGTATACGTACTTACTTGCTTGAATAATTTTTGCAGATGCCTTTAGGCCTTCAAGAAGTACTGCATTCTGAAACACCAGATGCTACCAATGTAAAGAAAGAGATTTAAAGTGAACGAGTCTAAAATCAAGGAAACCATCATGAATGTTGATACCCAAGAAAATGATGACCATCTGGACGTTTTTTCAATTGATCCGAAACAAAATGAAAATACGTCTAAAAACAGATAATCGCAGTCTCGTGTCTTCAAAAGAAAATGAAAAATGTCAAGCTGTTAGATATTTTGTTTTTAATTTTAAAAATGAATGCAATAAATACTCAAATGCCTCCCATGATTTTGCTTTGTTAAAAAAAATATATCAGAATGCTCTTGTTTATTTATTGTAAAAGGGTTTGTTATACGCAAATAAATCACTTAAATAATTTTTTAATATTTTACATAAACTAAAGACAAATAACTACTTCTAAAGCAAACTATAACGTTATGCAAATCTGCCAAATTTCCATTTATATTGTGAACATACCGCATTTTTAACTACTTTCTAAATTTAAGTTTCATATCTACTAATTTACTGAGTTTTGAAGGGAGTCATTAAACTTTGTCTTGGCGCCCGGAATCCGGAGAGTTGGGGCCGTGGGGAGCCTAGTGGTTAGGATCTCGGGATCGGAAGGTCCCGCGATCGAGTCTCGACACCTCTGAAGACCCACCGAGTATATGCGGAGTACGTGCTCGTTAAATCTGTTGGGTCCGAAAGTCCTGTGGTCGGTCATTGCGCAGTTTACCACGGGTACAGGTCCCTGGAGACTATTTCCTTCCCCTTCAGGGACATGTCTAAATTGTGGAGGTGGCGATATATGGCAGCATCTGTCTTGTATGTGGTGTATGTCGTGTCTGTCCTTCTTGGACGAAGGTTTATAAGCGGGTCTTTGTGACCAAGCACATAAGCCTGAAAATATATGTCTACCAACCAGCCAACCAGCGAGTTGGCAGGTTGGTTGGTTAAATTATCGTCGACTAGAGCTGCCATAGTTGGCATGCCAGAGTTACGTTACTTTTATTTCGGAAGGAAATTATGTATGCATATATTTTTAATATTTACTGACAACTTTATTATAACCAAAACAATATTCAGAAAGTTTATGTTACTTAAAATATTTTGTATATTTTGAATTATTATTACTTATTTTTTTAACTATAAACAGAAAACCCTTTATATTTTTTACTGAAATAAATTCGAGATAAAAAGCTTCAGCGAAAAATCACAATTTTAAAATTTTTTTATCCATGATTTGTTGAGTAAATCTCAAATTTCTTTTTAATTACCCCAAAGGGGACTGTTTATAATGATAACTGTGAACTTTTAATAAACAAAAACGACCTTGAAAAAAGAGAGAATCATTGAAACAACGATCTTGAAAATTAGTAATATAGTATCACACAACAGGTGCCTTTAAAGGGGATACATACGATTTTCTGCGATTCGTTTCTTAATAAAAAATTTTTACCAACCAGAATGAGAAATAAAGTTCTTTAATTAAGGCTATGGCAATTCTGACTAAGTATTAATATCATGTGTGTGATAATAAAGAAAATATATGTTTACTTAATATATTGGAAGACGTTTTCAAGTTTTTGCTAAATTCGAAACTAGATTGACGACTCTTAATGTCTAACACGCATATTTGTAATTTGTAATTTTTTTTAAGGTAAAAAATTTCATTAATGTAATTTCTCTTGACTACCCTTAAAAAGAAATTACAAAGCCCTGTGACTCAGTGGCACATTATTTAGGAATGCTTGGCGTATTTAATTAAAAATATTTTTCATTAAATTAAGTTAAAAATCTTTACTATACTGTAGAAGTAAACTTATAAGTTACAAGAAGTTCTAAAAGTACTCATATAGCCGACTTTCCTGTTACATAAATACTGTTTGACACTCTTATCGAAAAACATGTATGTTTGTAACAGTTAACTGTCGCCTACAACAGCTTACACACTTGATATATACACATTAGAAAAAATAAATAGCCGATGACATAATTTTGTTGTTATAGGTATCCGACAACGTTGGACACTCATTTTTAGAATAAATATTAATACATATATTTTATGTATTTTTATGTTCACCAACACAACTAATAATAATAATTAGTGGCCATTTTTATTTTAAATAAATAATATTTTTGTAACTTAAAAATTTTTAGGTAAATTTTGATGTTTTACGCCTATAAGATGGACTTTCTAACTAAAAAACATATCAGCCAAACTTATTTTTAAAAATTTCATTTTGTTGAAAATCAATTTAAAGTAAACAAACTGTATAAAGGAGATTCATTTATACATAAAAAGAAAGATTATTTTATGCAGAGTCATTATAGAGACAGTTTTAGATCCTTAAAATTTTCCGCTATATTTTAAAATAATAAAAGAAAAATGTTAAATTTCATCAAAAATTGTCATTTCAACGTAGTCGGGTACCTTACTTTTAAAAGTTAAAATTGGCTATTTTTATAGATTTTCTTTTGCAATTTAAGTTATCGTTTGCTAAATTCATTGGCTACTTCGGTCTATGAAAAATGCTGACGGAGAGACAGACTTTATAAAAGCTTTCACTTTTCACCTTATAGCTAAAAGAAGGAAGCTAAAAAGATTACTATTTCATAACTATACTACACATCATTATGAGTTTAATCGACAGGTGATAATAGCTTACAAAATCCCAAAAATAAACATGAAAATTGAAGATGAATTGTTTTTGTGACTCTGTATCAATAAAATGCCTTTTCGGAATTTACCAGCAGTCTGTGTTATCATCGCTAGATACCTTAACTGTTGCCACGTTATTCAAAAGAAATATAGTACACTATCAGAGAAATTTTAAAAATAGTCAAGCTGACCTGCACCGAATGAATAATTTTTCTAGGACTCATTGGTATGAATTTGGACTTCAATATTCTTTAATTTCAAATGAATGTGTTAAAAACATATTTGAGTTAGTAATTTAGAAAAGAAATTATTTTGTTAGAACAAGTGTGCATTGTTATTAAATTTTAATAAGGCAAGTCGTAAGTTGTTAACTACTTATAAAAAGAGAAATTTGTTCAATTATTTTATAACCTTTATTTTTTTATACGTAAAAGTATTATTTTAACGATGAATAATTTGAATTCTTTGATTTTGCTTTTTATAATGTGGAATATTTTATTTGGATAAATAAAATTAGTTTTGTGCTGTGATGTATTTTATTTCCATAACTGTTTTTCTTTGAAGGTTTTTCTAATGGGAAAAATATTTAATGAAATTCCTAAATAACTTTTCTTTAAATTTAATCTTTAACACCCTTGTTTTCTTTTAAAGTAGTTGCTTTTGGGTTTTGAATAACTATGTAAATGTGACAGCGATATTTTACAGTGGTAGTGGATAGGTTTTAAATTTAACTACGTATAATATAGTTGTAGTAAAATATTTTTGAAAGCCATCCTGTTAAATTAAGGTTTTGATAATGTTCCAATTAACAGAAATTTTTTATTTTATTTTATATTCATTTAGTCATTTATTCATTCATTTATTTATTTGTTCCTTCATTCATTTATTCATTCTTTTTTTCATTAGATTGTTTTGAAAATCGTGAAAGTAATGACACCAATTAGGCTTTAACTAACTAATAGTAATTTATTTTTTAACAACAGCTTCAAGTTTACACATTATCCCTAACGCATTCATGATAAATCGAGAATATGTATATTAATTCATTTTAATATTTCCAAATTTGCTTTTAAGATATTGTAAATACAAACGTGCTGTTATTATAAGTTATGATGAGTTATGAAACTAAAGCATTTTAATGACAAATGTTGACATTTATATTCCTCTTTTATTTATTATTGTTAATTACGATTGTGTACTTCCTTGTTCCAAAAAGAGCACTGGACAGCACTGGAAAATAGAACGACGAATTCCAAGCGAAACATTTTATCAAAACACGTTTTGGCATGTACATTTGGCAACACAAATCTTACACAAC
Organism: Oedothorax gibbosus; assembly: GCA_019343175.1. Classification (NCBI taxonomy): domain Eukaryota; kingdom Metazoa; phylum Arthropoda; class Arachnida; order Araneae; family Linyphiidae; genus Oedothorax; species Oedothorax gibbosus. The sequence continues at coordinate 41,070,223 of CM033280.1, forward strand.
TTTTTAACCGTCAATTTTTCTTGTTGATCAAAAGAGTACTAACCGTGCACACACGGCAAAAAATAATTAAAATATGAAACGATTGATTTTCCAGAGTTTTGTGGAAACGTTTATTATTTCATTGTGGGGCAAAACCATCATTGCATCTTTTCCAAAACCAAGAACAAAATAATTTAAAACGTATAATCGTTCAATAGGTGGGATTTCTTGATTATATTTCAGTGATTTATAAGGTGTTATATTTAGAGGAGTTTATTTTTTAGCCTTTACAATACACACTCAACAGATATTTTTAAAGAATCTAGAAAATGTGTAAATTAATTTGTACTAGATACAAATATCGTTTCATTTCCCTATTATATGCATTAAGTTTCTTTTATATTTTGTAAAAACAAGTAACAAACTGGTTTTTATACTAAAAGGTTGCAGGGCTGGGGAGCCCAGTCGGTTAAGGCGTTCGCCTTGCATGCGGAAGGTCCCAGGTTCGGATCCGGGCATCGCCAAAATTACTGCCGATCCATAAACGGCCCGTGCAGCCAAAAATATCCGACGAAAAATATCCCGTGTAGGGGGAGTTCACGTTAAATATGCGCCAAAGTCCCAACGCCGCGTAGGATGTCACCCTTAACGGTTGCGTTAGGTGCCTACTCAGGTGTCGGCTCGTCACTTGACTGTGGTTCTAAATTAGGACGCCGTCATCTTTGGATAGCACGTGCGAGTAGAATTTCTTTGATTTTAGAGTAAAATCGTCGACATAAAGGCGCCATCCCAGCATCCTTAATTAACAAAGAAAGAATTCATTTCCTGTAAAATTGCGCAATATCGTGACCTTTACAGATTTGCGAATACACCATATTAAAACAACTCATAAAAAACGACCAAAAAGGAAAAAACAATCGGCAACCCGCATTATTTTATCAGAATCCGCGCGCTTTTTTCCGGATCCCTCCACATTAGAAGAGTTACAATTACTTTTAGACGGAATTAGTAAATGCGAAATGGTATTTACCTATGGAGTTTTTTTCTTTGGCATTATTTTTAATGTTAACAATTAAATTTGCCTATAGCCTATATACGGGTTCGGGGGGGGGGGGGGGGGGGGGTGGGGTTGAACCTAACTCCCCCCCCCCCCCCCCCCCCCGCGGTTGCCTGCCGCTTTCTCCCATTCACGGCCCAAATTTGCAAAGTCTTCCTTCCCCCCCCCCGCGCCATACCCCCGCGGTTGCCTGGCTATACGGCAATATTTCTTCCCAGTGTCTGTGACCTGGGGCACGCCTAAGAAGATTTAGTAAGTAAAATTGCAAAGATCTGTTACATCCTTATATCTTGCCAGAGTCTTCAGAAAAATAAGTAAGTAGCAATTACTCTATTCTCACGAAAAAAAGGGAATTTTAAAAATAAGATAAAAAAATAAATTGAATTAATACTACTTATATAGAGTTTATAATAATAATACTGCTTAATGATCCAAATTAACTAAATTACTATGGCCTCTGACATCTCTTTTTGGTTTCTGTTCAAAAAGTGTTTTGTTTTTCCACTGTCAAAGAAATTTTTAATGTTTTGTTGGTAACTTAGAAATATCTTAAATATGATGTTTATACGCGTAATTTGCTTAGATATGCTCTAACACTCTAAGCATATTTTTCCAATTTTTATTGTTAAAATTAATTAATTCTCAATTTCAAATAATTTCATTTTTTTATAATGTTAGTCTTTGCATTCTTAAAAAAGATAACATTGTATAATAGTTACATTTATAAAGTGCAATGGACTTTTTTTATGGATGTCTTTTCACGAATTTGAGTAAATCCATTTTATTACTTAAAAATAGTATATATTTTAATGGAATGTATAATATTTTAAAGCAATGTATTGAAACAAAACTCTTGCTAATTTATTGGAGTCATATATATATATTTTATCAGTATACTGTTAGCAACATATATGGTATGAAAATGATACTCATTTTAATATTCAAACAAAAAATTCAGGTTGTAAAATCATTTGTAAAATTATTTATACAAATGCAAGCATAGATTCATTTTATCGTTGTATTTTGTATACTTTAGTGGTTGAAAAAATACAATTTAATGGAAAAAAACCATACATACATTTGGTATTTAAGTTAACCCCATTTTTCTAGAGTAAGTAAGTAAATTTAATTTTAAATATTAAAAAAATGATTTCATCATTTTTCCCCCCGTGTTACGTCGGACAATTGATTCGGCCTCGCCATCGATATCAATAGCACAGATGAAGATTAAAGTAACCCTAAATGCATTGTTAGGTTGTCTTTTTTATTTCCAGCTTTCTTGGAAGACAGAAAATTTGCATATAAGACAAAAACAGTAGCTTTATACTTTCTTCCATCAGCAGAAACGATTCATAATTAATATGGTAATATGCTCGATTAATTTAAATTAGATTTTAATTAAAGTGAATTATAATAATATATCATTTGCATACTTTCCATTTGAATTTCTTTTCCATCTGATAAATTTCCATAAATCCAAGTTTCACTGGTTATTTCTTCGACCTTATAATTTTTAGTTCGCTCTTTTATTTAGGCTCTCTAGTTGATCCAGCAATATGGAGTCCGGCAAAGCAGTACTCGGAGTAGTGGACTACGTCATTTTTGGCCTAATGCTAGTGGTATCTGCGGGAATCGGAGTCTACTTCAGATTCTCAGGGGGCAAGCAGTAAGGATGGTTCCTATTTCTATCTTTAGAATCTTTTTAAATAATTTCTTCTAAATTTCTTTATGATGTACATGCTAGTAATAGTAGTGATTTTTTAAACATGTCTTTTACATAGAAAAATAACGAAGTATAATTTCCACTAGTATTAAATTACATTTGTACTGTGGATCTAATTTCTGCTTAAATCAAAATTATATAAAAAAATTAACTTTATTAAATCACAAATCCTCATAAACAGAACCTCCATGATTATTTCCATTTCCACTTTCAATTTTTTTAAATATGCCTTTTGATTTTGAAACTATAGTGTTTAGTAAAGTGTATTTACTATCACTAAATCATTGATAAAAGAAAAAAAAATCTTTGACAAACAGGAAAAATAAGCATTAACTAAATAATGAATTCAACGTATAGTTTTAGTTTAGTTTTAGAAATCAACGCATAGGACACAAACATGTATATCCATTGATACTACAATGTCGAAATCAGTCTTTTCAATGTAAGATTTGGATATCAGCAGTGTTTGTTCAGTTGTTCTTAAAACCATTGATGAAGCAATGCGTAGCATGGATGAAACCCACGTACTAACCATACGTACTATTAATGAAAAGTAAAATAATAGTATAATAAGTAAAAAGTATTACTGAATAGCAGAGCGAAAAGTATTTATTTTAATTGGGTTATTGCTTCGATGTTGTTTAATTTATAGCAAGTTAAATCTAGTTTGCGTAGTATTTATTTATAAAGATCTGATTTCAAGAAGAAATCAATCTTATCCATGTTAGTGTGGTGGACTATTGTAAAAAACAACTACATCTTTTAAGTATTATTCTTTGTTTATATAATTGTAATTAAACGATTATTATCATTTTATGACACACGTTGCTGTCAAAAGTAATGCTTTAATCGAGCAAAATTGCCATAGAATAAGTTCGATTTCGCCGAAATATGAGTGGGTTTTTTGTGTGTGTGGTTAGGGGGGGAAGGGGTTTCCAGCAATACAGACACTGCAAAATGTGCTGTGAAACGTTGAAACATTACACCATAAAACTGGTAGCAGCTTAAAATTAATGCTTTCTTTCCTCTTTCTTGAGTCAGGATTTTTTTAATTTCTGACCATGTCCTCTGGTTCGACTATTTAAGTTGAAACATGCTTCATGAATTTGAATAACTGAAATAAATCACCTCTTGTTGGCCAAGTGGACCTATGTCGACCAAGGTACACATATTTGGTTCTCTTACACAGGAGAACCACGGAAGAATATCTGATGGCCGGCCGTGACATGCCGATGCTTCCAGTGACCTTCTCCCTGATGGCCTCGTTCGTGTCCGCCATTACCATCATAGGAATACCAGCCGAAATGTACCGCTTCGGCACCAACATGGCCTACTTGAATTTCGGCGTTGTCATCGGGGTGGTACTGACCACCTACCTGACACTACCGGTTTTCTTCCAGTTGCAAAACTCGTCCATATACGAGGTGAGACTGCTCACACATTTGAAGTCCAGAAGAAGAACCCCTTGATTGCCTAGGAATCTTCTCCTATTCGGGTTTCTTGGCGGACATTGGCGATAGGAAACGGTTTCTCCCTTCGCTCTTCTCCCGCGGTATAAACGTTGGATACGTGTCTCGCGTGAATCAGGGTTGCCACGAGAGAAGTACCAATCGAAAAACCACTTTAGATAATGCCTCGCTATCGTCGCCATAGAGGCCTGATATGGACATATATCCTGTCGATGATGAGGTTTTCCCCTGTACTCTTTTATTACAAAGTATAAGTAGTTTAAAATGGATAGTGTGTCAACCGGATTGTTCTCCTGGGTGAAATAATTTCCTCAAAACGAGACAGGCGTAGGGATGGAAAAGGGGTGGATTAGCGATGGAAAGTCAGTAATCGTTAAACTGAAATACTGGTATATATATATATATATTATAAGTATTATATAATATATATATATATATATATATATATAATATACATATATATATATATATATATATATATATATATTTTATATATATATATATATATATATATATATATATATATATATATATAATTATTATATATATATATATATATATATATATATATATATATATATATATATTATATATATATATATATATATATATATATATATATATATATATATATATATATATATATATTATATATATATATATATATATATATATATAATATATATATATATTATATATATACATATACTATACCCGCTTCCACACAACATTTATGCTCTACAGGAAACACACTAACAACACCCCAGAAAGAAATTCGCCAGGCCTTTAGCTAGTTCTAATTCAAACTTTTAAGCGCCAAAATTAATAATTTTCTTTAATCTTCTTTTGCAGATTTTATAATTAATCTTTATCGTTTGCAATTTTTTTTGAAGTTCGAAGAATAATGATGTAATTTTTTTAAATAAATATCTTTTTGTAGCCACAAGTTTACAGTTCGAAAAATAAATTAGTAAAATTGATGCTTAAAAAATAAAAGCGAAACTATATTATTTGCATATTTTTAATGCAAAAGTTAGAATTCTTTATACATCTTTCTTCATACATATATAATGAACCATGAAAAGAACTCTATTGTGCTATTACAATATCCAAATTGAATTATATCACAAAACTAAATATTTTTCAAGAGTTTTATTTTTATTTTTAAGTTTCTCGTACGTTTGACGAAATGGCAGCAGCAAAAATATTGAATAAAAATGGAATTTTCATGTTATTCCAATGTAGATTAAATTTTTAGTTATTAAATTTTAAATATACATCTTATTTAATTTTTTAAATGAAATTTGGAATGTAGCCAAATCTGATTTTTTTGCTTCAAAATGACGTATCCCACTTTTTTGTGAGACTTACGGTTCATTCTGTGAAAGTGGGTGACGGACAGACGGATGGACAGACAGACGGACTGAACGATTATAAAACCTTCGACTTTTTACGTTATAAACTTAGTGTGGAAGCTAAAACTGGCTAACAGTCTCTGAGCTTGCGCGAGAATGCGTATTTTGATCATACCCCGTAAAGTATTTTCTTCTCGTACTCATCTATCGCAATCGCCTTCTAACGGGTGCACTATTTTTTGACCCCCCCCCCCCCACGCACACCGCTTTTGGGTGCGCTTATCTCTTTGATACCCTCTACTGTAAAACCAACCTAAGAGATAAGATCTAATGCATTAGTTTTGAAATCCTAACTGCGACATGAAAATTGAAAGTTTTGATTTGTTATGTAAGCGTTTTTTCTCCAGGTATGACGATAGTCATAACATCAACAAAAAACTAACTTGAAAAGAAAATAACATCATCCTGTTATTTAATTATTAATTTAAAAAGAGTTTTAGAATGTTGTATAGCGTTACTACATAAAAATAGTGGCAGCCAAGACACCATTTTTAACCAGCCGAACTGCCTCCTGCTTCTTGGAGAACGTACACTTTATAGAGAAAAAATGTCACCCAAAAAAAAGTTTAATATTATACATCATAAATTTGGGGTAACGGTACTCCGTAAAGCTGGAAACAAAACTTCCCTAGCAGCAAATAATCGGTTGGCCGAGCATCGGCCAAACGTCGCAAAAAAATGCTGCGACATCGAGCCGACACGTCGGAAAGGGATCGGGGATGTCCATCGCAGCGGCTGCGTTTCGTCCTTGGCAAGCGACCATTTGCCAATCATGTGCGACCACTTACCGACGCATTTTGGTAGTCGACAAGAGATCGAAAATGACAATCGGCAGCACATGGGGCCTATGTACAAAACACAACCTTTTGCCAATCGTCGGCGACTAGTTGCCGCCCCTTTTGCGACCCCAAATCGTCGGTTATTGATCGATTTAACCATCGCAGCGACTTCCCAAGGAGCAAATAATCGTTGGCCGAGCATCGGCCAAAAGTCGCAATGCATTCTGCGACATCATGCCGATCACATCGGAAAAATGTGGGCGATGTCCATCGCAGCGGCTGCGTTTCGTCCTTGGCGAGCGACCATTTGCCAATTAGGTGCGACCACTTACCGACGCATTTTGGTATGTCGGCAAGAGATCGGAAATGCCAATCGGCAGTGCATCGGGCCAATGTACCATATACGACCTTTCGCCAATCGTCGGCGACTAGTTACCACCCTTTTTGCAACTACAAATCGTCGGTTATTGATTGGATTTGACCATCGCAGCGACTTCTTGCCAATTCCACGCGCGACCATTTACCCACGTCACGCCAACCTAACTTGCGTTATTATACGACCGTAAACCGATTATCTTGCGACCATTTGCCTACGTGCAGGCGGTTACCCAATGCTTAGCCGAATCGATTCCAACGTCTTTCCTACGTATTAACGGTATCTACCCAACATGCTCCCGATGCTAAACCGAGGACTTACCAATGCATTTTTTATCTTCCGCCGTCGTCTACCCGATGTTTATCCTTGTAGATTCCAACGCATTCCGTACGTAATAACGGTTCCTATCCAAGGTTTAACCAACATGCTGCCGATGCTGAACCGAGAACCTATCAATGCAACTAAAGCCTTGAAGGTATTTTGGAGCTTAACCCTTTTATTAGAAAACCATTGAAGCAAAGTAATTTCTCCATTATTTCATATAAGCCGCTGTCTAGTAGAATTTTCTTTTAATTTCAAATTTTCTTCACGACTTTGTCAAATTCATTACCTACCTTGTTTAACAGCTACCTATTGAACTCCACTTAATTTAAAACTTCCTAAAACCTGCAAGCATGTGGACACTCAAAAATTTATTTTAAACACAAGAAAAAAGAAACGCTACTTGAATTACTAATATTTTATTAATAAAATGACAGGTAGAAATAGAAATACAGTACATATAAATGTAATACTTAATAGTCTAAGCCCTGAAGATGTTCCCTTTCTATCACATGTGTGTTGTTTCCTGAAACTGTGCAGTCTCACAGCAGCTGAAAGCAAAAATTAACAAAATAAGTATAAACAGTGAAAATACTACACTTTAATAGACTTATATTTATAACTAGCTAACATCCAAGTATATTTTAAATCATTAAAATGTAGAAAAACAAACTTTAATACTATAAATTATTTAAAATACCACTTAACTATTTGAATTTCATAAACACTGATCTAAACATAATTTTTCATGCAATAAAGAATTATTTATTATCAAAGATTTTAAAAAATCAGTATTTTTTCCTGATAAGCAAATATGCAATGCATTAGATCACTTAACACGTTGACTGCGACGATAGCGATGGAAAATTTTCATCGATAGAGGTTGATGTGAAGTAGAAGAATATCCTGTTTTTTAAACCAGTTCGTTACAATGGAAATTAACTAACTTTTCTTCATTTTCGAAAAAGTACAAATCTTAATTCGAGGTCTTAAAATTACAAGGTTAGGTTGAATTAACGTCGCTAACTAAAGCTACACGACGTCACTAATTATTGAATAAAAAGCCAATAAACAAAGAAAATATATAACTTCACCATTGTTTCATAGAATTTTTTTTTTGGTTTATGTTTCTTTAAATTTCTGTCAAATAATTTCCACATTTTAGCCTATTATATAGCATTTTAAATAAGAATAAGGAAAAAATATCAAATATAAAAAAAATCACGAGGGCTATTGCGACAGGCGTCGTAATTAACAACCACAGTCAAGTGACGAGCCGACACCTGCGATAACTGAACCTAGGACCTTCTGCAAGCAAGGTTAACCCAATTGGGCCCTCCAGCTTAATATAGGTCTTGGTAAAATAAATTACTTTACTTCAAAAATTGAAAAAAAATCGAAATTTTAAGTGAGATCTTGCATGTCATATTCACCCTATATTGAATACTTACTTTAATTAATAGTAAAATTGCAATCAATGGTTAAGTGTACTTTTGTTAGTTTTCAGTTTTCATTTGGCTGCGAAACATAATTTTAATTCGTGTTAAACTCATTACTAGCATAAAAATAAGAAGTTTTCAACCTCGAATATTTAACTTTTGTTGTCGATGTTTTTTGTCGTTGTTTCTGTCTCGAATATTTAATTCATGTAAATCATCAACTTTTTGGAAGTCAGAGGCTAAACTCGTTCGGTAGTTTACATGAGGCAAATTCCATACAAAATTATCCTTTCTGTAATGTAAGTCACATGTGTAAAAAGTGATTATTACTACAACTTTTAACATTAAATGAAAAAAAATTAGTGGAATAGCTGATCTACACTTATTAAAACTAAATAATGTAACAAGCTTTATTTATTTTGATTTATTTTTCAAATTTAAAAAGTTTTTAATCTCCTCTTAAATTGTGACTTACACTACAGTTACATGAAATTACTCATAAGCACTTAACGCGCTAAGCCCATGCAGGATAGACACAAATGAATGTCTTTGAATCTTACTCAAAATCGTCTGATAAGGTCAGAAGCCTAAATAACAAAATCTGATACTAAATCGTGCACCCTTTCTGGTTTTGATAGACCACGAAAATTAAGCTAAACAAATCGTATTAGTGGCATTTTAAGAGAAAGACCAAAACACTTAAAAAAGATAAATTTACTTACCGTAGTTGCTTGACCGACGGTTCCTCACACTGACGTGATAAAAACTCTGCGACCTGCGTAATGTAATCGTTTCCGGCTGCATATTTCTGGCCTCCTTTAGGAGCTTTAACACCGCCAATTACGCCTCGTAATTTAGAACCCTGGTCATGTGAGGAGGTCGACACTTGAGTGGGCACCCAACGGAACTTTGAAGAAACTCTGTTATTGCAATGTTTTCGATTATGAAGTTCGCGGTTAAAATTAATGGATTCGACAAAATCTTTATCGATTTTGAAAATATTAAGATTATATATTCTTGATATATGTATTCCACGCTACATTTCAGAAATCTTTAAGCTTATTAAGTTTAAATAAATAGAAAACTTCGTTTCACTCATCACAGGGCTTGTCACTAGATTTTTTAATTTATTTTATAATCTATAAAATTTATTATCTTCATGATCGAATTGAAAGATCGTACCGACATCGGCCCAATCACCACAAACGACCACTTTTAATTGATCGCCTGACGAGGTCGGGCCGACCTCGTAAACCGACACTTAAAATACCAAAAAATCGACTGATTGGCAGACGACTTCAGCCCCATCTCTATCCGATCTCACAAAGCGACCGGTTTTTGTAGACGTCGGAGTGACAAGTTGGCGCGACATCTTTCCGATCTCGTAAAAAAAAGTTCCAATCATTTGCCGATGAAATCGATGATTGGCCAACCATTCGCCGATTACGCTTGCTGTCTGGGTTGCTGGCATAGGTTTTTGGAGTAAATTTCTTATGTGTAATGCTACTCCATAAGCTTAGTGTAACATTACTCCATAAATCTTGGAGTATTGCACCAAAATTTTAGAGTATGATCTGAATTTCCGATTTCTACCTTACATTTTTGAGACTATAAGGGCACTCCATCCTAAGCTAATTTTCAGTTCCTACGTCAGATTTTTGAGATCAGAAATAAGATTTTTTTAATTTAACATTTCTAATGAGATATTTTTCTCTCTCTGTATTTCTTTCAGTATATCGATAGAAGATTCGGAAAGTATGCTCGAACCCTTACTTCAATTGGTTTTGTATTACAAGCGGTAAGTTCATAATTTTATCTTTTTACACGTTCAACAATTATTGGAAGACAGAGCTTTAAATAAAATGAATTGTAAAAGAAAGAAAAATTTATCAAGAACTACAACTGGAAAGCGATTTTGGATTTTTTGAAATTTCTTATTTCACAATTATTTTTTAGCTGATTTTATAGAATGTTTTTGAGAAATGTAGATTTTTAGCAGTTTAATATAAAAAAGTAATGACTACTAGCATAATATTATCAAAACAACATGATATACATTACCTAAAGCATTACCAAATAATATCTATTTTATTTCATTTAAGAATTTTTTTTAAGCTTAAGCCTGTATTACGTTTGCAAAAACTAAATTTTAAAACTTTTTTTTCAAATTCAATGTACGAGGGTTGTTTTCTTTTCAACCTCCGATGGGCTGTAAAGGACGGGTAAATATACAAAAAAGATTTTATTACTAAAGGTAATGTACAATATAGCTTATTTCTCAGCGTAACAGCCCGTTAGAGGGCCAAGGCCTGCCGTGCCCATTCCAGCTTTCGTGAACAAGGGCTCTGGGGTGCTAGGCAAATGTCCCGGTAAGGTTGTCAGCCTCACGCGGGACCCCCAGTGTTAAGTTACCATGCATGCTTGGTACTCATTTTATCGACCCACTTAAGAAATGAAAGGCTGAGTCAACCTCAACCAGTCCGGGACTTCGGACCTGTGGCGTGGCAATGCGGAGAACTACCACTAGGGCACTGAGCCTTCTCTAAATAATCACCTTGGCGTTTAAGGCAGTTGTCATATCTGTAAACTAGCTTTGAAATACCCTCTTCATAAAATGTAGCCGCCAAGTGAAAATTGCGAGCTGTTATTTGTTTCTCGTTCTTTGAGCTCGCGGGCAGAAGAAACAGTGCAACGGAAATTCATCGAAGAATGAGTCGATTGTATGGAGACACTTTTACGAGTGATGGCGTTGTTCGTGAAGGGGTCAAGGAAGCAAGTCTGTCGCTACAGACAACATTGTTCAGCGAGTTGACCAAGCGGTTAGGGAAACTCAAATGTTCACCATAAAAGATTTATCGATTAGCAAAGGCTTGGAGAACAGAAAAAAATTGCATGAAGCTTCCAAATTGACGTAAAGTTTAAAGAAACCGTCACAACTCCCTTCTAATCATTGGCGGCTACATTTTATGAAGATAGTATTTCAAAGCTTGTTTACAGATATTACAAATGCCTGAATCGTCAAGGTGATAATGTAGAGAAATAAGCTGTATTGTACATTACTTCTGGTAAAAATATATTTTTTGTGTTTTGACCCGTTTTTTATTTCTTTTATTTACAGCTTTTTGTAGGTTGAAAAAAAACAACCCTTGTATTTTACTTTTCAGATCCTCTATATGGCTGTGGTTCTGTACGCTCCTGCCCTGGCATTAAGTGCAGTGACTAACTTGTCCATACGGGTGTCCGTTGTCTCAATTGGCATCGCCTGCACTTTCTACTGCACTCTGGTATATACCATTTTCACTTTTTCTGCTGTAGTTCCACTATAGTATCGAGTTCATTGAAATCGTAAAAAGCATTTACAAAACCGTAAAATACATTTCACTTTTCTAAATATTTTTTTTTTCATCTTGACAAATCATCATTCTGTATCACAAATAAAACAAGACATAAAGCACTTACTATGGTGGAATCTATGGAAAGGAAACAGCAGACCTGCTTAAAAAGGAAATAATACACTAAGCAACCAGAAACAAGTTTCTCCAAACTCCTTCAAAACCTTATTAACAAATATTCCTACAAAGACATGTTTTTACTTATTCCAGAAACAAAAAGTGACAAGATATTCATAACATCTGGAATTTTTTTAGTGAAAGATAACGTAAAGAATCAATTGCAAATTCACCAAGGAGACAACTTTTAACTCTATTGGGACGCATTGCTGATCCAACTGCAAATGAAATAGACAAGTGTCAGTGCGATACGTCCAATTAGATAATTATAGCAATATCTTAACATATTTTGCATAAAGTGTTTGGCTTAATTACGAATATAGTTCGTCTTTTAACGTATTTCTTAAATATTTTTTCTCATACAGGGTGGCATGAAGGCTGTTCTGTGGACAGACGTGCTACAGGCGTCGCTCATGTTCATTGGTATTCTAGCAGTCATCATTAAAGGTCTGATGGACTTGAGCATCACACAAGTGTACCGAAAAGGATATGACGGAGGAAGGCTTTTATTTCCAAGGTTGGTGATTAACATAACATAAGGAAAATTGCTCCCTATAAGGAAAGAGTTTAGGCTATGTAGCCCTTCACCCTATACGAGTAGTATGCCTAAAACATGTTAATGGTCCATTTACTCGGTTTGCCAAATAAAGGAAAAGTGATGATGATATCGGAGGGTATCATGTCAATGCATGCCAGCCCCATATACATGATGCAACGGTATAGTAGACAGCTGAGCGATTATCCGTCACTCTCTTTTGCAATTCTACTGGACAAGTAACCATCGTTTTGCCACAGTGGACATCGGAGGTTAGGGGTCACTTCTTAGGCAGAGGGGTAAAATAAGGCAAGGTATAAAATAAAACTATAATAAAAATTATAATAAATAAACTATAATATAATATATAAACTGTAATACAATAAATAAACTATAATATAATAAAAAATGTAATATGAGTATGCATAACACAAGGTTAGAAAATGGCTCCTCTAAAAACTAAGGTTTTTGATTCCTTACGCTGTTAAAAATTTGGCGTTTGGTAAGGTTTCACCAACACTAATGTTCTTGCTAGCTAAAACGGCTGTGTGGTGAAATGTGTTACCATACTTTCGGTATTCGGTTGAACTATTTCTCAGGTTTTGGTTTTAAAACTTGGAAAATGGTTCAACCGATTGCAGGAATATGGTGAAATATCTAGCTTTGCTTTTATTTCGAAATATTGAGAACTATTATTATGGTGAAAAGAAGCACACAAAATAACAGTGTAAATGCAATTTCTAAAGATTATTGAATAGTAATTCACTTTTGATTAAAAGTGGGTGATCATAGTCTCTTCTACTATAAGATGTCTCTCCAGCTTGATAACCTTTTAATCTGTACTCCTGCCCCCTATACACTGCAAATGCAAGGGGAACATGAACTTTAAAAGAAGCCCCAAAACAAATTAAGGATTGGGGTTTGAGGCCTCTTTTAATATTACCACCCTAAGAATCTACCTATTCGTCAGTTCATACAATGTCAAAGGATAACGTTTTTAGAATTTTTACTGTGGGTTGGGCTGCTTGAGTTTAATTTCTGATTTATATGCTTTAGTTTCGACTACGACCCTACCGTGCGGTACACTGTCTGGAATATCTTGATTCAAGGAATTGTGCTTTCCTTAACTGGCAATGCTGGGAGTCAAATTATGGTGCAGAGGCTTCTCACCATGAAGGACATCTCAAGGGCAAGGATGTAAGCACAGTACACAGTAAAAAATTCGTTCAATGCAAGAAGATTCAACCAAAAAATGGTTCCCAGTAGCTGCAACAACTGTGGGGTGAAATGTTTCACTATATTTTTGGAATTCGGTCGAACCATTTTTTAGGTTTTGGGTATGCGAAATTAGTAAAATGGTTCAACCTAGAACCGAAAATAAATCCAAATGTTTCTTCGTTGCAGCTACTAGGGATCATTTTCTTGATAAAACATGGCGTTAAATTTTTACTAATGTAACTGCGTTTTACAGTCGTTGCAGCTACATGGAACCAATTTTTTGGGTGAAACCAAGTACGAAATTTGTAAAAATGTAGAGCTTTAATTTTCTAAACTCCAACTGTCCAAATTCCACATATCAGGACTCCGGTTATCCGAGTCACTGAGTACCTGAAGCCCTCTACCCCCAATAGCGCGAACGTTATTGGGATAATGACTCACCGTCTCAAATTAAAGTCATTGTATCATTGTCTGTCATCCCAATTGGATTATCTGAATATTTTCATCCGAATGGGGGAGGAAGAGGGATATTAGAAGTCTTGGTTTGATTTAAATGTGAAATTTACGAAAATAAATATGCGAATAAGAAAAGATGTTATTTGTTAAATACTTAAAATAAGTTAAAAATACAAGTTGGGGGAATTGGTCTCATTCGATTAAAGAATTGTGTTAAATACGTAAATAAGTTTTTTAATGATGTTGAAAATATCGAGATATTTTGGAACTTAACTAAATTACGACGCCCGTCGAAAATAGCCCTCGTGTAGGTCTTGTGCGAAAATAATTCAAACTAACTAAACTTAACTTGGGACTTAACACAGGTACTGTCATCAATACTTACAAGTGATACTACCAATAATAAGGTAAACGAAGTTTTAAACATCTTTTAAATTATGATAAAGTTCTGGAAGTATTGTTAACTAACATGTTCTACGTATACAAGAAGAGTCCCTCTAGTTGGCCTCTGTCTCTAAAAATTAGATGGATCCACTTATGTGTGTGTGTTGTCTGTTGTGTCTGTCTTACTTGACGAAGGTTTATAAGCGGGTCTCTAACCAAGCACACAATCCTGAATATATATGTCTACCAATCAACCATAAGAAGAGTTAAAGCAAAATTATCTGTATATAAACAGTTTATCATCGGACTTCGATAATTTCTCACAGCATACCTTCACTGCAAAAAAAATTGATGCAAAATTACTCTATAAAACTAGCAGCAGTCTGTGCTATTTCCAGCTTTATGGAGTAAAATTACACTATATGTGTACACTATGTACAAAAACCTTATAATACACTTATATTTTAAGTATTTAATGTTGTTATACGTGAGCATTTTTGTATCCATAACACCAAGTTAATTAAGAAAATTAGAGTTCGTACCAATGCGCATTACGCTCTTTTCTCCACAGGGCCATGTTTCTAAGCATACCGATGAGTTGCGGTTTTCATCTTCTGGCTTGCTTCGCTGGTATCATCATTTACGCCCGATATGCCGACTGTGACCCCATGTCCGACGGTAGCCTTTCGTCTACTGATCAGGTATTCCGTTTTTTTCACATCTTAATTTTATGCAACTGTGTTCAATTGTTGAAATTTTTTTGTTGGGTTTCACTATGCATGAAGATTGCATACCAGCATCACCAGACTCATCACTGGACATACTCGCACACTTACACTCATTCAGGGACAAAAATTGTACCCGGTGTGCCTCAAGTGTAATACCCATCAAATTTCTCCGGATTAACTGCTCTCCGTTTTGGATTTGGAGAAGAGTGAACTTCCTGAAAATCCTGTGCTGGTCAGAGACTTTTTTGGGCGAACGGTTTTTTGGACTTAATCTAGGCTTTATCTAAATGAAGTGGAATAAGAAATAACAATGTATTAAGAAGAAATTTAAAGGAAGCAACACCGTATATTAATAAGATAGCAGTACTGTATATCAACACTTTGGTGCTTTTTGACTAAAATTATGGTATAGCTGCAACGGCTGTGTGTTGAAATATTTCACAATAGCATTTTTGGTATTTGGTTGAGCAGTTTTGCTGATTTCGGAAACAAAAACCTTAAAAATGTTTTTACCTAATACCAAAAATATGGTTAAACATTTCACTACACAGTCGCTTCAGCAACGAGGGCCGTTACAACAACAAGGACTCATATATTTAGTGAAAACAAGCGCCAAATTGTTGACAGGGCATCACAAAAAATACTTATTAGTTATATTCCAATTTGTTTAACCCCATTAGTAGTTTAAGGAAATGATATATAATTAACGTTAAATGAATGATTGTATTTTTTAAACGTATAAATAAATTCTCTTAAATCTAAATTAAATCTTTTTAATATTTTCTTTCTGAGTATCTTTCAATCAATTAGATTTAATGGGTGAAATATTATTGCCTCATTTTACAGATCATGCCCTACTTCATGATGTCCAGTCTTGGAGACTATCCAGGACTCCCAGGACTTTGCATTTGTGGGGTTTTCAGCGGTTCCCTCAGCACAGTATCATCAACAGTGAATTCCCTAACTGCAGTCACCATGCAGGACTTCATTCGACCGTATTTGGAATCGAGGGGAAAGTCGCTTCAGAATATGGTGCGAGGGGCCAAAGTGCTCAGTAAGTCTCGACTTCATTTCTCGAAAAAGATTTCTGGAAATTAAAATGTGCTTCAAGAAATCAAAGTACGATTTCTATAAAAGACAGACACATTTTGAACATTAAACAAATAAGTTTACAACAGAATCTGTTCGCTTCCACACAACATTTGTGTTTAACAGTAAAAAAAGAGACAAACATGAAACGTTGTGAATGACAATGGTGATTTAATTCTAATAAAAATGGCTTCTTATGGTTTTCAAATAAGGATTAAATATTGCAGATTTTTTTTTTAAATAATTGAAGTACGTCGAATTCATTTTTTCTGACATTTTTGATGTCTTCTAATTTCGATACTCTGGATATTTTGACGCATCACATTTGCCTGTAGCATTCGTACACTGTGAAAAAAAATCTGTAACCATAACAAAAATATTTTTTGTAAAAAACTTTTCCTAGAAAATTTCTAGTAAATACTACTAAAATAGTACTGTAAAAACACTTAATATATTTGTGTTAACGTTAAATATATATATCTTGTATATTTACAAGACTTTTTTATTATGCTATACTGTATTTTTGTAATTTACAGACTTTTTACGTATATTATTATTATTACTTATTTTCTAGCAAAACAGAACAATTTTCATTATATGTTAGACTTAGACTTTCTTGGTGGGGCAAGTTCGCCGAGCACTGCGACCTCAGGTCTATTGTACTCAACCCCAGAAATGACACAACACATAGACAAATAACAACATTTATTGACAAACAAAACATCCATGCCTTACCGGGATTCGAACCCGAACCCAGAAGCTCCAAGGCTAGCTCCCTAACCGTTGCGCCACCGGGTCGGCTTCATTACCATGTTAACGAAATGTTCATCAACATAAAACATTAAACAATCGGAACAATGTCAAATACAAAAATAAGAATTATAAATAGTAATAGAAAGATAAAGTTTATCACCTATATTTTATACCTGTATCAATTTAAAACGTTATATCATTTTTAAATGCGATGAATGATCAAATCACAAACGAAACTTTAGAAGCGATGCGCGCGCAACTTCAAGTCGAAGATGATTGGTTGAAAAAATTGCGAAATACTAGAACATTTCCTGTAACTGTAGAAATGAGATTTCTGTTCGAATTACAAAATTTTTTTGTTTAAAATTGGTTATTTCTGTACGTTACAAAAACATTTTTGTATGTTTACAGTATTTTTTTCTCAGTTAGTTTCTTTAAAATGAAAGTGGGTGACAGACAGGAGGACTGAACAATAATAATACCTTCCACTTTTTACGTTATAATTGTAGTAAGCTAAATGAGAAATATAGCATAAAATTATAATACTAAAAATATCGGGAAACTTCGAACATCATTGTCAGGTCATCATTAAAAAACAAATTGAGAAGTGAAGCTTTGATTGTTTCTGCCACGCACTCAAACCATTTGGGTAATGATTTGACGGCGCTACGTTGTATTTAATGAAGTTTATAAACAATAATTGAAATAATTCTTTTGTAGGGAAATTTTAAAACCTGTACTACTGCTTACAACTCTGCGTTAATAGTCATTAATAGAGTTCCACTGACAAAACAGAATCTCGCGCATCTCTTTGTTGAGGTCATACGTTGAGGTGCATTAACTAAACTTCGCTTTTTCTTTCTCGTAAATTATCTTAATCTTATTCAACGAGATTCGGTACCCAAAGAGAATCGGTATAATTAAGTTTTTTTTTAAAAAAGTGGAGCATATTTTAAAACCTACTTCAGATTTAATGATTTTCAGTAGTTTTTTAAGCAGTGTCGATTATTTATTAATAACTTTACGTATTGAATTTTTGAAGCGAGGTATACACTGTAAAAATCTGTGTTTGATAATTAATTGAACAACTGTCTTTTACAGCTCTGTTTTACGGCATTTTGGGTATAGCGTTGACTTTTATAGTAGCTTTGTTTGGAAACTTACTACAATCTGCGCTCATCGTGTTTGGATTGATCGGAAGTCCGATATTGGCCATTTTTATTCTTGGAATGTGTACCACAAGAACAAATGAAAAGGTAATTAGTTTCAATTCTGTTAAGTAACTGGTCTTATTCAGTAGAAAATTACAAGTGGTTCTCAAGCCTCCTGTTCATTAAAAAAATTCGTCATAGTATGATGGAAAGCTGTGATATCCAGAAACGTATGATAGAATGATGTGCACATTGGATAACATAAAAGTTGTTTCATTTTGATCTAAAGCTGCCCAAGTGCCCATACACGGAGGGAAAATACCTGTGAACTTTCGCCAAAACTCGCCACTCTTCAGCAAAGACGTTACCGGAAGCATTTTTACACATTAGTGATTGTTTTTGAGTACCCACGTGACACTTCAAACCAATCACTACGAGTGAAAATAGTTTCGGAAACATCTTGTAGGAAGAGTGGTCACGTTTGACGAAGGTTCACATGTCATTTATCTGCATGCGTGCCTAGCTTAAATGATTTTAGCTCCAAGTCACCTGATTTCGACTACAGAAAACGTGCTTCATTTTAAATTATTGCAATACTTTATCTTTTAAATATTATAAAACAGACGTAATTTTTTTTCCAATGCAACACATGTATCACACACATAAGATGCAAAACTGTAACAAAAGTAGCTTTAAAATATCAGAATATTATGGTATATGTAAGACTGATTTTATTCTAATCATTAAGTATAGTTGTAATCCTATTGCTTTACAAACTGCTTCATTTCTGAAGTATGTAACTCAGAAAATAGTAATCAAATACACACACAAATACAAAAACTGTCAACCAACAACAGGACAGTGACCCAGCAAGGTTATTAGTCCAAAAGTTTACTAATTTTTCACTAGTTTACAAGAACTTTCGAGATTCTTAATAAATTCTTCTGCTCTCTTCGAATGAACAGCATGATCTGGTAAAGCATTCAACTCATTGATAACTCTATTTTAAAAATATCAAATTTTGAAACAAAACTTTTAAAAAAATGTCTGACTATGTCCCGTGGTTCGATTATTTACGTAAAAACCAAAGCCCTCCAACTCCATGTCTCCCTGCTTGATGAATTTGAATAACTGAATAAAATCGCTGCTTGTTCTCCCATTTTCTAGAGAATGAATGTTGAATACAAGATTTCTATTGTACCATTGTACAATAGAAAATATTTACCTTAAAATTTAATTTTTCATTGCTATTCTATTTTTTCAGGGCGCAGTGATTGGGCTTTTATCGGGAATTATTATTTCGTCCTGGATCAGTTTCAGCGCGACTTCGCACGGACCACCGAGAGAGCTACTACCCATTTCAGTCGCAGGGTGCCCCTCCCTTAACTCCACCGTCAACGAAATAATGGACACGCCCACTTCTTTATCTCCATATGCAGTAACTACAACAGCTATGCCGATGACTTCAATGGAAAACGAGTAAGGCCTGGGTCTCCTGAGCATCATAATCGCAGAGTTCATCCCGATCAACAAACAGGAAAAATTTCCATAAATCCGCTATTGCTATTAGTTTTGTGACGCAATATGGATGCGACGGTCGATAAGGGGAGTCGGATGGTTCTATCTAGCCCGTGTTAATTTTCCTAACTTGGGAACATTTTCTCAGGAACTATATGAGATATCATTATGAACTTTTTTATATTTTGTTCCTTACGTATAGCTCTTTGATTTAAACTGAGGAATTTTAAATATCTCTGCTAAAAAAAAATTATGTAGCTTTAAATCTGATATTTTGTGTGTTTTAATACATATTTAAAAACAAAATCACGGTAAAAGTATTTTTTTTATACTTTGAAATATTCTCAGTTTAAAACAAGGAGCTATATGTAAGAAAGAAAATATAAAAAAGTTCAAAATGTTATATCATATAGTTCCTGAGAAAAATGTCCTTAAGTTACGAAAATTAACATGGGCGAGATAGAACCATCTGACTCCCCTAAAGCAATGGTTATGGTATCCTAGCAAAGCAGTATTACAAACTCCTGCCCTCTATAAACCGTTGATTACGTCTTACCGCAGACTGAAAACCGCTTTGTCACCAGAACGTTAAATCGACAAGAAATTGGAAACCTAGAGAACTTACCCAACTCCACTCAGACGCTACCAGGAGCTTTCCTGTTATATAGCTCATCATGATTTCTTACAAAATCAATTAAAAGTTTTTCTTCTAGTAGCATAAATCCGCCATCTTCTTCAACGTTTCGATTTTTTACTTCTCCATTTTTTCAGATTTTAGAGTTTTACGACAATGAGTTTGGCAGAGGACCGCATACAACAGACGAATCGTCAACGTTACTTACTTACTTTACTTACCTTACTTACTTGCTTACTTACTTACTGTTTTTTCACACCAGTTTAAGTGATGACTCGCTGTCGTTGCCAAACAGACCTGATGCAGACAAATTCCCAGCCAATGAATGGTTTTTTACCTTGTACTTTTCATATATAGAAAAGCATATGAAAATAGACTTTTACACTGCAAACATTAGACATTCTAATTAGGAGTAATTTACGTACCTTTTATATTCCAACAATTTATACAGACTCTTCTAAATCATTCTATATTTTCAACGTTACCATCAATTATGAGCTCCTTTGATTATTTTAAAGTTTGAACCTGCAGCAGAAAACCATTAGTTTGAGGTGTTTGAGAAAAGCAGAAATATATTGTAAGATAATAAGGTTATTTTATTCAGTTGTAATTTTTTATGTATTTTTTTATATGAATGTGATTGCTGTAAGCTATTGCACCAAAGTATTTATGCTTATAAAAAGAGCTTCCATAATGAGTACTCAGACTTCAAAATTATTTAAACCAGTCAAGTAATACTTATTACAAACTATCTTTGTATAAGTAAACAAGTAGGTTTGTAACAGAATCTGTCCTTTTGCCTGCTTTCATACAACATTTGTGTTCAATTGGAAAAAAGGTGCCAAACACAGTATTAATTCTATATTAAACATTTAAACGCTAAATTCGGCTAGTTTCTTTGAATTTCTTTCGGAAATTCAATAATTATTTCTTATCGGTTACTAAATTAATTTATATTAAAAAATTTAATACATAATATTTTTTGCTTTAAATAGAAGCAAAACATTTCATATAATCAAAGGATCTTTTTGTGAAATATATTTGACGTCATTTCCTACTGATTTATGTCGGAAAAATAAATTTCTTTTAATTTAGTGTTTAAAAGAAATAAAGTTTCTCAGGCGTTTGTTGTGAATTCCTATTGTGATTTAATTCTAACAAAAATGGCTTATTCTGCTTTTTAAATAATCCTTAAATTTTGCAGTTTTTTTTAATGATTGAAGTACTTCGACGAATTTGTTTTTGAGATTTTCAAAGTCTTCCAATTTCGATAAACTGAATTTTTAGATGTATCACACTCGCCTGTACCATTTGTAGTTTAAGCTATGAAAGTGAGTGATAGACGAACAGACGGAACAACAGAACGATTATAATGCCTTCCACTCTTCACGTTAAAAACGTATCGTGGAAGCTAAAATTGCTTTAAACCTGCCATAAATATTAAATGAAACTTCTCTTATTCGTTTCAGAGACGACGTTTTCATACTATACAGGATATCTTACATGTGGTATTCATTGATTGGAGTTGTGTCGACGTTGGTAGTAGGCTACCTTGCTAGTATTATCATAAATATTCTTAAAGGTAAGAATACATTTCAAGTAAAATTAGGAAATCTAGGAGTGTGTAACACTACACGACCTTAAATTACCATTCAATAAATCCATACATTTAACCCTTTCACTCCCAATATTCCATTTGGAATCATCCTGCTCTTGCGATTTTTTTCTCACTACCGATTTTTCGCAATTATTTCAAACTTTTTTTTAATTAAATTCGCCATAAATTGTTCTATGGTCATACTTTCTTTTTGTATTGTTAACGGGAGAATCATGTCTTATGTAGAATTGAGTAATGTTTGTTTTAGTGAAACGAAAATATGATAAACATGGTAAAATGAAATTCATTATGGAACAATATTATTAAATAAATTGGCCCTAAATTCTTCACGCTTGCATTTTTTAATGCTTAAAAATTGAATTTTAACTATTTTTAACAAGTAAAGTTTCGAAAAAATTATTATTATAATTGATTCAAAAGTTATGATTCCATTTTTTTCACAATTAAATTTGGGTTAAAAATTAAGACCCCCCCCTGCTTTTAACCATTTCATTCTGGATGCATAATGAGTCTGTTTCACAAATTTTAGATTTTTAGAATAAAAAATAAAAAGTTGGGACTGAAAGGGTAAAACTATATATTTAACTTATAAGGTAATTCCAAGAAGCCTAAAGTGTTCTATGGCAGCTACCATCATTGAGCTAGAAGGGAAACTGGAGTGAGGTGTCGGCGAGCCGAAAACCCTCACACCCTTTTGAGCGAACAGGGCAGAAAAGGACAATTTTTCCTACACTTGTATGCAATGCTTGTATGAGACCCCTCTATCATATTGACTTGGGCTCCTAAATGTATTTTAAAATTTTGAGTTCGAAAGAAATTAACTTTCTTTAACTTTAAATTTTAACTTTTTTAAGAAATAACCATGGGGATCACTAACTAAGAACCAGCAAAGACGAACTCAATAGCGAAATAGGCAAGTTTCTAGGTTTTCTGCCTAGTTCGTTTCTGCTGCAGTGCCGTGTATTCCTCCGCGTTTCGTTATTGAACCGGCTCGTTTGCTGCCCTGTTCAGTGAATCACACACCTCACTCCACGTTTCTTCTAGCTCAATGGCTACCATTTGCTCATACGCGATTTTCTCGAAAACCTTTTTATGACGTCCGACATGTACTGGATATCGGAGATCGACATAAAAATCTGTAGTACCGACGCGAAGCGTCCTTCCTACGCATCTAAAATATCCCTAAAAGGGGCGAAACGAAAATGGGGAATCAAATAGCCATTAGGCCGGTATAAATAAGAATGTGGGGGGGTGGGGGGGGGGTCCTAGGACCTAGCAAGCGCTATTGTAACATAGGTAGGAGTAATCACCAATTTGGGTCATGATGGATTGTGCGTGGGCGTTTGAACCTCTGATCAACAAATTGATCGTAGTCGATGATCTTAACAATATTATCGTGTTCTGATATTTCCATAGAGTGGAAGTACCTGTGGGAGGCAGTTAAGATTGCAGTGTCTATGGGGTCTATGCCCAGATTTTTGTGAATGATAGAGTTACACGAACATACCAGGGAGCATTGGCTATGTTCCTGATTGTTTTGTTCTGGAAAACTTGAAGTTTATTTCGTTGGCTCTTTTTGGCCGTGGCCCGTACAGGGGAAGCATACAGAAGGACTGGTTTGATCATGGAATTGTACAGTATGACCTTATTGCGAAGCGACATTTGGGAGTTCCTGCCAATTATGGGGCCCAGGCTGATGGAAGCACCTGTGGCTTTGGCGATGCTTTGTCTGATGTGTTCTTTAAAATTGAGTTTTCTGTCCAGGTACACTCCGAGATATTTAGTGTGAGGTTGTTCTGTATGTCAGTGTTGAATATTTCCAGATCGGTGTCATAGTGGGTATTGACTTTGTGGTTTCTGAAGAGCACTGACACACTTTTTTGGGAATTTATTTTCACTCTCCAGTTTTCACACCATGTCTCGACCGCATAGAGAGCATTTTGAAGTTTGTCGAAGGCTATGTTACCTCTTTTGGACTTTGCTAGTATGGCTGTATCATCAGCGAATTGAGCTGTGATACAGTTATTAGCATCGGGAAAGTCGTTAATGTAAACGTTGAATAAGCTGGGGGAGAGGGTGCTACCCTGTGGTACTCCCGCTTTGATTGCTTTAACTTCTGACAAGGTGTTATTTACTCTCACTTGAAAGCTCCTGTTGGTAAGGAAAGAGCTTAACATGTGGATAAGTGGCTTGGGGATGTTTGCAATGATAAGTTTTTTCGATTAGACCTTCATGCCAGAGGCTATCGAAGGCCTTTTCGATGTCCAGAAAGACTGCTCCAACTTGCTCTTTGTTGTTAAATGCATTGCCTATGTATTCTACGATTCTGTGCACCTGGTGTACAGTCGAGTGTCCCCGTTTAAAGCCATATTGGTGATTAATTGTTTTGTTTAATTGTGTGAAGTTTTGGAGTCTTGTGAGGATGATTCTCTCATAGACTTTAGCTAGTGTTGGGAGTAAGCTAATAGGTCGGTAGTTAGACGGTTGGAGGGAGCTTTTGCCTGGTTTTTTTAATAGAATGATGATTGCTTTCTTCCATTTAGTTGGGAAGTAGTGGCATCTGATACATGCGTTAAAAATATTTGTGATGAGGACAATGGCTTTAGGAGCAAGGTTTTTAAGGGCTTTATTAGGTATTAAGTCATATCCTGAAGCTTTTTTCGGGTCTAGCTTCTTGATAATTAGTTGGACCTCCTTTGGGGTGGTGTGGTCAATATCAGGGGTGCCTACAGGGGGGGGTCAACGACGCAGACTGCGTCGTTGAAATTTTAGGGGGGGGGGGGGCGAAAAAAATTAGAATTTTTTTTATGTGAATGGTTTATTTTGTCTAAGATAAAACTCTAATGAATTCTTGTTCTTTCTAATCATCTGCCTCCCCCCCCCCAGATACCTAGGGGGGGGGCATAACCGTCAAGAATCAAAAATGATAACCAAAATCCTAGAACATTACGAAAAGTAGAACATGGATAATGGCATATTTTTGACATTTATTACCCATAAACAACCCATCACTTCTTTAAAGCTTAAACAAAACTCTTGCAGCTGGCCTTCTCCCATGTCATAAATCTCACGCAGTCTGTCTGTATAACATACAACTCGATGAAATGATGACTCCCGCATATTTATTTTTCACCCAATGACATTAGTGCAATTTTCCCGCTTAGAAGTATTACTTTGTTTAGATTGTAGTTTTCGAAACGGAGGGAAGCTTCAAAGATACACCTTTATTAAATGAATCTATTTGATCTATTTTAAACTAAATGAAGTTAAAATGCACTGTGCTATAACTATAAAATACTCCAAGAGCTTATTTTGAAGTGTTATGGCAGTGATTCCGGTGAGATTTTCGTAATTATATAATTTGATTATTTTAAGCTTGTTAACCCTCTAAAAAAGCAAATTGGCTGAACTGTAAACTTGTTTTCACTGCTTGAGTTTTAAATTAAAATTTTAACTGAAAATTTAATTCCTTAATTTAAAAAATATTATATTTCTGTAATAGGTGGTTATAAATGACTCCTCCATGCTTTAAATTTTGGAATTTAATAAAATAATTAAATTTATAAAAATTTAAAAATTATTTGTGTTGCTGGTAAACCAGTCATTTGACGGATTTATACGTCTTTATCCTTTAGAAGGTTGGGAAAATAAAGAAAGAATACTAAAAGATTTTAATTATATTTGATATAACTGATAATTTGAGTTTCAAAGTTTACACTTTAAAACATGTTTGTGCACCAAAAATATTAATCAATATTAATAATGAAAAACATTGTTTAATTTTTTTAATGTGAATCTGGATTTTGAAAATTATTACGTGGCTTTTTTTTTTGTATAAAGATGACTAAAGATATAAAATTACATATCTTAGTTAGAATACGGTAGAGTGGTGGGATTTTTTTAACAGTTTTCCCTCTCCATTTCCAAGAATTAGATGGCAGCTTTCAAGACATTAGATTTTAAAAATGTTCACCCCCTCCCTTCCCTTCATGAAGCACTCGAGATAGTAATAATTTTTATTATCTATTTCTAGATATTTATTTTGAGAATACTATAAAATTACATGTTGAGGTTTAAGCTGTCTTTAGACGCAAGACCTCAAGGAAGGAACGGGGCCTTTTCCTGACAAGTGATTCTAAATTGTTGATTTTAATAGAAATTTTTTGCAGAATTGCACTTTTTAATAATTAAACTCACCTTATAAGTTATTTAATTGAATAAAACCCTTAATTTGGTACATTAATCAATCACTTGATGCTCCAACTATATTAATAAACCAAAATGCGCACACTAATTTGAATTAGTCGTCTTAATAAATGTAATAAAATCTATAATTAGTCAGTAATAGCCTTACTATCCTTGGTTTCAATATCTTAGATGAGGCTAGCCATCGTCTGGCAATTACAATTTAACTATTCACTCAGTCACATAAATTTCTGTTTTCAAGTGGTGCAGCTTTCAAACGTAGTATGATGAACTCGAATTTCAAGAGGCATGTGGTGTGGTACAGAATGGTCATAAACTGGAATCTTACGTTTTATGCTGATTGGTCGATTTTGATGTTAAAAGAGAGTTATATGTCTATGGGTATGAGCATTGCTTTAGTTTTAGTTTTGTGAAGTTGATTTTGAACAATAACAGTAACTGGCACTAAATAAGTCGTGATCAATTATAACAGAACTTCATGTTTATTATTAACAACAACAAAAAACTGAAAAAAAATTTCTAACAAAACGTATCCGAAAATTTTCTAATTTTTAAAAATCACATAATAAAACAGGAATCGCAACTAAATCTTTAACAATCCAATCTGCAAAATGATAATTCTATTTTAAGAGGCCCGGCGTCGGAGAAAGCAATGTGCTGACAATTATTTCTCATAAACATTTCTTAATCGCTGTTATAGCATTTGAAGCAGACATCATAAATATTCAGAATTGTGTATATAACAGTTCTATGAATGAATGACCTTCGGATAATATTTCTGGCCTAGCATACATACTCAGGCCGCCCAAGCCATTTTCCCGCCATTGCTTTAGTTATAAACAGTAGGAAGATACTTGTCGTCTGGTGTCAAATGTTGTGGGTGATTGAATATAGTTAGAAAGTTCAATTCCTAGTTTCAGGGTAAGAATTTTGTTTAATATTTAATTTTAATTTTAGTAACTTAATAAATAGTAACATTTTTAAGTGAAACTATATCAGTAAACATAATAGAATTATTCTGATTTGTTTGTTAATGTCGAATGTGTTGCATAGAAGGAAGCTGTTTTTGGATCACGTATCTGGCTATTTTTATTGATTTAAAAAGTAATATAATTACATAAATTTTGAGCGGAATTTTTACTGATTATTTAGATTCCCGATAGCTTTTGCTGTAAAAAAATCTATTTAAAGGAAAATTAAAAATAAGTTGCAATTCCGGATTATAAAAGCTATTAAAAAATGTGCTTCCCTTTTCAATTAGGGGCAACTCTGCGTTGACCTATCAGTAGAAAAATATTCAAGAAGAAAGTCAGTACTTGGGTTTTATTTCTTAGGACAAAGTTACCCCATTCGATGGTACTTAAAATATCATTTTACTATAAAGTTTCATGTATACACCTTAAAGATTCCTATCTATACACAATGTGGTGTAAATTACTTAGGTTCAGTACTCCCATAAGTCCATATAAATATAAAAACGACACCGGGTTTTTTTTTTTTTGGGGGGGGGGGCGGATTTAAAAAAATTCTAGGGGGGGGGGGGGGGTGCGTCGTTAGCTCTGGGGGGATCGGCACCTCTGGTCAATATTGGTGGTTGGCACTGTGGAGAGGTAGCGCTTGACACTTTCCTCTACTTTGTCAACCTGGTCATGATTAATGGGGGTCAGATGGGGCACTGAACTGGCTACTGAGACTGTTAGAGAGGACTTGGGCCATGTCTTGTTCCGTGTAGGCCATATTGTTGGGTCTTGTAAAGGCCCTATGCTTTGGGTTTTTTGATTTTAGTGCTTTGGCCATCCTCCAAACACTGTTGTTTGTCAGTTGAGAGTTTCATGACTGTATTTTCCCATGTTGATTGTTTGTAATTTCTGATGAGCTCGCTAACTTTGCGACATGCTTCATTCCATTTTCTTTTGTCTCTAGGGTGTCTGCTGTTTTTGAATGTTTTTCGAAGCCTATTTTTTGCTTTGATCTCCTCTCTAATGTTTTGGGGAAGTTTGATCTCTGTGTTGGTGTTGAGAGGTTTGGAGCTTGAGTCGATATCTCTTTTGATTTTCAAGGTGAGATTATCGATGCTCTGATCAATTAGATCGGTAGTGGGTGAGACTTGGGTTTACATTTGTGATTTCATGTGAGAGACTGTGAAATTTTTCCCAGTTTTGTGGTGTATTTGATGAGCTCAGGTGATTGGTAAGTCCGTATAGAGTGAAAGTGACCGGGCAGTGGTCTGACGATAGGCTTTGGTGGACTTTAAGCATAGGGTAGCTGGGGATCCCTTTAATTAACATGATGTCCAGGATATCGGGTCTATGGGAGATTGTCCCTGGGTAATGGGTGGGTTCGTCTGGGGCTATGAGAGTAATTCCACTGTTAATATGTGGTTTCTCAAAGTTATGCCGTTTGTGTTGTCGCTCTACAGCCCATGTAGTAGATTTTGCATTTAGATCACCGGCTAAGATGGTCGGAAGTCCGGTATTCATTAGGGCTTGTAGGTCATCTGTCGTAAGTCGTGAGTTAGGTGGGTTGTAAACAGAGATGACTAGAAGTTGGCCGAAATTGATGTTTTCATAATTACCGCCGTGGCCTCGATTGTATGTAATTGCGGCAGAATGTATTCTGTGCTTTTATACTTCTTTTCGTATAAATGGCCACTCCTCCTCCTCTATTTGTTAGCCTGCTTTTCTATAGAGGTTAAAGTTTGCAATTTTTTGCTTACTGGGAACTCGTGTACCAAATTTGAAGTCCGTAGCTCTTAGTTCGAGCTGTAGAGTGTTTTCAGATTTGCACACAAACGGACTTATGTTCAAAAAATATCTTGGAATCAGTATACCGTCTAAAACGTGTAGGAAAAAAAACACATCTCCATTTCGGATTTACGACCCTATCGCAAAATTTTCCTTACCTTATATTTCATATTAGGTAATTAAAAGTAAAAATAGTGAATATCATTATTACCCATAATATATGTAAAGTAAAAGTGCAAATTCATAGAAGAAAAAAAAAGTGTAGTGATATTAATGATTATACTAATATGATACTAATTTATGCTCTAGAATATGTATTGGCAAATAAAATTTAAATAACTTTAACTAAACCAGTTAAAATATTTACATTCCTTCATTTTGGTAGTATTTAGCTTAATTTTGTTTTCTGAAATTAAATAAATTGTAATAGGTCAATTTTGAGAAAATTGATATATAAGAATTATAGTCTGGCTCCCACAACTTGGCATCCCAAATATTTTGATTGTGGAACAGTCCACTTCGAAAAAAGGTGAGGAAGGTTTTGGGGAAGAGTTACTATGTTTGGCGATTCATTGCTTTTATGGGCGCATATTTCTTTAAGGTTTAGAAACAGATTATCAATTGAAGGCTAGATCGAACTTGCATCGGGTTTACTCTTATATCGATTAATGATCGAGTTAAGATAACAAAGAAATACCGGGTGGTTATAAAATAACGCTCGCTATTCGGAGAGGTCTGTAGCTTGAATGAATAATCCGAATGTAACAAACATCGAGACACTTACTAATCAAGAAGGGGAAAAAAAGAATGGAATCATAAAAAAAGAAACTCGTCTCTTGACCAGGGTTCTAAATTACGAGGCGTAATTGGATGTGTTGGCCGTAATTGGCCATAATTGGCTACGCCTCGTAATTTAGAACTCTGGTCAAGAGACGAGTTTCTTTTTTATGATTCCATTCTTTTTCCCCTTTCTTTAATTAGTAAGTGTCTCAATGCTTGTTGTATTCGGATTATTCATTCAAGCTACAGACCACTCCGAATAGCGAGCGTTATTTTATAACCACCCTGTACACGTATAATTGCTAACCGCTACCAGCAATCAACAACAATCCTCTATCGCCGATAACTGATGTTTAGTTCTAGAGTGGTACATTATGTACAATCGAACTCGACCAACAATCCCTTCTTCACGCCAAACGCCTTGAGCTGGCAACCCTGCCTCCTTCGGCATAAAACCTTAATTCAAAGTGCAGCTCTAGTGCAACGTTGATTCAATTCATCTCAACTCAACTCAACGTGGTTTGTTTGAAAAATAACGTTCGTGCAGCCCCATGGGTTGCAAGACGTTTAATCCAACTCAACGTGGTTTGTTGGTTTGTACAATACCTTTCGAGCACTCTAGTACGACGTGTGATTCAATTTACAACTTCAACCCAACGTGGTTTGTTTGTGGGGGTAGAAGACAGTATTTGACGTAGCTGTGACGTGTACGTAGGCTTGGGCGATGTAGTTTAGACGAATTAGCTGCCTGGTTGTTTTGTGGAGTATAAGACAAGGTTTGACGTTGCAGTGACGACAGTGTAGATGTGGGGCCGGTCCAGTCGTCAATTCTGTTTGATATGTTTTGATGATTGATTCGAAACTACAAGATGTGGGAATAAGTTGAAGCAACAATAATGCTTTTAATAGGAAGGGGAACTAAATATTGAGTTCGATTTCAGAGTAAGTCGTGGTTGTAAATGGTACCTTAAGTCTCAAATTAAGTATCAAATCTGTTATATTGGTGAACATATAATAAAGCTTTATATATTTGAATATTTTTTAATAAAAATATTTATTTCCACAGGCAAAACTGAAGATGTCCCTTTGGAGTTGATCAGCCCTATGGCGATGTATTTTTGGAACAAAGAAAAAATGGCAAGCCAAGAAAAGAAAGCAAATAAAAATGTAAATACATTTAGCCTCATCATTTTTAAATTTTCTTAAATGAGTAATCAAGCGAAGTTTTGTTACTTTTTAACAGTTTTTTCATTGACTATATTTCAGGGCATATATTATTTGGTTCTAAATATTCATTGAGGTATATAAGTACTAAATATATAAATACATAAGTATAAAGTTCTTAATTGTTTTAATAATTTTTGCAGATGTCTTTAGGCCTTCAAGAAGTACTGCATTCTGAAGCACCAGATGCTACCAATGTAAAGAAGGAGATCAAAGCGAACGAGTCTAAAATCAAGGAAACAATCATGGAAACCATGTCAAACAGTTGGATATTTTGTTTTTAATTTAAAAAATGAATGCAATAAATACTCAAATGCCCCCCATGATTTTGCTTTGTTAAAAAAATATCAGAATGCTCTTGTTTATTTATTGTAAAAGGGTTTGTTATACACAAATAAATCCTTCAAATAATTTTTTAATATTTTACATAAATTAAACGCAATAAAGACGAATAACTACTTCTAAAGTAGACTATAACGTTATGCAAATCTGCCGAATTTCCATTTATATTGTAAACATACCGTATTTTTAACTACTTTCTAAATTTAAGTTTCATATCTACTACTTTCCGGAGTTTTGAAGGGAGTCATTAAACTTTGTCTTGGCGCCCGGAATCCGGAGAGTTGGAAGGTTGGTTGGTTAAATAAGCGTCGACTAGAGCCATAGTTGGCACGCCAGAGTTACGTTATTTTTCTTTTGGAAGGAAATTATGTTTGCATATATTTTTAATATTTACTGACAACTTTATCATAACCAAAACAATATTCAGAAAGTTTGTGTTATTTAAAACATTTTGTATATTTTGAATTATTATTACTTATTTTTTTTAACTATAAACAGAAAAGCGAAAAATATATAAGCGAAAAATCACAATTTAAATTTTTTTATCCATAATTTGTTGAGTAAATCACAAAATTCTTTTTAATTAACCCAAAGGGGACTGTTTATAATAATAACCGTGAACTTGATAAACAAAAATGACCTTGAAAAAAGAGAGAATCATTGAAACAACGATTTTGAAAACTATATAGTATCACACAACAGGTGCCTTTAAAGGGGATATATACGATTTTCTGCGATACGTTTCTTAATAAAAAATTTTACCAACCAGAATGAGAAATAAAGTTCTTTAATTAAGGCTATGGCAATTCTGACTACGTATTAAAATCACGTGTGTGATAACAAAGAAAATATATGTTTACTTAATATATTGGAAGACGTTTTCAACTTTTTGCTAAATTCGAAACTAGATTGACGACTCTTAATGTCCAACACGCATATTTGTAAATTTTTTTTTTTTTAAATTTTAGGGTTAAAAATTATGTTATTTCTCTTGACAACCCATGAAAAGATATTCCAAAGCCCTGTGACTCAGTGGCACGTTATTTAGGAATTCTTGGCGTATTTAAGGGGATACGATACCCCAAAATTGGTCAAAATATCGATGTTTCAGTTTTTACTTCTTTTTATTTACAATATATTTCTCAAAATTTACTGAAAGTTTCATAATGATATCTTCTGCAGAAAAAAAGTTATTAAATATTTTCTGGAGTCATTCCTATAAGTTTGAATATGTATTTCGTCTGCTTTCAACCTTTTTTTCTCTGTTTTGCGTTTTTCAATTCTTGTGTTTAATAAATCTTTAATTTTTGCTAATTAAGTTAGAATTTTGATATTTTTGTAGAAAATGGAAAATGGTATGGTTTGTAAGAAATGGTACACAAAATTGTGCACGGAATAAGGTCTACTATGTATAGTTGTTTTTTTAAAAAAATGTAGAATTCAATAATTTCTATTTTTTTGTGATTTTCTGTATAAATGCATGTTACTTTTTAACTGTAGCTCATATTTAAAAATCCATGCACAGTTCGTGAACAAATAGTACTAAAAACAAACTATAAAAGTTTGGTGGAGTTATTCTCAAAATTGAAAGAAGAGTAGAGTTTTGAAAAAAGTTCAAAATTTTGACTTTTTTTAAATAAATGAAAAATTGTACATATTTGTTTTATTGTTAGAAAATGTTTATTTAAAATGAAAATTATATAAAACCACTATAATTTACAAGTTTATGTTATTATTTCTAGAAATATTGGTTTGGGTACATATCCCCATAATTTGAAATATTTTTCATTAAA
Organism: Oedothorax gibbosus; assembly: GCA_019343175.1. Lineage (NCBI taxonomy): Eukaryota > Metazoa > Arthropoda > Arachnida > Araneae > Linyphiidae > Oedothorax > Oedothorax gibbosus. The sequence goes on from CM033280.1 coordinate 41,103,463, forward strand.
TTAAGTTAAAAATCTTTACTATACTGTAGAAGTAAACTTGTTATTAATTACAAGAAGTTCTAAAAGTACTCATATAGCCGACTTTCCTGTTACTTAAATACTGTTTGACACTCTTATCGAAAAACATGTATGTTTGTAACAGTTAACTGTCGCCTACAACAGCTTACACACTTGATATATACACATTAGAAAAAATAAATAGCCGATGACATAATTTTGTTGTTGTTTAAACTTTTAAAAGCTAAAATTGGCTATTTTATAGATTTTCTTTTGCAATTTCAGTTATCGTTTGCTAAATTCATTGGCTAGTTTGGGCTATGAAAAATGCTGACGGAGAGACAGACTTTATAAAAGCTTCCACTTTTCACCTTATAGCTAAAAGAAGGAATCTAAAAAGATAACTATTTCATAACCATACTACACATTAGTATGAGTTTAATCGACAGGTGATAATAGCTTACAAAATCCCAAAAATAAACATGAAAATTGAAGTTCGATACTCTGTATCAATAAAATGCTTTTTCGGAATTTACCAGCAGTCTGTGCTATCATCGCTAGATACCTTAACTGTTGCCACGTTATTCAAAAGAAATATAGTACGCTATCAGAGAAATTTAAGAAATAGTCAAGCTGACCTGCACCGATTGAATAATTTTTTAGGACTCATTGGTATGAATTTGGACTTCAATATTCTATAATTTCAAACGTAATGTGTTAAAAAAAATATTTGAGTTAGTAATTTTGAAATTATTTTGTTAGTAGAATAAGTGTGCATTGTGCATTGTTATTAAATTTTAATAAGGTAGTCGTATGTTGTTAACTACTTATAAAAAAATTGTTCAATTATTTTATAACGTATATTTTTTAATACTTAAAAGTATTATTTTAACGATGAATAATTTTAATTCTTCAATTTTGCCTTTTGTTATTTGGAATATTTTATTTGGAAAAAAAAATAGTTTTGTGCTGTGCTGTATTTTATTTCCATAACTGTTTTTCTTTGAAGGTTTTTCTAATGGGAAAAATATTTAATAACATTCCTAAATAACTTTTCTTTAAATTTAATCTTTAACAGCCTTGTTTTCTTTTAAAGTAGTTGCTTTGTGGTTTTGAATAACTATTTAAATGTGACAGCGATATTTTACAGTGGTAGTGGATAGGTTTTAAATTTAACTTTGTATACTATAGTTGTAGTAAAATATTTTTGAAAGCTATTCTGTTAAATTAAGGTTTTGATAATGTTCCAATTAACAGAATTTTTTATTTATTTTATTTATTTATTTATTCATTTAGTCATTTATTCATTTATTTATTCATTCATTTATTCATTTTTTTTTCATTAGATTGTTTTGAAAATCGTGAAAGTAATGACACCAATTAGGCTTTAACTAACTAATAGTAATTTATTTTTTAACAGCAGCTTCAAGTTTACACATTATCCCTAACGCATTCATGATAAATCGAGAATATGTATATTAATTCATTTTAATATTTCCAAATTTGCTTTTAAGATATTGTAAATACAAACGTTCTGTTATTATAAGTTATTATGAGTTATGAAACTAAAGCATTTTAATGACAAATGTTGGCATTTACATTCCTCTTTTATTTATTATTGTTAATTACGATTGTGTACTTCCTTGTTCCAAAAAGAGCACTGACGTTTAGAAAGTTTCGGCCAAGTTTCAGTGGTTATTTCTTCGACCTTTCGACCTTATAATTTTTAGTTCGCTCTTTTATTTAGGCTCTTTAGTTGATTCAGCAATATGGATTCCGGCAAAGCAGTACTCGGAGTAGTGGACTACGTCATCTTCGGCCTAATGCTAGTGGTGTCTGCGGAAATCGGAGTCTACTTCAGATTCTCAGGGGGCAAGCAGTAAGGATGGTTGCAATTTCTATCTTTAGAATCTTTTTAAATAATTTCTTCTAAATTTTATTTATGATGTACATGCTAGTGATAGTGTTTTTTTAAAACATGTCTTTTGCATAAAAAATAACGATGTATAATTTCAACTAGCATTTAATTGCATTTGTACTGAGGCTCTAATTTCTGCTTAAGTGAAAATTATATAAAACAATTTATCTTTATGAAATCACAAATCTGCATAAACACAACCTCCATGGTTATTTCCATTTCCACTTTCAATTTTTTAAATTTGCTTTTTGATGTTGAAACTATAGTGTTTAGTAAAGTGTATTTACTATCATTAAATCATTGGTAAAAGAAAAAAAAATCTTTGACAAATAGGAAAAATAAGCATTAGCTACATAATGAATTCAACGTATATATTTAGTTTAGTTTTAGAAATCAACGCATAGGACACGAACACATATATCCATTGATACTACAATGTCGAAATCAGTCTTTTCAATGTAAGATTTGGATATCAGCAATGTTTGTTCAGTTGTTCTTAAAACCATTGATGAAGCAATGCGTAGCATGGATGAAACCCACGTACTAACCATACGTACTATTAATGAAAAGTAAAATAATAGTATAAAAAGTATTACTGAATAGCAGAGCGAAAAATATTTATCTTAATATTGGGTTACTGCTTCGATGTTGTTTAATGTATAGCAAGTTAAATCTAGTTTCCGTAGTATTTATATATAAAGATCTGGTTTCTAGAAGAAATCAATCTTATCCATGTTAGTGTGTTGGACTATTGTAAAAAACAACTACATCTTTTAAGTATTATTCTTTGTTTATATAATTGTAATAACGATTATTATCATTTTATGACACGTTGCTGTCAAAAGTAATGCTTTAATCGTACAAAATTGCCATAGAATAAGTTCGGTTTCGCCGAAATATAAGTGGGTTTTTTGTGTGTGGTTGGGGGGGGGGGGGTTGCCAGCAATACAGACGCTGCAAAATGTGCTGTGAAACGTTAAAACATTACACCATAAAACTGGTAGCAGCTTAAAATTAATGCTTTCTTTCCTCTTTCTTGAGTCAGGATTTTTTTAATTTCTGACCATGTCCTCTGGTTCGACTATTTAAGTTGAAACATGCTTCATGAATTTGAATAACTAAAATAAATCACCTCTTGTTGGCCAAGTGGACCAATGTCGACCAAGGTACACATATTTGGTTCTCTTACACAGGAGAACAACGGAAGAATATCTGATGGCCGGCCGCGACATGCCGATGCTTCCCGTGACCTTCTCCCTGACGGCCTCATTCTGGTCCGCCATTACCATCATAGGAATACCAGCCGAAATGTACCGCTTCGGCACCAACATGGCCTACTTGAATTTCGGCATTGTCATCGGGGTTGTACTGACCACCTACCTGACACTACCGGTTTTCTTCCAGTTGCAAAACTCGTCCATATACGAGGTGAGACTGCTCACACATTTGAAGAGTCCAGAAGAAGAACCCCTTGATTGCCTAGGAATCTTCCCCTATTCGGGTTTGCTTGGCGGACATTGGCGATAGGAAACCGGTTTCTCCCTTCGCTCTTCTCCCGCGGTATATATTAGACACGTTGGACACGTGTCTCGCGTGAATCAGGGTTGCCACGAGAGAAGTACCAATTGAAAAACCAGTTTAGATATTGACTCGCTATCGTCGCCAAAGAGGCCCGATATGGACAAATATCTTGTCGATGACAGATATATATATTATATATATATATATATATATATATATATTATATATATATATATATATATATATATATATATATATATATATATATATATATATATATATATATATATATATATATATATATATATATATATATATATATATATATATATATATATAATATATATAATATATATATATATATAATATATATATATATATATATATATATATATATATATATATATATATATATATTATATATATTTTAATACATGACAATCGTGTTGATGTTATGACGATTGTTATGACAATCGTCATAACATCAACAAAAAACTAACTTGAAAGGAAAATAATATCATCGTGTTATTTAATTATTAATTTATAAAGAGTTTTGGAATGTTGTATAGCGTTACTACATAAAAATAGTGGCAGCCAAGACCCCATTTTTAAGCAGCCGAGCTGTCTCCTGCTTCTTGGAGAACGTACACTTTATAGAGAAAATATGTCACCCAAAAAAAGTTTAACGTTACATCATAAATTTGGGGTAACGTAACTCCGTAAAGCTGGAAACAAAACTTGCTGGCAAAGGTTTTTGGATTAAATTTCTTATGTGTGTAGCGTTACTCCATAAATCTTGGAGTATTGCACCAAAATTTTAGAGTAAGATCTGCAATTTCTACCTTACATTTTTGAAACTATAAGAGCACTCCATCCTAAGCAAATGTTCAGTACCTACGTCAGATTTTTGAGCTCACAAATAAGATTTTTTTTATTTAACATTTCTAATGAGAGATTTTTCTTTCTCTGTATTTCTTTCAGTATATCGATAGAAGATTCGGAAAGTATGCTCGAAACCTTACTTCAATTGGTTTTGTATTACAAGCGGTGAGTTCATAATTTTGTATTTTTACACTTTCAACAATTATTTGAAGACAAGTAACAGAGCTTTAAATAAAATGAATTGTAAAAGAAAGAAAAATTTACCAAGAATTACAACTAGAAAGCGATTTTGGATTTTTTGAAATTTCTTATTTCACAATTATTTTTTAGCTGATTTTCTAAAATGTTTTTGAGAAATGTAGATTTTTAATAGTTTAATATAAAAAAGCAATGACTACTAGCATAATAAATACAAATACAAATACAAAAATTGTCGACCAACAACAGGCCAGAGGCCCAGCAAGGTTGGTCCAAAATAAATCTAATACATTACCAGTTTCCAATGTCCGTCAAGTTTCTTCTTAAAATCTTCTACTCTCTTCGAATGCACAACATAATCTGGTAAAGCATTCCACTCATTGACAACTCTATTGTAAAAATAATGTTTTCTTACCTCCCTTCTAAAGCTCGATTTATTCAATTTCTGATCATGACCTCTGGTCCGGCTATTTAAAGTAAAATCTAAGCCCTCCATGTCTCCCTGTTTTATGAACTTGAATAACTGTATTAAATCACCCCTAGCTCTCCTGTTTTCCAGGGAATACATGTTTAAAGATCTTAATCTGTTATCACAATCAATACCAGATAGACCCTTAATCATTTTTGTAGCCCTATGCTGAACTTTTTCAAGCAACTCTATATCTTTTCTGAGGAAGGGAGACCAAAACTGAACAGCATATTCCAGATGTGGCCTTACCAATCCCCTATACAATGGCAAAATAATCTCCTTAGATTTAGAAGTGATACTTTTTCTAATATATCCCAACATTCGATTGGCTTTCTTACTTGCCTCAACACACTGCTAACTCATTTTGAAATCATTGCTCACCACCAAAACTCCTAAATCTCTAACGAACTCACTATCTTGGATACTTTCTCCCTGTTCAATATTATCAAAACAACATGATATACATTACCTAAAGCATTACCAAATAATATCTATTTTATGTCATTTAAGAATTTTTTTTAAGTTTAAGCCTGTATTACGTTTGCAAAAACTAAATTTTCAAACTTTTTTTTCAAATTCAATGTGCGAGGGTTTTCTTTTCAACCTCCGATGGGCTGTAAAGGACGGGTCAATATACAAAAAAGATTTTATTACTAAAGGTAATGTACAATATAGCTTATTTCTCTAAATAATCTAAAAACTAAACTCCTCGGCGCAACAGCCCGTTAGAGGGCCAAGGCCTGCCGTGCCCAATCTAGCTTTCGTGACCAAGGGCTCTGGGGTGCTAGGCATATGTCCCAGCAAGATGGTCAGCCTCACGCGGAACCCCCATTGTTTAGTTCCCAAGCATGCTTGGAACTCATTTTATCGACCCACTTAAGAAATGAAAGGCTGAGTCAACCTCAACCAGTCCGGGACTTGATCCTCGGACTTGTGGCGTGGCAATGCGGAGCACTACCACTAGGGCACTGGGCCTTCTCTAAATAATCACCTTGGCGTTTAAGGCAGTTGTCATATCTATAAACTAGCTTTGAAATACCCTCTTCATAAAATGTAGCCTCCAAGTGAAAATTGCGAGCTGTTATTTGTTTCTCGTTCTTTGAACTCGCGGGCAGAAGAAACAGTGCAACGTAAATTCATCGAAGATGAGTCGATTGTATGGAGACACTTTTATGAGTGATGGCGTTTTTTGAAGGGGGTCAAGAAAGCAAGTCTGTCGCTACAGACGACATTGTTCAGCGAGTTGACCAAGCGGTTAGGGAAACTTTTACCTTAAACCATGTTCACCATAAAAGATTTATCGATTAGCAAAGGCTTGGAGGACAGAAAAAAAATTACATGAAGCTTCCAAATTGACGTAAAGTTTAAAGAAACCGTCACAACTCCCTTCTAATCATTGGCGGCTACATTTTATGAAGAGAGTATTTCAAAGCTTGTTTACAGATATTACAAATGCCTGAATCGTGAAGGTGATAATGTAGAGAAATAAGCTGTATTGTACATTACTTCTGGTAAAAATATATTTTTTGTGTTTTGACCCGTTTTTTATTTCTTTTATTTACAGCTTTTTGGAGGTTGAAAAAAAACAACTCTTGTATTTTACTTTTCAGATCCTCTATATGGCTGTGGTTCTGTACGCTCCTGCCCTGGCATTAAGTGCAGTGACTAACTTGTCCATATGGGTGTCCGTTGTCTCAATTGGCTTCGTCTGCACTTTTTACTGCACTCTGGTATATACCGTTTTCACTTTTTCTGCTGTAGTTGCACTATAGTATAGAGTTCATCGAAATCGTAAAAAGCATTTACAAAACCGTAAAATACATTTCACTTTTCTAAATAATTTTTTTTCATCTTGACAAATCATCATTCTGTATCACAAATAAAGCAAGACATAAAGCACTTACGATGGTGGAATCTATGGAAAGGAAACAGCAGACCTGCTTAAAAAGGAAATAATACACTAAACAACCAGAAACAAGTTTCTCCAAACCTCCTTCAAAACCTTATTAACAAAAATTCCTACAAAGACATTTTTTTTACTTACTCCAGAAACAAAAAGTGACAAGATATTCATAACATCTGGAATTTTTTTAGTGAAAGACAACGTAAAGAATCAGTTGCAAATTCACCAAGGAGACATCTTTTAACTCTATTGGGACGCATTGCTGATCCAACTGCAAATGAAATAGACGAGTGTCAGTGTGATACGTCCAATTAGATAATTACAGCAATATCTTAACATATTTTGCATAAAGTGTTTGGCTTAATTACGAATATAGTTCGTCTTTTAACGTATTTCTTAAATATTTTTTCTCATACAGGGTGGCATGAAGGCTGTTCTGTGGACAGACGTGCTACAGGCTTCGCTCATGTTCATTGGTATTCTAGCCGTCATCATTAAAGGTCTGATGGACTTGGGCATCACACAAGTGTACCGAAAAGGATATGACGGAGGGAGGCTTTTATTTCCAAGGTTTGGTGATTAACATAACATAAGGAAAATTGTTCCCTATAAGAAAAGAGTTTAGGCTATGTAGCCTATTACTCTATACGAGTAGTATGCGTAAAACATGTTAATGGTCCATTTACTCGGTTTGCCACATAAGGGAAAGGTGATGATGATATGGGAGGGTATCATGTCAATGCATGACAGCCCCCTATACATGATGCAACGGTATAGTAGACAGCTGATCGATTATCCGTCACTCTCTTTTGCAATTCCACTGGACAAGTCACCATCGTTTTGCCACAGTGGACATCGGAGGTTAGGGGTCACTTCTTAGGCAGAGGGGTAAAATAAGGCAAGGTATAAAATAAAACTATAATAAAAATTATAATAAATAAACTATAATATATAAACTGTAATATAATAAGTAAACTATATTATAATAAATAAACTATAATATAATAAAAAATGTAATATGAGTATACATAACACAAGGTTAGAAAATGGCTGATCTAAAAACTAAGGTTTTTGATTCCTTACGCTGTTAAAAATTTGGCGTTTGGTAAGGTTTCACCAACACTAATGTTCTTGCTAGCTAAAACGGCTGTGTGGTGAAATGTGTTACCATACTTTCGGTATTCGTTTGAACTATTACTCAGGTTTTGGTTTTAAAACTTGAAAAATGGTTCAACCGAATGTAGGAATATGGGGAAATATCTAGCTTTGCTTTTATTTCGAAATATTAAGAACTATTATTATGGTGAAAAGAAGCACACAAAATAACAGTGTAAATGCAATTTCTAAAGATTATTGAATAGTGTAATTCACTTTTGATTAAAGATGGTGATCATAGTCTCTTCTACTATAAGATGTCTCTCCAGCTTGATAACCTTTTAATCTGTACTCCTGCCCCTGTGCACTGCAAATGCAAGGGGAACATCAACTTTAAAAGAAGCCCCAAAACAAATTAAGGATTGTGGTTTGAGGCCTCTTTTAATATTACCACCCTATAGGTCGAAGAATCTGCCTATTCGTCAGTGCATACAATGTCAAAGGATAACGTTTTTAGAATTTTTACTGTGGGTTGGGCTGCTTGAGTTTAATTTCTGATTTATATGCTTTAGTTTCGACTACGACCCTACCGTGCGGTACACTGTCTGGAATATCTTGATTCAAGGAATTGTGCTTTCCTTAACTGGCAATGCTGGAAGTCAAGTTATGGTGCAGAGGCTTCTCACCATGAAGGACATCTCAAGGGCAAGGATGTAAGCACAGTACACAGTAAAAAATTCGTTCAATGCAAGAAGATTCAACCAAAAAATGGTTCCCAGTAGCTGCGACAACTGTGGGGTGAAATGTTTCACCATATTTTTGGAATTCGGTCGAACCATTTTTTAGGTTTTGGGTATCCGAAATCAGTAAAATGGTTCAACCTAGAACCGAAAATAAAGCCAAATGTTTCTTCGTTGCAGCTACTAGGGATCAATTTTTTAGGTAAAACATGGCGTTAAATTTTAACTAATGTAACTGCTTTTTACTGTTTCAGGTTTCAATGAACAATTTTTCAAATTTCGGATACCAAACCAGAAAAATGGTTACTTTAATTCTAAAAATATGGTGAAACATTTCGTCGCACAGTCATTGCAGCTACAAGGAACCATTTTTTTGGGTGAAAAAACTGGTTTACGAAATTTGTAAAAATGTAGAGCTTTAATTTTCTAAACTTCAACTGTCCAAATTCCACATATCAGGACTCCGGTTATCCGAGTCACTGAGTACCTGAAGCCCTCTACCACCAATAGCGCGAACGTTATTGGGATAATGACTCACCGTCTCAAATTAAAGTCATTGTATCATTGTCTGTCATCCCAATTGGATTATCTGAATATTTTCATCCGAATGGGGGAGGAAGAGGGATATTAGAAGTCTTGGTTTGATTTAAATGTGAAATTTACGAAAATAAATATGCGAATAAGAAAAGATGTTGTTTGTTAAATACTTAAAATAAGTTAAAATACAAGTTGGGGGAATTGGTCTCATTCGATTAAAGAATTGTGTTAAATACGTAAATAAGTTTTTTAATGATGTTGAAAATATCGAGATATTTTGGAACTTAACTAAATTACGACGCCCGTCGAAAATAGTCCTCGTGTAGGTCTTGTGCGAAAATAGTTCAAACTAACTAAACTTAACTTGGGACTTAACAAAGGTACTGTCATCAGTACTTACAAGTGATACTACCAATAATAAGGTAAACGAAGTTTTAAACATCTTTTAAATTATGATAATAAATGAAGTTCTGGAAGTATTGTTAACTAACATGTTCTACGTATACAAGAAGAGTCCCTCTAGTTGGCCTCTGTCTCTAAAAATTAGATGGATCCACTTATGTGTGTGTGGGTTGTCTGTTGTGTCTGTCTTACTTGACGAAGGTTTATAAGCGGGTCTCTAACCAAGCACACAATCCTGAATATATATGTCTACCAATCAACCATAAGAAGAGTTAAAGCAAAATTATCTGTATATAAACAGTTTATCATCGGACTTCGATAATTTCTCACAGCATACCTTCACTGTAAAAAAAATTGATGTAAAATTACTCTATAAAACTAGCAGCAGTCTGTGCTATTTCCAGCTTTATGGAGTAAAATTACACTATATGTGTACACTGTGTACAAAAAAACCTTATAATACCCTTATATTTTAAGTATTTAATGTTGTTATACGTGAGCATTTTTGTATCCACGAGTGTGTGTGTGTGTGAACAGTTTTTCTAATTTATTATTTTGTTTTACAAAAAAATTAGTTATTTCTATAAAAAAAAACTAGTTTCCGTCAGTTCTATGGAGTAACGTTACACCAAGCTACGTAAAATTTGTACAGTTTTCGTACCAATGCGTATGGAACTATTTTCATAAAACTAGTTTCCACCAGTGTCGGCTCAGTGGCTGAAAGGTATTACGTTTCCGCCTTATAAGCCCAAGTTTGCGGGTTTGACCCCCGGCTGAGTCGTCAGATTTTCTGGATGGGAAAATCTTGGGCACGCAAGTCATATAATTATGTGGCATGTAAAATATCCCTTGAGTACCCATTTCGCTTTGGTTCTCTCGGCAAAATTATATCTCGGGACACACACATAAACAGATAGCTCAAAATCAATATAATTTAAACGTCAAAAATGGTAGCGAGAGCCGCCTAGATGGTGCCACAGAAAATGGTTCTCAATTCTGGGGAATATGCCGAGACTGAAAAACCTTAGCCGCCAATAATACAGCCCAGTTAGGAGAAAAAGTTTTATGAAATAACATTACACCAAGTTAATTAAGTAAATTAGAGTTCGTACCAATGCGCATTACGCTCTTTTCTCCACAGGGCCATGTTTCTAAGCATACCGATGAGTTGCGGTTTTCATCTTCTGGCTTGCTTCGCTGGTATCGTCATTTACGCCCGATATGCCGACTGTGACCCCATGTCCGACGGTAGCCTTTCGTCTACTGATCAGGTATTCCGTTTTTTTCACATCTTAATTTTATGCAACTGTGTTCAATTGTTGAAATTTTTTTGTTGGGTTTCACTATGCATGAAGATTGCATACCAGCATCACCAGACTCATCACTGGAAATACTCGCACACTTACACTCATTCAGGGACAAAAATTGTACCCGGTGTGCCTCAAGTGTAATACCCATCAAATTTCTCCGGATTAACTGCTCTCCGTTTTGGATTTGGAGAAGAGTGAACTTCCTGAAAATCCTGTGAGACTTTTTTGGGCGAACGGTTTTTTGGACTTAATCTAGGCTTTATCTAAATGAAGTGGAATAAGAAATAACAATGTATTAAGAAGAAATTTAAAGGAAGCAACACCGTATATTAATAAGATAGCAGTACTGTATATCAACACTTTGGTGCTTTTTGACTACAATTATGGTATAGCTGCAACGGCTGTGTGTTGAAATATTTTACAACAGTATTTTTGGTATTTGGTTGAGCCGTTTTGCTGATTTCGGAAGCAAAAACCTTAAAAATAGTTTTACCTAATACCAAAAATATGGTTAAACATTTCACTACACAGTCGCTTCAGCAACGAGGGCCGTTACAACAACAATGACTCATATATTGGGTGAAAACAAGCGCCAAATTGTTGACAGGGCATCACAAAAAATACTTATTAGTTATATTCAAATTTGTTTAACCCCATTAGTAGTTTAAGGAAATGATATATAATTAACGTTAAATGAATGATTGTATTTTTTAAACGTATAAATAAATTTTCTTAAATCTAAATTAAATCTTTTTAATATTTTCTTTCTAAGTATCTTTCAATCAATTATATTTAATGGGTGAAATATTATTGCCTCATTTTACAGATCATGCCCTACTTCATGATGTCCAGTCTTGGAGACTATCCAGGACTCCCAGGACTTTGCATTTGTGGGGTTTTCAGCGCTTCCCTAAGCACAGTATCATCAGCAGTGAATTCCCTGACTGCAGTCACCATGCAGGACTTCATTCGACCGTATTTGGAATCGAGGGGAAAGTCGCTTCAGAATATGGTGCGAGGGGCCAAAGTGCTCAGTAAGTCTCGACTTCATTTCTCGAAAAAGATTTCTGGAAATTAAAATGTGCTTCAAGAAGTCAAAGTGCGATTCCTATAAAAGACAGGCACATTTTGAACATTAAACAAATAAGTTTACAACAGAATCTGTTCGCTTCCACAAAACATTTGTGTTTAACAGTAAAAAAAGAGACAAACATGAAACGTTGTGAATGAAAATGGTAATTTAATTCTAATAAAAATGGCTTCTTAAGGTTTTCAAATAAGGATTTAATATTGCAGATTTTTTTTTTAAATAATTGAAGTACGTCGAATTCATTTTTTTTCTGAAGTCTTCTAATTTTGATGCTCTGGAAATTTTGACGCATCACATTTGCCTGTAGCATTCGTAGTTTCTTTAAAATGAAAGTGGGTGACAGACAGGAGGACTGAACGATAATAATACCTTCCACTTTTTACGTTATAATTGTAGTAAGCTAAAGGAGAAAGATAGCATAAAATTATAATACTAAAAAAATCGGGAAACTGCCAACAGCATGGTCAGATCATCATTAAAAAACAAATTGAGAAGTGAAGCTTTGATGGCCTCTGCTATGCACTCAAACCATTTGGGTAATGATTTGACAGCGCTACGTTGTATTTAATGAAGTTTATAAACAATAATCGAAATAAGTATTTTGTAGGGAAATATTAAAACCTGTACTACTGCTTACAACTGCGTTAATAGTCATTAATAGAGTTCCACTGACAAAACAGAATCTCGCGCATCTCTTTGTTGAGGTCATAGGTTGAGGTGCATTAACTAAACTTCGCTTTTTCTTTCTCGTAAATTATCTTAATCTTATTCGAAGAGAATCGGTACCCAAAGAGAATCGGTATAATCGACATACTTCAATTATTTTAAAAAAAATCTGCAATATTTAATCCTTATTTGAAAACCATAAGAAGCCATTTTTATTAGAATTAAATCACCATTGTCATTCACAACGTTTCATGTTTGGCTCTTTTTTTTCTGTTAAACACAAATGTTGTGTGGAAGTGAACAGATTTTATTGTAAACCAATAGAGTTCCACTGATAAAACAGAATCTCGAGCATCTCTTTGTTGAGGTCATAGGTTGAGGTGCATTAACTAAACTTCGCTTTTTCTTTCTCGTAAATTATCTTAATCTTATTCAAAGAGAATCGGTATATTTAAGTTTTTAAAAAAAAGTGGAGCATATTTTAAAACCTACTTCAGATTTAATGATTTTCAGTGGTTTTTTAAGCAGTGTTGATTATTTCTTAATAACTTTACGTTGAATTTTTGAAGCGAGGTATGCACTGTAAAAATCTGTGTTTGATAATTAATTGAACAACTGTCTTTTACAGCTCTGTTTTACGGCATTTTGGGTATAGCGTTGACTTTTATAGTAGCTTTGTTTGGAAACTTACTACAATCTGCGCTCATCGTGTTTGGATTGATCGGAAGTCCGATATTGGCCATTTTTATTCTTGGAATGTGTACCACAAGAACAAATGAAAAGGTAATTAGTTTCAATTCTGTTAAGTAACTGGTCTTATTCAGTAGAAAATTACAAGTGGTTCTCAAGCCTCCTGTTCATTAAAAAAATTCGTCATAGTATGATGGAAAGCTGTGATATCCAGAAACGTATGATAGAAGATGTGCATTTGATAACTTAAAAGTTGTTTCATTTTGATCTAAAGCTGCCCAAGTGCACATACACGGAGGGGAAATACCTGTGAAATTTCGCCAAAACTCGCCACTCTTCAGCCAAGACGTTACCGATAAAGCATTTTCACACATCAGTGATTGTTTTTGAGTACCCACGTGACACTTCAAACCAATCACTACGAGTGAAAATTGTTTCGGTAACATCTTGTAGGAAGAGTGGTCATGTTTGACGAAGGTTCACATGTAATTTCTCTGCATGCGTGCCTAGCTTAAATGATTTTAGCTCCAAGTCACCTGATTTCGACTACACAAAACTTGCTTCATTTTAAATTATTGCAATACTTTATCTTTTAAATATTATAAAACAGACGTAATTTGCAACACATGTATCACACACATAAGATGCAAAAATGTAACAAAAGTAGCCTTAAAATATCAGAATATTGTGGTATATGTAAGACTGATTTTATTCTAATCATTAAGTATAGTTGTAATCATATTGCTTTACAAACTGCTTCCTTTCTGAAGTATGTAACTCAGAAAATAGTAAACGAATACACATACAATTACAAAAACTGTCAACCAACAACAGGACAGTGACCCAGCAAGGTTAGTCCAAAAGTTTACTAATTTTTCACTAGTTTACAAGAACTATCGAGTTTCTTAATGAATTCTTCTACTCTCTTCGAATGAACAGCATGGTCTGGTTCTGGTAAAGTATTCCACTCATTGATAACTCTATTTTAAAAATAACAAATTTTGAAACACAATTTTTTTTAAATTTCTGACCATGTCCTGTGGTTTGATTGTTTACGTAAAAACCTAAGCCCTCCAACTCCATGTCTCCCTGCTTGATGAATTTAAATAATTAAATAAAATCATCTCTTGTTCACCTATTTTCCACAGAATACATGTTGCATACAAGATTTCGATTGTACCATTGTACAATAGAAAAAATTTACGTTCAAATTTAATTTTTTATTACCATTTTATTGTTTCAGGGTGCAGTGATTGGGTTTTTGGCGGGAATCATTATTTCGTCATGGATCAGTTTTACCTCGACTTCGAACGGACCACCGAGAGAGCTGCTACCGATTTCAGTCGCAGGGTGCCCCTCCCTTAACTCCACCCTCAACGAAATAATGGACACGCCCACTTCTTTATCTCCATATGCAGTAACTACAACAGCTATGCCGATGACTTCGATGGAAAACGAGTAAAGCCTGGGTCTCCTTAGACTCACAATCGTAACGTCCATCACGATCAACAAGCTGCGGCTTTAGAAAAACTTGCATAAATACGCTATTAATAGATGTTGATATTTTTGTAAAGATTTTGTTTCCTAGTAAAATGGTAACGGAATTTAAAAAACTTAAAATTAATATTTTTATTCGGAATGGAAGTGTTAAAGGGATTCGCAAAGTCGTCATATGTGAATTATTTATGAATGAATAACCAAAAACTGTTTCTTTAATGAGTACTTCTAAATTAAAAAAAAATATTCCAATCTGTTAAAGTAATCTTTTTACAAACTCTCTATGTAAGTAAAATTGCTTCAAACCTGCAATGAATATTAAATTGGTATTTCTATTTTTGTTGGATTCCTTAATAAGTCCACTAAATTTCAAAAATATTACAAACCAGTCGAATAATCCTTTTTACAAACTCTCCATGTAAGTAAACATTGCTTCAAACCTGCCAATTTAAACAACATAAATGAAAACCAAACATTAAATGAAACTTCTCTTATTCGTTTCAGAGATGACGTTTTCACACTATACAGGATATCTTACATGTGGTATTCATTGATTGGAGTAGTATCGACATTGGTAGTAGGCTACATTGCTAGTATTATCATAAATATTCTTAAAGGTAAGAATAAATCTCAAGTAAAATTAGGAAATCTAGGAGTGTGTAACACTAGTCACTACACCATAAATTACCATTCAATAAATACATACATTTAAAAGTACTCATTTACGCTATGAGGTAATTTCAAGATCGTAAAAGCCTAAAAAGTTCTATGGCAGCTACCATTTGCGAATTAGCGATTTTCTCGAGAACCTTTTTATCACGTCCAACAAGTTATTTGGAACTCGTGTACCAAATTTGAAGTCCGTAGCTCTTTGTTCGAGCTGTAGAGTGCTTTCAGATTTGCACACAAACGGACTTATGTTCAAAAAATATCTTGTTAGAATCAGTATACCGTCTAAAACGTGTAGAAAAAAACCACATCTCCATTTTGGATTTACGACCCTATCGCAAATTTTCATTACCGCATTAATTTTCATTTGAAGACCGTAGCTCTTTGTTCGAGCTGTAGAGTGCTTTCAGATTTGCACACAAACGGACTTTTGTTCAAAAAATATCTTGTTAGAATCAGCATACCGTCTAAAACGTGTAGAAAAAAACCACATCTCCATTTTGGATTTACGACCCTATCGCAAAATTTTCATTACCGCATTAATTTTCATTTGAAGTCCGTAGCTCTTTGTTCGAGCTGTAGAGTGCTTTCAGATTTGCACACAAACGGACTTATTTCAAAAAATACTTGTTAGAATCAGTATACCGTCTAAAAGTGTAGAAAAAATCACATCTCCATTTGGATTTACGACCCTCATCGCAAAATTTTATTACCGCATTAATTTTCATTTGAAGTCCGTAGCTCTTTGTTCGAGCTGTAGAGTGCTTTCAGATTTGCACACAAACGGACTTATGTTCAAAAAATATCTTGTTAGAATCAGTATACCGTCTAAAACGTGTAGAAAAAAACCACATCTCCATTTTGGATTTACGACCCTATCGCAAAATTTTCATTACCGCATTAATTTTCATTTGAAGTCCGTAGCTCTTTGTTCGAGCTGTAGAGTGCTTTCAGATTTGCACACAAACGGACTTATGTTCAAAAAATATCTTGTTAGAATCAGTATACCGTCTAAAACGTGTAGAAAAAAACCACATCTCCATTTTGGATTTACGACCCTATCGCAAAATTTTCATTACCGCATTAATTTTCATTTGAAGTCCGTAGCTCTTTGTTCGAGCTGTAGAGTGCTTTCAGATTTGCACACAAACGGACTATGTTAAAAAAATATCTTGTAAGAATCAGTATACCGTCTAAAACGTGTAGAAAAAAAACACATTTCCATTTTGGATTTACGACCCTATCGCAAAATTTTCATTACCGCATTAATTTTCATTTGAAGTCCGTAGCTCTTTGTTCGAGCTGTAGAGTCTTTTCAGACGGGCTGACCAATGTTCAGAAAATACTTTTTATAATTGCGTGAAAAAAATCCGATTTTTACACTATAATTTTAATATCAGACGCGTGTGAAAAGTTATACTTTTTAGAAAAAACAGTGATAGAAAAAAATATTTTTTTATAATATCCTGCAAAAAAAACTATTTTTAAATCAATAATCGTGGCAAAGTGATGCTTTTAACGAAATCGTGTTTCAAAGTTACTTTTACGCAGTAGTGCGACAAAGTAAATTAGAGCATCTGATTGGTGTAAAATTTTTTATTTGAGCTTGATATTTTATTCGGCTGCTTTGTGATTGGTGTAAATTTCTTTATTGGAACGTGATTCTTTATTTGACGTCTTATTTCCAATGCCAATCTAAGAAATACTTTTTCACGTGATTTTAAAATAATCATTAATATAAATAATCACCTTCAAATCATTTGAACGTGATAATAAAATAACTAATAAGCCAATCAATAAATGCCATTTTAATAAATACTTTTTTTTGCACGTTATTATAAAAAATAGTGTATGACAACACGTTGAAAATAGCCTTTTTTAAACTCGTGAAATAATTTATTCAATTCGTTTAAACAAGCCTTACTTTTCACACTAGTTGCATAAATAACTATTTTATAATTGCGTGAAAAAAATCCGATTTTTACACTATAATTTTAATTTCAGACGCGTGCGAAAAGTTTTACTTTTTAGAAACAGTGATAAAAAAATTACTTTTTTTCACCCAAAAGCAGTGAAAAAAAAAGTATTTTTTTTTACTCTTTTCATGAGATGCCAACATTTCAAGTAAAATTTCTATTTCATAATATTCATAAAATCCAGAAATTTATTGAACAGCTTTATTTATAAATAATATGCGCTTGAATGTTATTATTTTTATTTTTGAATCAGTATCCATGTTCAAATGTTTGACTTTAAACTAAAAAATAAGTTTGCCTTTTGTATTTCCAGAGATTTATCGATGCCGATTTTCTTTACGTAAAAAAAATAGCACGTGAATTAATTTTGAACCAATGATATTTGATTTTTTTCACGTAATTTAAAAAAATAGTGTATGAAACACGTGTGAAAAGTAAACTTTTTAAAACACGTGTCATTATTTCACGAGCGAGGTAATTTGTGAAAAAACAAACACAAAATCTCATTTCTTATATTCGAACCCATCGCAATACTTTCATAACTTTATATTTCATATTAGGGAATTAGAAGTAAAATAGTTAATATCATAACTCATAATAAATGGAAGTAAATAATATAGTACTATAAATGAGTATAGGAATATGATACCAGTTTATGATCTAGAAAAAATGTTGGCAATGACAATCGGAATTTAAATAACTTTAACCATTAAAACTAGTTACATATTTTCAGTTCGGAATTAAAGAGTTTTAATTTTGTGTTTTTATTCCACACTACTTTTATAACGTAAAAAGTGGAAGGTATTATAATCGTTCAGTCCGTCCGTCCGTCTGTCTGTCTGTCACCCACTTTCATAGTCCAAACTACAAATGCTACGGACAAGTGTGATACGTCAAAAACAATTCATCGTATCAAAATTAGAATACAATGAAAATTTCAGAAAAGATTTCGAATTCAAAGTACTTCAATTATTTGAAAAACTGCAAAATTTAATGCTCATTTAAAAGGCATAGGAAGCCATTTTCATTAGAATCAAATTTCCATGGCCATTCGCAACAATCGCTCGAGAAACTTCAATTCTTTTAGACAATAAATTAAAATAAATTTATTTTTGTGACATCGATCATTTTGATATGACGTCAAATATATTTCCCTACGAGATTCTTTGACCTGTGAAATGTTTTCATTCTATTTAAAAGCAAGGAATATTGCATATTTATTCTTTGAAATATAAATTAATTTTTGCAAACGATAAGTAATAATTATTGAATTTTCGAAATAAGAAAAAATGAACCTAAATGTTTAATATAGAATTAATGCTGTGTTTGGCGCCTTTTTACTTGTTAAACACAACTGTTGTGTGGAAGCGGGTTAAGTGACAGATTCTGTTACAAACCTACTCGTTTAAAATTAAGTAAATGTTAACTGATTCCTAAGGTGTAACTATTTTGAGAAAATTGAACATTCATAGTTGAAATTAGTCGTGTTTAGTTTGGTTGAGTACAATGGATGATTCGAACGAGGCGGAGCGTGGTCTGTTTGTATGGAAGAAGACAGGGAATGACGTAGCTGTGACGTACGCATAGGCGCGGGCGTTGCAGTATGGGCGAATTAACTGAGAGGTGGTTTGAATATGAGGTATAAGACAAGATTAGATGTAGTTGGAACGACAACGTAGGCGTGGCCGGTCCAATTGTCCATTCAGTTAGTTATGTTTTCATGATTGATCCGAAACGACAAAGTGTGAGCGCTTTATATGTATTTAAAAAAAATTTAATAACAATATTTATTTCCTTAGGCAAAACAGAAGACGTCCCTTTGGAGTTAATTAGCCCTTTGGCGATGTATTTTTGGAATACGGAAAAAATGGCAAGCCAAGAAAAAAAAGCAAATAAAAATGTAAATACATTCAGCACAATCATTTTAAAATTTTCTTAAATGAGTAATCAAGCGAAGTGTTGTTACTTTTTAACAGTTTATGCATTGGCTATATTCCAAGACATATATAATATTGTTATAATTATTCATTGCAGCATATAACTACTAAGTATATAAGTACATAAGTATAGAGTACTTAATTGTTTTAATAATTTTTGCAGATGTCTCTAGGCCATCCAGAAGTACTGTATTCTGAAGTACCACATGCTACCAATGTAAAGAAGGAGATCAAAGCGGACGACTGTAAAACAAAGGAAACCATTATGAATGTTGATACCCAAGAAAAGGACGAACTGGACTTTGTTTCAATTAATGCAAAACGAAATGAAATTACGTCTAAAAATACATAATCGCATTTTCATAACTTCAAAAGAAATTGAAATGTGTCACACAGTTCAACATTTTGTTTTCAATTTTAAAAATGAATGTAATAAATACTCAAATGCTTTCCATATGATTTTGCTTTATTAAAAAAATCATTTTTTTATATTTAGTGTAAAAGATTTTGCTACAAACAAATAAATTACTTTGGGATTTTTTTACTGTTTTACAAAAATGAATTACAAAAATGACTTATGAACTGTCCAGGGGAAAAACCCTTGATTCCCTAGGAATCTTCCCGTATTCTGGTCTGCTTGGCGAACATTGGTGACAGGAAACGGTTTCTCCCTTGATTCTTCTCTCGGTACAAGCATTTCAGGGCTGCCACAAGAGAAGAATCAAGCGAAAAATCGTTTTCCTTACACCAGTTTAGGCGATGAGTCGCTATTGTCGAAAAAGAGGCCTGACACGGAGGGATGTCCAGTCGATAAAGTTTTTTTTTTCATATAACAACTATTAAGGGTAAACCATAACGTTACGCGTACCTGCGATATCTCCGGATTTATCCCGTAAATATACCGTATTTTTCACTACTTTCTGAATTGCCGTTTCAAATGTACCAATTTCCGGATTTTCGAAGGGAGACATTAAACTTTGTCTTGGCGCCCGGAATCCAGAAAATGGTTATTACCTTGTTAAATCCGGAGAGTTGGCAGGTTGGTTGGTGAAATTGACGTCGACTAGAGCCACAGTTGGCAGCTCTGAGTTAATTTGTTTTTCTTTCGGAAAGAAATTAGGTGTGAACATATTTTCCATATTCGCTAGCACTGTTATGATAACCTAAACAAAATACATACTGTTTTGTGATAGTTAAAACATTTTTTATATTTTTAATAACTATTACTTATTTTTTTAATTATAAACAGAAAACCCTTAATATTTTTTACAGAGATGAATTCAGGGTAAGAAGCTTAAGCGAAAATCACAATTTCAAAATATTTTTATTCATAATGTGTTGAGTAAATCATAAATTTCTTTTTTGACTACCCTTTAGGGGTCTGTTTAAAAGATTAAGGGGACACAGTACCTCAAAAATGGCAAAAATTGCGATTTATTTTATTTGTGCTACTATTAAAGTTTTAAATCTTCTAAATAAATCTACCAAGTATTAAAAGTCTAGCTATATTTAAAAAAAATGTTATTCCACTTTTTATGAGGAAATGTAGGATAACAAGAAGTTCATAAAGAACTAAAATAGCCTACTTTCCTGTTACTTAAATACTTACTGAAGTTCTAATCGGGAAAAAAAAACTAGGTTCCTAAAGTAAATATCATCAACAGCCGTTTCTACACTAGATTTATACACATTAGAAAAAAAATCGAAACACAGCACCCCGCTATAATTTAAACTTCTAAAAGCCAAAATCAACTATTTTCCTTAATATTCTTTCGCAAATTAATTAAATATTATTTATCATCTGCTCGTTATTTATTTGTAGTTCGAAGAATAATTAAATATTTATTAATAACAAAAGTAATGAAACTACTCCGAACTGCATTAAAAAATAAGAAATGTAAATTAAAACTAAGCATAATTGCATGCAAAAGTATGCCTTGCCGCTTTCTTGGTAGATAATTAATGAATAATCAAAGAATCATTGTGCTACATTTTATGACGTCATTCCAAACTGATTCATGAAAATATTATTTTGCTTCAAATATGTTTAAATAAAGTTTCTCATGCCATTGTTGATTTGGCAACAGTGATTTAAATGACTCAAATTGAATTTCAATGCTAATTCAATGGGAAATTCGCCGAAAGATATAGATTATCCTCCGGAACAAAGACGGACAAAAGTATGAAATTGGAAAGATGATCAGTAAAGTCAACATATATTCATTTAAAAAATAATGAAGAAAACAGTTTTGGACTAATAAATCACAAAAAACATTTTTTTTTTATGTAAAATTGCAGATAAGTGAATGTTTTAGGTTCTTTTACTTTTACAAATTATTACAAAAAACTTATAATTTCGACATTAATTAATCCTTAATTTCACTGATTCATGTCTGCTTGGCAACTTGTGCACGGAAAGTTTGTCCTTGATTTTTTTTCGAAATTAAATAGATTATTAGATTGCTTAGTGAGTAATAACAAAAATGGTTTGCCTAAATTTTGTGGTTAGGAAAATAGTCTTAAGATTCCTATAAAGGTTAAATTTTGAAGTTTCCATAAAAGGTTGTTGTATGCAATATATACAAACGAAAATAAGCAAATAATTTTTAAATCTGCTTTGTTTCTGAATTTTCCGTATCTTATATAGGTGGCATTCATTCTTTTATTTGTTTCAAATTACAAATCGAATCGAAGGGAGCATAAACTTGCTTGGCCGAATCCAGAAAAGATATTTAAATCCGAATTGCGTTTGGTAGGTGAAATTTGAGTCGATAGACCAAGTTACAGATTAATCAATCTTTTTTGTAAAGAAATGTTAATATTTCATTTGTAGCATATGTAAGCTAATGCTGCAAAATGCTAATAAACTCTGCAAATGTTAATTAAAATAATGTTTTGCGAAAAATTTCAACATTTTTAAGCTGTGGTACATATTTATAAAGGTAAAATATCAAACTAATCAAAATAAGACATTTAATATTTTAAGAGATAATTCAGATAAAATTACAGATTTCTTGGTAAAAATTATTTTGTTAAAAATAACTCAAATAATTATAACCTTAAGGGTCATTTGATATTAGTTCACATACTCTCAAAAGGCTAAAACAATATATCATGGTATATAAGTTTAAACTAAATTAATTGTTTGAATTTTCCCATTGCAGCAAAAAATTATTCCACTTGTATAGGAAATTTTGGATACTAGGTTTATGTGTAACTCTAAAATGCCTGATTTTGCACATTTTACTAATTCTATCGAAAGTTTTTAAGCAAAATATTGTTGAAAATATCCGTCATTTTCTCGAAAGTTTAGATTTTTAGCATTAAAATTGCACATTAAAGCCCGCTATGAATGTAGTTCATTAAAGCAAATCATTTATGTTCTTTAATATTTTGAATAAATAAACTCTGAAGAAGCGTTATTTATTAAAGTATGAAGATTAATAAAATTTATTTACATTAAATTTTAAGACGAATTCTGAACTTTAAAAATGAAAAAATTATCTATTAAATCTTTATCTGCCGAAAGAAGCCAGCGTTTTGTGTGAATTTAATGATGAATTTTAATCAAATTGTCCCATTAATGACTGCAGTTAAATGATGCATGAAAAATTTTTGCTGATAAAAGCTTTAATAAATCATGCAGTTTTCAGGTTTGAAATAGTGATTTTACTAATTTTTCAACGTACCTATTAATCATGGTTAAATCTCTAAATACATTTCCCTTCATAAACTTCATTTTCTTCAAAACCGCATTTCGCATTCCAAAAGGTTATTTGGATTTTTTAGCTGGGGTCAACTTTCAAAAAAAAGAATTTTTAAGATCCGATGGATAGAACGATTTTGGACGTCAAGTGGTGGTACGGACAGACAGACGGACAGACGGACATCGACCGCATGTCAATACCTACTTTTTCATTTTTTTAATTCTTTCGATTTAAAAAAAGAAAAGTAGGCTAAAAATACAAACGAATGAAAACTTTGAAAGTGTTTTTCTCGGTGTTAATTTTTCCTTGATGACAAGTTTTTCAAAACGCTAAGTCTTTTTTTAATTTTTAATAAAAGTCTAAGGAATTTTGTATGCAGTCTGTCAAATATGCTAACATTAAGAATCGGCATTAAAATTGTTTTCAAAAGTAATACTTTATTTATAAAAATGTTGAAAATGTTCCTCCATATCTTTATTTCTTACCAGTAGTGAACACCAATTAAATTAAATTCGGAAACATAATTAGAATAGTTAAATCAATAAATAAAATAAAATAATGATATTCAAATAACAATCCTACAAATTAAACCCACCGTGTTTTTTTCTTTTCTTAATTTTCGTTCACACTGAACGCTCTGAAGTTTCTTTTAAATTGAAATAAAAATTATAAATTCTAAACTTACAATGCTATTCCTATGGATAAATCGGCTCACGTTTTGCCCTCTTACACCCGTTTGCGTTCGAATTTCGAAAAATCGCTTATTACATGCGCCTACGATATAAAGAGAATATTGTCCTAAAATTTTGTAGCTTTACCTCCAGTAGTTTTAGCTGGGCTTGATACGTGAATGAATGAGTCAGGACTTTGCCTTATATATATATATGGATAATCTATAATAATAAAAGAAAGAGTCTGTCTATGTGTCTGTTTGTCATCTGATCGTAAAAGACCT